>CM068718.1:24978315-26178315 GCA_035079005.1 Fraxinus americana | reverse complement strand
AAGTGTGAAGTGTGGCCGCTTCAATGAGAATTGTTTGAGGCTAAAATTCTCTAAACACTTGTAAAACCAAGAGTGATTCATGGCCAAAATGGACACAACCGTGAGAACCATGAACGGTTTAGGGAAGACATTGTGTGAGTACTGTTATCTTGGCTTACACCAACAGCTGAATGGTTCAAGACATCACGTTCACCAATTAGCTAGTAAGTCCGATAGTATTTCACTAAGGGATGTTCAAGGCCAGAAGCTACCTTCTCTGATGCAGTGTTTTTTCCACCCTCTCTCTACTAGTGTCTGCATAGTCATTTGCATTAATTTTCATTCATGTGGGGGATTGTTGGAATTTTGTATTGGAAATTGGTTTTGGTTGTGATCAATTGAAATGATTTAAGTGGAAATTTTTTATTTGATGAATGAGAAATTAAGTCAAACTTAAACCACTTAATACTTGAAATTATTGGAAAATTATGTAGAATATTGTGGTATATTCTAGAGATGATGTCGATGAAAAGATTCTTTTCATATGGAATATCATGACCTTTGGAGATCATGACTTTTGGTATGAGTGACTTCCAACAATTATGTATATTCAAGAGATGTGTCTCTTGGTATGATTGTTTCTTTTGACAAACATTTTCAACTACTATATATATGGATTCCCCACATGGTTGGATCACAACAACAACAAGAAGAAACAAGAAACAATTCAATTGATAGTTTCATATCATTTCATGTTTTGCTTTAGTTTTGTATAAAACACTTTATAGAAGTAATTATTTATTGCATCAAAATCATGGTTATGGTAGAGATGGAACTCCGTTCGAGTTCGTTGGTCTAACTCATTTGGAGTGCTCCTATGGCTTGACGTGGTCGTTGTATCTCGGGAGATGATTGCCAAGAAACCGTTGCACCGATGTGGGGCAAATTCATTTTAGGGACAAAGTGTCAAACACTTGCCTCGACCAATTGCATCACTTACATTTCATCTTTCTCATTTCTGATTTTATTTATGCTTGATTTCAGAATATGGTTAATTTATTTATGTGTTTTATTGAAGGGTTTGAATTGAAGAACAACGTGCGTTCACTCATATTGGGAAGTGAAGCATTCATATTATTATATTCGAAGTCGGTAAATCGCTATTTTATCTTCTCAAATCAGATGTCGGTAAGTCGAATGACGTTTCGATTTCACGCATATTAACGGCATGCTCTTGATAAATATAAAAAGCACATTATCGGTGTAATATTTCCTACAGTTTTGAGGTAAACAAGAAAAGCCAACTCTTTTAGCATATTCATCACTAAATTTCTTGAAGATATTGAAGTTTTGGTAAGGCTATGCTTTTTGACACGAAAAAGAGCAAAATTGCTATGAAAATCAAGACTAGATGCGAGTTTTTTGAGGTGGAAATATCATCCATGTTGGAAAAAGCGAAAATGGTGTACAAGGAGAGTAAAATAATTGCAATAAACGGAGCCAAACCTGATCTGAAATTGGGTTGAACCAGTGGCAAACTTGGCTTGCCATGTGGCTTCTGCTCTTCAAGGTCCTCTGTTTCTCGTTTGGGTGTTATCTTACAGACTGAAGAAAAGCTATGGATTGATAATCGGACGATTGGGGATGACCGGAGAAGAGAAGATTAGGTCTTAATATGCTTCGCCCGACTCTTATGGCCGTCCATTTTTGAATGAGTGTGGTCCGCTAATCTTTCTTCTTTTCTTGTTACCGAGCTCGCCTCGGGAGAAGAAATTATTGGGATTTTCCGGGTTTTAGTTTGTTTTGCTGGGGGTGGAATGCGTTGGGGTGGAAAGAAGAAGAAGAAATTTTATTTTTTATTTTTTATCTTTGATTTAATTAATTATTTTAATTTAATTCGTTTTTATGTGAAAAATAAAAAAAAAATTATTTTTGAGGAAGAAGATGAAGTGGGGTAGGATAGGATAGGGTAGAGGTGGTAATCTAGTCGAGCGGTTTGTCGGATCGACCGCTCGACTCGCCAAAGACGAGCCCGAGCATAAGCCGAGTGGGCCGGCTCGCAAGACGAGTCGAGTCATTTAAAAGAGCCGCTCAGCGAGCTGCTCGCCAAGCGTCTAGTTTCGACGAGCCGCTTGTGGGCTCGTCATTATTACGAGCTCGTGGCTCGTATATATAAAAAAAAATTTAAAAAGTCTATTGTGACCGTTTGGTCACTTTTATTTTATTTTTATTTTTTTCTTTTCTTCATTTCTCTAATTTTCTTCTCCTATAAATACTCACCCATTACAATATTTTTTCCCACCAAAACTTACTATCAATATCAGTCTCTCATTCTCTACTCTACTCTCTACAATTTACAAATCAATATCAACAATATCATTCATTCATTTTATAATTATTTTATACATTTTTTTTACATTATCTTGATTTTGCAGTTCATTTTATACACTATTACATAATTTTCATCCACTTCTTAATTATACATTTCTACATTCTACTTCAAATCTTCAACATTCAATTTTTATTATTCACGAATGAATCAACGATCATTTGTTGAAAACCTGTTCAATATGGAAGGCGATATACATGCCCAAACTCAATATGAGAATGAATTCACCAGTCTCAATGAATTACCACCAGAAAACATTCAATATTTCGACGTTCGTAAAGGACGCCATCCAATTGATTTAGATGACGTTGATGTTGATTATAGTGTTCCAATTGATTTGGAACAAGATGAAGAACCTACATTAAATATTCTCGATGCAAGACGGAAGAGAAAGGGGAAAAACATGCAAAATGTTGGGACCATTTTAAATTGGTTCATCTGGTCGTGTGGTCAATTGACTTCCACAAACCAAAGCAGTATGTAAATACTGCCAACAACAACCGACATGGCAAAAAGGTATTGGAACTATCCACATCAACCGTCACTACAAACTGTGCGGCCAAACATGGGCTTCTTCCAGCTGGTTAAACTCAACTACAGTTTGGTACTCTAGGCGCCGGTGCTACTACTACGTCACTTTCTACATGGATGTATTCGGAGGAGGAAGCTCAAACGGGAATGGTAAAGTTCGTAATTTATCGGGTACAAAATTTGTGATTGATCAAATTTCAATTGCTTTAACTTTTAATGTACTATTTACTTATAGGAATTTAGAACAAACGTTACGTGAAATGTATGAATTATATGTTTCACAAATGGGTACACATATTACTCGTGTACCTATAACTACTCATTCCACTAATATAACAGATGATAACGCTGAAGTTTTAAATTTATTCGAAAGCATGAACTCCTATAGATATGAATCAACTACATATGCATGTGGTTCCTCTAGTAATAGTAGTAGTAGCAGTTTGTCTTCCACTGTATGTACTCAAACTTCGAGTAATAGTCCAAATGCGTTGCCATCAGAATTAATTGATTACTTTAGTCATACTTTGCCTAGTAACAAAGCAGTTAGGAAAAGTTCAGAAGATGTAATTGAATTCTGGTGAAATTATGAACGCCGATAGTTAGTAGTTTCGGCAATGGCAAAATATCTACTAACACATCCGGTTAGCACTGTAGTTTCGGAATCTGCTTTTAGTACAGGAAAGAGGGTTCTCTCTAGATCAGGAGTCGACTAAAAGAAGATATTTATTTTGGGAGCGTTAATGTGCGTGAATGATTGAGAAGACTCTAATTATCGAATTTAAGATAAATATGCCGAAATTGCATGTAACCAAGTAAGTGATATTTAATTTCATTATATTCATCACAAAATTTTATTTTTATACCTTTATAATTTTTTAAAAAAAATTGTACACGTAGCAAGTTTTTCGTATACAATTTTTGACTCCGTCTATTCAAAATTGAAGCAGCCGGTCACAAACCCGGATAAAGGAGGAGAGTTTATCTTTTTTTTTTTTAATAAAAATAAAAATAAAAATGTTTTGAAAAGTGTATAGTTAAAAATTTCTTTACAAAATGTGTGTATATATATATATATATATATATATATATATATTATAAAAGGGTAAACAAAAAACAAAACTCAATCTTTAAAAAGGCAACGGTCAAGATATATTTTGTAAAAAAAATAATTTAAATATACATTTATTTAAAAAATGTCTACATATATATTTTTTAGGTTTAGACTTAATAGGAAAAAAATCGCGAGCCGGCGGGCTCGGGCACGAGCCGAGCTCGCAAAAACACCACGAGCCGAGACAAGCTCGCACGAGTATGGTGAAAAGTAAAGTTTTAAATATTCGGGATTGTGGATAGCACATATAAAACATTTGGATTTAATTTGTGAAAAAAAAAACTTTTGGTATTGAAATTGCAATTATTTCCTTTAGTTTTGACATTTTTTACTATTTTTAACGAAAAATCCAACGAATATTGACGGTAGTTTTTCGCACAAAATGTTTCAAATAGAGAAATTTCTGCTATTAATTCTATTTATGGATCTTATAAAATATAGAGATAAAAAATAGCTGACACTTATCAAATATATTCTAAGGGTGTGTTTAATTGAAAGCACGAAACTTGCATGGATGCATGAAAAATATTAATTAAATGTGTTTGATTAATTTAATTTTCAATCTAAAAAATGTTATATTTGTCCATCTTTTATTGGTGGGTAGATGGGAAAGAGAGTGGGTGAATTGCCTAAAAAATAAAAAATACTCATTTTTTTCTTTCTTTTTTTTTTTTTTTTGGGAAAATATGGTCACGTGACCAATTTTTGAAAATTATTTTTCATAGAAAAAATATAAATCAAACACCTCAAAAATAGGAATTTGGTTGAAAAATAACATTTTTTTATGGAAGATAAAGTCAATCAAGCACATCTGAAGTGTTCTCAATTTCTGAATTTGCATACAAACAGAAAAGAGTAAAATATACTAGAGCCTAGAGGACACTCAATTTCTGAGTAAAGCTCTACTTTAGTCATTAAATTTTTTTTTTTTTTTTTCCAAACTCATTAGCGCGCAAGTATCAATTTCCATTTCAAGATTATATCACTAGATTCAAAGGTCATTTCATATGCAACAAATTTTTTCTTACATGGATTCCTTGTGGTGTTAGTTTACTGTATTGTCTAGAACACGATGTTAACTCTCACTTTTAATATGATAGACATGCTATCGAAATGCAATTTGTAAATACAATTTTACAAGTTAAAACACAAGACGATTGCGCAGGGGGCTGACATTTTTATCCAGAATCACTTGAATCAGATTTTTTTAGGAGTAATGTCATTCATCTCCACTGAGGTTACAAACACAGTTTATGTGGCTCTAAATTATAGGTTAAATGAAAGGTAAAATTAAATTACTTATTTAATTTCACATATCATTTAATACAATTTAATTTCACTTATCATTTAATGACACATTAACGCTATTTAGATTGTGTTTGTAACCCCACTGAAAATGAATAATATTACTCTTTTATTAGCCATTCCTGTTAAAAAATGTTCTATTCTTGAGTTTTAAAATTGAGTACCCGATGATTATGATTTGATTATGAGTTCTAGTAAGGTGATTGAATTATTTGATTCGATTGAATCATAATTTATATAAATTTAAACAAATATAATGCACATGTATAATAAACAAACGCATTTCAAAGCTTGTTTTATATAAATCTTTCAAGTGGAAAATATTTTTTGAATAATGTACAGTTAAAAATAAGTTTTAGAAAATGTGTCAGATAAGCTCTCAAATGAAGTACGTTAATAGAATAATGTTATTCATAATGAAAATTATCGATAGTCGTCATGCGTGGTCAATAGGAAATAGGGTAAAGCTATGATGCAGCGGAAGATTATAGGAAAGATAAAAATTCACAAAAAAAGAATTTTAACGAAGAGAAATTCAAAAAAATTTTATTTCATTCACAACGGGTTGCCTCAAAGGGCTTACAAAGTTTAAATAGTGAAAAACCTAAGAAAATACGAAAAAATTACATGATAATGAGAAAATATTATTTTTTCCAAAAATAAAAAAAAATTGAGATAATGAAAGATCTTGATTCTCTTAATCACCAGGATCATCCCCCAACAAACGAAAATCAAATCCCAATTTATTTGACTAAAATATTGCCAAAACAAAAATTATCATAAACGGCAAAAACGCTTAATTGAAGGCATAAACGATGGAGTCTGCCCAAAATCTGACGTGGTTCAGGGCCAAAGGCTCTGAGTTGTGATCATTGACCCGTTTTCAATTTAATTAGACTAGCAATTCACAAAAAAGGACAAACTCGAAATTAAATTGAATTATTATTTTGCCTTCATCATTCTCCACGGGTTGAGAAAAATTCGCCCTCGAATTTGACGGGGAAGAAGTCTCATCATCATTAGAATTATCACAACGAAATGGAAGCTCGGCGGTAATCCATCTGGAAGCTCTTCTGGGAAATCCTCATGAAACTCCTCTAGCAATGGCTGAACCCTACGAGTGACCATCTGCTCACTGTTAACTGACTTTTCCACCAGCACATACACTACCCCATATCCTTCCATATTTGTCTCGAACTTCACTCTGGTCAGTAAATTGGCGCCATCCCCAACTGTTTTTACTGAGCCCTTTTCTGGAAGCAACACACTTTTTATTTCCCCAATAGTACACGTCGACTGGAAGAGATTAGTATGCAACCAGTCAGTGTTATTTTCCAGGGAAGTCAGAAAACTCAGCCTTACCACCAATGCCGGACCCACATCACCAACCATAGACTCATCCTTCTCTGCTGCTTCTTCTACACCTCACTGTCAAATACAGGTGGGCCGTAATAATCAAACTTTTTCCTCCTCTGTTTCTTCTTCATTGTCTTCATTGTCAAATACAGACGGACATTTATAATCAAACTCTTCCTCATCTGTTACTTCTTCAATATCTTCATTGTCAAATACAGGCGGACCTTCATGATCAAACTCTTCTTCCTCAGATAGATAACGTTGGTGGTAGGGATTTTAAAAAATAGCGACATAAGAATCGAGATTGGAGACCTCACGATTCTCCAAATCGCGCGCCGCAAGGCGCTGGGTTAACTCTGCAACTTGCATTTGAATATTACGATAATGGTGTTGGACTTCCTCAATCGGAACCTGCCCACGACGACCACGACCTCTAGGCGCATGCTGCTGCAGCATAATTGCAGCAAATTGCTGTGTCGCAACTCCACTTGTTGACGCAGTTGTGCGATTTCATCACATATATGCACCTCTTCCACTAGGGCTTCACAAGTTTCCTGACGTCTCCTTGACGACATGGTGAAGGAACGACTTCATCTCTGACACCAACTGATGTAGCGAAAGATTATAGGAAAGACAAAAATCCACACAAAAAGAATTTCAACGAAGAGAAATTCAAGAAAACTTTATTTCATTCAAAACTGGATTACCTCAAAGGGCTTACAACGTTTAAATAGCGAAAAACCTAAGAAAAATTGGAAAAATTACATAATAATGAGAAAATATTATTTTTTTCAAAAATGGAAAAAATTGAGATAATGACGGATCTTGATTTTTCTAATCACCAGCACCATCCCCAACAAACGAAAATTAAATCCGAGTTTATTTGACTAAGATATTGTTAAAACAAAAATTATCATAAACGGCAAAAACTCTTAATTGAAGACATAAACGATGGAATCTGCCCACAATCTGACGTGCTTCAGGGCCTTTGGCCCTGAGTTGTGATCATTTGCCTATTTTCAATCTAATTAGACTAGCAATTCACCAAAAACGGACAAAACTTGAAATTAAATGGAATTATTTTGCCTTCATCAAGCCACTTAGCCATGGTGAAAAATAAGGAAGGGAGAGAGACTGATTTGTCAGGAAATGATTGACTGTTTTTGTTCTAAATTTTCAAACTGTCCAACTAGGATTCGACACGTGTCTCACCTTGATTTGAGCATGTATTTGGGCTTGGATTTGTAGCGTGATTCTTCTGGGAAATATTAGTGAGGCCTCTTGATCCTATTCATTCCATTAACTTCAAATCCAAGCCGTCCATTAAACTCAACGTACATATTTATAGCCGTCAGATTTCATACTTAGCTACATCATGATAAGAAATCACGACCGTCGACTCTCTGAGTGATAAGCGCCCCAACGCCTATATATTAAAACCACCCTCGAATAATTGGGGATTTTGAACTTCCGAAAGAAGACGAGAGAGAGAGAGAGATAATTCTGAGAGGTGAGCTACTCTTAAATATATTTTTACACGTATGACGTTGATTAGGGTTTATATGAATCTTGATTTTTAAATTTACACTCTTGAGGAAAACATGGGGTTAAGTTCGTTCAATTTGATGTGAATTTTATTATTTAATAATTATACGTGCTTAGGGTTGGAATTTTGGTTTTAGGTTTTGCTTTGGCTTTTCGATTTGACCGTTTTATCTCGCTGTTCGTGTTCCCTAAAATATGGATTGTAACGATCGTGTTAGAAATACGGTGTTATGTCCTAATGTTAGGGTTTCATTGGGTTATAATAGAGTTTGATTGGGTTATAATAGGTTGATTTCTTAAAATTCTTTCTTTATTACTTGATAACATGATGTCAGGGTTCGGATGCCTTGATGATTTCTTTATAATATGAGCTGTCGAGTAGGCTTTGATATAGGATTTCATTGCGTTATGTTGAAAATATATAACCTAAGTTAGAGCCTGTTTGGTATGGATTTTGATTTTCTACAGTAAATCAATTCTCATTTTCAACCACACATTCTACAATAAAATAATATTTTCCATCACATCAATAATTTTTTCTTCTTTTTCAACCACACATTTCCCATCATATCACTATTCAAAAATCAATTCTTCTCAAGTTGATCCCTACCAAACAGGCTCTTAGGAATTTCCATTGAACTGTTTAAGCCCCTTTCTTTTGGAAAATTTGAGAATATGATTCTAATGCAATAAAAGGGATAATCTGCAGATGGCTCGTACCAAGCAAACTGCACGCAAGTCCACTGGAGGAAAGGCTCCCAGGAAGCAACTAGCTACTAAGGTCCTCCTTCTTTTATTGATTTGTTCTGCTTCTGGATTCATACATGTAATTACATTTTTGTGAAGTGTTCATCTGTCACTGATGTAATATTTTGAGTTGCTTGACTTAGGCTGCCCGTAAGTCTGCCCCTACAACTGGTGGTGTGAAGAAGCCTCACCGCTACCGTCCGGGTACTGTTGCTCTTCGGTGAGTACTCCTTTTTTGATATTCACACTTCTAATAGCTTTTTCGGACACACTGTGGAATAATGTTTGTTTGTCTTTCAATTGTGCTGATTTATTGTATCGTTAACCTTATTATTTAGTGAAATCCGTAAGTACCAGAAGAGTACTGAGCTCTTGATCAGGAAGTTGCCATTCCAGAGGCTCGTCCGTGAAATTGCCCAGGATTTCAAGGTATTTTGATGAAGAACCTTGTGTTTGTTTTTTTGATCAATGTTCAAATAATTGGCTGTACCGCTCGATGTAGCATTAAAAGAGTAGAAAGAATGATGTAAAAGTTAACTGGGAATAAAGTTTAGTTTGTTGTTTTTAGGGAAAATTGCAGCCACGTTATCAAACCTTCCACATTTTTGCAGACTTTGCCCAAATCTTTGTTTTGTGTCATCCAAGGTACCAAACCTTTAAACAATTCGCACTCGGAGTCCAAATGGACGGTTTGACCGTTAGTTGATCAAAAAAGTCAAAATTTACCAAATTCATTAAGGACAAAATGGTAACTTTATATTTTACATTTAAAATGATTATAAAGAAAAGAAAAAGAAAAGAAAGGAAATTAAAAAAACTATTGTTCATCTTTTTCACCCCCTCCTCCACCCACCCCCACCCTCACCCTCACCCTCACCCACTCCTCCTCCTCCTCCTCCACCAACACCCCAATATCTTCTTCTACACCCTACAGCCAGTGGCGGCGGTGCCATCTCCGTCACCTTCAACGACAACCACTACTAAAATTCCCATTGCCCCCAATTTGCATCTTCTCCCAATTCATCAATTCTTCTCCATTACTTGCTAGAGTGCCCTAAATTTTTTCTTACCTCATGATTTTCACTTATAATTTACCTAGGATCTGTGACTGACCACTTTTTATTTATCTATAAATCTCTTCATATCTACTGATTTGAAAATCGGCTCAAAAGAACAATTTCTACTAGGGTTTTTACCGTCAGTTTTCTGGTTCTTTTCCTTATCAGCCTGTTTTTAGTGCCAAGAATTATGCATACATATAGATTCATACATAGGCGGACCTGTGGGGTCTCTGGGGGCCCACGTGCCCCCCCAACTTTTGAGATTCTGTTTTTTATTTTTTTTATATAAAATCACGTTTGGTATCGATTGAAATTTTAATTTCAATCCAAATCAAAGTTAACAATTAACTTTAATAACATATTTCATGAAATCCATAACTGTTTAATTTTTATCAAAATTTACTAAAAATATGATTTTTAATTTCCACCAAACGGGGGTAAAATCAAAATAAATTTGAATTTCGGAATATACTAATTTTAAAAATTCTCCGACGATCGTACGCTAATCGAATCTACGAATTGCTTATATCATTTCGAAGCTTATTTCAAGAACTACATTATGAACATATCGAATAGTTCAAACATATATCGAAAATAGTTAAAAATACGTTAAACGTGAGCCTTTAAAAAGACGTCTAACTCGCATTTAAAAAAAAATAATTATTTCATTGATATTTATTATTTTTGCGATACAAATTTCTAAATGTAATTTTCATCATTTAATTAGGAAATTTTCAAAAAATTTCGAAATTTTACATCTGAAAAATTCATATCCCATGTAAATTTTCGGATGTAAAATTAAATGAGGTATGATTTTTTTAGACGTAAATTTTCGTTGTAAAATTTCTCTCAATTTCTTTGCAAGTTCGATTGTGCCCCCCCAATATTAAAGTTCTGCGTCCGTCCCTGGATTCATCAAAGATAATAAAGCTTGGTGTGTGTGTGTGAGAGAGAGAGATACAGAAAGAGAGAAGACCTTGAGCTGGAATAATCGAAGAGTTTTCCAGTAGCAGAGAAGATTATGAGGGCAATTTCAGCATCACAAAGGGTTGAGAGTTCTTCAGCCTTCTTTAAAAGCCATTTCCTTCCCTTCGAAAAAGTCACTTGCCTTGCTGTCAGGTTATCAATTTTCTTGATCTGAATTTTCTGTCTCATCATTTCTGTACACCCCCAACTGCAAACCCCCGTGTTTTATCAATATTCGTGAGTGTTCGTTGGTGGTGATGGTAGTGGTGGTTGTTGGCGGTGATGGCGACGGAGGTGGCGCCGTTGGCTGTAGGGTGTAGAAGAAGATGATTGCGGTGTTGGTGGAGGAGGGAGAGGGTGAAGAAGATGAACACTAGTTTTTTTATTTCTTTTCTTTTCTTTATAATCATTTTAAAAGTAAAATACAAAGTTACCATTTTATCCTTAATGAATTTGGTCAATTTTAACTTTTTTTGGTCAACTGGACTGAAACCGTCCATTTGGACTCCGGGTGCGAATTGTTTAAAGGTTTGGTACCGTGGTTGCAATTTTCCCTTGTTTTTATGTGTTTTTTTTTTTTTTTGGTTTTGTGATATAGGCTTCTTGATTTATTGCTTGTAATTTGGTTGCAGACTGATCTGCGTTTCCAGAGCCATGCTGTTTTGGCACTTCAGGAGGCTGCCGAAGCTTACCTTGTGGGTCTGTTTGAGGACACCAACTTGTGTGCCATCCATGCCAAGCGTGTGACCATCATGCCCAAGGACATCCAGCTAGCTCGTCGGATTAGGGGCGAGCGTGCTTAGACATTGTTAAACTCATTAGCTATAATTTTAATTCTAGTTGGTTGTGTGGACAATGATTTTCAATGGCCGGTGGTGGTGGTGGTGTGCTGTAATGAATTTGGTGTTTTTGTTGTGGGATGCACAGGATGACTAACTTTACTGGTATTTTGTTTTGTGAAAACTCGAGTTTTTGTTGGCTGTCATGCAACTGTTGTTGAATGTCATCTTTATATTTGCTGCTGATGTAGTGAATCGGTGGGTTATAATTCTCTTGTATTGCCATCAAGTTGCTCAAAATTAGTGTATAATTACTGATTGCTCTTTATAGTTTTCGATTTGGTTGCGACTTGCTAGCAATGTACAACTGGTTGGGTCGACTTTTCCTTCCAATTTATCCCTTTCTAATGGAGTGGTTGGACTTTCTGGTTACTTAGATTTGAAGGCTATGGCCATTCGTTTAACAGCCGCTTCATTGTGGGCATCATATGCTGGTCGTGGGAAAATTCATCTAGGGGACTAACGTTTGTCGATTTCGGTATTTCCCTCGGAAGCGGTCAAGGTTGACCAGACTAGAAACTAGGTGTAGTGATGCTTTTTTCTTCACAAAATGGGACTATAACAGAGCTTTATATATAGACCAGAATTGAGGGCTGGCTACATTTCTACCTTTTTCCCTTAAAAGTCCCTAGTATTCGAGTCTGAACCATTAAGGCCCTGTTCTCTCTGCCCTTTTTAACCCGTTTTCTGTTTTCAATTTTTAAAAATAATGAAAATGCGTTCTCTTTTCCATTTCTGAAAACAAGTTTTTGAAAATGGCAATTTTTTTTTCAAACAAAATGGAAAACGTGGTTTTCCACGTTTTCAGATTTTCCAACCAAAACAAGCAAAAAAGTCCGAAACGCGGTACTGTTAAAAAACAAGCGAAAACCAACTGGAAGCACTATTCCTCATTCCTCTTTCCCATCTCTCCCTCTTTCCCCTTTCTTCCTCTCACCATTTCGACATCGACCAACTCCCACTGCCAAATCTCCGACTTCGCGGTGCTAAATCAGGTTTCCCACCTAGTTCCTTGCTGGCTATATTTTTGCTGTATGTTATAGATGTTCGATTCTATTTTCCTTGGGTCGATTTCGCACCGCACACTCTGGGTGTTCTCGTTTCGGTTCATGGATATGGGGGCGATTTTGATATTCTTGGATGGTATATCTTTGTGTGTTTGTGTAATGGTTTAATTTTGGTCGGTGCGTGATTTATGTGCAATTTCAGTCTAATTTGTGGATTTTAGGGGTTCTCTGGCGACAAAGAAACTGATATCACCCGTAATTAAGCTCACCAAATTGTTTTCATTCTCTATTATGTATTTAATTAGCAACTGCATACAGTTTTTGTAGTCCTGAACCAATGCTACTTTGCTTGCACCGTTCTCTCTTCACTGGATTAAACTTTCCTTCGATTTTTGAGGGCTATGAAAATGCAGCCAATGCTTGATAATTTCTGAAATTACATCAATGATATTCTTCTTCTTGGAACCTTCTTCTTCATTATGACTGCTCCATTTGTGACCTGCTCCATATGTTCATGTGAACTTGGGAAAATGTAGTTCATTTTTTATGAAATTGCTTACTATAAAGAGTTGTTGTCTTCTCTGTTTTTGTTTCGACTTGTGTAGATGTTTATCTTATGATTAAAATAGCTTGTACAAATCTTTGCGTGGTGTTTAAAGATTCGTCGGAGGAAGAAAATGACAATGAATATTGTCAGTGAAGAATGTAAATGTAGAGGCATGCTTATTAGAGGTTCAGGAATGAAGTTGAGGCCTGATGAAAATATAAAAAGTGATGCATTCTGGGCTGAGAACCTGAAAATTGCTTATTATTGTAGTCAGCCATACTTTAACTGATATCAGGTAGATTCTCATCATCTTGATGCATAAATGGCTAGTTCCATGCTACCATATTTAATCTGATAAAAATGGACATATGCTTCTGTAATTTGCCTTTTTTTTTTTTAGGTGTTTCTTTTGCATATTTCTCCTACTAATTTCAACTCTATCTTGAAATTGGGCATATTATGATGGCATTATCAAATTGAGTGCAAGGCATTATCACTTATATTCTTCTTCTTTGGGAACCGATATCAAGCTTGCTACCTTCTTAAATTGAATTTCCTCATGTGTAACAATGACAAACATTAATGTACAATTCAGCAGTTAACCACAATTTAAGAAACAGAATTAATATATTAACATAATAATTTCATTTGGCATTGAAATAGAACATGGGTGGTCACAGAGGTAGGAATAACTTTCCAATGTCATGGTCGGATGAGAATGAACACACTTTTATTGAAATTCTGTACGAGAAAGTGAAATCAAACGTATTGCAATATTCTACATTCACGAAAGACGAATGGGGCAGAATCAATGAAACCATGGTTGCTTCAACAAAAATGAATTACGGCATAGATAGATTGAAGGGAAAGTGGAACCGCTTACGTAAAATTCACCGCATGTTCTCCGAACTTTTGGCACATACAGGTGTTACATGGGATCCAAATACGAACCAAGTTAATGCTGCAGAGGAAGTTTGGCAACACTTTTATACGGTATACATATTTCTTAAAGAATAATTTCGTCTGTAGTTTTTTATCTTATCAACTATACCCTTTCTCTAATGTAGCTTCTTTTTGTAATGTAGATTAACAAATCGGATTACAAACTGTTCAAAAAAGAAGGATGTAAGCACTACCACATTTTGGGGGAGATATTTAGCGGGACTACAGCTACTGGGGGATTAGCTAATGCCTCCACTCAGCTTCCAAACACATCAGAGGAAGAAAGGCGGCTGGAAGATGACTTCTTGAATAAGGGAGTGCATGTACATGTGGAAAATGATGATGAAATTGATGGGGTCTCAAATACTCGTCGGCGTGAGGAAATTGGTATGTCGGGTGAACTCGACGTAAGGAACCGAAGATCAGTAAAAATGATAAACTTGAGGCCTGCATGACACAGTGGTCATCTTCAATGCGTATGAGGAATGAAGAAACAGAAATTAGAACACTTTACTTCAAAGAAAAGCTTGCAAAGATCCAAGAAAAATCATGTCATCAATCGGATCCCGAAATTACTAGTCAGGAGCCTTATTTAAGCGTGATATGTATGGACATCTTAAACAATATGGAAGGGGTGTCAAATGAAGTTTATATGAAAGCAATAAAGGCTTTTAAGGATCCCGATTTCAGGGTGTCATTTGTGAAAATGCCAGAAGCAAGGAGAGGACCTATCTTGGACCTACTTTGATATGATTGATGTTTTCATTTATCTAGTATGTTGTTTTCATTTGTGAAGTGTAAGACCATGGTGACGTAATGTTGTGTACTTTATTGGACCTGCTGTTGTTATTTTCAAATCTGCTAGTACTTTTGTTGACTTTCTTGGTGGTGTAAGGTTTTAATGTATGAACTTATTGATGATGTTTTATTTGAATGAATGATGGTTGTTATGACTTGTGATAATTAATGTGGGTATATTTTGTTTACAGTATGGATGATAATGTGAATACTGATGATTCGATTGTTGAAGATTCGAGTGATGATGATTTGTCATTGATGGATGAGTTCGACACAAATATTGATGATTTAATGATGCTTAATATGATTGGTCTTCACGGACGAAGTACTGTTGACAGGATACCTTGCAGGACATCGCTGCTAACGGGAAAAATGTACATGCTAGAAATTCTAAATGGACATCCGGACATATGCTACCGTAATTTTCGTATGCAGAAACACGTTTTCATGAACTTTTGTGATATTTTGAAAGAGAGAGAGTTGTTGAAAGATGGAAATAAAGTCAATGTCGAGGAGGGTGTTGCTATGTTTCTGATGATTATAGGGCACACTACACGATTTAGTATTATTGGTGATAGGTTCCAGCATTCCAACAGTACGATACACAAATGGTTTAAACGAGTGCTGAGGGCTGTTTGTTCATTTGGCATCGAGATAATCCGTCCCACAAATCAAGATGTTGTACATGAGCGTATTTTGCGCAAATATCCGTTCTTTAAAGATTGCATAGGCGCTATAGATGGTACACATGTTGCAGCTTGGGCACCTGCATCGAGACAAACGTCGTTTCGTGGAAGGAAAACAAATGTAACACAAAATGTAATGTTGACATGTGATTTCGATATGAAATTCACGTTTGTGTACTCTGGCTGGGAAGGCACTGCGAATGATTCACGAGTATTCGTTGATGCAGTCACAAGAAGATCTAACAACTTTCCAATGCCAATGGGAGGTATATTCTTTTACTTCAAATAATAATAATAATAATAATAATAATAACAATAATAATAATAATAATAATAATAATTATTATTATTATTATTATTATTATTATTATTATATTTTGCAGATCAATTTTATTTTGTTGATTCTGGCTATCCAAACATGCCTGGATTTCTTGCCCCTTATCGAGGTCAAAGATATCATCTTCGTGACTATGTTGGACGGGGAAGACTACGTGGGAAGGAAGAATTATTCAACTATCGTCACTCCTCATGCCGTAACATTATTGAACGTAGCATTGGAGTTTTAAAGGCAAGATTTCCTATTTTAAAATTGATTACCAATTATCCTCTTACCAGACAAAGAAAAATCCCTACTGCATGTTGCGCAATACACAACTTTATTCGTCAGGAGCACGCTTTAGATAGATTGTTTGCTGAATATTCAGAGGAGAATATGGTGTTTCAAGATATACCGGAGTCTAGTCAATATCAAGAAGCCATACATTTTGATGCTAGTCAAACAGCTCAAATGGGACAAGTCAGAGATCAAATTGCTACAGACATGTGGAATGACTACTCAAGACGTCGTATATGACTCCGTAGATGTATTTTATATTTTGTTCAGTATACATGTATTTTGTTATGACACGTAAACTTTTAATCATATCTATTGAAATGTGTTGACAAGTTTAATTAAAGTTGTGTTTTTTATATTTGGAAAAAAAAACACTTTCAAATTCGCTAACTTCAAAATTTATATGCTATGTAATAATATATTAACATTAGACCAATACAATTTTATAATTTATTGAATAATCAGATTTTTTGAATAAAATATTATTCAAAATCATTTTCAAAATTTTAAAGGAAACGCATTTTCCATTTTTATGTTTTCAGAAACAGTTTTTCAGAATTACAAAAAGAACGCATTTTCAGAAATTTCAAAACAAACACTCAAAACACAAAACACAAAACTGAAACACAAAGAGAACGACCCCTAATTTTCTGTTGCTTTTTAACCTTCAGCGGCTACCAAATTCATCTCAATCTTTTAAATTAGAGTTCTTAAATACTCATTTTTTTTTGAATATTTCGACTCTTTACATAATTCTTTTAATTGGTGAAGTTGACAGAGTTCTATCTTTGACACTCGACATAATCTTTAGGACATTTTAAAACACTGCATTTACTGTCGTTATTAGAGGTGGCCTTATGAAGAAAAATAAAAAATAAATAAATGAAAAAAATAGTAATCTACATAGCCATTGTATTATAACGAAAATGGATATCATAACATAATTATTAACGATTATCGACAATGATGTCATAAGCAATTAGCAATGCTTTGATCACTTATTGGTAAGGGATGGTTGGTTGGTGTCACCAACAAAATTTATCATCTCCACTTTTTCATATTACTTGAGTTGCCGATAAAATATTATGTTGGTAACTCAAGATATCTTTTTATATTTTTATTTAATATACTAGTGATTGTCTTTTAAACTTTGAAACGACAACTTTATTTTGATGAATAGCGGTTGAATGTTCGTAGGTGATTGTCAACCTCACAAATGACAATGTCATCACTAACCATCGATCAATTAAACGTCATTGCCGGAAAGAATTTGACGCTCTCCTTGACTGACACTCACATGCGCGTGAGATCCATGTGAATAAAAAATCTCAAAAAAGTGCTCAGCTATTGTGAGTGTGCTGTAAGGGAGGATTTGAAACCCTCCCGGCAACATAGCATGATTCATCATTGATAAGGTTGCGTTGATTATAATCGACAATATTGTTATAGGTAATTGTGTCCAAATTAGCAATATACATATTAATTTTCGTTAAAATAAGTCGACAACAATACAATTGGCTTCCATCAGTTGTCTGCCGTAACTCTTATGTAATTTTATATTAAATGGATGGAGTTCTATTTGATTTTTGTTTTTTTTGAAACGACATGAGGATAATGCCGATCAACAAAGTAGAGATAAGAAGTGGAGCACAAAAAAGGTTATGGCGACTTGATATGACAAGGGTGCATGGCACCAAGGTCGGCCATGTCCCAAGGCAAGTAAGGATATTGTCTTGGATCTCAGATTTTAAGGGGCCTCTAAAAAAAAGCCCAAAAATTGCCCCCAATCCGAAACCCCTCAAATCAATTTTTAAAAAAAAAATGGTCAGAGCCGTAGAGAAGAAAGAAACCAATCATTGGAGACTCCAACCGTCTCTCTCTCTATTTTGCTTCCATTCAACAGGAATCAGTTGAGCCAAGAGAGAATATTGTATCCCATCAAGAGATTATTTTTCTACAAGTAATTTGAATGAAAAATCCAACCCTTCGCAGAACTTGAGATTAGAAAATGGTGGCATAGCTTTCGCGCAAAATTCTCAGTCAAGGCCATCGCTTGACGCTTAGGATCCCTATCAGGCTATCCTCGTATGATCTGATCAAAGGAACTCCATTTCTGAGGTAATTTATCATGTAAATTAATCAGTGTTATTAATTAGATTATGACACATTATATTTAATTAATTCAAGATCCAGAATTCCTTGATTCTAATGATATATGTATTGTGTACATATATAGATATCAGCACTGGTCATCCAATAAAGAATATAACAAAATCAGGCTAAATCTTCATGTAAGTGTGATGTTCTTAACCTTTATACTCAATTATGATTCAATAGTATGTCTCTGGAACTATTCACAGGTTCAAAATGTAATCATGGTTCGTGGAAGTGTGAGTTAACAATGTACAGAGCTGTTGTGAACGTCATTCTGTAATCATATTTCACACATGAAATTACAGGCTTTATGAAAGAAAGAAACATCATGGGCATGTCGAGTTTGATGATCACAAATACATCGAGCTTTGGTAGCATAATTATTATGGGTGATGGCACATTGACATTCATCCACCTAAACAGAAGCAAAAATCCCCTTAATTTGCTGTAATAGATTTTTTTTTTTATCCTTTTAGTTATTTGCTCAACGAGGACTTTGTTCTTATCCTCTGTAACTACATATTTGCAGGTCATTTATCATTGCTAAATCCTTTTTTTCTGGAGAAGTTTGAGAATTTTTAATTTAGACTCATCAATCAGGTTCTATTGCTCTTTGCTTATAACTATGTCTACAAAAAAAATTTGAATCTGGATATATCAAAAGAAAAAGGAAGGAAAATTTTGAAAAGTTGATTAAATTTCAAGAGGGAACACTTGATAAGTTTTTTAATAGTAGTAAACGAAGACGTAGTCATTGAAGAAGAGTTTAATGAGAATGATAACATAAATAATAAAATTGAAGAAAAACACTATTTGATGAATGAAGAGGTATCTACTGACAGATATAATAAACTATTTTCCCTTGACCTTATTGATTCAATAAATTAGGGAAATATGAATACGAAGTGAAGATATTTAATTGTAATGAAAGGTCTTCTAAGAGAAAATGGTGATATTTTTTCTGAAAGATATAGCAAATCGACACTTCTCATCTACACATTACGTTCAACGATTACCTAATGAAGAGAAGCATGATATAAAATGGTTGATATATTCAAAAAGTTTGGATAAAATATTTTGCTTTTGTTGTAAGATATTCAAAAATAAGGGATCAGAACTCAATTGACACACGATGAAGTAAATGATTGGAAAAATATTGGTGAAAAAATTAAAATGCATGAAGTAAGTTATGACCACATCAATAACACGAGTAAATGGATTGAAATGAAATTAAGATTTTAAAAGAGTAAAACAATTGATAACAATGTACAAGAACAAATCAATAGAGATAGAAAATATTGGAGACAAATATTACTGAAAATAATATATGTAGTGAAAACTCTTGATGAAAATGATTTAGCATTTCATGGAGATAGTGAGAAAATATACTAAGAAAAATAATGGTATCTTATTAAGCATAATTCAAATGATCGCTGAGTTTGATCCTGTAATGCAAGAGTATGTTCGTCGAATCCAAAATAAAGAGATTCATTATCATTTTCTAGGATACAAAATTCAGAATGAGTTGATACTTATGTTAGCAGGTGCGATAAAATAAATAATCACTGAGAAACTCAAAAATTCTAAATATTTTTCTGTTACACTTGATTGCACTCCAGATGAGTCACAAAGAACAAATGTCTATAATATCGAGGTATGTAGATATTTGAGCAAGTCCAGTGAAGGTTGAAGAATAAAAGGGTTTTTATTGGTGGATGATACATTTGGTAAGGGACTTTTAGATGAAATTGTAGGTGCTTTGAATAATCTAAAACTTGATATTGATGATGTAAGATGTCAAGGCTATGATAATGATGCTAACATGAAAGGAAAACATAAAGGATCCTAGAGCATTCTACAGTCCTTGTAGGTGTCATAGTCTTAATCTTGCACTTTGTGACATGAGCACTTGTTGTTCAAAAGCTAATTCTTTCTTTGAGGTGGTGCAACGTATATATTCTTTTATTTTCTTCATCTGATAAACGATAGAAAATTTTCAAAGAGAATGCAAATGGCCTTACCCTTAAGCCTTTTTCACAAACTTGTTGGGAAAGTCATATTGAAAGTGTTAGAGCGATAAGATTTCAAACTTCACATATAAAAAAAAATTTTATTTCAATTGGCAAATGTTGATGATCCTAAAACAAAAAGTGAGGCGGAGTGTTTGGCAACATATGAAATTGAGAATTTTGAATTCTTACTTGGAATGATTATTCGGTATGAAGTGTTGAATAATGTTAACAGAGTACGCAAACATTTGCAAGCAGAAGAGATGCATATTGATGTTGCTATAGACCATTTAAAAGGGCTCATTTTCATTTTTCAAAAGTCATAAAGACTCTGGATTTGAATCGGTCATAGTTGATGCTAAAGAGATTGTAAGTGAATTAAAAATTGAACTGATATTTCGTGAAAATGGGTTATACATATAAAGAAACAGTTTTATAACACTTCTTATGAAAAGATAACACAAACACTTGAAGAATTTTTTAAGATCAATTATTTTATATATATTGTAGATCAAGCTCTATCATCACTGCAAAATAGATTTGAGTAATTTCAAAAATATGATGATATTTTTGGATTTTTATTTGATTTGAAAAGATTTAAATCTATTGATGATGATAGTTTGAAGTGTTCTTACATTAACATTGAAAATTATTTGAAACATAATATGATTTCTGATATTGACGAGGTAGAATTATTTTCTGAATTGAAAGTTTTAAGGGAAAAGATATCTGCAAAAATTATTGGAGCAATTGATGTGTAGGATTACATTAAGAAAATGAATTGATGATTTGCAAATATTTGGATTGCTTATAGAGTATTATTAATTATTTGATTATTTCTGTTACAATTGCCTCTGCTGAAAGAAGTTTTCTAAAGTTGAAGTCGATTAAGTTTTATCTTCGATTAACCATGTCACAAGAGCGGTTGAATGAATTACATATGATTTCCATTGGAAAAAAATATGTTGGAAGAACTTGATTTTAATAGTTTGATTATTGATTTTACATCTCAAAATGTGAAAATGTTAAATCTTATGTTAGCTTAATCTCTCGGGTTGTGAGAGAAGTTTTTATTTATTACTCTATCTTTTGAATTATATAAAGTTTTCTTTTTAATATAAAAGTGTTAATTATTTAAAAGATTTAAATTTTGTTACACTTGTGAAAAAATGATTATGTTGAAGGACCCCATAATAATTCTCGAGATCGGCCCTACAAGGCCTCTAAATTCTCATGATCAGCCCTACATGACACAAGGTCGATGGTCAAAGAATGAGCAAGGAAAGAACAAGCATAGAAAGGTTTATGTTTGGTATTGATAAAAATTCAAATTTTAATTTACGTCAAAGTCAATAATCAATTTTAAACACACATTTTATGGGTCAATGATCAATTTTAAACACACATTTTATGGATCCAACAACTTTTCAATCATACATTTCATTATTTTTTATCAAAATTTACTAAAAATTTGATTTTAATGCCCACCAAACAGGAGTAGAAACTAATTGCGAGGCCAATTATAGTTATGTGGATGTTCAAGGACTCGAGTTTAGGGGCCATTTTGGATCCTCTTTGGAATTTTCAATTTCTTGTTTGAATTCAATCAAAAATGAAGATTATATGGATCCCTATCCAAGATTGAGAATTGCTAGAGTTGAGTGATCTCGCTGATTGCATCAACTATGCTTCAGAATGGGAGGTCTATGGGGTGGAAGGGGGGCTTGTGAAAGAAAGAATAATAGCCATCAGTCTCGACAGAAGAGAGAGGATAAAATTAACAAGAAAAGCCGATGGAAGAAAATCTATTTTCATTAAGGCCCTGTTTGGGAGAAATTTTAATCAGAATTTTAATCAAAAATCTAGCAGTTAACTATCAAATCAGCCACCATTTTTGACATTCCCTCTCACATGTAGAGCCCACGGGTTGACTTTAACGGCTATAGTTTTGATTAAAATCCCACAATAATTTCTCCCAAACACACTCTAAAGATGTTATCTTGTTCATTAATAATCTTGTAGATTAATGGTTTTAAAAACTCAATTTACTTAATACATTATAAATGATTAGGAAATTTTTTCACAATTCACGAAAATGTTATATATCTATCTTCCTTAATGCTACCAATTTATCCAATCCAGTATACTAAACAGATCAACATCATGCACTCGTATATTCAATTATGCACACGGTTTACTATTCTTAGGAGTGCTTGATTAGAAGGTTGCAAATGGGAACCAAGAAGAGAGAATTGGCTAGAGTTGTATTAGTGGAAAATTACATTACTTTTCTATGTGAGGAAACACGAGCGATAAGAAGGCATTTATTACTTAGTTTAAGCTATAAGATTGTCTAGAAAAAATAACTTATATTGTCCCATTTTTGTTATCTACGGTAAAATCATCCTCCACAACATTAACGAAACGCCAGCTAAAAGCAAAGGCATTGATGGCGAGTTCAATAGGCGCAGGAGCAAATGCAGACCACATTCAATCAAAGATCATGAGTCATATGACCCTGGCTATTTATTTCCCAGGCTGTAAGTGCCAAATACCTGCCTACACATGAAGATGGTGCCTACTTTACTAGTACAACTACAACTGTAAAGTTTTAACAAAAATCCTACATGTACAAAAATTATTTGACAAAAAAGTTGAGCTGGCCCCACATGAATAAAAAAAAATTTAGAAAAATGTGCCCCCCCCCATTGTGAGGGGGGCCGGTCAGGGTGTTTGTCACCCACCGCCGGTACATATAGTGCTGTTGAAGTTTTAAAAGGCGCAGCAGATGCAACCTTTTATTTGTCATAAATGGCCGTCTACCACACCAGTCAAAGTTGTAGGCTTAGCCACTTTGCACCTTTTCAGCTAAGGTTCAAGTGGTAGTGTGGGAGGTTCGGCCTAAAGACGTTAAGACTGCAGAACTTTGTCACTTGCCGTTGCTCTCCTTTACCTGGTGACTTGTGAATCCTAAATCACCTATTGTGTAGTTGACAATGATTACAAGACCCACAAGGGAACGCCATTATTATGGTTAAAGCCTTTCTCTCTAACTTCAACAGCTAATTCTAACTTGCTCAACCCCCTGCGATTATGGTATATACTGCGCAGCAGTGTGTAATCCACCTGCCATCAGTTTGTAGGTGCATGTTCACTTTCTGGTGCAGTACCGGCAACCCAAATGCTGGTGTTTACAGCAATGAACAGGGCCAGATTACTGGGTTCTTATTTCTAGGACTCTTTAACGCGGTTGTAATTTTGAATGATGAGTGCAAATTAGAAAGCAGTTAAGAGACGAGAAGCAATTCATAAATGTAGTTGCTCCAGCGCAAGACTGCCAGTAAAGAGAATGGCCCTAGAGAGCTTAAGCAAATAGTTTAGAGTCTATGCACGGGAAGGAGAGGAGAGCACGTGCTTATTCTGTTGTGGGAGGTCAATCAATTCCTAATTGACAGCCATGTCGAATAAGATAGATGATTAATTTAATTTCTGCTCCACCTATAATGACCTATTCGATAATCATAGTCAGCCTATAGAGAGAGAATCAATCACGACACATATTTCCATCAAATCCAGAACCTGAGGACAAATAAATTCTAATTGCCCAAAAGCCACAAGCAGAAGGTATGTTAGAGTTGAGTTAATTAGTATAGAATTCACAAAACCAACAGGTCAAATAAAAGCATAATACTGATGGATTCCTTTGTCAAATACAACAAATCATGAATGCCACCCAAACAAAGCTTGGGACAACATTATTCTTTAGAGAAGAAATGAAAAACAGAAAATCACAATGCCATGGAGATAAAACCTTCTAAATTGGTGATCAATAGAGAAGCAGACTATATAAGCATCATTTGAATTTGAAAAAGAAGAGTAAGATAAAGCAGAGCAAGATGCAATGCCTAAAGCACAAAAACAATCTACTCGTTATCCGGCTTTGGTGCTTCCTTTATCTCCTCTGAACCATCATCCTGCATAAAAAATAATCAACACTCTTAATCAGTTATTAATTCCAATAAAAGGGATGGAAGAACTCCATAAAGAACAGAACAGAAAAGTTTACCTGCATGTCTGAAGTCCATAAAGTGAGGTTATCACGGAGAAGCTGCATTATCAAAGTGCTATCTTTGTACGACTCCTCCCCAAGAGAATCCAACTCCGCAATCGCCTCATCAAAAGCCTTAAGACAGTGCAGGAACCAAACATTAGCCAAGACTTATATTGTTACTATCAACTGGTAGAAACCCTATTGAATTTAATAACTAGACCAGTCATAGAGATGCCCAATTATTTCAATCAGATCTTTACACATTTCTGCACTAATATTTAGACTAGGCATCGTACTACATGATACTTAAGAGGGATTCGAGATAGAATGTTTGATTTCTAGCAGACCTGTTTAGCAAGATTACAAGCAAGATCAGGAGAATTCAGAATCTCGTAGTAAAACACTGAGAAGTTGAGTGCCAGCCCAAGCCGGATGGGATGTGTTGGAGCCAGCTCTGCATTTGCAATATCCTGCGAACAACAAAATAAATGTATGTAGTAAATAAGTTCACAAATCAACACATAAAATTTAAGGTTAGCATCTACCTTTATTCAACTACTGCAAGGAAACCATCAAGAATTAATAAATGCTTCTCATAAAAATGAACTGAACTCCATGAACCATGCTTATAACCTCTAGATCACAGTAAAATTAAAAATAAAATGAAGCTTCTTCGTTACATTTGCATTAAAATGCTCCATGATGATCTCAAAACGCATACTCCATTAACATACTCACATTTCAATGCTATCTCTTGTCCCTATTACATTGTATGCAACCAAAAATTGCCAAGTACCTTTCATAGATCGAACAAAATGGAGAAAAATAATACTATTTCCTCTTCAATACTTCAGAATGAAAAATAATACTATTTCCTCTTCAATACTTCAGAATGGACAAGAATATTTCGATATTTCAAACTTTCAGTTGTTCATTATAAGCTTTAAACTCCAGATCATTAAATAAAGAGATCATAAAACGTAAATCATCTGCTCCAATTATAACTTCTCATATTTATCTTGTACCGTCAAAAATGAAGTAAAATAAAACGTATTACTAAAAACTGTAGGGGAAAAAAAAAATCAACGCCCCTAACCTGAGCAGACTTGTAAGACGAGAGAGTATTTTCGGCGGCTTCTTTCCTCTCCACTCCAGTCTTGAACTCTGCCAAATAACGATAATAATCCCCCTTCATCTTCAGATAAAACACCTTAGAGTCCCCAGAGGAAGCCGATCCAATGAGCTTGGAGTCGAGGAGTTTCAAAATGCCATCGCAAATTGAGGAGAGCTCTGACTCGATCTTGGATCTGTAGCCTTTAATAGTGGATACATGACCTTCGTTGCCGCGGCTCTCCTCTTTTTGCTCGATTGATGAAATGATTCTCCAGGAGGCCCGCCGGGAGCCGATCACGTTCTTGTATGCTACCGAGAGGAGGTTGCGCTCCTCCACCGTGAGCTCGTCGCCTTCCACAGCTGTCACCACCTTCTCCATGTATTCCACCATCTCTTCGTACCGCTCAGCTTGCTCCGCCAGCTTTGCCATGTACACGTTCTCCTCGCGGTTGGAAGCCATCGAATTCAACGAGAGAGCGACTTTCAGAGAGAGATAGTTTTTTAGAGGGAGAATTTGTGTGTTGACGAAATAGCGGTTTTTGGGTTCTATTTAATATTTATAATATTTATATATTATTTACTTACTCGTTTTCAATTCTATGCGGAGTTGGTAACACATAGGGCTGACCGGGGGAACGCGGTTCGATTTGAACGATTTTGTCGTATTTTCAATTCAAATTATTTTATGCGATTTGTAATTTTTTTTCAAATCAAATCAAACCATTTTATTTCTCAAATCATCCGCAGTTTACATATCGATATTATAGTAATATTTTTAAAATAAATTAATATATAAGTTTAAACGATAACTAATAATATTAAATATTAAATTATATTCAAAATACAAATAAAAATGCAATGGCAAATTAACATTTAGCGACATTAACTTTATTCTATCCACCTCTAAATAATCAACTTGACTTGACTTCACTTGCACGTGAGATGGCATGGTTAGGTATAAATATAAACAAATAAATTTATTCTAACTCTAAATAAAAATATAATAAGTTTTTGAGAAAATTGCATATTTATGGTCCCCGTTCTATTATCTAAGCTGGAAGTTGGTCTACAACTTTTCATTATTATTGCATAATCATCCCTAACAATTAATGTAAAGCGCCCTAATCTTTGTTAAGTTATTACATGATGATTTATAAGTTCTAACAACGAATATTTCACCATATCCCATCCCAATTCATTTCTCTCACCTCACAATCTCACACACAAACATTTGCGGCATATAAAAGTGTTACGGAACTTTGTAGAGAAAGATTAAACAAACCCTGTCAAAAGGAAATCTCTTGAGAAAATCTGAAAGTGTAACCGCAATATAACGAGCATTACATGCATGAAAAATCCCGAAACTAGGATGAGAAAATAAGATTTTACAGTTACATTTATTGGGGGTTTTTTTTCTCTAAAAACTGTAAAATTTATAATTTAATAAGTTTAATTTTTCAATTAAAAAAAGTTTGGTTCGATTTGATTTTGTGCGATTTTTTTAAAATCGAAACCTAAATAAACCATTTTAAAACAATTTGGTTCTGTTAGAGGGAAAAAAACCACTGGTCCATATGGATCCAAACCAACGGGTTCAGTTCGATTTGCAGTTCTATGATTTTTTGCGTAGATCTAATAACATGGATCAGGGCCTAGGGGTCGATCAAACTCCCGAACCGAATTGGATCCAACCAAGCAGTTCGTATCAATTCTTATTAAAGTTAAAGGCTAAGCCAATATTCGGCGAAGATTAAAATTAGATTTTTAATAGATTTTGATAAAAATTGATGAATGTATGGTTAAAAAGTTCTGGGACCCATGAAATACCTATCAAACGGGGACTAAATATTTCACATAACTATATTGTATTTTAATTATTTGTAAGTTCATAGAATGTTACACACTATCACATTTATGTCTCGAACTTTTTTCATGATATTCTTATTCTCAAATTAATATAAATTATTCCTGATTATGATTTATCTCCAAAATATTTTTTAAAATAGAGTAAAAAAACTCATTTGCCTATTATATTTTTAAATAAGGAAAACAAATAATATTGTAAAATGCAATTAAATATTTGACCCTAGTTTTAAAGCACGTTAACAATATTTTTGAACGAAAAAATGATTAAGGACAAATTTGTTAGCCCAAGAATAACTAATCAAGAGGGGGGGTGAATTGGTTATTGAAACTTTTTCGTTAATTACTCAAGATTCTAATACAGTGAATACGCAAATATTCTAAACACAAGTAAACGCGTAAATAGAACAATATAAATTAGTGCGAAGTAAATGCGTTAAGTAAAAGAGATAGAGAGTGCAAACGATATGTTATGGAGGTTCGATCCAAAGTAATGATCTACGTCCCCCGTTACCAAACTCTCTGTCACGAGTAAGGCCAAATGCACTATAATGGTAACTTACAAATAAGGAGTACCGATCCTTAAGTGACTTACAACAAGGAGCACTTATCCTTAGGTGACTTACAACAAGGAGCACCTATCATTAACAACAATCGAGTTTTCACAAGGCTCTCGAAACCACCAAAGTATAAATGATAATTTTACAATTGAAAGAACTCTCTTGACAAATGATATAATCAAGTCAAGTGTTTACAGAGTTTAGAAAACACTTCAATAAGTAGCAAATGTTTAAGTTCAAGTGTTTTATATTGCAAAACTTTAATGAATGATAACTAATACAATAGTGATGATCAATGTGCCAAAGTTTGCAACCAATGAATCTCTCTTCACAAATAATACAAAATTAAGTATAGAGAGAGATTTGCACTTAAATAAGTGTTGGCAAAGAAAAAGCTTTAGTCAAGAATGAGAAAATAGATGAAATATAAGCTTTTTTGCTCAAGTGGATCTTTGATGAAGGACAACTTCTTAAAACAATCAAAAGATTTTTTGTAATAAATAAATTGGATAAATACTTAAGTAAACTCAATGATTTTGAATGAATAAGCTCTTTAAAATTCTCTTGTAAGTTGGTAACAATTGAGTGTAAAAGAGCTATGTATTTATAGAGAAAAATGGCAAGCTACAGGCACTTTGGGATGAGGAATTCGGTTGACCGAAATAACAATAAATCCGTTGAAAGATAAAGCCTTTAGAATTTTGAATATTCAACATTTTCGGTTGACCGAAATAATTTTCGGTTGACCATTTTTACCAATTTTCTGTTGGTCATTAATCAATTTTCGGTTGACCAAATTCACCAAATTTCGGGTGAAGACAGGCCAAAATAGTTTTCACTATTTTGATCATATCTTTCTCTTCCGATATCCGATTAAGGTGATTCAAAATGGGTTGGAAAGCTAACTCAAGGGGCTACAACTTTGCTTCAGAAATCATCTTCAAATTAGATCATCTTTCATGTTAAAAATATGTCCCAATATGAGATTGAAAATCGGAGTTTAACTTTTTGATTGAAAGTTGAAATGTGATCTTTTAAGGAACGTTTGAAAATGATTTTTCAAAGTTTTTGATCTATTACAAATGTTCATTTTTCAAAATCATTTTCATGTTAAAATAATTTATGCAAGTGATGAATTTGTGGGAAATACTTGAGCTTCATGCACTTGCTAAACATTGACGAGTTATACCTTTACATATATAAATAAGGTTCGATAAATAACTCTATCTTCAACGTTCTTGATCTCTTCTAGTCTCCTTGAATGCTTGTTCCTCAACGGATGACGATTTGAGTCTTTGAATGCTTAAGAAAATATATTCATGAAAAACTCAAGAAACAAAAACTTGTTAGAAACAAAAGTGTATTGTTTGTTATAATCAAAACAAGTGGAGATATATTAAATCATAGGTCAACAAAATTTTCCGATTAATGAAATGTTAAAAATAAGAATATGGTAAAGAAAAAGGTTAATGATATACAAGTATGATAATGAATAAAGAATAATTACATTTAATATAGTTGAAATGTGATGTATCCCAACTATAACATATCTTAAAGGAGTGAATAAGCCAATTAATGTTCATTTCTGAAACTTTTTTTTAATTTCAATTCATCCCTCTCCATAATCTACTATTCATATAAGGATTAAGGGTAATTTGGACTTCTTCCTACTATGCTCACAAATGTTGACTTTATTGCTCCTAAAGAGGAAAAAGGGTGTAGACAATACTCCGGACACTCCGCACTATGTGGAATTTAAAATAAAATAAAAACTCTGCACAATGCGGAGTGTAAGAAAAAAATAGTAATAAAAAACCTCACACAACGCGGAGTGTTAACTCCTCACTGGTCGGAGTGTTTGAAAAAAAAAATCCGCACTTTACGGAGTGTGAAGAAAAAAAAATTCCTCCGCACAATGAAAAGTGTGGTGTTCATGCTGTGCGGACATCAGATGCCTCGTGTGCGGACACCAACGCTTGTTGTCGGCACACCGCGGACACCAGATGCCCGGTGTCCGTCTGGTGTCCGCACATCGCTGTATTTTTTCTTTTTTAAAAAAATATTGGATTACAGTTAATGTTAGTGTCAGTTTTAAATTGTTTCCTTGTTAATAATATTGTTCGATGTGTAACTAATCTATTTTCCCAAACAAGTTTAGCGTCCCATATAATTATATTTTTCACCAATAAAAAATGCGTTTTTATCCACTACCAATAATGTCAAAAATAGAAATTAGAGAGTTGCATGAAATTGTTTTAATCATATCAAGTCTAATGCATTAAATTTTGCAAGTAGGGCAAAAATAAGATTAAGGAGCTATTTGCCGTTTTGTCACTTTTTGATTAAAATTAATAAAATGTGCACTTGATAAAAATTGTGAGTATATAAATGTATAATTAAAATTAAAATTTGATTAGTTTAGAAGTAAACAAAATTTTATCAAATAAGCGCAATGAAATTATTGTATATTTACCTGTCAAGAATCTCCAAATTCAAAAATGGTTTAGGCAACCCTCTGCTTTATATTTTAGTGCACATTATAAAATCTTCAAAAAGAAAAATAATAATTTATATGACTAGAAAGTATAAAATGTCTCCCTAATTTACATTCATATAGTCTATTTAATAATATTATTAATTTTTATATTTACGAAGCTAAACCACTATCATTTTCAATCAAGATTCATCCATTTACCAGATTATAGATATTATTTCTAGAATGAAAATTTCTTCTTCGAACAATTTGAAATACTTACTTTTTCAAATTATCAAAACAGAAACAAAATTTGAATCATGAACAAAATGATCAACGAGCTCAAAACAAAAACATACAATCAACATGATTAAAAATATGATCAGACATTAATTCGAGTCCACCGAAATGATTGTACCTTGTTTGACGGCATTATGTCGATTCTAATTTATTCTAATTGTCTCAATCATGAACAGGAAAAAAAAAAGAATCAAGCTAAATTACACAATTCCATTTATTGTTTTTCGCATTTAGGCTTTAAGACAATTAATTTACAGAACAGAAGTCACAAAATTCATTCCCTAAACTCCAAAATTTACTTTAAAACAAGAAAGTAAAAATATCTGAAGTGTGGTAATATAATCTAACCATCTAATTTTACAAAGAAATATAATATAATTTTGCCTCAAATTTCAGGGGATACATTTACAGAAGATAGCTACTATTTCCTAGTACAAGCTCCTGCACCTTGTCCAACTAACAAGTATGTTACTGTACCTCAGCCAAGTAATACATTCACGATTTTCCTTAACATGGCAGCAAGTATATGTTAAAACCTCCTATATGAAGCGTTACATAAATAGAGTTGCCCGCATCATATAGATAGAAGCTCATTTTCCAGACGCATTTTAAGTAAGTGTCCATTTGATTGTAAGGGTGGAAAATGAGTGGAAAAAAAATGAATTTCAGGGAAAGTAATAACCTAAAAATTGTTTTGTAGGGAATTGTTAATTAAATGTATTTGATTGGTATAATTTTTTACCTGAAATTTTTTTAAATTTTGGATCTTTTTGTATTCGTTTGACTTTGTTTTACATAAAAATTGTCCATCAAAATGATAATTTTTTCCACAATTGGTTATAAAATTTGTTTCTATTGCCAAAAAGTAAAAAACAAAAAAAAAATATTGCAAAAAAATCATTTTTTTGATCAAAATTTAGTGATCGTTTGACTTTATTTTACATGAAAATTGTCTATTAAAATGATTTTTTTTTTTTTTTTTTTTTTACAATTGGTTATAAAATTTGTTCTAATAGCCAAAAAAAAGGTAGAAATCCATTTTCCCACCAAAAAGGTGGGAAGACCAATTCAAGCAAAAATAGGAAAATGAGCACGTGTGAGGTGTTTGGGGAAAATCATTCCCATGGAAATTTTGTGCCATCAAACGCTACTAAAGATGGAAAATGAATTCCATTTTCCATGGAAAATGCATGGTATCAAACAGGTCCTAAATGTAATTTTGACTACATTGGTAAACTTTTTTCTTCTTCTTTGAAATGGTCAACTACACACATGTTTGGCCAATGTATCAATCTACATTAAGTCGATATGCGAATTCCTAATTCCATTCTTTAACACAACTGAATAGATGTCTCGAACTTTGTTGTAGAAAAGAAGAAAAAACTAAAGTTTCAGGGATAAATAATTTGCTCCTTAGAGAAAGTAAAATGAATTCCTCAGTAGTTATTGCACGTCGTCCAAGTACGTAATGCACATGTTACTACAGATAATACAAGTAACAAAAAATTCACAATTTTCCCCAAACATAGCAAGCAGCACATGGTTGTCATTTTTATCTCCGTGCTGTAACATAGACAAACCTTCAACACGAATATCTACATAATCCCAGGAAAGACAATAAACATAGGTGACTAGGGCTTGACAAAAGTCCTGAACTAAATCGAACCGAATCGAGCGGTTCTTCATAAATTAAATACCCGAACGGGTATTTGAATCGAGAAACGATGGGTTCTGTTCGGTTCTCTGTTCAAGGCCAAGAACCGAAGATCCGAATAAGAACCGAATCTAAATAATTTTTGTAATTTTTAATATTAAATTAATTAAATAATTAAATTTTTTTCTAAAAAAATTAGCAAAATTAAATAATTTTCTACTTTTTGGTATTTGTATATATTGAATTAATTTTATTGGACAGCTTGCTATTTATATGTTTTTAAATTGGGTTACATTAATTTGTAATAGTTACGAATGAACATGTTATTAGTTATATTTATGTAGTGTTGTTGTAAATATTAAAAAAATTAATTATGGTACGGAACCGAACCAAACCCGAACGGTTCCATAATTATATTTGAACCCGACAGTTCCATTTATTAAATACTCGAAAATTTTGAGTCGGTTCGGTTCTGAAGAGAACAGAATCGGACCGGACCATGTCCAGTCCTAGATCTGGCCATGCCATTGTCATCAAACTCTTAGAAGCTCATTTGCCATACATAAGCATTTAAAGCAAATCCATGGTTTTGACTGCATTAGCTAAGCAACCAACGTTAATCAACTGCAAAATTGATGAAAATTTAACATCTTTTCATTATCTGAAATGACCAATTTCACACATTTTCCTACATACCGAAGATATTCTCCCTTCATGATTTCAAGTTTTCTCTGTTCATTTATTTGAATTTTTCCTTTCTTGCTCCCTCCCCTTTTTTTAGGGCTGTGGGAGGTGAGTATAGGTCAAATATTACCAAAAGTAGCTACTATTTGGCCTTTATCAGAATTGTAAAGATAAACTCTTTACTGCATCAAATTTACACTTTTCATTTTCTAATTATCAACACTTCTTCGATATTTATTTCTTGACATTTTCAACGTCATGATATTTCTACATAACTGTGTGATTATTAATTGGATGTACAAATTTGTTATTGATTCAATATTTATTTATAATTCCTCTCTTTTGTTGCCTTTCAATTTAAATTCCTATTCATCATGTTATTTATGTTGTTTGACAGTCACTTGTTTCTGACCTTTTTTCCTTTGTTGGAGAATATACATTGTTATAATTATATTGCTGATTTTCTATTCTATATCTGATGTCCACTTCTTTTACCTATAACTAATTTGACTTCGGAACATTTCAGACTTTATGATAATTGTGTATATTTTTGGGACTTACCTTTAGTTGTGGCAACATGGTGAAACCTACAAACATTTCCAAAATCTTTTGACGGGAGTAATTAACTAAGAAAAGTTTCAAAAAATTTGTGCATATAGTTTTCATAAAAGGTTGATTATTATTACTTTTTCATCTAATTGTTATTAACGTATGGTCTAAGGTTTTCTTGCACGAGTTTTCCACTAACCACAAGTTCATTTGTTATTGGTTTTTGTTTCGGCCTTTTCACTCTGTTTACGAGCTTATAATCATACTTATGGACTCTGCAATTCTTTACTTCGGGATATTGCCCTGGTTTGGAATGTAATTCCTCCTATATTTTGTTGGTGCTCATTTGTTTAAGAACTCTCTATAGAATTTTTTTTTTTTTTTTTTTTTTTGTCTTTTGTGACTTCAGAGGTCAAAATAATTTTTCTTCATTTTGCTCTCAATACAAAAAATGAGATATTCCACACACTTGCATTTTTAGTAGGAGTTATGGCTTGATCAGAGGTGAATATACATCTCTTCTTATTTGCTTAAAAGGATATCAATCTTTCTCATTTATAGAGGTTGGTTACAGATTCTAGATCAGACGGTTTGTCTTTATGTCTCGTGAACTTGCTTTGCCTAGAGAATAATGAATCAACTTCAAAATATTATTACGTCATCTTGTAATTTTTGTAAGAAGATTTACGTAATAAATCTTCAATTCATACCAATTTTCAAAGGATGGAATGAGCATTCATTAGGTTAAAAAATACGTTCACTAGAACTTCTTCTTGTCCTATAGAAATGTAATATAAGATTTGCCGATGTTTTTTTTTTTTAATAAGATAAGTGTATTATATCCAAAGTGTAAAAATAAAGTACAAGAGAACAGGGGCATACCCCAGAAAAACTAGGCTAGGAATAAATGTCTTCCTAGCACCAATAACAGTAACATAGATTAGTGCTTATAACTTTGTCACAACAATAGAAAATATTCGTAGAAAAAATCCCATGATCGTTGGAGTCATCTACTCTCACTAGATGGGACCAAGCCCCTACATAAATCCACTCGTGTACAAACAGAAAAAACAATATCTCGAATAACAACAGATTCATGTTTAGGAGTCACACCATTGGTCCTAGCATTACACTCATGCCAAATAGCATAAATCGAAACCGCAAACATCAAACGAATAACAATGGACCGCATTGACCTCCCACGAAACTGCTCCATCCCAGAAAGAGTATCTGACCAACTCCGCTGAACCCAAGATAAGTTAGATTTTGCATGCAAAGCATGCCAAACACGCTCAGAAAATGGACAAGCAAAGAAAAGATGATCTAAATCCTCCTCCGAACAACCACACAGCACACAACGTATAGACTATACCAAACCAAAGTGAAAAAGCTTTGTCTGTGTATAAAAGCCACCTTGAATTGCTAGCCAGAGGATAAATGCATGACAGAAAATACACTTAGGGAACCAAACAATGTGATACCAAGTCCCCTTAGGGCAGCAAAGTCAAATAGACTCCCAAGCACTCCAAACATAGAAGACTCCATGCGCATCATCCAACCATCGCAAGACATCTTCTCTAGTGCTATCCGGCCGAAAAGTATCTAGTGTATCTCGCATCAAGTCAGACAATGCTGGGGAACATGCTGATGGCCACCTCCAAGTATCACCCTCAACAATATCAGCCACCTTAGCTAGTCTACTCAATCTAGATTCATGAATGATCCTCTCACCAAGAATCTTCTCTAAAGGGCTAAGAGAATGCCAATTATTTATCCCTCCCTATATCCTGAAGTGCAATAATCTTCCTCCAACTCCAAGAGCAGTCCCCATGACACTTCAATTCTCAAATGCTTCGTCCTTTAAGTGAGTAACTTTGTGCCCACGAAACCCAAAGAGAGGAGGCAGAATCCGTACAAAAGAACCAAAGGTGTTTTAACATGGCAGCCTTATTCTAAATCTCTATGCTCCGTAGACCCAAACCACCCTCCTTCTTAGGCATACAAATTTTCCCCCACGCTACTTTAGTCCAAGTCGGTACCAAGGTCACAACCCTTCCACAAGAAGGCACCTAGAGTTGCTTCCACTTGCTTGATCACAACCTTAGGTAAAATAAATATAGAAGACCAATATACCTGAATAGAAAATAACACGGACTTAATATGTTATAACCTACCCACATAGGACAGTGCTCGACAAGTCCAACTCTTAGCCCGAGCAATAATATGATCCACCAACATCTTACAGTCCAAAGCCCGCAATTTGGTAGAGATAAGTGGAACACCAAAATAGCGTACCGGTAAAACTCCCTCCAAGAGTTGCTCTCATCCGGCCTCTTAAAATCTATCAAAAAAAAAAAAAAAAAACCTAGCAGATATTCATCATAAATCATCACATTTATGAAGTCTGGAGTCAGATTCATCGAAATACTTTTCTGCTCAATAGTTCACTGTAATCTTGTAGCAACAAGCATAATTTGTAGTACTATATTAATATTGCATCTATTTTGAAACGTTATTTGATTTATTGTACACAAGAGCAAATTCACACTTACAAATATGTACTTTTCGTAGCTGTATTGTTTATGTTTTGGAAGCTATTTTGTAGAATTCTTACAAATTCACCTAAGTACATATAGATTATACCAATAGTAATGTGAAGTAGAAGTAATTCATGTGCGCATGTGAAACATATTCCTCCCCTTAATCTCTCTAGGCTGAAAAAAAGTCATATTTTTCTATTCATGAACCAATATTATCAACTTTGTGGATCAATTTCTACCATCATGTTATTATCTTGAAAATGGTTAAAAAAGAGGGAAATGAAGGGACACATCCTATAAAGTTGCAAAGATAAAAGCTGGATTAAAGTATATCATGGTATGCTAATTTATTCTTCATTAATTAGTCAAATATCTTTTATCATATGTCTTTATGGTATATTTCATGAATTGCAATCACTAATTCATAGAATCTTTCTTCTCGAACAATATAAACTTTTAACGTTAAGGTATTTTAGACAGCAGAATAGATGAAAAATGAAAAATTGATCCTAAATCTACTTTAAAACATTCTTTAATTTCTTGCACGAACTAACATGTGCTTATCGTGGCTGTATTATTTACGTTCTGGTAAAAGAATTTGTACCAAATTAAGATGTTTTTTTATTTTAAATAGATTGCCGCATATACTTAACATACTCAAGATTGACACGACTTTCTATTTTTGATATACCCTCATTATGTATATCTATAAATATTTTTATGAACACTTTACAGTCAGCTGCATCGTTTCTTTCCTCTTATATTTTTCTATTTTTGAAATTCTTTCCTACTTGTCATTTTCGCTTTTTTTTTTTGTTTCTCTTATTATTTTTAGCCGCTTGTTTTAAGCTAATTTTAGTATTTGATGTAACAGTTAGTAGGCACTCATAGTTCCAAGATAGAGCTGCTACTTTCTCTCCTTATTCACACATGTTCATTTGTACATTTAGCTATACGATTATTACTTGTCATCTATTGTTTATTTATACTATTTGTGAACAAAATTTTGCTTAAATGCTTTTAGCATGAAGAATTGCATTTGATGACTGGGTTTTACAAGTTTTTTTTTGTATACGATTGTGTTATTTCTTTCATTAGATGGATTTTGAGCTTTCTTAATTGCAGACAAAGATGATACATTTGATTCATTTGAAGAGTATCATGATTATAGGTTTTTTTTTTTCCAAAAGTTAAGTTTTTCCTTTTTATTCATGTGGTCTTTAATAAATAATCTGGAGTGTGTTTGGTAGGGATTTTGAGGAGGAAGAATTGATTTTGAATAGTGATATGATGGGAAATGTGTGGTTGAAAAAGAAGAAAAAATTATTGATGTGATGAAAAATATTATTTTATTGAAGAATGTGTGGTTGAAAATGAGAATTGATTTACTGTAGAAAATGAAAATTGATACCAAACAGGCCCCTGATTTATAGATAAGGACTGTAATGGGAAGGTATTGACATGTATATGGATTAAGGATTTGTCTGGGCGCGATAGGTAGAGTAATTCCAACCGTTGCAAATTAAAAATTGGACCGTTGATGGAATTTTTAATACAAAATGCCTGACAGCTTGTCATAGATAAGATGGCCATTTACACCCCATTTCCCCATTTTACCCCTCTCACGTGTTCTAGATATGGTAGACAAATTGCACATGGAGGATAAAAGGGTAATTTTTCGTTCAAATTATCTAGAACTCGTGAAATGGTTTCAGCAAGTGGGACCACTTGATTTGACTGAAAAATTGATTTTGGATGGTGAGAATTTCTCCCCGACACGCTTTAAATGTTCTATGATCATGCATTATTATATTAGATAAAAACTTACTGAATTTTCACAATAATTTAGCTTTCACTTAAAAATACCAAGGCCCCATACATTGTATGGGCATACGACTAGTTTATATATAAATGTGGTATGAATATAATCGCCCTAATCTAAATAGGGTAATGGAAACAATACATAACTAATACACTATAAGAATCATATTTCAAAATTAACAAAATACTTTCATAAATCAAATGATATTTCCAATTAATAATATAATATATGATATACATCTAAAATTATTATATTTTTCTCTCTATATATATTATAATTTAGACATATATACAATCGACATACATTATATTTCCATCGTACCTAGGGGTAGCAAAAAGTTCGAGTAGCTCGTCGGCTCGAATTCGAGCCAAGCCGAGATTTGTCTTGCGAGCCGAGCAAGGTTCAGCTCGTTGAGCTCACGAACGGCTCGTGGGCCGAGCCGAGCCACTAACTATACCCACTCCATTGTAGAAATTTCCAAAAAATTCAAAACGTTCTCTCTCTACACCGACCTTATGGACCCATCTCACTGTAAAAATCTTCAGAAATTCAAAACGTTCTCTCTCTACAAAGCTTTCTTTTTATACATACAATTTACAAACACAAATAGCTTTGCAGGTGGTAGAGGTGGTGGTGACAACAATGTTTAAAAAATAGATCTGTGTGGTGGTGGTGGTGGTGATGTGTTGCAGTGATGAAAGTGTATTGAAGTTGATCTGTATGGTGGTGGTGGTGGTAGCAACATTTTGGGTACTGTGTGATGGCAGTAGTGGTGCATTTTATGTGACCAACTAACTGTGTAATTTGTGATCAGATTTATTATTTGTGACCATACTAGTATTATTTGTGAGTAACTTGACCGAATTTTTTTTCGTAACCAAGTCAATCTACTTTGTGATTGTATGTAATAAAATCATTGACATATGACTAGTTATGATCAAATTTGTTGTCGGTATGATTTTTTGTGACCAGGTCAGTCTAATTTGTGACTATATATAACCAAGTTACTATTAATCACATATTTAATCACAGATAGTTACAATAAAACAATGAAGGCAGATCACACAAGATCACCGGCGCCACCAGTTGAACATGAGGCTAGTTTTCCAAGCAATTCATGGCGTTCACGGACTAAACTCTCAATCAACCCTACATCATAATCGTTTTCAGTGTTGATTTTATAGCACTTTCCAAAAACAGTCATCATCACATTGTTTTTTACCCAGACCACAAATTCAATCCACCTTCACAAGCCCACAGATTCAGCAAATACCACAACCCACAGATTCAGCAAATACCGTGATCGTTTCTTAATTCTAGACTCATAATCGAACCGTCCAATTTTTTTCTCTTTTTCATGAAAAAATCAGCCCATGCTCAATGCCTGGCCCAGCTTCAATTTTGTAATTCGCCATTTCACTATCTATTGTCCAATTATCTGACTACGTTTCAAATTTGAACCATGTTTGTCATTTTGTAAAATGAAACTTACCGTTTGCTAGACTGTTGTGTTGTTTCATACATTATAGGAATAAAAATAGTTGTTGAAATTTTGAGAATATGAAAAATTTAATCGACTGTCTGAACTCGATGATTCCATTCAAAAGATACTCAATAATTCTTGTTTTAGCTCGATTCTTTTTTAAATCGAATCAAATGCCTAGAGCCTTCCCTTATTGTTGGGATGGGCCTCTTGGGTGACCGATTTACCATACGGACTACCAACCTTGCAGAGTTACTGTACTCGGTAGAGAATCTGTTTAATTATGGTAAATTCACAAAAATAGTACCATTTAAACCATGGTTTTGGTATTCTTTAACACCATTAATATTTTTTTTTCCTAGATTGCTAGCATTTTCAGGAAAAATGATTTTTCGGTTCTCACACTATCCGCTTACTTATTTCATCGCCACCAAGTTTTCTCTCTTTGATTCAGTTCGACAAATGCAAAACACTTGGACGTCTACTCAATGACTTTCCCTAACACAATGGATTTTCAACTGATGGATGTTTGCTGAAAGTCGATTTACTCTACTACGATTGTGAGACCTTAGTTTCTACGATTCGACTTTGTTTGAGGTCGAAATTAACTATCAGAAAGTCGGAAAAATTTCAATTTTCATTATAATTTTACATGACAAAATAAAATTATTATTAAAAGACTTAAATTCTGTTAAGATGAATAGTTAACCTTCGTGACTCTAAGTTCGAAGCACTACAAATGCGTGTTAATTTTTTTTAAAATGGAACCTCCGCAAATACACTTTTTTTTTTTAAATAATACATTACATTTTATATAACCTTGTAATTAAGAAATAATGTTATCCTAGTAGACGCATTACCACTTGGTCAATTAAAAATGTCTCGATATATCAAGTTTTCATGAATCGTTGAATTCGAACTTTATCGAATTACTGTAATGTTATATTCTTGAAAATTCATGTTACCATGACCAGTACCGGACCCAGCATCCAAGCTCAGTCCGGGTGGACGTTGACTCACGGGTCACGGCCTCACGGAGTCAGCGAACTGGTGGTCGGTGGTGTGGAGAAGACGGTCGGGCTGTGGCGGAACTCGACAGCAACTGCAACTGCATGAAAGGCTTGAGCGGCATCGTCTCAATTCTCAAGGCTGAAGCAGTGAAGTTTCAGTGTTTCACTAAGGAAATGATACCAATTAACAAATGCATTTGATTTCCTGGGCTGGGAATTATATATTAAGTATTGGGCCCAAGAATAAATGGCCCACCCCAATAAAAAGAAAAGAAAAGGTATGGTCTGGGCCTAAAAATAAATGGTCCAACCGGCCAACCCAATTAAAAAAAAAGGAAAAAGATTGCTGGGCTAGGTTGGTAGCAATAGTCAAACCCTAAAAAAAAAAAACTTGCAGCAGTAGAACTGGAGAAGACGAACCATAAACGCGACCAGATTCTTCCCAAAAATTCTTCCGGCTGAGCCCAGCACGCGCGGCCGCCCCCGACCGAGTGCTAGGTCCGCCACTGACCATGACCCATCAATTTCATCGTGTTTATCATGTCGTGTTGAATAGAATTATGAACGATGTTCATATCTACTTAGTCATCTCAGTAGAGCTTCATTTTATCTGTATGAACCACTCTCAACAACTTTAACAACGTTCTTAATCACATTAACTTGTAAAATAAATCCCTTTCATTACTTTTATTGTCTATCAATGGAAGTAATCTAGTTTTAGCACAAGCCTTATCATCTTATCTCTTTGTAGGGATCACAAAAAAACCTTAACAAATCCAATATCCGTGGGGCCGCATCCCAAATGGGGCGGGGATAATCCGCTTAATCGGGTATTCTGTGCGGGGACGGGTAACGGCGCTCCGCCCCGTTAAATTTTTTCTTTTATAATTCAATACTTTAAATGAAAAATTTCACAAAATTTCATTAGTTCTAATAGAAAATAGTAGTTAAAATTATTTGTCTAAATCTAATGAATATGGACAATAAAAATAAATTATATCTAAAAAAATTAAACAGCGTAGTAAATGGGGTAAGGACCCCGCCCATTGCCATCCATATCTCTTTGTCAAAAAATCAGTTGGCCATCATAATCATCATCTAAACCAGCCGCCATATAAAAGATCTGCTTAGAATTACATTTATTTTTTATTTTTGTTTTGAATTCTTTTCATCTAGTCTTGTTTTCTAAACTTCTAATTTTTTTAGTTCTTTTTAACTAATAATATTAAATTGACAATTTTTCCATTTTTAAATTTTTGAATGCACATTCCAACTGGGTTGACTGGTGAAAAATGGATGTGAATCATTCATTTGGATTAATGTCGCCTATTTTCCGAGGTTGGAGACCTAGTAGCACCAAAAACAGGTCAAGGACAAAAGTGCAAATGAATCCCCACCTTTGCCATAATATGCCCTAAATTTAAGTAGATGTTCACACAAGTGATTTTTTTTTTTTGGCCAATTAATCTAGTCATTCTAGTGTAAGACTTCACTCTATATGTGTTTTATTAAATAAGGGGAACATTACTAAACTAAAAGAACAATTGTGGCTTTGGTGTAGAGTTGGAACCACTTATTATGATGGATGCACAAATTATATTACTTCTAAAGTGCTAAGGTGGGCAACAAAAGTCCAAAACTACTTGATTTTAGTTACGCTGTGTGAACGTAAAAGATAATCATCTACAACTTAAAAAGAAAATTCATGTCAGGTCAACTTTTACGGATTAATATAATCTCATATGGAAAGACTATTATAATATAGATGGACGAATTTAAGAACAAATTTGAGATAGTGCATATTTGGTACACGTATGTGATTGAACATAACAATTACGTTCGTCCTCGTCTTTTAACTCGAACCTGAATTTCTAACACTATCCAACTTAGTTAAATCTTTATGAAAGTAAAAGAAAATAAATTTGTATACATCTTTAAGGGCAAAACCACAAGTGAATTAAATATGAAAATAATAATATATGAGGAATTCAGCTATTCCTTTAAATAAAGCCGACCTTTCAAAATAAACTTCAAGACAATATAGGAGTTTAAAAAGTTCATACAAGCAATTCAATCAATCTGAATCATAATATATTAGTGACTCGTTTAAAAATAATAATCTGGAAATTCGATTAGTCTCATGGTAAAGAATTATACAATTTCAACATTACTATTTTTAAATGAACCACTATCTTATGAGTATCCATTTCGAGTGAAATATGACAATCAAAATATAAGAACAATAATTTTTTTTCTCAATCTTAATTAGTGCATGTTTGGTATATTCTAAAAGTTCATAACTCACAATACCAACTCGGATTTATCTTAATTTAAGAAGGAGGGCTTATGAAGATTCAATAATCAATTCAACGAGGACGAACTAAGAGATCACCAAGTCCACTCTGCCCATGCCTACCGTCATTTAGAAACATCATCATTACATTTTTTAACGCATGTCTTATAATTAATGTCATCACCATCCAGATGACCTCTCCCAAAGTTACAAGTGGCACATATGACATATGCATCTCATTTTCAACCAATCAAAAATCATCAATGACATTGGTCATGATGACATGTTCGACCGACCTCAACAACCATTAAAATTGGAAAGTGGCACACACTTCTAGGTTGGTATTATAGCTAAGGTGACGGTGGGTGGCCAAGATGATGGATTAGAGGCCTATAAATAAAGGCTAATGATATTCTCCAAGGCGAAAACTCAACATACTTCTGTATACACTTCTTATTTACTTCAATCAATGCAAACACTCTCATTTTTTACTATTTCAGCAATATATAAATTTTAGACTAGCTCGTCATTACAAGACGGAACATCCAGCTCAGCTTATCTTCAGAGGAGAGGATCTAACGTCGTCATGTGGGAGACACCATCATTATCCTCTTATTTCACTCATTTTTTATTTTGTATAATTGTAGGTAGAAGAGAAGCACCAAGTTAAATTCAGGGTTTGAATTGATTATAGCATCCCTTTTAATCTTATTGTAAGTTGCTCGTTGAACACCATTGATTGCTTCACACTTGATTTCAAGTCCCTAGATTACACATAGCACATTTAGCCCTTGTTTGGTAGATGTTAAATTAGATTTTCAGTATATTTTGATAAAAATTGATAATATATGTGGTTGAAAAGTTGTAAGTCCTATGAAATGTGTGGTTAAAATTAATTGTTAATTTTAAGTTGAGATTTTAATTGAATTTTAATCCAAATCAAACAAGGGCTTAATAGTTAGCAGACACTTGATAATAATTTATATTGAAATAAAAATTTTGGATTGTTCTCTTGTCAACTTATTGTTAAGCATTGTTGCATTGATAGCTTTTTTGTTGGATTTTTGAATTGTTGTTGAAGTGTTGAATTCTTGACGTGTTACCAATGTATTCGACTATAGAAAAAGGGAAATAAGTGACATGATATCTCGGATATATTGTCACCAATAACATGTGATTATCACTGTTTCAGTTACCCTAGCTAAATTCTTGAATTCAAATTCAATGAACTCTATGGTGTAAAAAGTTGTACTGTCTTGTATGATTTTTCAAATCACTTGAAATAAAAAGCTTGGGTGATAATCCCACGATTAAGTTTAAATTCGAGCATAGCCCTTCTATATGACAAAACATAACCCTTGTTTGATATAAGTTAAATTATATTTAAATTTTAAGTCAAAATCAACAATTAATTTCAATCTTACGATATTCATAACTTTTCACTTCAGCACGCACCTATCATTAAACAAAACGTTATCTTATTAGTACATAATAATTAATTGACAAAAACTTGTATTGAAGAATATTATGATTAAAATCTCATTTTAATTTAAGTCAAAGTCAAATAATCAATAGCAACCACATATTTCATGTGTCCACAACTATTTAACCATACATTTCAAAAATTTTTATCACAATCTACTAAAAATCTAATTTTAATATTCATCAAAGAGTCTATCAGAGATGCGTGATTCTTGTGAAATTCATCCGTACAGCTTGGATGGCGTGGCAATCACAGAGGACATTACAGCCCCCACAGCATAACTTTCCAACCACGTCATGTATTGTCCTCTTTCTGTTGGCGAACGCACAGGGTATAAAATACTGGGGGAGGTCACCCAACTTTGATCAAAGTCTTATTTTAGTCAACTATTTGTTTTTTGAAACCGTTTTAAATTTCCAATTGCGTTTTGCTAATCTCATCAATAACAATTCCATCCTCTATTGCATTGTTGGCCCTTTTTTTTTTTCATAAACTTCTATTTTGATTAATACATTGTGTTGGATGATTGTAAAGTTGCATTTTTAACATGATACTGATTGATTAACCCAGAAGCGAACCCATGCTTATAATTCAGCGAAGGACGAGACAAAATTACGTAAAAGGTAATTTCAATTTAGAATTACTTCATTGTATTTGTGTTAAAAATTATGGGCTTAAATTATGTGAAATTTTTTTCTAAAAAAAAAATTAATGGTTCAATGGGGACAATTGCACTCAGTGGACCATTAATGAATCCGCCCCTGATCAACGCAATTGTGTGTCATGAACTCAATCTTATAAGTTAAAAGATAATACCATTATTACATAATTGAACAATCGAAAACTCAATTTAGCCATCATAATGAGTCTGGCACAAAATTTGATACAACGCGTGTGTTTAAGCCCATATTTAAAATTTTTTTTTCTCCAAACTTATTTTGAACCACATATTTTATGAGATTTAAAATTTTTAACAACTTTTTATTTATATATTTCATCAACTTTTATGAAAATTTTAACTTACTGCAAAACCAATCAAGGGCGAAGCGAGAAACTTAGAATTATAAACAATTAAGTGACTAAAATGAAATTTCAAGTAAAGTTGGGAACCTCCAATGTTTTTTAGCACACCGTTTCCTTCTCCGTCTAGATTTTTAGAAAAGTGCTTCACGTACATAAGTACGGTCCACAGAAATGCAACAGAACACTCACACGCATGGTGGGATCCGCACATTTTATATTTTTAAATATACGGTAGGACCCACTGATTTTCCCTATTTTGGTGTAATTCTGGGAATTTTTTTCCCTAGGAATGGAATTCCTGATATTTCTAACACCCCCAGGGCCCATTATATATGTGCATAAATCCATTATTCTTCTAGCCATAACCTGAAAGTAAAAAAGTATAGAATGTCATCTTCTGTGGTAAAATTTGACAGTAATAACACAAACCATGAAGAAGGGAATCCTGAGCAGTTTGACATGCTCCACACAGGTGATCCAACGGCTACTAACCTCTCGCTCCCAGCGGTCACTTTTCTCAAAGCTGCAATCTCTCTCAAGGACCAGGTTTAATCGATAGAGTAAATAATATTTTTAACTTATTAAACCCTGTTAATTCGGATGGAAAAGCGATCATTTGCTCTTATACTGTAATACTTTTTTGGGTGATTGTATTGTGGATATGAAATTCATACAAAAATATAATTAACAAATAAGATTTTAACCTTTTTTTCTTCTTATAGTGCCGTCTTAATTCGGATCGACAAGCGATTGTTTTTATGGGTTTGGATGTGTTGTGAAATTGATGAAATTCATGTGAAATCAGGTTGTGGAAGTGACATGGACGGGTCGGGGCAATAATGGTAAATTAGACCCGACGGTGTATACGGGTCTTCTGGGTACAGCTTTCACCTGCTTGAGATCTTATGAGGCCACCGGTAACCACCGAGACCTGCAATTGTGCGTCGAGATCGTTGATGCCTGCGCCGCCATTGCTCATTCCTCCACCAGGTGGATTAAATTTGGTTCATAACGCTAAATACCTTTTTTATTAATTTTTTCTGGTCTATATGAGAACGTATTGATTAATTTAGAATATTGATTTACCCATTTAGGAAAACGAAGATTCTGAGAGAGAAACTGGTGTTAGGTTACTTATTTGAGAATAACTTGGTCAATACTTGTAATTGAACTTTTTAAGCTTAGCCAAGTATCTTCTTTGGAGTTTTTTGAGATCTTTCTTCCTCTCTCCCAGCATAGGAGACTAAATTGTAGTCAATTAATCGCAGTCGGCAGTTAGCTCATATTTTTCTTTAGCATATTCAGGCATGTGACTTTTCTGTGTGGTCGAGGAGGAGTTTATGCTCTTGGCGCTGTGGCTGCAAATTATTGCGGGGACCAAATGAAGCGAGACTTCTATGTGACTCGTTTTCTGGAGGTATGTTACTTTTTATACACTAAGCTTAATCGAACTTTGTAGCTTTCTGTATCTTTTGAACTGGTCATTCTTCCGCACTTATGAATCATTTGTTTAGATGGCGGAGGAAGAAAAAGCCCTCCCGGTTGGACCTGAAGAAGGAGGGTTTGGAATGTCTTACGATCTCCTTTACGGACGAGCCGGATTTTTGTGGGCTGCTTTGTTTATAAACAAGTACTTAGGATCCGAAGTGGTACCCAGTAATCTTCTCATGCCAGTTGTTGAAGCCGTGCTAGCAGGAGGCAGGGTTGGTGCATCGGATAATACGGCATGCCCGCTCATGTATAGATGGCATGGAACTAGGTATTGGGGCGCAGCTCATGGACTGGCCGGTATTTTGCATGTATTGCTACATTTTTCTCTGTCAAACAATGATATTGACGACCTCAAGGCAACTTTGAGGTACATGATGAGTAACAGGTTTCCTCACAGCGGGAATTATCCCCTTAGTGAAGGAAACCCAAGAGATAAGCTCGTGCAGTGGTCCCATGGAGCGACTGGTGTAGCCCTTACCCTGTGCAAAGCGTCAGAGGTCAGCAGTTTATGAAAGTCTAAATTGTATAGAGCACAAGGGTATTTGCCCTCTACTCGTTCTAATCACAGTGTTCACCAATTTGACCTTCTGCCTTTGCAGGTGTTACCAAATAATAGAGAATTTCGTGATGCTGCCATCGAAGCTGGGGAAGTTGTTTGGAAGAATGGGTTACTCAAGAAAGTGGGACTGGCCGATGGCTCTGCTGGGAATGCTTATGCCTTCCTTTCTCTCTCACGCCTTACCGGAGATAGTGTATATGAAGACCGAGCAAAGGCATTTGCGAGCTACTTATATCACAATGTAAGAAAAACAATTGCTGATACACGTTATGATGGTGATGATAACGCCTGCTCTCTGTTCCATGGACTAGCCGGATCTGCTTGCCTCTGGTTTGATATGCTTATGCCAGAGAAATCTAGATTCCCTGGATACGAACTCTAGATTGCGAGGAACAGCTTGTCAAAGATGTGCCGGAAATGCTGCTTAATTTCTTTTAATCTTACCATAATAGAGAATGGAACTAGACAATGTTCTCTGCTACGTTTAGACATGTAATACCTACTCTTTTTTAAAAAGGTAATACAAACTTGTATATACAGTAACAGCAGTAATATGGATATGCAACAGTAATAGCCTTATTTTTTGACATAAATGCTTTATGCATCCTCGGCTAATGAGTATTTTTGCATTGATGTATGTTCTAACTGTTATCAGGGAGTGTGGATTTGAACATAAACAAAACTGATGATTCTGATACTGTTCAGATAGATTCTTACACCTCGAAGTATACATGTAGTAGATGGAGAAAAAAGGGACATGTTTCATAGAAGTGGCTTGCACATTGGTTCTTGGATTACTTTAGGATCGATGCTGATTGGAAGGTTGAGTTATTTGAAAAGGCAGGTGGGAGTAGTAGCAGTAGGAACGGGTTACGAAGGGTAAGGAAACGTGCAAAGGTTAAAAATATATTATTCTATGAACGAATGACATTGAAAAAATTAGGAAGCTGCTTGTTTCTGATGGTAATGACATTGAAAGAATTTTAGCCTAATTGTGATGTACAATGTTCAACGGTATATTATCCAACGAACGAAAGAAAAAAAATGCAAAAGAGATTATTGTAGAACATGGCTAGTGTAATGATCAGGGTGATTAGATTAATTTTACGTAACAAGCAAAGAAAATAAAAGAACTCATGAAATCAAATAGTCCTTACCCTTTCTAAGCTTCCGTCACCGGAAGAAATCACTGTATTATAATGAAGTCATATCGTCCATAGTACAACTTCTAGAAATCAAATCTAGGAGGTTGTCTATGATTGATTATAATTAAAATTCCTACTGTTCAAAGCCAAGAAATGCCATTTTTCTGACCGTTGGGCACCAAATCAGCCCACCTTTGTTGACTAGTTCTCTCTTGCATGGGTCCCATCAGAGGAAGCAACGTTCCAAAAATCAATTGGTAGAAGCGGGGCCAGACAGGCCCTAGAAGAAGATTCAAGATGAAGAATCTTCAAATCTCAAAAGAGAAATGAACGTAGAATGATTTCATAATTGCAGAATTCAAATTAAGTGAATGCCAAAGCGTGTGTCCAAATGGATACACATAGATACCCAAAGTCGTCCAAACAAGCACGTCAACCAAGAAGGTCGTCACATCCAAAGGTGCATAAGGTGACACATGGCAACATCTTGTGCATAAAAGTATGTTTTCAAAAACACAATTTTAACAATGAATAACAACTTCATAAGTAGAATATGTTTGTAACCAAGCCAGCATCCTATTATGTTCTTGTTTCTATCTTCGGACGCCGGCAAATACAGAAACTCAAAATAGTCGTAGCATGTCAAGACTGGTCCATGGTACTTTCCTGTCCATATGAATGAACTCGTAGTCCTAGTCGGATGCTTTCTCAATCCTCAAATGAATTAGCCCAAGTCAAACTTGAAGGTGTGTGTGCATCCAAACTCGAATTCAATCAATATGCATTCAAGCTCCTTTAGCAATTTCCAGCAAGAAAATATAAACGTACTTCATAATTATTACAGCCAAAGAATTTTCTTCCAGTATTTACTGCAGTCCAAAATCTTTCAACACATATATCGCCACAATTGCATATCGAGACTAGTGATTCAGTTAAACTTTCCATTTACGATCTGAATCGGGAGCCAGTAGAAAATCCTGGGGTGTTGGAAGAGGGTTTCTGCAATTGGAATTCTCGTTCGATTGATTTGTGGGATATTGGAGTATTTATATTTTATTTTTTAATTCCAAAATACGTTTATGCTACGTCATGATTTTACACCTGAACGCATTATTTACACTTAGATACGCTAATTAGACATGTCAGCAGGTCTTTTGTTCATGTAGGATTTTAATGGTAGATCGATCAACTCGGTAGTTTGATTGAAACGTTATATAAAGTTTGATGATCATTGATGAAATCAACCCTTTTAATAATGAAAGTAACGCCCAAATTATAGAATTTTTATTACTTTATTAGTGATGTTTTCATGTTTGATCTCCATTAATTTCAAAATACATTTTTCTCTTCTTTTCATCTATACATTCTTCAATAAAATAATATTAAGTTTAAATCCAATTTTTCCCTTATTTTTTTAAACCACACATTCTCTATCAAATCATCAAAAAAAAAAAAAAAAAATGGGGCTCAAACATGTTCATTTAGCTACTTGTACTTCACTTTTATTATGTTTTAATTTGATTTCAATATGATGACTCCACTTTAATTTATTTTCAATTAAGTAACAACATCTTAATTTATTTTCAATTCATATAATTTCATTCAATTTCATTGATGAAAATTGATGATGTTACAACGAATAAATGACGTCAACAAACATACTATTAGTAGTCGTCGCGGAATATATAAAACTTAAGTGAAATGAATGACGGTCATTATTTATTGATTATCACGTCATCGATTTTCATCGGTCCAATGGATGAAACTTGAATTTGAACAGAGCTAACCGATTGAAATATAATTAAACAATTAACTAAAATTTAAATGAACAATTACCTTATCAACATTAAATAAGTACCGTAAATTGAATTTTGGGAACAATATAAATATAAAATGTTTAAAATACACACTTTCAAATTTAAGAAATATGGTTTAAAATTTCAAAAATGGGGTTATGATTAAAATTTGTCAATTAAATATATTGAGGTCACAGTTACGTACTATTCACAATCACAGAATATCACAGTCACACATTTCAAATTTTATAGACCACAACTTATTTATCAATCGCACATTATGAAATAAAATGGTTGGGCATTTTTTTTCACAAATTACAAATTTTATAGGTCACAATTTATTTATCAGTCACAAATTCTCGAATTAATAAATCACGAAGTATTTTTCATTTAAAAATCACAAATTTTATAGGTCACAATTTATTTATTAATCACAAATTATGAAATTAATTGGTCACGCATTTTTCCTTGAACACAAATCACAAATTTTATAGGTCATAATATATTTATCGGTCGCAGATTTTCAAATTAATAAATCACGTAATATTTCTCGATTCAAATAACAAATTTTATATGTTACAATTTATTTCGCGATCAGAAATTATCAAATTAATTGATCAATACTTAATAAATTGCTAGTCATATTAAGTAGCAGTCTCACATTGGTCACAATTTGTGTATTTTATATGCAACATATTATTTACTATCACAAATTAATCAATTTATTAATCACAATCACACCATCATCACCACCACCATTTGGGACCACCGCCAGAACCACACTCAACATCTCTACCACACCACAACCAGCACCTCCACAAAAAAAGGAAAAAAAAAAAACAAAAAATCCCCAAACCCGTAGTTGCCGCCACCAATCGCACCACAACCTCATATCCACCATCTTCTTCATCACAACCATCAACACTACACCAAACAGACAAAAGAGAAAATGGAGGAGATGTGGACAAAGAAATTTGATCGTTATTGTGCACGAAGCAGCGATCTATTCCCCACGAAGCAGCCACGCAGCACGTACATCGTTGCTGCACATGCGCAGTGACGTTGGAGAATAGGTCATCGTTGCGCACGACATAGCGGTAATGGGCACTAATTGCTGCTGCTTCATGCATCGTAATGTCGCGTGAGCAGCGGCAATGGGATGCCTCCGTGCATGAAGCGGCGACTTTGTGCTTATCTTCACTCGATTCCACCAATCACTTGTTGCCAATGGATGTTCGAAGGAGGAAGATGTCAATGTGAAATGAAGCAGAAATCGAAGGAGAAGATGTGAATGAATTAGGGTTCGATGGGGGTGGATGGATTGGAGGTGGTAGGTTAATTAATTTAATATTTAATATTATTAATATAAAAATAAACTATGATTCAATTTTGGATAAATAATTTTTAAACTTGATTTTTGAAATTAAAAGTTGAAAAACATGGATGGATGTAATTTCCACTTGAATTTATACTTGAGGAAATTACATAAATCCAAGGGTTTGAAGATTGGAATTCAAAAATCAGGGACCGAACCCTAATTTTTTACTTACTCCCTCCCCCCCCCCCTCCCCTTCTCTGTGGTGCTGCTGTAATGGAAGGAGACTGGAGCCTTTTCGCGCGGAGGCGGAGCAATTGGGCTTTGCGGCAGTAGCGGCGGAGCTCGAATCGCTGTGAGTTGGGGGCGTTAGCGCGACGCAGCAGAAGCTTCAACCACCCTCAATCCATTTTCGCCGATCAGAATGAACTCGAATCGCCGCGAGTTGCGACGGTATTTGATGGTGTCTCTCCGTTGGTGGCGGTGTATTTAAGATTTTAGATGAAGAGAGACGGTGGCTGAAATTTTTGAGGCGATGGTGGTTTTTTCTGTAGGAACTTGAGGCGGCGTGGTGGTTTTGTTGGACTGATGGTAGCTGAAATTTTTGTTGATGGTGGCGGGAGAGGTGGTGGATATGACAGTTTGGGTGATTTGTATTGAATTTTGCTGTGAATCTGGTAGTAGCAGTGGTGGTTTGTAGTTGCAAATTGTGATTTGTTGGTGGTGGTGATGTGGTGTCGATGGTGGTGGCAACAGTGACATGGATGGTGGTGGATCTCGCGACTGTGGTGGCGGTGGTGTTGATGACAGTGGTGTGTGACCACTTAACCAATTACTTGGTTACATGGGACCAAGATTAAATTGTGACTTTAAAATTTGATAACATGTGACTTGAAAAATAATTTGTGACCAACAAATCTTGAAAGTTGTGACCATAGATAAATTGTAACCTGTAATGTTTTTGATTTGTGACCAATAAAATAAATTGTGACTAATAAAATTTTAATTTGTGATCTCGAAATAATCTATGACTTATAAAAAATTTGATAATATGTGACCAGTAAATAAATTGTGACCTATATTTACGTATATGTGACTATTATTATATTAATTAATAAATATATTTAATTAATAATAAAAATACCTGAATTTTGAATTTTCAAATTATAAACCTGATTTGTGAATTGTTATACACATGATTTATGATTTTTTTTTTTTTTGGCCTTTATACTTGTCTATCAATTTGGATCGATTAAACAAGACATCGATTTGCACCTGGCCCGTTTCTTGAAGTTATGGGTCCAATAACAAGACGTCCATTGTAGCCCAAAAGATAGTGTTCATTTAAACTTGAAACAAAACCCAGAATGGGCCGTACTATGTACCACTATATATATCGTCTAAAGCTACTCACAAAACCCTAGTTGCGAAACAGAGGTTGAAAGCGCGACGAGTATTTTCTATCACATCTTCGCGGCCTACGCTGTGTTCTTTGCAACATGAAGGTCTCTCCCTCACCCATACATACTCACAAGCAATCATACGATTAACACAATGTAATTTTGTTTGGAGTCTTATTTGTGTCGGATAATTTCTAATAATTTATTTGTTTTTGGGTTTTTAGTTCAACATCGCAAATCCGACAACCGGGTGCCAAAAGAAGCTCGAGATCGACGATGACCAGAAACTGTATGATTCCCGTTTTCATCTACTATTGCCTTTTTTTTATTGTTAAGCTTTAAGCAATTTTCATTTGGAACCTAATTTGTTTCAATTTAGATACTAGTATATTGTTAATCTATTTTATGTCATTGTTATAAATGTTGTTACTAACATATAGGTTTGTTTCTATGTATATAAATCTTAATGTTGGAGGTTTTGCTTTTATATTAGGTGAAATAGAGTTACAGAGCAATCTAAATTCAGAATTAAGAAGAGAAATCTTTTTGAATCTATAGTGGTTTTGTGTGCTTGTTTATTGAAGCATATTTTAGAAATGAATGCTGTAAGTCAAGATAATACATTTTTAGTTTGAGTATTGTTGGAAATAATATATTTAAAACTTGTTATCAAGTTTTAAGTAAACTGTACATGCCAGCTTATTTCTAACCCTTTTGGTTTTATCTGACATCCTTGTGATATAAATTTTTCTTCTTGCGAATTTTTCAATTCAAGTTCATTGTAGTCATACCTTTATGAATTAGAATACATACAGTCTGTGGTGAAACTAGTTTCTTGTTTTGCTAGGGTTTATTTGTTTCGTCATTGCCGTAAACGGGAACAATACTCACAAATTACAATGCTATTTAGTTCTCTGGGTTATGGACTGAGACACATCTAAGAATGCTATTACTTGCTAATTGCTGGCTGATATCAAGTTGCATTATCTGCTAAATCGATTGTTTTTTCTGCAAGTAAAAAATGCTTGGGCATTAATTGCTTTGCCAAAGAAACACCTTTTAGAGAAATGGTATTCAGTTCTAGATTGTATACCGCTATCATGCACTGTGCATTAGGTATCAGTTTCTTATTATTGATACTTGCAGCCGGGTATTCTGGGACAAGAGGATCTCTCAGGAAGTAAGTGGAGATGCTTTGGGTGAGGTATGACACATTAATTTTACTTGTTCTGTTCTAGTGTGGCTTTAACACAATGATTTCCTGATGATATATATATTAATATGAAAATAACCAAATGATGTTCAGGAGTTTAAGGGTTATGTGTTCAAGATTATGGGTGGTTGCGACAAACAAGGTTTCCCAATGAAACAGGGAGTTTTGACTCCTGGTCGTGTTCGTCTTTTACTGTATCGCGGTATGTGGATCTATGACTTAGTGGGCCCTCTTTATTGGTTAATTTAATTGATTTTTGTGTTTGAAGTATATAAAACATTTGTCTCAACAGGAACCCCTTGTTTCCGAGGGTACGGTAGGAGAAATGGAGAGCGTAGAAGGAAGTCTGTTCGTGGATGCATTGTTAGCCCTGATCTCTCCGTTCTAAACTTGGTTATTGTGAAAAAGGGTGATAATGATCTGCCTGGACTAACTGATGTTGAGAAACCAAGGATGAGAGGTCCAAAGAGGGCATCAAAGATCCGTAAACTCTTCAACCTTTCCAAGGAAGATGATGTTAGGAAGTATGTCAACACATACCGTCGAACGTTCACAACCAAAAATGGTGAGTATAGATGCAGACACGTGATTAAATTAGGGGATGTTATTGTTGTTAAAATTTTGTTTCTCAGTTGTAAAATTGTTATATATTCACAATCTTTTGTTAATCGAAGCTACTGCGTGATGACAGGTAAGAATGTGAGCAAAGCTCCTAAGATTCAGAGGCTGGTGACTCCCTTGACTTTGCAGAGGAAGAGAGCCAGAATTTCTGATAAGAAGAAGAGGATTGCCAAGGCCAAGTCAGAAGCTGCTGAGTACCAAAAGCTTCTTGCTTCTAGATTGAAGGAACAGAGGGAGAAGCGTAGTGAGAGCTTGGCCAAGAAGAGATCTAGACTATCTGCAGCCTCTAAGCCGTCTATTGCCGCCTGAGCTTTCTATGAATGAATTTTTAATCTCTTTTTATCGGTAATTTTTACTGTTCTTCAGATAAGGAGTTCTTAAATGTTATACTATTTGCTGCTTACAGATACTGAGATTTTGTTTCGTTGATGTTGTCCGTTCACTCTATGATTAGGATGCTGTTTATTTCATTTGCAGACGGATACTGTATGGTTTTGTGTTGTTGGGTGGCGTTATTTGAAGCAATAGTCAGTTAATATTCACGTCTTTATGCAGTTGCTGCTAGGCTATGTTTGATAGCCATGTTTTTCCATGACAATTTCCATTTTCCATGTTTTGGCTTGTTTAACAGTCATCTTTTGCCATGGAAATTTTTTTCCTACTTCACTCCACACGTGCACATTTTCAAGGAAATGGTGGAATTAGTTGGTGGGAAAACTGATTTCCACTTGTAAAAAAATTGGAACAAATTTTATAACTAATTGTAATTAAAATTTCATTTTAATGAACAGTTTTCATGTAAAATAAAGCCAAACAAATATTAAATTTTGATGAAAAAATGATTTTCTTGAATTTTTTTTTTTTAAAACTTTTTGGCAATGGAAATTAATTTTATGATCAATTGTGGAAAAAATTATCACTTTAATGGACAATTTTCATGTAAAACGAATATAAAAAGATCCAAAATTTTAAAAATTTTATCAATCAAGTACACTTAATTAAAATTTTTTTGGAAAATAAGTTCTTGGTAATTATTTTCTCTGGAATTGATTTTCTTTTCATCCATTTTTCATCGTTACAATCAAACGGATAATTTTATTGCCTGTCACTTCCGTTTAGAGGAAATACATGGAAATAACCTTTTCACTGTTGTATATTTCCAAAGTGACCTTTGACCAAGATATAGAATAAAAAAAAAAAAACAAAAGGTGAAAATATAGCTTTATGTGGAAAAAACCAAAAATATACTCACTTTACAATTTTGGCTGTTAACAGCTTGTTCAGCCCGGCTCAGATCCGGCTGTTAACAGTCAGATTTGGGCCGACTGTTACTTGGGCCACAGCCGGCCCAGAATATTTTACGTAATTGAATAAAAGTAATATAATTAAATATTTTACCAATTTTATTAAAATTAATATAATTAAATAAATGATTTACGTAATTGAATATTAAATAAATATTTATACAATTAAATATTTTACTTAATTTAAGAAATCGAATATGAAATAAATATTTATAGAATTAAATATTTTACGTAATCGAAAAATATGTATATAATTAAATAATGAATTTTAATTTGATAATTACTAATATCATTAAATAAATCATTTTAATTATTAAATATTATATGTTAACATTTTAGCAACTTCTTTTTTTCCTTTAAATTTTATTAATAATTGAATATGAAATAAATATTTATAAAATTAAATATTTGACGTAATCGAAAAAAAAATTATATAATTAAATAATGAATTTTAATTTGATAATTACTAATATCATTAAATAAATCATTTTAATTATTAAATATTATATGTTAACATTTTAGCAACTTCTTTTTTTTTCCTTTAAATTTTATTAATAATTGAATAAATCGAATATGAAATAAATATTTATAGAATTAAATATTTTACGTAATCGAAAAAAATTTATATAATTAAATAATTAATGTTAATTTGATAATTACTAATATCATTAAATAAATTATTTTAATTATTCAATATTATACGTTAACATTTTAGCAACTTTTTTTTCCTTTAAATTTTATTAATAATTGAATAAATCGAATATGAAATAAATATTTATAAAATTAAATATTTTACGTAATCTAAAAATATTTATATAATTAAATAATTAATTTTAATTTGATAATTACTAATATCATTAAATAAATCATTTTAATTATTAAATATTTTATGTTAACATTTTAGCAACTTCTTTTTTTTTTTTTACTTTAAATTTTATTAATAATTGAATAAATCGAATATGAAATAAATATTTATAGAATTAAATATTTTAGGTAATCGAAAAAAATTTATATAATTAAATAATTAATGTTAATTTCATAATTACTAATATCATTAAATAAATCATTTTAATTATTAAATATTATATGTTAACATTTTAGCAACTTCTCTTTTTTTTTTTTCCTTTAAATTTTATTAATAATTGAATAAATCGAATATGAAATAAATATTTATAGAATTAAATATTTTACGTAATCGAAAAAAATTTATATAATTAATTCTAATTTGATAATTACAAATATAATTAAAGAAATTATTTTAATTATTAAATATTATCTTTTAACATATTAGCAACTTCTATTTTTTTCCCTTTAAATTTTATTAATAATTGAATAAATCGAATACGAAATAAGTATTTATAAAATTAAATATTTTACGTAATCGAAAAAAATTATATAATTATATAATTAATTTTAATTTGATAATTACTGGTATCATTAAATAAATCATTTTAATTATTCAATATTATGTGCTAACATTTTATCAACTTGTTTTTTTTCCTTTAAATTTTATTAATAATTGAATAAATCAAATATGAAATACATATTTATAGAATTAAATATTTTACGTAATTGAAAAAAATTTATACAATTAAATATTTAATTTTAATTATTAATTATTATCTTTTAACATATTAGCAACTTCTTTCCTTTAAATAATATTAATAATCGAATACGAAATAAATATTTATAGAATTAAATATTTGACATAATCGAAATTTTTTTATATAATTAAATAATTAATTTTAATTTGATAATTATTCGTATCGTTAAATAAATCATTTTAATTATTCAATATTATACGTTAACATTTTAGCAACTTTTTTTTTCCTTTAAATTTTATTAATAATTGAATAAATCGAATATGAAATAAATATTTTACGTAATCGAAAAATATTTATATAATTAAATAATTAATTTTAATTTGATAATTACTAATATCATTAAATAAATCATTTTAATTATTAAATATTATATGTTAACATTTTAGCAACTTCTTTTTTTTTCGTTTAAATTTTATTAATAATTTAATAAATCGAATATGAAATAAATATTTATAAAATTAAATATTTTACGTAATCGAAAAAAAATTATATAATTAAATAATTAATGTTAAATAAATTATTTTAATTATGAAATATTATATGTTAACATTTTTGCAACTTCTTGTTTTTCCTTTAAATAATATCAATAATCGAATATGAAATAAATATTTATAGAATTAAATATTTTACGTAATCGAAAAAAATTTATATAATTAATTCTATTTTGATAATTACTAATATAATTAAATAAATCATTTTAATTATTAAATATTATCTTTTAACATATTAGCAACTTCTATTTTTTTTTCTTTTAAATTTTATTAATAATTGAATAAATCGAATACGAAATAAATATTTGACGTAATAGAAAAGAATTTATATAATTATATAATTAATTTTAATTTGATAATTTCTGGTATCATTAAATAAATCATTTTAATTATTCAATATTATTTTTTCCTTATTGTAAATCACCTAAGGATAAGTGCTCATTGTTGTAAGTCACTTAAGAATCGGTACTCCTTATTTGTAAGTTATCATTATAGTGCATTTGTCATTGATCGTGACGGAGAGTTTGGTAACGGGGGACGTAGATCATTACTTTGGATCGAACCTCCATATCATATTGTTTGCATTCTCTATCTTTTTTATTTAACGTATTTACTTTGCACTAATTTATATTGTTCTATTTACGCGTTTACTTGTGTTTAGAACATTTGCGTATTCACTACATTAGAATCTTGAGTAAGCGCCCGTTTAGGCCACCTTATTTTTTCATTAAAATGAAAAATATTACCGTTATCCATCACATCAACATTTAAATTCAAATTTTCTATCTCTTGTATGGGCCCCAATAATGGTTATATTTTTTATTCTCATTCTATAAAAGGTGGCTCAAACAAGGCCTAATTAACGAAAAAGTTTCAATAACCAATTCACCCCTTATTGGTTAATTATTCTTGAGCTAACAAAATACTCTTTGAATTGAATTCCCAGTACCATATTTTATCGAGATGAATCAACGTTAGCTTGTTCTATATATCAAGGTACTCAAAAGTTGTGTCGAAACTCACGACGAATATTCGAGAATGTTAGGGGTCAAATGGATACAACTAAAGATCAAAATGAGTGAAAACAAATCAATTTTTCACCGCACAAGGATGTCCAAATTTTTAGTTGGAGATTGAAATCCATTTTTGACCCAGTAAACGTTCGAATTGAGAAAGAGCTATTTCTAGCAAAGTTGTAGCCCTTTGAGTTATCTTTCCAACGCATTTTAAATCGCCTTAATCGGATATCGGAAACAAAAGTTATGATAAAAATACTCAAACAGCCTCAACTTAACAGCCGACTTTTCGGCTTTTAACAGCGGAAAATTCAGCTGTTAATAGCTGATTTGTCGGCTGTTAACAGCCGAATTTTTGGCTGTTAACAGCTCATTTTTTCGACTGTTAACAGCGTTAACAGCTGATTTTCCGACTGTTAACAACCGAAATTTTTTCTGCTAATGTTAATGAATTTTCACTGTTTGTCTTTGATTGTTTTTTTGTAACAGTAGTTTTATTTGTTAACTAAAATGGTAGTATTGTCCTTTTAATACAAACATGTTTTGTAATTGTTTTAGTAACTTAAGAGTGTTTTTGTCTTTTTACAGCAAATGGGTTATTTTGGAAATATGATTGAGTGTAAAAGTCAAAATGGAAGTAGGTCCCTTTGACTAGGTCATTTTTAAAAGAACCCCCTTGAGTTTATTCGTTTTCAAGTTGCAATCCCTAAACCCTTCGGTAAAGTGAAATTTTCAGATGGTCAAGTTTTGTCAGGAACGAAAGATTTTTTTCCTCATCGCTCTATTGTTTCTTTCTGTCTTTCTTCCTCTGTAGGTATTTCAGTTCAATGAATTATTAAGGCACTGCTATAGGCGCAATCCAGTCCTGTCCTACTGTGAACTGTCCTACTATGGTTTCGGTCCAAAAATTCTGTCCTACTAGAGTTGGATGCAAGAAGATACACGCATTGTGAGAGGAGGCAAGGAAAGGAAAACAAAGAAGCAACACTGCCACTAATCTCAATATCAAGATTATAATTATTTCCTTCTTGCGAATGAATATGTATTAAAACCAAATCCAAACAACCCAAGTATAAAAAATCAACAAATACTTTCACTTTCTTGTTCTTATCAGGGTTTACTTGTCCCAGACTAGGAACTATAAATTCTTACCAGCGAAAGATATATAAATACCATTAGCTTGATCCAACTCTCGCGACAAGTTTTTTCTTATACACTATCGAGAAGGCATTCTCCACGTTTGTTCATTTCAAGGTTTTCATCTGTTTCGTCACCTTTTTAATACCTCTAAAAGGTCTCAATCTTTGTTAATTGTCGCATTTGTATCTCCGACATTTTTCTTTTTGTCACATTCTTACCTAGGGGTGGTAAAAGAGCCGGGTAGCTTATCTAGTTGGCTAGCTCGTCAAAACTCAGCCCATGGAACAGTTCGGGCTCATTTTGGGATGAGCCCGAGCCGAACTAGGTTTGCCTGGCGAGCCGAGCGTGATGAGCCTAAAGTTTACGAGTCCACGACTCATAAAAAATATGAAGAAAAAAGTTTGAAAAAAAAACACCAGCTCGTGGGCTCGGTAAGGCTCGACTTGTGAGCCGAGCTCGACACTCGGCTCGTGCTCGAGCGAGCTTGAACTCGGCTCGTTTGACTCATTGCCACCACTATTCTTACCTAAACATTCCGTGATTAACATTTAACACCTTTATTTTTTATGATTGTTTTCGTCCAAAAATTTTGTTAAGAAAGCATAAAAGAATTACTTGCCATTCATATCCTCTACATATATAAAAGAGGAGGTTTGATTTCACTGTTCCTAAGCCAAATGGCCAACATTTTAGCCAGCCAGTTAGCCGAGCCGTCGAAGCCGAGCCGGGAGAGAGGAGATATTTTTTTTCATTTTGCTTTTGTCTTTTGGTCTCTCACTTTCTTTGTACGCTTTCCTCTTTGTTCCTGGGTTTCTCCATTTTTCCACTCAAAGTCAGTACACTTTCTCCAATTTCCCACTCTACCGGCCACTCCTCTTTACTCCCCTCCTCCTTCGTTTCCCTTTCCACCCCCACAGCCCACACAACTACACGTCTCTTTCCCTTTTCATCGACTGCCGTCGTCGGAAAGGTAGGTTCTTTCCACTGTAAATTTGCCAGCGAGGAGACACGACAGTATCTCCTTCGCCCACGGACGGACGGATCGTGTCTCCGACGGATGAGGAGATGAAGTTCGAGGTCGGCGACTTCAAGTTTAAGGTCGATTCCTTAACCATTTCCTTTTCATTAACGATTCTTCGACTGTTTATTAACGGTTCTTCCTTCGAATATGCATAATCCAGCCAAAGTAATGGTGATATCGACTTCGAGTTTAGACCTGTGAGTGACGGAGGCTGATTGGGGAGGGATTTTGTATGGAAGGCTGAATGGTAGAATCAATGACTGTAGCGGTGCGGTTGCTGTCGGGTAAGGTTTTTCTAACAGATTAGTTCTTCCAATTGATTCTTGATGCGTTTGTTTAGAAAATTTCCATCTCTTCATTGAATATTTTTTTTCTTGTTCAAATATATTTTGCCTGAAGTGTTTAGCCAAACAAACCCTTAGAATAGGACTTCAAGGGGGTGGACTTATATAGTCTTAGTTTTCTGTTTTGTAGGGCTTCGAGAAATCAATTGATTTCAAGAGGCAAAGTATCAATTTTGTGTGTGGATTCGGAGGATTATGCTTTATTATAAGTGGATTTCCTGAATTCGAGTAGTCTAACATGCACGGAACCTGATGTGGAAACTGGTGAGTCTTTTGGGGCTCAGGCTATTATTGCGAATCATTTTGCTTATGGTTAGTAATTGTAATGTTGCTGTATTTAAATACTAAAATTTGATTGGGTTTAATTTCTTAATAAAACTGAGCAGAACTTATGACTAAGAACTAGAGAAGGAGATTTGAATGGCAAGCTTTGGTGTTTGCATTATATTATTATTCATAATACATGACTTCTGTTTCCAAGGTTTTGTATTTGCTGACATATGTTTTCCATATTGAAAATGTCTTTTCTGTTATTAGGGCATGCAAATGTTGCTGAAGCTCTTGGTGTACCATTGCACATCTTCTTCACAATGCCTTGGACGTGAGTTTGTATTATCATTTCTATAAATGTCTATCTTATCCTTTCTGTATAATTTTCACAACTTTAGTTTGTATTATTTTCTAAAGCCACAAACATGTTTTCGAAACTCAATTTGTTAACTTTGTTTGTATGAAAGGACACTTAATGTCTTTTCTTTTTTTACACAAAGCGTCTACTTTTAGTTTTACAAATGGTTTTTTGTGCATTTTTAGTGTACTGCATTGTACCAAAAATAGCCTTCCATTCTTTCCCTTCTATTGATACTGTTTTTGCATTCCTACTTTCATAGTTTGACTGGTCTGTCTAACTTTATGTAGAGCTTAAAATCATTTCTTGGGGAAGAAAAGCTCAAGGTAAGAAGTTGAACCTTTGTTTGTCGATTCAAAAAATATTGATTTGGAATAATCCAACCTGCTTGCAATATCAGAATATTTTCTAACTCCATAAGTGGTTGAATTCGTCATACGAATGTTTGATGCTGAAAGATTCAATGTGATTATTAAAAACGTGTATTGTGAAGGGATAAGTTATTTTATGGCGCGAAACCTTTTTGTGATTATTTGTCAAAACCAAACAAGGACTAAGTGTTTTAGCAATTATCGTGTAACGAATTATAGATGATGGTGCAGGATTTCATTAATTTTACACATTGCTGACTTGGATACCCCAATTAAAAGGTGAGGAAAACAAGGAACTGAATAGCAATTCTTCTTTTATGCTGGTTTCTTAGATACATTTGTTTTTTCTCTTATTGAATTTCGACGTGGGATGCTCAATGTATCACCAATTGGAAGAAACTGTAGTCGGGAAGAGCGTGAATTTGAGAAGTATGACAAGGTATCATATCTTTGCCACTAATGTGAAATATCAATTCATATTTTTCTTCTGATTTACATTTTGATGCTAAAATATCTATGCTATTACATACCCAGCTAGACTATAAATTTCGCGCACTGATATTTTGTAATTTAATACTGATAATTTGTTTTTCTTTTTTTATTGTTCTTTTTATATTAACTCGGGGTGAAGTTGATCATTTGGTTAGAAACCATTCACCAGCCTTCGTCATCAGCCCAACCACCCTTTGTTTCTCATGGTAGTGGCTGCCTCTGCTATGCAATTACAGAACAACAGCGGCTCATCAATTTTGTGATGCCCCACATATTAATCAATGTAACTCTCACACCCCTTCTCGGTTTTTTAAATTTTGTTCTATTTCTTTTAAACTTTTGATGGATTAGTTACTGTTTGGAAGTGTTGAAGTTGGATTCTTTGTTGTGTTTTGCTCAAAATTCATGGATGTTTCTTTGACACAAATTTAATTAAGGAAACAAGATGAGATTTTTTTGCTCTCATTATATCATCACTACAATATTAAAATAGAGAAGTTTGTGTCACTGTTCAAATTACATCATTGATGACATAATGCCGACGTCATAAAAAAAATTAAGATTGCTTTAACATAAAAAACATAACACGTTTTCTCGGCTTGATATATTCCACTGTTTACTGTCTTTTGCCGGTCTTCTTTGAGGTTGCAAATCTGTCTTTTTAATCTTAATCTGTAATCACATCTCATTAATCTTAATATCTAATTATTTCTAAAGTATTCCTACCTTTTGCATACATAAATCTCTTCATTTCTTCCTATGGTTTTTTTACCAAAGCAAAGAAATATGTTTGCTCCTTCTTCATCTTTGAAATTTCGACAATCTGCATCATTTTCGACCTTTTTGGATTATATGGAAAAAGGTTTGTATTAGTTTTGGCTTTAAAAAAAAAAACAGTAGTGTCTCCATGCTACATGGAGACACCGTGTCTCCATGATGTACGGAGACACGGCCTGTTTCTGTGTAGCACGGAGACACGGTCGACGGTACAATTCCAAGTTGAGAAGCTTCAATAAATGGTTTAGGCCAAATAATTTGTGAGGGAAAAGTGGTGATTCTCCACGCGCTATAGAACTAATCTTATATTACTTTTACATTAACCAACCATTTATATGCAAAGCAATGGAGCATTGTCAGACCATTACAAAGAAAAGTTAGCATCCGCATTTCTACAGTATTCTCATGTTTATGTGTTTTTTTTTTCCAGGTTTTATTTAGAAATGCAAATTTGACAATTGAAAGGGGGGAGAAAATAACAATTGTTGGCCCGAATGGATGTGGGAATAGTACATTGCTTAAACTGATAATGGGCTTAGAGAAGCCCTGCAGTGGTGAAGTTTTGCTTGGGGAGCACAATGTATTGCCAAATTATTTTGAGCAGAATCAGGTTTATTATACTTGTTACCGGTTTCTACATATTATGGTGTCTGATTCTCACGATGGTTGGAATATCTGAATGAGTGAATCTTTCATTGGTTTTCTCTAATCTCAATTCACCATTTGCAAACCTCAAACTGGAGTGTTTTTTTTTTTCCATTGAAGAGTTTTTTGTTTTATTTTTCCAGGCTGAGTCACTTGATTTAAATAAAACAGTGCTTAAAACTGTTGCAGAAGTTGCAGAGGACTGGAGACTGGATGATATTAAGGAGCTCCTAGGCCGTTGTAATTTCAAGGCCGATATGCTCGATAGAAAAGTCTCCTTCCTAAGTGGTGGTGAGAAGGTAAATTCTGATGGAAAGTCACGCTTATTTCTTGGGGTGTTGTTTTTTTTAGCTTTTGGTTTGTAACTTTATTTTATTTCCTTTTTGTTTGTGTGTTTTGCTTCCAAAGTCCTCAACTAGACAGCCCTATTGATTTTCTTTCTCACTTTATTATTTCTTTTTATTTTTTAGTTAAATGTTCCATAATGTATAAATCTGGAATTAAGACACAATGTATGAATCTCTTTATATTTATTCCTAAATATTTATGATAACTAGAGAATTATATTCCCTAACTATTTGGAAACAATGATTTTATTAGATACGGAGCTTTTTGTTACTATTGTTATTTCATGTGAAGAAAAACAATCTTGTGATTCACAAAATTTCCCATCGATTAAATCTGTTTTACATCTTCTATCTTGCAATAGTTTAGTTTGTTTGATTCTCGAATTAGTTATTATAGGAAATTATTTTTTAATTTCCATTTGCATTTTGCAAGTTCATGGTCAAACCTTCAACTTTGCTGGTTTTGGACGAGCCACCCAACCATTTCGATATACCTTCAAAAGAGATGCTTGAGGTTCGGGATTCTTCCATTCTTTCCTTCACTCTACAATTGTTTCCCTTGTTATTTCTCCTTTGATTTGTTATATGTCACATCAGGAGGCAGTAAATGAGTACAAGAGCACTGTTATTACAGTTTCTCATGACGGATACTTCATAAAGCAAATTGTTGACCGGGTATTGGAAGTGAAAGATGGAACTCTACAGGATTGTGCTGGAGATTACAATGTAAGTCTAGGTCCTCCAGTCGAAAATACCACTTTTACAAGTTTTCCCTATGCACCATCACATATTTATTTTCGACTTACATCACCTTGCAACATGTACGTATGTCTTCACCATTGGTTGTTACACAACACTTTATAGGCGATTTTGAAACTCCACAACGTCATCTTCTCACACAACTTTATTTTATTGTGCACTTCCCAGATCCTTCTCTGATAGCAGAGATCCCCTTTACCTTTTGAATGACTGTACTAGGCATATGAGGTGAAATAGAAGTTGCACTTATGCTAGCTTAATCATTTTTAAAGAGGCAATTTTATGTTGTTTGGACACATCTTATGTGCCTACTGTTCCATGTTTAGGTTCTCTTGTAAGGCCAAAGGTTATTAAGAGTGTCCACTTCTGCCCGCTACAGAAAAATTCACACTTTGCGAATACAGAGACATTACATCCAACATGGGCTTGCCAACTGGTTCAGTGTATCCAACACGGGTAACCTCTACGGTTGTCTTTTCTTTCCCCCTTCCCCTGTACACATCCTCTCTGATTTCTGACAAAAGGGAACTCTTTGTGGCATTAATATGTTCAGGATGAGAATGGCAACTTGTTATGAGAGGATTGATGCCTGTGAAAAAAAGATGCTATCCTGATGGATTTAGTCTCTCTAACTCAAACCTACGTGATGTTTTATTTCAGGAGTTGACAATCATGAGCCAAGTATTAAAAAGCATGCCAAAACAAGCACATTTTATTTCAATATCAGTTCATCTCTAGCTGCTGAATCCATCACTTGATTAAATAGAGCATTAAGGATACGCATATAGACATCAAAACATGTTACATATAATTCTTTTTCTAGCTTCTTTAGGCTAATTTCCATTTTATAGGGACTTAAGAAGACTTCCAACGTCTGGAATAAGTTTTATGGTCATCTCTACGCGACTTGGTTTTTTCTCAAACATATATTTATAAGCATTTCTTCTTTATTTGCATATCTATGAGAACTAAGGATGTCTTTTTAATTAGACGATTAAATCTCAATTTTTCATGGGCGTTATGGAACAAAATCGTAAGGAGTAACTTTATGACAAGTATCTTTAAATTGCTTGCATTATGTGTGTTGTCGAGAAATTATGGTTTTAGATTTTTTGCAAATTTATTGATAGAGAATGTTGCAAAATAATTAAATAATGCAGGCTTTCTGAAGCACCCTTTAGGCCAAGAGAAGTCCTCTTCGAGAAGCAAAAGTTATTTCAGAGCATTCACAAACATACTTTCAGTTCTGGGAAGTTACTGGAACTTCCTGACCTTAGTATACATTATGTAAGTGGCCGTTAACTTTTATTTCATTATTAGTCCCATTCTCCAATTATAAATATCTTTGGTTTTTTCTAATGTGAGCAAATGGTATTCAATGTCAAGGTATTGAGTAAAATTCCCAAAGGCCCGTTGAAAACCACGAAGTTGGCTTCATCGTGCTGATGTGCTCTTACCGGATTTTCACATTGACATGTTGGCTATCTGTGTATTGTGTTGTTGTAACTCATTCATCTAATATAGTTTGGGACCTTGGGTTTGACTATTTTTAGGTTTGTAATTTAGAAATGAATATGGTATTTGTGAAGAAATTTTTGATTTTTCATGGTGCCACAAAAGTTCTGTACTGCTTGTGGGAAGTGACTTGTTTATGCTGAGAGTAAATTATCCCATGGAATTCATTATTCGATAGTCATGGTTATTTTTGGATGGCCTTGAAAAATAGTTAAGTTCTTTATCCTCGGACGACAATTATGTTGATGCTTATTGACCAATCCAATCTAAGTCATGAAGCTGGCTCTACAATGGATGTATAGTATTAAATAGTATTGTGTGAGTAGAATGATGTTTCTGAAGGTGTGAATGTATAGGAAAATTGAAGTTATAAGATAAGATGACGTATAATTGTAAATGGTGGAATTTAAAGGTGCCTAACGTTCATGTTATTTTTCCTATTATTCAATTCTGAAATTATAATTTATTTTATTTTTCCTATTATTCAATTTTGAAATTACAAAAATTATAACGGGTATCGTGCAACGCACGATCCCCACTAGTTTTAAATAAAAATAACAAATACAAAGGTGTGACACAATATTTGTTGCTATTTACAATGTAAATAAAATATTTAGACAAAAAGATTTGATAAGTCTGTGTTTGTTTCTCATTCTTTCAAAACTATTATTTTATATTTATTCATTTTTAAGCACACACATTATAAAATATTATACAATTAAATCTAAAATTTTTCTCTACTTTTTAACCACACATTATTAAAAAATTACTATTTAAAATAATATTTTTTCTAAAAATGACTACCAAATAGAGGCTCAAAATGAAAGATAGAGGATAGGAGCATGATAAAAAATAGAGATATAATTGCAATAATAAGTAAAGATTGAATACCTTTATTCTAGTTATAAGAAGAGGAGTAAAAGAAAATCATGGTGGCAATATAACCACCATAGACGTAAAGAATATTGACAAAAATACCCCTGGATCCAAAAGGATTTGCACAAAAATAATCATAGTTTGGGGATCTAAATCTCAAAATAAAATGAATAAGAACTCAATTGCGAGACGTGGTGTAGTTTGGGGAGTATCGTACAAAGTTTCCTAAAATAAATATGTAATTTTCTGCATTTGTTTCAAATTAGTCGCCCGAGGGAGTATACTGGGCCACAATACCGTGAAAAATATAGCCCAAATGCAATTCACCCAATTTTCACGTGTTTATGCACATAAACAGTAAGTGACACGAGTTTCTGTAAAAAAAAGAAAAAGAAAAAAGAAAAGAAGACAGTGAGATGGACGAGAAGGAGCACGAGGTGTACGGAGGAGAAATACCAGACGAAGGTGAAGATATAGACCCCCACAATGCTGACGTTGAGATGTCCACCGCCGATGATGACGCTGTCAAGGTAATCTCTGTTGCGCCTGCTCGCACTTTTGGGTGAGAGGATGGCTGGTTGGGTGCCTATTTTATTTGATCATTTGGGTCTGAGTGGACGTGGGAATTTGTGGGAATTGGATGAGTATGTGTTTGTGTGTGTTAGGGGTGCCTATTGAATCTGATTAATTGGGTTCGTGTGGATTTGGGAATTTGTATGAACTGGATGAGTGTATATATGTGTGGCCGTGTGCCTGTTGAATTGGATTAATTAGGTCTGAGTGGATGTGGGAATTTGTAGGAATTGGATGAGATGAAGAAGCGATTGAAGGAAATGGAAGAGGAAGCTGCTGCACTCCGCGAAATGCAGGCTAAAGTTGAAAAGGAGATGGGTGCTGTTCAAGGTCTTTTCCTTTTCATTTGCGATTTTTTTGTTCTGTTTTTAACTTAAATCTTGTTCTGAGGTTTTTAATTATAATGAGTTAGGGCAGTATTTATATGATGGATATGATTGCTTATTTTGCTTAGAAAGCTTTTTCAACAGATGAAGAAAATAGGAATTTGTAAAGATTTGGAGTAAAACTAATACAAGTGCACATAACTTTTGTATTTAGAAATAAATCAACTGCAAGAACGTCTGACTTTGTAATGGATGGTGGATCTCTTTATCTTTTTTATTTAACCAAAATTTATTCCCAAACCTGTTTTTCTGTAATTGAAGGCATATGTAAAATCTATTATTATCATTTCTATAGGCCCTTCAGATGCTATTGTTGTTATATTAGGAATGTACTTGGAACTTGGAAACAAAATACCTGATTGATTAATGATCTGTTATGAGGAAACCGAGCAATAATAGGGTTCTCTTTCTCGGATTTCGGCATTTCCAGTTGTCTGTTTGGCCCTGGTCCACACTCCCACACTTTGGTCATACTTTTTTTGCGCTACAGATTCGTGCTACCAAGATTGCGAGTTCAATTTCTGGAGACGCCACCTTGGTAGCATGAACCTGTATGCATAAAAAGCGGGAGCAGAGTGTGGGTCAGGGCCAAATAAAGAAATGGCAACCAACAAAAAAAAAGTTTTTTGTCCATGAAATAGTAACTAAAAGCATATTTGCATACTATTTGTACCTGAATCATCTCTGATAACCACTTTAGATGGTTGTGAGATTTGTTCTTAGCAGGACAAATCTGGTAAAGTACGAACGAGATGTAGGGCTAGCATATGAAAAGCTGATCAATACCCATCAACAAAGTTAAAAGAAAAAAACGACTTATTAAGCATTGTACGAACTACAAAGCCACCGACTTCTCTAAATTTCTCATGTAGGAAGTTTTCGTATAATTTTCCTATCACAAACCATTCAAAAGTGAAACTGAAGATGCTGGTCCGTCTGTCTCTCTCATTATGAGTGTGCAAGTGCGTGAGAGGTAGATGGGAGGCTACTAAAAGGAATTTGCAACTGAGCAGCCTATAAAAGGACATAATATAGAATAAGCAGCACTACATGGCAACAGTTAGCAGTAGTTGCCAACATAAGAATTAGAACTCAGGTACTTCCAAAGTTTTATTCTTTTATGGGAAAAAATAGGGCATAGAGGTAATTATTGTCTGTAAATGATGAAAGGTGGGAACAAATCTTGGTAGGATACCTGTGCGTTGGAGTAAAAGAAACAGAATTGAGGGCATCTCCATGGAAAATTCCTGTATACTCATCACCAAGCAAGTGTTACAAGTAGAAACGAGTAACAGAGATTAATGTGCATGAAATAGACATAATGACCGAGTGGGTTAGGTGCCTTAGGAAAGTAAAATGACATGAGAAAGAGAGATCAAAAGCAATTGTTCTATGATTGTTGTTACGTGACATGAAATAGTCAGTGCCTCGTTTTTGTAATCAATATTGATGGGCAATGATTAAGTTGCTCTTTTGTTATCTTCCTTCAGTCTCCTTCACATTTTCTGTTGATTCTACAGTTAAATTGTTTTGGTCTTTTGCAGATCCTGCTGTTGCTGTTGCTTCACAGGCAAACAAGGAGGAGGTTGATTCACGATCCATTTTTGTTGGCAATGTAAGGATCAAGTGTTACATTCTCTTTGATGATCATCTTTTCATTCATCTTTAATGACTGTCTTTTCAGGTGCTTTAAATGATTACGCATCTTATTTTTTTTCATTTCTAGTTTTTTGTACGAACTAATATTTCAGATATTTGAAATAGAATAGAAAGAGTTCTAAATGAATGAAGTTATCAAATGGATCTTTAGTGTTGTGAAATTTAAACATTGGTTTTCTGCAATAAGTTTTTCTTGTCATTAATACAGTAATTTGTTAAAATCATTTAATGCAGAATCTATTTCGCTAGGCAGTATGCTTGTGTATAGGAGGATCTAGTCAGATTGGAGATAATACATAGAGCTGTTTTTTTTCTTTTTCCTTTTTGGGCGTGCATTTGAAATTGCTAAGTTTGTGTCCTCTTGTCATTTCAGTATTGATGCATCCTAAATTTTTGTAAACTGTACATGAAGTTGTTTCTCCTTTTTACTATATTGTTTCAAAACCTGTATTTTCCTCAAAATTATATTTTTTGATGGATTTGGACTCTTTTCGGGAGTCATGGGTTTGACTTGTCTCACTATTATCGCAGGGTCATTTTATACCTGAATAGCACTGGAATTAACCCTGTATATTGATGGTGAAAGGAGTTCTTATGCCTTTAAGTAGGCTGGCTTTTTAGCTAGGTTGTTCATACCTGCCTTTTTGTAAAGAGAGGAGAAAAATAATGAAAAGGGAAGAAAAAAGACGAAAAGAGGAACGGACATAAAAGAGTAAGAGGAAAAATATTTTTTTCAAGTCTCCATGCAAAAAATATAAGAGAAAAGGTATTTTTAGCAGAAGAAGGAAAAGAAAGAAAAAAAAAAAGAAAGTAAATGCTAAAGGGTACATGGGTTGATTGAAAATGGTTTGAAAATCTATATCGGCGCAGAGCTAGTTTCTGCATTTCATAACACCAAACATTTTGTGAGTGGTTGAAAATATCTAGTTATAGTATGATGTAAAATTCCACATGATGCACAAGAGTACCAAATTCTTGTGCATTTGAAGAGGCTAGTCATTGCCATGCCAATCCTGTGCCAGAGTTAGTGCCGATGGGTGGTGGATGCAAATGCCTCAAATTTGATTTGTTATTGAACCTTATGCGGTGAGGTGTCATTACTTCAATGCTGCCTTATTTTATTTGTTCCTTTTTTGTTCAGACTGTCAAAGAACCATTTAAGAAATGCTCTAAACCCCTTTATAATAAAATAATTGTGGTTTTGTTATTCTGAGTCCTTTTCTACTAAGTGTGGTTCTGATATTCTTTTTTGGGATATATTTACGGAATGCATCTCTTTTTAAACATATCCGCTTACCCTGACTCTAGCCAAGTCCTTGCATAATGTTTCATTCTCGCTTGTATTAAGCCATTTATAATTGCTAGTGATGACTCAAGTGTCAAACTCTTTACTTGCCAGAAAATAAAAACTGAAATAAAAAATCTTCTCCCTGTGTTAAGCCACCATGTATAAGGCTTAAGCGGTTAGAGGCTGGACAAATTTATTTAGTTACATTTTTATCTCCATTAAACCTCCGCGCTTGCAGGCTGAAATCATTTTTCTAATTAAAAGATCTGTCATGTGGAATTTTCTTTAATAGATGGCATTGAGACTTGAAGTTAGAACTTTTACCTGCTATGATATTATGTTAGACCACTTCTTAAGCAAGTAGAGAAAGAAGAAATTGTTTATATTATATCTTAAATAGTATGCGATCATTTTTCTCGGAGATGGAATTTAAAACCAAGTCAGTATATGGAGTATCAATTAGATTATTTCATAGCTTATAACCTTGATATGAACGATTCTGATTTGATGAATATGAAAAGCGAAACATGAATTTTAAGTTCTGTTGTACTTGGTTTTGCTATAATAATTTTAAATAGGCACGAGACTGTAGTAATAAGAGATTGTCTAGAATAAGGTGAATCCTGGGTAGTGGGTCAAACCTCCCTCCTCTAAGGGATTGTACGAGGAAGAGGGAATTATAATCTTAAATGTAGGATTGTTCCTTGAATGCCTTGTGACAGTAGAATTTGCAACTAAACAGACTCTTGCTCTTCATTTACACATGTAATGTAGCACACAATGATAAGCCCATATCTGCTAGACATTAGAATTAATTGAGTACATGCTTAACCCCTAGTTTGGAATTGACATACTGGGGTGAAGAATAGGTCTGTATTAACGTGTGAGAGAGAAACATGAAGCCTGTCAGAGGAGTTAATTCTGTTGGCCAATATTCTATTGATGGTTAGAAAAACTGCAAATGATGATATGATTTCTTCTTCTGTTCTTGCTTTAACACGTGCGTTGCGCATATGAATGAGTAGTGTTGTCTTCTGATGCAGTTTGGATCATATAGAATGAGATAAATGTGTAAAATTAGTTTGTTGGAAACGGATCTTTCAATCAGTTTGCCATTCATTGATTTCAGGTTGATTATGCGTGTACCCCTGAGGAAGTTCAGCAGCATTTCCAGTCATGCGGAACAGTGAATCGTGTGACCATTTTGACTGATAAGTTCGGGCAGCCCAAAGGATTTGCGTATGTGGAATTTCTTGAACAAGAAGCTATTCAAGAGGCTCTCCAGCTAAATGAATCTGAACTGCATGGACGTCAATTGAAGGTTACATGGGTTCCTCTCACTCTCTCTCTCTCTCTCTCTCTCTCTCTCTCTCTCTCTCTCTCACACACACACACACACACACACACACAAAAAACGAGAGAGAGAGAAAAGGAAACTACAAGTCCATCAAACTTTACTCTCTCACACTCTCTCCCGTAACCAAAGAAAAGGAACAAGAAGAGAAAACAAATGGCATTGAAAATTTACATTGTTACTAGTCCTACATCATCCTCTCTAGCATGCAAATGAATCTTAGTGCACGTTTGGCGAATCTTAAATTATATTTAAACTTGTCAAACACACTCTTTATCGACACATTTCATGTACCCACTACTTATTATCCACACATTGTGGGACAAGTTGCTTAAAATATAATTTAAGCACCCCCAAACAAGCACTTAAAATGTGGCAAAGTTTATCTGCAAATTAACATGAAAAATGTTGGGTCTATGAGGCAAGAATAAATAAAATTTCTAGATGGAGATTTTTTTGTGGCAAATGTCCTGTAACTTCTCAATATGCACATTTACAGGTTATGGCAAAAAGGACAAATGTTCCTGGAATGAAACCATATCGTGGAAGGCGCTTCAATCCTTACCTTGGATATAGATACAGGAGGCCATACGTACCCCCATATTTCTATTCCCCGTATGGTTACGGGTGAGTTTCTAACCATTGTTTACCTCAAACTTTAAGTGTAATTCTGATAAAAACGAGTGAAAATAATTTTTCTGCATGTTGCAGGAAGGTTCCAAGGTTTAGGAGACCAACGCGCTACATGCCTTACTATTGAGAGATTCCAAGTCTCAAAAAATTGACGTTCTCTTTTATCTTCATGGCTGTTTATGCAGTTGTTAGTAGCTGCAGAGATATTTTGCCTACGTGGTCTAATAGTATTGCTATCACACGCCTATGATTTATGAGCTCTCTAGTTTAAAGTTTCTGTTTGCATGGCGCTGGTGAAGTTGTCTATCTCCATGTATTTTCTTATTTCCAGACGACTGTTTGTCACATTTCTGATGAGGAAATGATGGTAGCTAATATCAATAATTTGTTGACAGGTTAATATGTTTATTATTATGCGCTTATGAGGTGGGTTTATATATTTTGAATAGTATAATTTTGTTTGGAATGAAAACTCATTCTATCTTGAGACGGGCAATAATATCTCTTTAGGGCCTGCTTGGAAATTTCATTTCATCTGTTTTGACCGGTTTTGGATGGCACCGATTATGAGCGGTTAAAAGAATTGGTGCTTGTTAAATTTTTTGAGCACTGATTTTGGATGGTTTAAAAATCACCCAAAAATTGTGTAGTGTAATTTTGATCGGTTATCTCAATCCACCAAATCGACGATTTTTAGTCCTATCCCATATTCTCTTTTAATTTTACTCTTTATAGAATAATTATTTCCAACAAAAACATTTCGTTTAATACTAATTTATAAATAAAAATATACGAACTAAAGAAATTATTTATAAGTAAAAAATAATATTATAATTAAAAAATTACTTATAAGTAAAATATTACTTATAAGATAAAAAAATTATTTTTGTGAGAAAATCTTTCTGATAAGACAAAAAATAAGTAAAAAAATTGTTTTTAAGTAGAAATTATTTAAAAGTACAAAATTAACCTATAATTATAAAGTTTATATATAACTAAAAGTAGTAGCATAAAATTTTAAGTAAATATTTAACTTTATTTAAATTTTTAAGTTAAATATTAACTTATATGTAAAAAAAGATTAAATATAAGTAACTTATAAGTAAAAAATTTCATACAAGAAATTATAAACTCAAAATTTCATTAAGAGATATATATCTAACTTTACTTTTTAAAAAAATTTCTGAACCAGTGAATAGTAACTCCTAAGTATGAGTTGGATTGTTTTAAAAATTACTACTAAAAGTACTCATAATCGCTTTGCTCATGAACGCTCAATATCGGTACTTTAAAAAAGGCTTATAACTGATACATCGGAACTCTCGAGTATGCTCTTAGTTGGAATAAGCCCTTTGCAAATAATAGGAAAAGTTAAAAGACTACTCCCTTTTTTATGGCAACCATGCTACAAGTATAATTTTTTTGACATCAAGTTTGACAATGTGCCACGTGTTGAAGGTTGGGTGGCCAGTTTTTAAACACCACACACTTTCCCTCTCATTCGAATTTGAATTAACATGAATTGTCAAATTCATTGCCAATCATAGATTGTACACAAAACATTATTCTTTTTATGGTCAATATTGGTAAAAAATGATATTTTGAATAGTGATTTTTTTTTTTTGAAAAATGTAAATTGAAAGTATGGAAACGTTTTGAATTTTTATGCAAAATATTTTATTGTTTGAATATGTGGTTAAAATGAGTATGAGAATTAAAAAGTTTTGTTTTAAGGTAAAACAAACATGGTATTGTGTAAGCATATTTGGCATGAAACCAACTAATGTGGGATGAATGTTGCTAGCTATATATTCATATGCCTCGTCTAGCAGGCTTTTGAAAAATCAAAAGTAGCTTATCAGATTAAGAAATTGTTTTTAAATATATTTGGATAATTTTCTGAAAGTGTTTTATTGAGCTAAAAGAGCTTTTAGAAAAATTGGCCTCAGGTAACCTCCTTATAAAACTTTTATACAAGAAGCAGAAGCCCTACTAAATGAGTTCATGTTACTCTTGACCTATCGAACCAAAATTATTGTATACTTTAGAGGACTCTTCAGAATGACTTTTGGAAGCTTGGAAGCTCTACTTGGATGAGTGATGCTGGTTGTATAGGCCTGTAGCCCTGTACTATCAGCAAAATCCCTACTTGGATAGTTAAAGCTCTTTTTTCTTAAATATACGAGCGCCTGGTTGCATTTGAAGAATTACTTCTTGACCAAAAAACACATTTTTTAAATTTCCCTTTTTCCTTTAAAAGCTGAAAAGGCTATGAACCAGCCCACTCAACTCATGATGAGCCAAGTCGAGCCCAATTTGGAAGAATAAGCTTAGCTCGTTTAATCAATGAGTCGAGCCGGATGAGTGGGTGGCTTTATGCCACCTCTGTTTAGGCTTGAGTCCTCTTGCAACTTAATGTCAAGATCGTAATATAATTTCATTTCTCTTGGACGAGAATTCAATCTAATCATGATATAATATTGATTCATATCTGTGAGAATTATGGTTCTCCTAACTCTAGTTGGACCAATGCTATTTGTGTCATTTGTTCTGTGACCCGGTTGCTTAGGTGGTGTTTGCCTATTGGTATCCTTGTTGTGACATGGATTGTACTAGTTTGGTTTTGTTAGAACCGTTGGATGGACTGGACGGTTGAGATCTAATTGGATGAGATATTTTCTTCTCTTGCCTTCTATTTTGACTTGACACTTCCTCTCATTTCAAATCTCTCTTCCTTCTCTCTCGTTTTCTAGGGCTTCTCTGTGCTGTAGGGTTCTCTCTTCCCTTTGGGTGATTTCTATGGTTTGATTCTAGTGATTCATGGGGGTTAATCTTGGGTACACTCAAGCCTGAATTAGTGGCTGATTGGTGCCGGTTTTCTTCCCTAAAATCTGAAGCTAGAGTCTGTTAAACAATGGTAGATCGTTCTCGATCGATGACCTGAAATCTTACCCTGGTTTCTCTAAGAACACTTCTCTGGAGGGCGATTTGCGTGGCGTGGTTGGAGTTGTTCCTGAGCCTATGCACTACAGCCACTGCGAAGGAGAAGGAAGCACGTAAAAGGGAAGAATCTGTCCTATTTTATGCCTTTTGATTTTTGTCCATTTAAGGTTTTTGTTTTCGGTTCATATATATATATATGTTAATACCTGTATATTGAATACCAGTTTCTGCAGTTTATGTATAATCTGTAAATGCTAGGCTGAGGTTCTGAGATTTCGGTTTCTATCCATTTTCATGATTTCCCTTTGTTGTAATTGGTGATTACATTCTGCTGGGAATTGATTATTGAATTGTCATCATTGTATGAGCTAAGAGGACTCTGTTATGTTATGTATTGGAGCATGTTATGAACTCTGTTAATGTTCTTGAGCATGGTTGACTGTGACTTTGGTGTCTGAATATTGCTGTTTAATTCCTAACAATATCTATAGTAATGCTATTTATTGATGGCAAGATCGTATATAATTTCATTTCTCTTGGATGAGAATTCAATTTTATCATCATATAATATTAATTCTTATGTATAATATTGAATCTCATTTTCAATTATATTTCAATTTTATATATATAGATAGCGATGGGTAATAACTACTCATTCGATCTTTCTTTCATGTGCTTATTTGATTAAATGCAATTTGCAAAGAATAAGAGAATTATGAATTTATTTTTAATAAAATAGTGAGAAGTCCAACATCACTTTGTATTGTTACTTTATTTTGCTTATTTTCGTAAATAGTTATGACACAAAAAAATTTCTACATTTTTTTTTAACTTGCTTTCATTTCGAAAAAAAAGTGTACAAGTTATGAAATTACAATTTACAAGTGATGAAGAGTTAATTCCACTCTTTACTTTAAGGCCCTGTTTGATGTGAAAAATTTTTCATGGAAGGTGTAAAATATTTTCTCTTTTCCACATTTTTTACTGTTCGATAGCCAAAATTTTCTAGGCAATTAATTTTGCAACTTCACCTCACGTGACACAATTTTCCACATTTTCCTTGAAAGTGCTTTCCCATGGTTTTGGTGGTTTTTGGTTTTCCTTATTTTTTTATTTTTTTTTTGGCAATAGAAACAAATTCTATTCCCAATTGTAAAAAAAAATAAAAAAAAATAAAAAATCATTTAATGGACAATTTCCATATAATACAAAGTCAAACAAATATCTAAAGATCCAAAATTTCAATATTTTTCACGTGAAAATTTATACCAATCAAACACAATTAATTGACAATTCCTAAAAAAACAATTTTAGGCAATTCAATTCCTTGAAATTCATTTTCTTTCCACATAAATTTCACTCTTACAATCAAATGAACCCTTACTTTTTAAAGATTGAGAATTCGTAGACTAGTTAAAATGATTATTGACTTCTTTTTTTTATAAAAAAAATAATAAAGTGGATGCGATAAATATATAGCGCATTGGAGACAATATAACAGTTTGTCCCATGTTGACATAGTTGTCATTTATTTTTAAGTTTCATATATGATTTTGAGTATTGCGCACTCTATAAGCAGTACATATCAAGTTGATTCATTCTTAATTTTTAGTTTTCGAGTTATACATATATGTTCTATGAATCATGTTACAAGTACACTAACTTTGACATTAAGTTTGACATTGTACCACGTGACGACATCACATTGGGCAATTTTTAAAAACAACACACTTTCCCGCCAAACATAATTTGAATTTACACATGATGTCAAACTCGATGTCAAGAAAACAATGTATAAGAGGCTTTATTCTATGTTCTATACATGAATCTGAGTATCACGCTCTAAAATCGTACTCGTCGAGTTGTCGTCATTCGAAATTATTAGTCATTAAATTAATCTTTCTAGATATATTCGATTGATAGGTAAAAGATATTCGACTTTTCCATTGTCCACACAAGTGACAATTTGACAACCCTACCAAAAAAGGGTGGATAATATTAATTGACTTTTGGTTGGCTTTGCTCGTGATGGAACTAGGATTCTTTGACTGAATTTTACTACAAGTTGGCCCTCAAGGACTTTTCCTTCGCTTCTTTTTGAAATTTTAATACAATCATTTACTTTTTAAAAGGATGCCTTTACTTAGTGCATGATTGATGAAGTTCAAAATTTTTTAAATGTTTATATTTATAAATGGTAGATCTTACGAAATATATTAATAGTAAGTTGTTAATATTACAAAAAATGTGAATGAAAAGTATGGATGATAACGAGGACATGATAGGGTCGATGACGATCGTTTGCATACCTAATTGTCGAGGATTTTCGAAGACGAGACATGATTAAAGTATCTTCATGTAGTGCCGTCCATATAATTAATGATTTAAATTGATAAACAAAAAATGTAAATAAATAAAATGATTTAGGGCGGGTTAGGTAATTCGGGGCCGAGGCGGTATGGAGGTGGCGAATTTTGCTTTCTCTAATAAAAAACTATGTTTTGAAAAGTATATTTTGAAACAAATAATGTTTTGTTGTTAAGTTAAGAGAGAATAAGAAACATAGAAGATAATTAATAGAGTCAAAATTTAAATTTATTGAGAGTTACCAACTGACTATAAATCATAGATTTCACAACACTTCTGTACCGTCACGAAACTAGAGTTTTTCACCTGAACTTTATGACCTCCATGCCGCCTTAACCTTTCATGACTCTCGTACTCCTTGTTGAAAACTTGGTTGAGTGAACCTTAAATCCATGAGATCCATGAGATCAAGAGAAAAAAGAATACAACTATTCCCCTGATTTCAATCCATGAGATCCTTGCATTGAATCATCCACATTTTATTCGTTAATATCTTCAATGATATCATCTTCATACAACTACAAGATATTCATATATCCTTCCTTGATTGCCTTAGTCAACATGATAAATTGGTAAAAAAATATATCTTATTATTTCCTTCTTCAGAAGTTTCGTATATAATTTGTAACATATGAGAGTAAGCCATATAATTATGTTGATGGTAAAGGTCCTCTAGGTTATCGATATTTAATGTATGTTTGGTAGCCATTTTCAACAAATTTTAAGAAAAAATGACCGTTAAAGAATATTTGTGGGTCCCACCTTCGAGAGGGAAGTCAAAAAACACGGCCGACTTTGATTTGTAACGTTCATTTTTTTTGTCTGAAAAATAGCTACCATACAGGCTGTTATTGTTTAGAATATGCCTCATTAAAATCTTATTAAAAAAAACATAGTAAAGGAGAAATATACACTATTTTTTAAATACACTACATAAGTAGACTAATTAAAAAATCAATGAGACAGTCTATGTCAATGAAAAATAGTATACCACATATTTACTTCTACTCATTATAATATCAGTTTTACTACACTTACACCATGTTAACAACTTTTTTTACACTTTTTAACATACCACACAATTTTACCATTGTTAAAACAACACCTATTCAAATCAATAACTCGATTTGACGTGTCAAACTAGTTGTACACCATACTATCACTTGACAGGCATGTTTAATAAGGATGTACTTCCTCGTTTTTCATTTAAAAACCCCGTTATATTATAGCGATAAAAAATATATTGTAACGATCTCTACCATCTCATCACTTTTTAGTATTTTCAATGATGTTTGTATTTTTAACTTTGTTTTTTCATGTGTCTATGTCTATTTCAATTTAAAGTTAACGATATTGATGACATGATTAATTTAATCATTACACAACGTCAATTAAAAATTTACTTTGAAATTATATTGTCTAAGAACAATTTTGTACGATACATAGTGATTTTTTAAAAAATGTGTGGATAAAAAATAATGAAAATTTTTGAATTTACGTGTAAAATTATTTTATGGAATAATATATGATTGAAAAAGAGTTTTCTAAAGAATAGATTCAGTTTAAAATTACCAGGAAAATTTTTTAGTACTGCAGAAATATGCAGTTGTATCACTAACTGTAGTTATTTTAGAGAGACAATAACTATTCTTTCTTCACAAGCACAGCGCACACATTTACAGCAAATAAAAGTAAAACACAGTTAACATAAAGAAGAGAAGCTTCTTTTTACTTGAGATTTGATGCCAAATTGCAGTTCGATAGACCCTTCTTCAAATTAAGCACAAACCGTTTCTGATTCTCGCTTAGGTACTTTTTCTCACATGTTTCCTTTGAAAATTTTCACGCACAAACACATGTATATGCTCGTTTTTCTACTTGAACATTCGCGAGTTTCTAGAAAAATGAAACTTTAAACGATGTTCGTTGTTTTTAATATGCTTATGATTGTGTAATGGAAAAAGTGAAGGTTGGAGATTTTGAGGAGGTGGGAGTAGACATTGTTTTAGTTGTTTAATTCTTGTTATGACATTGTTTTAGTTGTTTAATTCTTGTTATAAAGATTTTTGCTTTAGGTGAGGAAGATTTATGGATATTTCTCAATTCACTGGGTGCTAAATTGAGGGCTTCTAATAAGACGATTTCCCCCCCTTTCTTCTTCAGGATAAATCTGATTATTTATTCAATAATGTTTTGGACAGCGTAAAGCTAAGCTGAGTGAAAACCCTGCTAGCCACAGTAGAAAAGGATTTTATTTTAATACCGTCCATTACTTCTTTCACTCGGATTCCCTGTCGGCCTATCCAAGCATGGTATTTTTTCATTCAAGTCGAACATAGATTTAATGGTTTAGAGGCATCCTTTGTTCCCCATAGGAACTGGGGATAAAAGAAAATAGCTGCAAGGTGTACGGTGATTCCTCGGTGGAAATCCCTTTTAAGATCAACTCCTATACAAGTAGTCTCTCTCTCTCTCTCTCTCTCTCGTAAGCAGTTTGTTTTGACCGTGGAAGCTGATTAATATAGTTTATCTCTGCCTGGCAAAAGCAATGACCTATAACTTACCAGGTTTTCGAAAATGCAGTTCTTGCTTAAGAAATAATCATCCATCCATCATCCTTTTCCCCACCCCATCAATTGGTATTTGATATCAATTCCTAATTTGCCTTTTTAAGGGCTACTTCAGCTTTTGCAGCTAAATAAGTTTTTTAATGCTTTTATTGCATTGTTTGAATAGTTGACAGAGTCTGGATGCTCATACATGTAAAAAGGGCAATGGCTGAAGTTACGACTGGAAGCAGATTCTAACTTGATCTAGATCAGTTGCTATGGCATTATTGCAGATGGACCTGATTATTGCAGTTTTATCACTGGCAGTTTTGTATTCTTTCGTCTCACCTGATGCCCAAGGTATTATGCTAATTGTCACTTTATAATTCATCAAACTGATGGAAAATATATATTCATTTTAGATCTCGCTACATCTTTCTTTCTGCTCATTATGAGTTCTCATATAAGTAAAAGAATGGCCTGTGGAGTCTTTTTGGCTTTATTATCATAGGATGGGAACTATTAAGCGAAGATTAGTTGTCCATATAGTGAATGACCGGAAAGGTTTCGTGAGGCAATTTCCTACGTACCTTTCTCCCCTCTTCCTATCCGCAGAAATGGAATACATTTTGGTTTCTCATTCTTGCTCCACATTTTTCTCTTTTACCCGTGTTGGTTTTTTTGTCCGGGTAAAGATTTTTAGGCCTCTTTTCTCAAAGCTGAATGTGGGGTTTGGCATTGGCATTTTGGGTGGTTTGGGAAAATTATTTTTGGTGATAATTCATATTCTTGGCATCTGTTTCAGGAGATGCACTGTATGCTTTGAAGGGTTCACTAAATGCTTCTCAGCTCACAGATTGGAATCAGAATCAAGTCAACCCGTGCACTTGGTCCAAAGTTATCTGTGACAGTAATAGCAAAGTTGTTACAGTGTAAGAAACTTCATGTTGAAAAATTTTCCTTCTCCTAAATATGTGTTTTCTCATATACCATTTCCTGAATGTCAGAAGTTGCTGCATTTAGAAAAGGTCTTGCATCTTCCTTGTGTAACTTCCGGCTTTATATTTGGTGCATGATTATTATTTTTGCTGATTAGTAAGATGTGATGCATGATCGTGTATTTGCAGGTCACTATCTAATATGGGATTTTCCGGAACCCTGTCACCAAGATTAGGAATTGTGACGACCCTACAGACACTGTATGTGTAGAAGTTGAAGCAATACAGTTTGTTGTTTGTGTAAATTATTCTAGTTTTGGTTACCATAATTTGCCATGCAGTTTCTCTCAGTTAAATCATTGTTTGCTTATCTTTATGAGAGTAAACATTGAGTATGTCGTTATATTTTGGTTTTTTCTTATTGTCCTTATCTATTGAGATGGAAAAGAGTATATTTTCAATGAGGGCTACTCTTGAGAGAATTGTTTTATTATGACATTTTTTTCTGAATTGATAAAAATTTCTCACGATCAATTCTCTTGGCCTCTGCATGTTTTTTCTAGTATTGCTTGGATTATGCAAACCCACGATTTATGAGTTCCCAACAAAAAAAATATCCTATGGTACTCTCAGAATTTTGCTGCACAAGAATTGATCATTATATATAAGAGATCCTTGGACACTCATCTGGCTTTCCGAATCTATGACATTTAGAAAATTAATCTGCTTAAATGAATTTAATATTCCAAACCAGATACTGTGAAGCCTAAATATTTTCCATGGCCACAGAGAGGGGTTTTCCAGTCGAAAAGTTTGACATTGATGAACTATTACTCATTATGAAGTATTTTTGAGTTCATCTTTTGGTAATCCGAGAGACTAAATTTGGTCTTGACATATGAAGTTCATTATCAATTGATTTTTGAATAACTCGTGAGGTAGGCCTTCAGAACATGTATTAATCTATTAAATGGAAATCATAAACAATTACTCCACTTTTAAGTTTCAGATGTTTACTGTAAAGTGAACGAAGTTTATAAGGGACTTCTGAATGGCACTTATCTTGGGACTCACTATATCTTTTTTCCTTCAACATTTTTTTGTCAGAAAACAGTGATTTTTTCTTTTTCAAGAATTCAATCTTTGGAATAAATGTCTTTATTTAAATTGAATGGAGAACAAACATAAAATAGAAATACTGGTGTTGTCATCATGCAGTTGAGATGTCTTTACTAAACCGACGTCTACTGCAGATCACTGCAAGGAAATGGCATAACTGGTAAGATACCTGAAGAGTTTGGAAATTTGACAAATTTGACCATGTTGGATCTGGAAAATAACCTTTTAACCGGAGAAATACCAAATTCCCTTGGAAACCTGAAGAAGCTCGCATATTTGTAAGCATTCTGTAAGAATTTCATCAGCATATTCCTCATTTTAATTTCTTCAGAAGTAAGATGTTGTTCATGCAAGCAGGATTTTAAGTCAAAACAATCTCACAGGATCGATTCCTGAATCACTGTCAAATCTTTCGAACTTGGTTAGCATGTAAGTGTTTAGTCTTGTATGATTAGTATATTATGCCAACTTTACAGAGCCTTATTGCCCCTCCAATGGAATTTTTTACTTTAGGCAAAAAAGTCGTTCATGTCTATCTATTTTGTTTTGTATGGCACTGATGAAACTTTTTTTTTGGCAGCCAGCTTGCTTCAAATGGTCTTAGTGGCCAAATACATGAGCAATTATTTCAGGTTTCCAGATACAAGTATGGACTCTCTCTATTATTTACATTTACATATAAATAAACACATAAATGTATGTGTGCGTGCGTGTGCACATGGATGGGTGATACTGCTGCTTGTGATATTAATTGATTGTTATCACCTTTGCTCTCCTCCACCCAGTTTTCTAGATCGAAATCAGTTTAACTTAAGTTGCTTGTTTCAGTTTTACAGGGAACCACTTGAACTGTGGCATCAATTCTACCCACCTTTGTCAATCTAATGATGGAGGTAAATGTAGAAACATTACATTCTGAAAATGGAAAAGTCTAAGTGTACATAATTTGGCCACATAATGGTGTCCATAATGTGACGTGGACAAGATCTGACTGTTGATGTGAAAGATTTGAATTAAAGGTTGGATCCAGTGCCACGTGTAATTATGGACACCATTATGTACAAAATTATGTACATGTAGCACTTCCCTCTGAAAATATGCATCATATATGCACCTTGTGAAACGCTACTGCTTCTTTAGGCTGTAGAACGTCAGGAGGTCTGAACAAAGGAGCTGTACAAGTGAATATGTGTGTTTCTTCTTGAAAATGGCAAATAAAACCTCAAGAAGATTGAACAAGTGCTTCAAATAAGATATAAATAATTGTTTTACATTAAAGTTATAGATTGCCATCTTTACAGGTAAATCACATAAATCAAAGACTGGTGTAATTGCTGGGGTTGTTGGTGCCCTCCTTGCTATGCTTCTTCTTGGAGGTTTTCTCCTGTACTTTATGTGGAAGAGTAGGCACAAAGGCTACAGGCGTGAAGTTTTTGTAGATGTTGCAGGTTTGTGTTGCTTATTTTGATAATCTTAAATAATGTAGAAGACTAAATTTGAATATATAAATGTGTGCCCAAGCTTTTAGATGAGATGGTTAACATGGTATCAAAGCAAGCAAAGTTCCCATGTGAGTTTCATTGTTAGCCACCCATTTATAAAAATAGTTCATATTGTAAACCTTTAATGAAAAAATAAACTCGGTCCGCGAGGGAGGGGCTTGTTGAAGACATAATTTAAATAGATGTACACATTCTCTCTTTAACAGCTTAAGCTTTTAGACAAAATGGTTCCAAATTCCAACTGATACAAATACCACGAGATTTCCAATGTACTTGTTCCTAGTTATGTCTCTTGAACTGCTGGTTGTATTCAGAAAAAACAGATATTTCCCACCGTAACCTATCAATTCAATTTTTTATTAGTTTTGTTTATGCGCTTGATTTACACCAGTTGTCTATTGGAATTTGGAAATGTTTTTTCAAATTTAGGAAATTCAAAATTCAAAGTACATTTGATCTGCTAATTTTGTTGATTTTTCATTTTTGATTGCACAGGTGAAGTTGACCGAAGGATTGAATTTGGGCAGTTGAAAAGATTTGCATGGAGAGAGTTGCAGCTCGCTACAGACTACTTCAATGAAAAAAATGTTCTTGGACAAGGAGGTTTTGGGAAGGTTTATCGAGGAGTGCTTGGAGATAACACGAAAGTTGCCGTTAAACGTTTGACTGATTTCGAGAGTCCTGGTGGAGATGCAGCATTCCAGCGTGAAGTTGAGATGATAAGTGTGGCTGTTCACAAAAATCTTTTACGATTGATTGGATTTTGCACTACACCGACAGAACGCCTTCTAGTCTATCCATTTATGCAAAACTTAAGTGTTGCCTCTCGTCTACGAGGTATTGTTGTATTACATTCATAATCCACCATAGCAGTTGCAGATCCTATAATTTTTTTCCATGAAAGTCAACCCATATATTATTAATGATTGATTTACCATTAAGGAGATATACACATTTGAAATCTGCTTTCTTTCTTTCACCGAATATGGCTGATAAAAAAATAAAGGCGTGTCTTTTGTAAATCTTATATGATATCTATCTCTTGAAACTACATTAATTTAAATAGTTTTTTTTCTTATAAGCCCTTATATTTTTTAATTAAATATGAAAGCAAAATGCAGGAGAGCAAATTACCTTGAGATGCTCATAAACCCTTTCAAATTTAGCAAGAAGCCTCTAGTTTTCGTATGCTTAAGGTTTAACTTAAGTTAGATTAAAATTGTAGATTATGGATTTCACAAAATCTTTATGTATAGCATTGTGAAAAAATAATTGTTTCTGGTAATTTTCATCCCGCAAAAAGGAACTGCACAAGATTGGTGCAAGTTGAGTTTCGTAATTTGTTCATCTCTACAGCTTTTGAGATGATTTATTTTTTTATTTAGAAATTGCAGTAGATTGATTTTTGCATGTACTTTCAATCTTAATAATTATTTTGAATTATAATACAGAGCTCAAACCTGGGGAGCCTGGTCTTGATTGGTCTACCAGAAAACATGTGGCATTAGGCACAGCACGTGGATTAGAGTATCTTCATGAGCATTGTAATCCTAAAATTATTCACCGAGATGTTAAAGCTGCTAATGTCCTGCTGGATGAAGATTTTGAAGCAGTCGTTGGTGATTTTGGCTTGGCTAAGTTAGTTGATGTGAGAAAGACTAATGTTACAACTCAAGTTCGTGGTACAATGGGTCACATAGCTCCTGAATACCTGTCGACTGGAAAATCATCAGAAAAGACGGATGTTTTTGGCTATGGTATCATGCTTTTAGAGCTTGTAACAGGCCAGCGTGCTATAGACTTCTCGCGCTTGGAAGAAGAAGACGATGTTTTGCTGCTTGACCATGTAAGTTAACAATCACATGTTATTTGCATGTCTTTAATTTTCTCTGTGCACGCGCGTGCCCACATGCATGTGCGTTTCTTTATGTCTACTATATGTTTTTATGAGTATATTTTCATCAACCTATCTGTCTGCTTATTACATGTTTACATGCATCTACCTACACTAACAGTTGGACAAACTTGCATCAAAGTTCATGGGATGATGGTGCTATGTGGTGATCAATGGGTTTCCCTCATTGACGAGTTGTACCTGTGGCAAGTTTAGGAGTGGTAAATCGCAGTTTCTGATGGACTTCATGTGCACGTGGCTATGGTGGTGGAGGGGTCTAGGTCACGAATGGTTGGTCTGTCTTTTGTTGTACATTTTACATTGGGGTGGTGGCGAGTTTTGGTGGAAGTGAAAATGGTGCCCATGATAGTAGTAGTGGCTTCAATGTGAGTTGTGGGTTGTGTGAAGCCTAATTATACAGTTAGAGATGGAGCTCGGCTTGGCCCTTAGACACCCGAGCTTGACTCGTGTCCACAAAATAGGCTCAGTTCGCCCATTTGGCTCGTGGGCATCATGGTCAGAGCTGAGCCGTCCATAAGCCCACGAATTAACTCATTTTTTTTTAAGAAATTAATAAAACGTGCCCAAAAACAAGCCAGCCCATGAGCCCAAAAAACTAGCCGACTTGTGGGCTCAAGAAAAAAATTGAGCTTAGCTTGGCCCGTGGCTCGTCTCAATATGAGCCAATGGACCGAGCTAGCAGCTTGTGGATTGACCTTGTTTCCAACATTATGCCATGGACTTATAGAGGGGCTGCTTTTTCTTGTGAGAAAACCTTGTCATCTCCTCCATTTTTGTAAAAATTCTGCAGCAGCAAGTGGATGTTACTCTGATGTTGCGGGTGAAGCACTTTAACTCTGTGTTCATTTTCTGATCTCTTTTTGGTTCATCATTGCTTTCGGAGTTAGGCTAATGTTATTTAGTTTTAATGGTAGGATAGTAGATAGCCGGGCAGGAGAACTCTTACTTGCGATACTAGTTAAGCAGTTATTTCTACTCTTTCCAAATTACACTGATATGTTGGATATTTTTTGACTTCCTTTGTTCCTCAATTAACCTTCTGTACATTGCCTTGAAGGTTAAGAAACTGCAAAGAGAGAAAAGTTTGGATTCTATCATAGATCGCAACCTAAACAAAAACTACGATATCCAAGAAGTCGAGATGATGATTCAGGTTGCATTGCTCTGTACTCAATCATCACCGGGAGATCGCCCAGCAATGTCAGAGGTCGTCCGGATGCTGGAAGGAGATGGACTTGCAGAGAGGTGGGAAGAATGGCAACACGTTGAAGTGACACAGAGGCATGAGTACGAGAGATTACAGAGAAGATTCGAATGGGTAGACCACTCAATTCACAATCAGAGTGCTATTGAGTTGTCCGGAGGACGATGAGCTAACAGATATAAACCAAACAAGTTTATCGATTTCTATTAATAGGTTGCCTGATCAGCCAAGCTTGATTTTGTCCCATATCTCAGCAACCAGTTGTGTACCTGTGCTTTTTGCCGGATTTTTTCCTCCCTAGTTATGTTGTGTGATAGTTGCTCCTTTTTTTCGTGTGCTTATTCGATAATGGAACATTTTGCAATTTTCAATTTTGAAATTCGGTGATATTTCCTTGTGCATTTGTCGTAGTGTAACTATCTTGTATTACAATATTCTTCAACTGAGAATTGTTATGATTAATCATTTATAGTTTAGATTCAATATTTACTGTCAGAAACTATTTTTGTTGAACCCTTCTTTGTAATGGTTACGTGGACAACAAATGTCGGGTCTGCGCAAGCAAATTCCAACACGTTTTAACTGGAGATTTGGACGAAACAGGATGTCGTTTATGAACGTGGGAGGCGCTTTACGACACGGAACAAAAATGTTGAAGCATCGACAATATGATCAAAGATGATTGCATATAAATAAACAATCATAAACAACTCAACTAAAGTAGATTAATTTAACTCAAGCAAATAAATATGGAATAAGTAAGAGAGAAGATTGAATGTGGTTTCAAGGGTAAATGGTTGCATTATTTTTCAAATGACATAAATTGTGAGTTTTTATAGAGCTTTGGCCGGCGTTGTAGGCGTTGGATAAGAGCCACGTGGCCTCATCTCCTATGCCAAAGTCTCACATCACTCAGTTTACTATGTATTTAATACATTGACAACGGATCAGCCACCTTGTACCATAGGTTGACAATCGTGACATTCATTATTACAAACGTAATATTAATCATTCCTAAAAATTACCTGTAGATCCTCTAAAAGATAACAAGGACTTCAGTATAAGGGAGCTTCAAATTGAAGCCAGGACTTCAGCCAAAGGGTACTTCATATTGGATGTCTTAGGTGTGAAGAACTTCGGCTTCTTCTCTGACTTCTTATATGGTGCTTAGGCTTTAGAGATTCGGCTATTTAGATAGTGCATTGGTTTAGAGTTTCATCTACTTGCCTATGCTTCGACTTCAGGACTTCGGCCACTTACATAGTACTTCGACTTCTTTTTGAGCTCCTCTTTTGAGGTGTAGGTTTCTTCTCGAGCCTTAATTTTGAGGCGTAACAATTTTATCTTTGTTTTTAAAGTTACACTACTTCAATTGGCTTTCTTTGAAGTTTAGCTGTTTGCATATTCTTATTACAAATTAAAATATGGAATTTGACCCGGACATTTCGGACGACTCAGGTTATGATCTGGCCCACTTTAGCAGCAATTGAGTTTCTAAACAAAATCAAAATTCAAAATTAATTGAATTTGAACCTCCATATGTAAAGATTGATTGAACTTTCTTAACACATATATTGCTCGTGAGACGGTTTATCAACTGAAACAAACTAAAGCAGACCTCAATAAATACGTGTTTGACACCGCAGATTTAAGCATATATGGTTTAAAGAGAGCTAGTCGATGGCACAACACATTCTCCTTTACCGGAGTGGGAAAGTTCCCTTTGTACGCACCAAAACTGAAAATAAATGTGTATATAATCCACAACGATGTAACAAGCACGCGGAATTACACACAGATCAGTTATCGAGCTACAATTAAAAACCTTACACTTGGTATCAAAAACTTGAAAAGAAGAAATGGATGACAAAAGAAGAGAGATGCATGAATTTGCTCAAAAGAAAAGGTCCAGTGAAACTCATGTCGATTCCTTGGCTTCTGCTGCTGCCTCCTCCTCTTGTAATTTCTTAAGCGATGGAGGTGGTCTAGGAACGATGCTTTTCTTCCATTTCCGGTCGAGCTTTCTTGACAACCTCTTGTTAATTCCTTCCTCCAACTCTCTCTCCCTCTTCACAGTGAGCATGCGGGCAATCTATTTTCAAATTAGAGATAATTTGTTCAAAGACAAATAAGTGACTAAACTGGCAAATAAGAGAGAGAGAAGTGAAAGCTTAAAAATAAAACCATAAAAGAAAGTAGCATGCAAGTGGCGTCTGATTAGGGAGGGATCTTTAAGTTAAGAAGAGATGACTTAATAGAACCAACTCTAGTAAATGAAAATCCAAGGATTCTAAAAAAAAACATAGCCCTTTATCCTTCCTCAAGTGAAGAGAATCAAAGAAGCAAGCTTCTCAATTATTTACCATGTAAATCTTATTCAACTTGACATTAGTCTTCTAAATGTAAAAGTATCAGAGCAGTAGAGGCTGCACTAATTTCTCTGTTCAATATATTAGAACTCGGACATGTGGTTTGAACAAGAAACACACACAATGAGCCTAAAATGAGTGCAGTATTTGGTAGTATTTTGTATCATGTAATACGTTCAGGCATGCACAAGAAGTCTTTCACATATGCAGAATTCTACATGCAACATTGTTAAGTTTGAACCACAAGCAGCAACTAAGTACAACTAGAAACTCCATATAAAATCTTTCATTAACTAATCTTAACTAAGAAATTTTCTCTGTGAAGCTGATATCAGTAACAGTGTGCATCATGCTCATGTCCTTGCATAGGGAAAGACACTGGTGTTAATTGAAGTACTTAATATAAGAAATTAATTTGTCACCACTCTTTAAGTATAACTTATAAAGAGGTGGTTCAACATGATACGATTAAGGTTCTAAGTTCAAGTCTCACCACTACATATTTATAAAAATGCCCATGGATTAAGACTTTTGACGATGAAATGGAATCCGGCCTACGCATGAGGGAGAGTATCGATAACAAAGCAATTGTCTGCTCTATAACAAACTCAAGCTTTTAGACGAGGTAGTTCAACAATAAAAAGGTATCCAACATGGAAAGTAGTCTTAAGTCTATATACAATATTGCAGCTGCTTAACATAAATCTGAGAAGGTAGATTGAAGAACCATTTGCTACTAGAAATTTTTAGTGAGAACCCTATACCCGACAACTTCTTTACTTATAATGAGACGACATCAGATGAGCAACAAAATGTAGAAGCACGTCAACAAACTCGAGAATATCAAGCGCCTTATCTAGAAACAATAATGATTCACAACTGCAGATTTAAATTAGGATTTTATTCATACCAATCAGGGAAAAAAACTGAAAGAATAGAGTGCAAACAGCTCCAGAACTCCATCTAAACATTTTATGTATTTAAAGTTGAAATCTTTTCAAAGTGTCCAATCTTTCTTCATTTCTCAATCACACTACCAATTTGCCATTAAAAATTATTAATAGTCAGACAAAATTCAGTTTTTAATATATGCAGCTTCACAATCATTTCATTTCATTTCATTTCATTTCACTTCCCAAATCCCGACCTCAAAATCAATTGAAAACCAACAAATTAAGACAGACTAATCTTCTGTACAGAACAAGATTTTAACTTCTTTTTCTTTCGGAAGAGTAATGTCTAATATTTTATATCAAGCATGCCATAAAACTAAGAATAGCAAGAGAAGTCAATACACATTCACTTAAAAAAAGGTAGAGAGTACCCTTTTGCGCATTCGGTGAAACTCGCTCGACTTGAACTCGTTACGAGCGGAGCGTTGAAGGCGGAGCATGAAGAGCTCTCCTTTGAGGTCGACAATCTCATCGTTAAGCTGTTCAGCAGTTTTGGTTCTGATTTCTTTCAATTCCTCCTCTTTTTTCGCCATCATAACCACTGTAGAAGAAGAAGTGTGTGAAATCCGAGTGGACAAGGCGCTGGGTGGGCAGTAATGCGCAATTCGAATGCCATTAAAGGAGGAAGAAGAGGGCTTTGAAATGCCCGATTTTGAAGGGAGAGGGATGGTACAGGGCGAGGCTATGGAGAAACTCGCCATCTTTTTCTTGATTACGCTATCTGCCACTAACTCTCCTCTCCTGCCTTTTACCCTCTTGTAGATAAGGAGTTTCTTCTTACTTTTATTTTATGTTTGGTTGAGTTCTGTTCTTAAAATAATTGCTTACAAGTAAAATACTACACTATAATAAGTTTAGGGGATGTTTGGTGGGGATTAAAATTAGATTTTTATTTTGTGATAAAAATTTTTAAAATATGTGGTTGAAAAGTTGTGGAATCCATGAAAGACGTGATTAATATTGATTGCTTGACTTTGACTAAAATCAAATTTTTAATCCAGACCAAACAAAGATTTGAATTGAATATTGAATTATTACAAGCAAATTGAGGTAAAAAAATTTAGAGCCTGTTTGGTACAGATTCTCATTTTCTACAGTAAATCAATTCTCATTTTCAATCAAACATTCTTCAATAAAATAATATTTTTCATCACATCAATATTTTTTTCTTTTTTTTCAACCACACATTTCTCATCATATCACTATTCAAAAATCAATTCTTCCCCTAAAATCCCTACCAAATACACTCTTAAATCAAATATCCGAAAGACGCTTCTCTTAACGGGATGAGAGAATTTCTGAAAGACATCGAGTTTTAAAATAGAAGAAATTGTACATCATCCTTGTTGTCAAGATGTGATTGGCGTAAAATCTATTTTTTTTTTTTTAAATTGTCAAATAGTAGCTTAACACATGGCGATGTGTACACTATGATGTACAACAAGCATGATTGGATCCAATAACGTATATTTCGGATCATTCATGTTACATGCACATTATTCTTTACATCATCATTCACGCTCTGTCATGTGGCAACATTAAAAAAAATAAACAATTTTCCTTTCAATCATTTTTTAACAACACATCAAATGTCAAAGTAAATGTACAGAGTGTAGATCTAGCATTTTTTATTTTGGATTTTACTACATGCACATCAAAAATTACATAATGTATTACATAATGTCACGTGATACTCTACAATTTATCAGTTTAAAGCGGAATCAACTTTTTCATCCAATTTTTTCCTTTCACATCATATCATGTAATCCATTATGTACATTTTTTAATGTAAAAGTAGCAAAATTCTTATTTTTCATACATGATTGAGCTTTAGTTCAATCAACACCAGCTCATTAAAACATGATAACATTCGACATGCGACCTAATTAAAACCGATTGTTAAATACACTCAACTTATCCTAATCTCATATCAACTTTATAAGGTCACCAGGTTAGCTCATAACGCTGTGGTTCAAATGAACATAATGATTATAGATTCTTTACACATTGCCAAAACATACAATCAAATTAATTATTACATTCAGAACTTACGTCAGCGCCCACTTATTTCGCCAATCATATGATGTAGCTTCGCCCACTCATTAGTTCATTAATTGTTAGAGACCCACTTAAATGACGATTTCATGATAAACTGATGAAACCGACCTCAGTAACCAATGGAGATATGCTAATAATGTACTTTTTTCAGTTCGGCACTCGTGATTAACAATACATGAATATGAAAGATACTGGATCTTCTTTTCCTATTAAAGTGTATAAGGTATTGTAAGAAAGAGGGATAACACTTTCATATTTCAAATATCTCTTCTGATGAAACTCTCGTAATTCAGAGGTGATTATCAATAAAAATCCTTATTTTCTCTTTATTTGCTCAAAAAGTTTACTTAAATTGATTCTTACACTTTTTAATGTCAACAAAACATATAAAATAAATTTATATGTATAAAGATAATTTAAGTTGAAATTTTATTTTTTTACATCTTAGCTCGATTTAAACTTTTTTTAGTTCATTTTTGAATCTGGTCCGTTAGTCGAATTGCTAAGGTGGCGTTCTCTTTGCCGTTTTCAAGTCGTTTTCTGTTTTCGATTTTTCAAAACGGCGAAAACACGTTCTCTTCGTCATTTTCGAAAACGGAAAAAAAAATTGTGAAGAAAACGTGGAAAACGGCACAAATGTAGCTGAAAATGGAAAACACGGGAAATGCCCAAAACGATTTCCTCCTTTCTGCTGCAACACATAACAAACCCCTTCTTCCTTTCTGCTGCAACCACACTCTACCGTCACTTTCAAACCCCCCAAACTCCGACCAACCTCCTCCAAAATGGCCGGATTAATAAACCACCGTGAAGCTCTCAATCCCCTCTTCAATTACCACACAAACAACAATCAGTCATACAACAAAATCGAAGGAAAAAAAACCTAAAAAACTGATTCAGCACACCTGGCTTCTGCAGGAATCAGCCAGTTCTAGAGCCCATCGAAGGTGACCTATGGTAGTATTGAATGTGCCTTGTTGAGAGGAGTGGATTGGTGGTGGTCCGCGATCGGAAATGTGGCCGGCGGCGGTGTTTATTGGCCGAAACCACGAGTGGTAGTGCGGCGATTTCGACTGATTTCGGCTAATTTATGGTCAATTAATCCGTGGATGTTGTAGAGGGAGGTCAGGGGGTTGGAATGATGCTGGGATCTGGTGGTCTAGGTGGTGGGTTGTGGTCGATTTGTGAGGTAGAAGGCTGTGGCGCTGGTGGAGGCGTGGGGCGATTTCTAGCTGGAGATTGGAAAACAAAAACCCATGTGAACGTGTTTTGAGAAAATGATTTTGAGGAATAGTTTTACAAAATGCCAAAAAGAACGCGTTTTCAAAAATTTTAAAATGGACTCTCAAAACACAAAATACAAAATGATTTCAAAACTCAAAACGCAAAATTGAAACACAAAGAGAACGATCCCTAAGATACGACACACTGCTCCTTAAATTATCATGGGAATGATCCAACCCAATAAGTAATGGGATTGCCTCGTTCCAAGCCTACGAAGTCCGATCACCAATTTCTTCATAAGTTTTTTTCCTATATTTTTTTGAATTATATCAAGATTTTACTCATCTATTAATTAATATCCGCTTTTTAGTAAACTTAATTAATTCTTAGACAAGTTGAAAGGAAAAGGAAAAATTTTGAGTAGCATTTTTTACTCTTTTATGGAAGAGTGTGAAAGGGAAGGATTTTTGCACACTTGCACTTTCATCATTGAACGAATTGTCAAATTTTTATAACTAATTCTTTCTAATCCTTGTAAACACTAGTCAGAGTCGAACGTGTATTGTACATTATTCCGAAATACTTCATAAATACTATAAAAGTAATATTTGATATCAATTTGTTTGAAAGATTTGATGAGTCTCAAACGAACTTAAGAAAATAAAATTTAGGGTAGAAATTTAAGAGAAGAAAGTTGTATTCTCAAAACTCAACTTCTATATTTTAATTTTTTTTCTGATGATGAAATACTACAAAGGAAACAACATTTTTATACTACATATATTTAGTACATAAGAATTAATTGCTAATATATAAATTTAAACACCCGTTAAAATTCATAGATACATGAATAGAAATAAATACATTTATATTAACTCTAGATTCACGTATATCAAGATTCGTCAATTCAAAATTCATTGAATTTATGTTAGTGTGAATGTTTATTAATTGGGAATTAATAACATGAAATTCATGCATGGTAGAATTTTTGTAGTATTTATTACATATTAAAAAAATGAAAAGTAAGGTATTATTGAAATAATTGAATTGTAATAAGATTAAAATTGTCCAAAAATGATTCTCACTTGATGTGATATTTAATATATTATAGATTTCTTAGACGATATAACTAACTATCAAATTTTTAATAAATTTTGATAAAGCTATTGAAATGTGCAATTAAAAAATTAGTAAAAGTTGTGGATTTGATAAAATATATGATTAAAATAAATTGTTGATTTCAATTTAAATTTTATCCAGAATTTAAGGTATAATAGTCAAGAACTAAAATTTAGGGCATGTTTGAGACCCATTTTTTGAAATAATGCATTTGAAATAGTATTTTTATTGAGAATGTATGGTTAAAAAGAAGAAAAAATTTGTATTTGCACGTAATATTATTTTATTGAAGATTGTGTGATTAAGCTGTATTTGATACACATCGTGGAGAAAAGAATGTATTTTTTCAAGTGATGTGATGGAAAATATGTGGTTAAAAAATAAGAATTTTTTTTGGATTTGTGCGTAACATTATTTTATCAATGAATGTGTGGTTAAAAATGAGAAAAGAAATAATAAATTTTTCAAGAATGTGGATCAAACGGAGCTAAAAATAAGAGAGAAAAATATAATTTACGATTCTGGGTATTTTATTTACACATGATGATATAATTCCTAGTCTTGAAGTTTGTCTTCTCGTGTAATTTTTTCGAGTGATGTTATTCATCCCTTGTGGGGATGAAAATACAGTTTATGAGGATTTAAATGAAAGGTGAAATTAATTGACTTAATTTAATTTCACCTATCATTTAATGCAACATTAACGCTACATAGACTATGTTTTCATCCCAGTAGAGATGAATAACATTATACAATTTTTTTCTTTTATAAATAAAAGTAACTTATAAGTTTCAAATTTACTATTTTGAAAAGATCACTTCTTGAATAACATGATAAGATCGTATTTTAAGATCAAAATTACACGTATACTTTAAGTACTATGTTCACGATCTTACTCAACTTAACAACTCAGTCAACTCTTAAATAATATTTTATTTATTAAATTAAAATTAATTTAATTTAATTATAAATCTATTTACTATATTAAAGAAGGATAGCTGCTGCACAGTATTCCCGCTTAAGACGGTGCACCAATTTCCCGCCCAAGGGAATGGGCAAAGAAAAAACAAAAAAGAAAACAAGAAAAGAAAAGAAAAGAAAAGAAAGAAAAAACGCATTTTACCGCACAACAAATTCAAATTCAATTCTAACATATTTCATATCCATTCCTTTCTCGCCTTATCTCTCAATCGGTGACGACCTAAGCGGCAGACGAAGCTCTCCTTTCCATCTCCTTTTGAAACGAATTTCGAATCACACTGTATTTCTCACCTCAACTTTCAAACGGCGACGACGCTCTCCTTTCCATCTCCGGTTTGCGCCTTTTGTTGAAATCGGTGAATTCTCCTCCATTTTCTTTACATTTTTTTCCCTCTTGAGGACGACGTCTTTTCACAACTGGAAATGGAGGAATTGAGGCGGAGAAATATGGAGAAATCTGGCCAAAAACTAAACCCGGCAAGCAGATGCGGAGGCAAATGCCTCCGCCGCGTGCGGCAGCAAAACCTCCGCACGCGGAGGCTGCTGCCTCCGCGTGCGGAGGTTGGAACCTCCGCCCGCGGAGGCTGTAGAACATTTGGAGCTGCAGAACAGCACCATGCTCAATCTGAGGAGCATTGAAACCCTAGAAAATATCAATACCAAAGAGAATGACGATGGACCAAACCAGAAGATTTCGGAATATGAATGGTCTAGAGAACAGAGGATCAAAGAGAATTTTCAAAGAATGCAAAAGCTTGGGATTCTCGATCTCTCTCTAAAAGTGAAGTCCCTTAAGCCCACTCCCAAAATTACCAAACATCGCAAAGTCCCTCAGACTCGGAGTCCCTCTCCTTTGCCTCCTTCCGGCCCCGTCCGCCGATCCTCCAGGTAATCTGTTATTACAATGCCAGAACTTTTTTTTTTTCCTGTTTGCGTATGAGTAATATTATGAACCGTGAAGTATTTTTTTGGGTTTTATATATTCTTTTGAACTATCATTTTATGGGTTCCTTTCTGTTCCATTTGTGTATGAAACTATGAATATGTTGAAGTGTTTTAATGGGTTTTTAGATATACTTTTGAACTAGCACTTCATGGGTTCCTTTCTTTGCCATCTGTGAATGGTTGGTGAAGTTGAATGGGTTTTATGGTTTCATTAAATGTTGATCACTATTTGTAGTCTCTTTTGGTCCTTTTTTAATGCTCCTTTTTGGTATCTTTTGTCCAATGAAAGTATAAAGGTCATGGGATTTCGATGGATGTTTATGACATATTTCTCCGTTTTAGACCTTTTGTTTTCCCCTTATTTAAGGAGAATGTGAAATCTAGAAAAATTCAATATTAAAATTGACTTCTTCAAGATTGTTTTAAAAATCAAAATAGCTTCTTTTTTACTTAAATATATGTAAATATAAAGATAGACATTCAGTCTCAGTGGTCCCTTTACACGACCTTGGTTGAGTTGAGGATGCAACTTTTTAGGTTCTTTTTTCTTCCTCTTCTCTTTTGCATACAGAACTCATGAGTCGAACTTCAAAAATCAAATTCTAACATCCAGCTACTACAGATATTTTGTCCAAGTTACCGTTACAAATGGATTCCTTCTAATTACTATTACAGACGAATGTAAAGAAACTGCAAAATGAATCGGATAAATTTTCGGTCTTTAGAAGCAGGAATATTTTGAATTGTGATAAACTGAATAAATAATGAAGACATATGATATATAACTTTAAAAGAGGTTCCAACCTCCGCATGCGGAGGCTGCTTTCTCCATTTACCGTAATATGGAACACCATGTCAAAGGAGGTGGAAATTACAACCAAAGTGAAGAAGAATTAATGGAGCTCCACCTCCCGTCCGTCCGTCCGCCTGTGCCTGTTGTCTGCTTCATCTTCTTCGCTGGTTTCTTCCCCTTTTTTTTTTTTTTTTTGTTTTTGTTTTGAAATTTGGCCCAGCGCATCAATCACATTTGAAATCAGCCCAAGTCCCAACCCAATTACCCAAATCCCCATTTGAAAAAAAACAAATTCCCAAATTTCCACATTCTCCAACCTCTCGAGTCTCGACCCCGTCTCCGCCAGGGGCCAGCGCACTCATTCAGTTGACTCTGTAATAAAGCACAGACCCAACTGCAAGGTTTTGTTAAAACGTTAGCATTTTCTTAGTTTTCATTAATAATTGAGATCATGATATATAAGCATGCTTTAGCATTCATTGTGATAATGTTGTGATAGTATTGGGTTCTTCAATTGCTAACCCATATGCACAATAGCTGGTAGCACTAAATATGTTATGAATTGTTTTGTAGGGGAAACAGGAAGTTATTATTGAAAAGATGACTCGAAACAAGAGGAAATGTATCACCACTGTGAAAGGCCTAGAGCTTTTTGGTAAGAAATATGTTGCATCTGATTCTGAATTTCATGTAATGTAGTCGTCACATCCCAAATGATAGCATGACTAGGTTTTCTTATGTTTCCACCTCAGGGGTTAAGCTGAGTGATGCATCAAAGAAGCTTGGCAAGAAGTTTGCTACTGGAGCTTATCACAAAGGGTGTCTTTGTATTCGGTTTAAAACTTTTAGATTCTAATAATTGCGCTAAAGTTGTAATAAAATTTTCCTCTTCTACTGGATTATTCCTGGCAGTGCCCAACTGAGAAGGAGCAAATTGATGTTCAAGGAGACATATCTTATGACATTGTGGAGTTCATTACAGATACATGGCCTGATGTGATCTCATTTCTTCGTCTCTTCAAATTTTAGTCTAATGTTCCTTTTTCATTTTGTTTGCTTTACATTCTTCAAATTAAATAGTGATCACTGAGCTAGGCTATTGCTTATCATGTAATTTATATACTTTTTACCATTCTCTATCTCTAAAGCTAGAAAATTAAGGCGGTGATTTTCTATTGACCGTTTTATCATCATCATCCGAAAAAATGATGCGCTCGAAAGAGTTCTCTATTTCCTTCAATCTGGTAGGCTGGTAAGTGAGAAGATAGGTGTTTGTATATGTTATGCTGCAATCTAGAATAACATGAATCCTGTCTATTCATATTGTAACCTCTGTTCATTTGATCAGTGGAAATACTTTGCGATGGCCAGGAAACACCTTGCAGCTTGACGGGTGGTGAGGAGCTTGTGGAGCCAATGAATGGTTTGGTGCCTCAGATGATCAGCCTGTAAGTCAATTTAATTTTTAATTTAACATTTGTTTTTCCTATGATATCCTAAAAATTTCATCATTTAAAGGAATTAATGTGCTAGGTTCCACAATTAGGAATTTGGAAAACAAGTAAATTACATGAAAATAATAGATACGTGGCCACCATTCTTTACAAAGAACAATAATTCGGCCACCAAAATGGATAAACTGATTGAGATTTCCAATAATGAATTTGTAAATTACAGACTACATCAGAATAAATTAGTTTTGAATTACCTCTTCATGCAAACTTGGGAAATGATTATAGAACAGGCCTAAAGTTGAACAAAGAACAGGCCTAAAGTTGGAAACAGAACAAAGAAAGAAGTAAAGAAAATAATTAGGTCTTTCAGGTGGACAAGGCAACATCTGACCTTAAGAATACCAATGTCCGACTGAAGGACACCGTTAATCATGTGATTGAGCTACAGCTCTTCAATTTTGATTTGCATTTATAATTTAATGTACCTCTCAACATATTTCTTAGACCTTACTATATTTAATGGAGTTTTCTTTTGTTCAAGCTGAGATCCATATGAAATTTCTGCATTGACATCATTTTGTGCAGATAATTTTGAATTGCAATTTCATTTGTACAAGTAAGCCCTAACTTTTGTTCTTACTCGTGTAAAGACCTTAAGCCGAACCTTTGAAACTCCCTCTGTTCCTGTTCAAGTTTTTGTACAGCACAAAGTTATCAATGAACTAAAAATTGGAATATTAAATCTATCTCAGATACACTTAATGGTTTTGAACTCGAAAGTTAAGTATTCCTTTGGCATGTTTGGCTTGATGAGATCTTTTCTAATGCTCAAATTGATATGCGCGCTGATTAAGTCTTTCTTTGCAGTGTGTTGAAGAAGTCGAAGTGTTTGTGAGACTGCTTTGTGTGACTATCTCGAATCTTTTGCTATTGTTTCACTGATTGAGTTGTTGGTTCTTTGTACAATTTATTTGATATTCATGTTGGCAAAACTTTTTAAAATTATGCTTCTATTCGAAGTTGTTTTAGGTAATTTGACCCATTTTTTCCCATTGATATTACTTCTAAGGACCCAACATCTCTAGGAATCGTAAGTATATCAACTGCAATTTATTCTTGATTCTGAAAGTAATTTGTATTTGCATTTGATTCTGAAAGTCATTTGAAAAGAAAAAGAAAAAAAATAAAAACAATTCAGTTTGTCTTATTTTTTTACAAATTTTTTATTTAGGTTGCAACATCTGTGCTTTTTGCCCAATTTTGTAGTTGTGATTTGGTGCAAGGAATGGATTCATTGGTGTCACTGGAGGTATGGATATCTACAATATATTCTCTGTAAGTTCAAGATAAAAATATATTCATGCTCTCAATCTTCTCAAACTTTGCAAATAATTTGATGCTTCTCATTATATTAAATAATAAGACTCGATTAAATGATAAATTTCATCTTTGCTTTTTTGGTGTAACATAAATTTTTTTTCAAAAATCAAGAGATGAATGTTTAATTTGCATAAAATTATGCAAATGTAATATATTATAATACAATTGAAATTCTTAATTTGTTATTTTATCACTCTTTAAAAAAAAAAAAAAAAATGGCGCAACACATGGACAAGGCGTCCATTCTAGATCGGAGACACGGGGCCGTGTCTCCATCTAGAATGGAGACACGTTGTGTCTCCATGAGATACGGTAAAGAAATATCAAAAAAGTTGTAAAGAAATCCTTTTACTGAATGCATCGTCTTTTGTTAATAGCTTCTACGCCATAGATTCTCCAGTGTACACTTTACCTTGGAATCTGCCTCCAACTTTAATAATCGATGCTGTCATTACAGATTCTGCTATTATTTGGAGATGGTTGCATTCTTAGCGTAAGAAGCGTAATTCAACATATATAAATTTTTCATTCATATTCACTAGCGAAATATGCAAACGTGTTTGATCTTGATTTTGATTGTGTTCCTTTCAAACGGAAATGCACGGTAGATGGCTCGGTCTTAGGAATGAGAACAAGAGTTGGTGAGGGAGCCATTATCTAGGATTCAGTCATTATGGGTTCCGATACCTATCAAGTAAGAGGCGCGCAATTTTTTCTTCTGAAATTCTAACAGATCATCATAGTGGAGTCCATCATAGATCAGCAAAATATTAATACTAATATATTCCATTGTCATGTTTGCTAATAATTTGATGGAACTCTCATTATATTAAATAATGAGACTGACAATGATAAATCTCATCTTTGGTTTTTTGGTGTATCAGAAATTATTTTTCAAAAATCAAGAGATGAAAGTTGAATTTGCATCCGATTCTGCAAAGGTAATCTATTATAATACCTTTGAAATTCTTAATTTGTTATTATATCACTCTTAAAAAAAAAAAAAAAAAGCCCACAACACATGGAGACACGGTGTCTCCATTCTAGATGGAGACATGAGACACGGGCCGTGTCTCCGTCTAGAACGGACACACGAGATTTATTTTTAAACCACCCCCAAACCCGTTTACACTCCATTCTTGATGGAGACACGGCGTGTCTCTGTCTAGAATGGAGACACAAATTTTTTTTTTAACCACCCGAAACCCGTTTATTTTTGCACCCCCACATGTATTTTCTTTCATTTATCTAATTTGCATATATATTTTTCATCCGATTCTCCACTAAATCGTGATGTACTTGAAGCACTCCTTGATCTCAGCTAAAGAAATGATTCCTGCTTATGTATGAACGATATAAAGCATTTACTTCTGGTAAGTAAAATTCTTCAATTTTCTGAGATTACATATTTTATTTTTGTTTAATTACATAGAAAATCAGATCGGATTTGCCCGGGATATGATAAGAGAATTGGATTATTTTTAAAAAGACTTCCTTTTGCACCATCTGAAGTCACATTTTCTTTGCACATGCATTGTCAATATATTAAACTATGATAAAATGTTTTGAAGTAAAGACAGTAGAAGAATATGAAACATTATGTCATCGGCCTTGTGAGTTTAGCAAAATTTCCTATAATATAAATTCCAACCTGCATGGAAGAAAATGCCTGTCTCATTTCCTCAATTTGAGATTGATTTTCGCTTTCAATCTGTAAATTATTATTGTTTTTTTCTTTCTAAATGATAAGGTTTCTGTAAAAATGTCAATAATGTTGTGCAAAGTAAATAGTTGACACATTTGCAAATATCTAGAAATTAGGATCAAATTTCATTATGGAAATCAAAAACCACCAAATATAATGGATTCGGCCAATATTCATGCTCTCAATATACTCAAACTTTGCAAATAATTTGATGAACTCTCGCATATTATTCAACACTGAATGGAGACACAGCGTGTGTCTCCATTCTACATGGAGCGGCCGTGTCTCCATGTAGAACGGAGACACGGCCCGTGTCTCCGTCTAGCACGGAGACATGATTTTTTTTTTTTTAACCACCCCAAACCCATTTACTTTTGTACCACCCCCATATTTTCTTTCAATTTGCATATAATTAGTTATGTGATTTTTGCAAAACACTTCATAAAATTAATTTGCATATAATTAGTTATGTGGTGTATATATTTTTATTTAAAATTACTCATTGGCAATTTAATTTTATGAAGTGTTTTGCATAAATCAATTAGCACATATTTATCATATTAGAATTGTTTATTACTTAATATAAATTTGTATTTATATCCGTGCATCGCACGGGTGAAAGACTAGTATACTTTTAAACAAATAATATTTAAAAAACAAATAATAAGCCCAATTTTTAAATAATGACGTGAAGTAAAATATGTGATTAAAAAATAAGAAATTTTTTTGAATTAACGTGTAATATTATCTTATTGAATATTGTATTATTGAAAATGAGTATTGAAAAAAATTATTTTTTAAGAACGTAAATCAAACGGGGTGTAATAAAAAAAAAATCTATCAAAACATGCTTAAAATAAAAATTTACTTTAATAAAATATTGTTTTAATGTCTATTTTCCACATCCGCTAACCAAGCCCTTGTCTTCGTTTCATTTCCCCCAATCCAATCGCAAACCAATTCTCCAATTTATCTCCGATTCCATCTATCTTAATCAAACCCTAATAATTCCGAAAAAGAATATTCAATTAAGATATATAAATACAGTATAGATACAGATTTTTTGCATGAAGTGAGGAGGTATGGGGGCAGCGGGGTCGAAACTAGAGAAGGCGCTGGGAGACCAATTCCCCGAAGGCGAGCGATATTTTGGTCTTGAAAATTTCGGCAACACTTGCTATTGCAACAGCGTTCTTCAGGTTTCTTGACATAGCATGACGATCATTCCTATATCTCTTTGTAGTTATTCGAGTTTATATGTTTCTACCTGTAGTGTAATTATTTGTGAATTTAGTGTTTTCTTGCGAGATTCATTTCAATCAATTTTGCTGTTTAGCTGTGATTGGGTTTTTTTACTTTTTTGCTTCTTGATGGAAGTGGAGTAAATATTTCTGATTGAATATATGTAGTTATTCGTGTTTCTGTCTATATATGCAACTTTAATAACGGCTGAATTTAGCTCATTTTGGTTTATATAAAAATCAGTTTTTAGTAAATTTTGATAAAAGTTGATATGATTAATGGTTAAAAAGACATGGGACTTATGAAATACGTGATTAAAATTAATTGTTGACTTTGACTTAGATTTTAATCTATTTTTATACCTGAACCAAACAGAGACTTTGTGTTTTGTCAACCGTACTTTCTTACGATGCAATCAAGTTTTACTGTTTGTCTGTGAGTGCCTGATTGGAATTTTTTTGCTTGGTTATTAGATAGGATGTAATAAATTTCTTAGTGAATATGAGGATATATACAATAGTTCATTCGCTTTTGTGCTGATAAGTTAACTAGAAATGATGGTGACCGTGCTGTTTGTTACCATCGGTTGAACTTGTGACAATTGACTTGTATTGCTAGAATAAAGAGGGCAGATTGTTTTTGGTTTAAATTGGATCACAAGGGCCCTTATGAAGAGATTGAGGTTTTTTTAGAATGTCAAGATGCACGTTTTCTGGCTCCTTTTCGGAGCTGGATAATAGAAGCAAATGTGAGGATAATAGAAGCAAATGTGACAGACTAAGCTTCTGAAAGAATATATGGGGGAACGGAAAATTGAAAAAAGCATGTGGCAAAATTTAGAATTTACATAGTTTACATTTCTTTCTTCCATAGTTTGAAACTAAGATAGCATCCTTAGTTTTACTATACTAGGAAAGGAAAAATTAAGTTACATCTCTGTTCTTTACATCTTCTCTCTTTCATGCTTAAACTATAATTCTTTTACTTCCGTGTATTATATTACTGGACAGATCATGACATGCCTCTATGTTATGGATCCTTTGCTCTGTACTTGGTTTAGATTAAATTATTCACCATTTATTTCAGTTGAAGTGTAAAACGTAATTCAATACTTGAATCAATTAAATATGTTATCTGTAGTTCTTGGTTGAACACACTTTGTTTATCCTATGCTAACGTGTCTAAAAATAATTGATTTGGTTTATCCATTGTTCTCTGGTAATGATGACTCTGATTGGAGGTTTGTAAATTATGAATTCATGATCCTCACTCTATTGAGATACATTGATCATAAGATGTCGGCGCACTGCATCAGTATCAGATAGTAGCTGTAATTAGCTGGCATTTTTTGAATTTTGAAATTCTTTCCTATTATTGTTTTAGTATGTTTCGTCTTCACAGTTAATAAAGCATGCATACTGAACATAATAAATTTTTTTTTTTTTCAGAAATCTTTTTAATTTCATTCTCCATTTAATGCAGGCTCTGTACTTCTGTGTTCCATTTCGCGAGCAGTTGCTAGAATATTATTCAAATAACAAAAGTCCGGCTGATGCAGATGAAAATCTCTTGACGTGCCTAGCAGATTTATTTACACAGGTAAGCATTTTTTGGAGAGGGCTGAATATCTCGTCAAATTATGTGATTGGAATCTCATTTTCTTTTTGTTTAAATAAGTCAATTGTGGCTCTCTTGCGTAGATAAACCTTCTAGAATTGGTTACCTGGACGCTAAAACAGTCTGGAAAAATATTTTTATGTTGTTGCTGAATTCCAACTTGAATTTGAAAAACTTGGTTTAGCAAATTGATCAGTTGAAGGAATTCATTTCATTTTGCAAGATCCGTGCCCTAGGATATCATTCACTTGGTCAACAAACAAATTGGTTTAAGATTGTAAAGACCACTAACTGTATTGAAGTTTCAACCGTATTTTCCCTAACATCATTAGAATTATTTGCAAAGACCATTCAAGAAAAAGGTCACTAACTGTATTCAAGTTTCAACCGTATTTTCCCTAACATCATTAGAATTATTTGCAAAGATCATTCAAGAAAAAGGTTATAATTAGGATTATTTGCAGCACATAACATCATTAGAAAACAAATACAACAGAGCGTAAATTGTGAAGGAAACTTTGTGATGTCGGAATTGACATGACCTAATATTATGTATTATAAGACCCTATCTTGTTGGGAATCATAAAGCATTCTTTAATCGCCTAATGGAACATGTATCTAGTGAATATGTTCGAGAAGGATTTCTGTTAGATCTCCATGTCTATCTTTGTAATAGTACATGAATCTGAGTCACTATGTGGAGATGTTTGTACAATGGCCTGTTAGCAGTGATGACTGATGAGGTGCATGAAGCGAACGGGGTCATGTGGGAGTCTGGGTTGAGGAATTCCAAGGTAGTTGAATCAAATGGGGCTAAATTTGATTGAAGCCAGCAGGTTGAAACCTGCATAATAACTGTGATGAGATGTGACTTGTTGGATTATAACATTTGTGTTTTATGGCATCTGGAATGCTTTTTCACATTTTTTATATTAAAAGGCTACGAAGTTTAATGCTTGCTTCTGCTCATTCTGTGATTTCAGTAATACTCCCTTCCCACCCCAAATACAGACACATAGAAAATCCCCAAAATATATTTTCTTTCTTGTGGGCTTACTTGTGTTTTCCCATGTAGATAAGCTCGCAAAAGAGAAAAACTGGTGTTATTGCTCCAAAGCGGTTTGTACAGAGATTGAGGAAGCAAAATGAAATTTTTCGTAGCTATATGCACCAGGTATGCGTAACCTCCCTCGTTGAGGATGCTAGATATGGAGCTTACAAATTGTCCTATCACTCAAAATATCTAAACAAAAGCATATGGATGAATTTTGCTTGTTAAACATAAAATAAAAGTCATGGATATATTATGCGATGGTAGAAATTATATTGACATCCGTTGAGTTTGATATGTCATTTCATAGTCCCTTGTCAAATGGTTGTCAGCTACAGGAATACTTAGATGAACACGTATTAAGACTTGAATGCTAAAGAACCGGGTATTTTGGATAATTTAGATTTTGTTGTATTTAGCGAATGATGATACTAACGGATTGCTATGCTGCGCTTCCAAAATCCTTGGATGGCAAAGCTAATTCTGCCCGGATATGTCAATTATTTGTTTGTATGCAATAGCGTGTTTGTCTTTATCCCCTAGAATGTCCTTGCACTGCATTAAACTCTTGTCTTAGGCTTTTCAGGTAGACTCACATTCTTTGATGTGAATTTGGTCAAATTTGCTAATATGTTTTGCTCGTAATATGTTGAATTTTTTAGAAGCAATAGGGGGTTGACGACTGGTAAGGACTGGTGGAAGATAGGGGTTAGGTCATTATATTAAAGGCATAGGGTTCGAAGGTACAAGAAAACTTCAAATTATCTTTGCCAGGGAAGAACAGAAAATGTTGTGATTGTTGAGGACCAATTATATCTCCAATCAATTCAATTTATGTTCAGCCATCTGTAATCCATTTCCTACAGCAATGTGTCACCATGGATATTGATATTTTGATTATTTACTTAAGATGCATGTGTTAAACTAAAACATAAAATTCATTTATTATTGAATGCTTTCATAATTTCTCTAACTTCTCATATACCTGCTTTTCATGTGAGTTATCATCAATTGTGTATGCATAATTATATTTTGCTTCTTGGTTGACTGAAACCATTAACTTTCTTCGTAATGTTTTTTCATATATAGACAGAGGTATTTTACTGTGCTTCACTTTATTAGTTGCAATTACACATTTCTACTTTTGAAGTGCTAGAGGAGACATGTGATGGTCTTGAGATTTTAGGGATCATTGTTCTGGTGGCTTCTATCTTGGAAATTTTTTAGTAGGTTCGATGATGCTCATGCTCCCGAACAATTTAGTCTGACCCTATTTACTTTATCCCACTGCCCTTTCTTATGAAATCATCTGTTGGATGAAGTAAAAATTACACTGCGATGTACTGTATAAATCACTGAATGCCTTTTCTACCCCTGGATTTTAGGATTGCATTAATTATTGCCTATTTTCTTGGAATTTCATGTAAAAACAGCTTTGATCTGCTAATATTGTTCATATCTTATTTTAGGATGCTCATGAATTTCTCAACTATTTGTTAAATGAACTGGTTGACATACTGGAGAAAGAGGCTCGCGCTTCTAAGAGTGATCAAGAATCTTCATCTCCATCGGAAAAGATTTCTAATGGACCAAATAATATGTCTGTTAATGGTCATCAAAAGGAGCCTATAGTCACTTGGGTGCACAAAAATTTCCAGGTGAATTTTGTTTCCACAATCATTTTCTTGCTTCCTTGTGATCTATAATGCATAATAAGGGGCAAGAAACTGCAAATTTGTGTGCCTCTCTTCATTTTTGGGGTTCTGTGCCCAGATGTGATGTGTAAATGCTGGCTCCATTTATGAAAAGTTAAGCTGCACCACTCTGTTATTTCCCAGTCAGTGCCACTAAGCAGTGGCTGGTATTTATGTGCCTACTGATTTTTCTGTTCTATTGTTTTTATCAAACAACTAGATAGGTCTTTCTTGGATGCATTAAATTTTTGTTGCACCATTGAACTACTTAGGAATTCATTGATGTCCATTACTGTCCAGGGTATTTTGACAAATGAAACGAGGTGCTTACGTTGTGAGACAGTGACAGCAAGGGACGAAACATTTCTGGACTTGAGCCTTGATATTGAACAGAACAGTTCTATTACAAGCTGTCTCAAAAATTTTAGTTCAACTGAGACTTTAAATGCAGAAGACAAATTTTTCTGCGACAAGTGTTGCAGGTAAACAACATTTTCATTTCACATAGATATCGTGAACATGTGTATGTTCTAACCTGACTATCAGGTAATCTTTTATTGGATGAACGTGTTTTTCATTGATAAGAATGAGGTTAGACATAATAGTAGCTTTGACAAGGATTGAAGCTATCTATTTTCTTGGATTGCTTTCGTAATGTATGACTGCTGCTGATCAGAAAACCTGCCCATATATTTAATGTCTTGAATTTAACTTCAACTCCTGAGATTAACTTCATTAAATTAAGAAGTAAAAAAATATATGTTAGAATACAACCCCCCCCCCCCCCCCCCCCCCCTCTCCCCTCACAAACACACTCGAAAGTTTCAATTCCATTCCATTCTTCTCTGAAAGGTCTATTCTATTACCTTTTGGAGGATTAATTTATTTTTATTTTCTTGGGGGGCGAGGGTGGTTCAATGGTGAGGCTGTTAGCTGTTGTTTTAGGATAGGTAGCTAGAATCATTTGACACTCTAGTTCGAGGTAGGAACTAAAGTGCTCAATTTGATTCTTAGTAAAGGAACTTAAAAAGGAATTTTTGTTACGCTTAAAAAGTTACTTATAAGTAATTAAGTCTTGAAATAAATAATTGTTTAATTGCTCAAATTGGAATTAAGTTACTTATTTTGAAAATAGTGTAAGAGTTACTTTCATAATAATTAATTTTTTCCACTTAAAAGTGTAAGAAAAAGGCAAGTTATTTAAACATTTTAGGGAACAAAAAGCAACTTTGACTCGAGCTTCACTGAAAGGCTCCACATGTTTTAACTAATTGGTACCGAGCGTTGATCCAATGTGCAGTTTACAGGAGGCCCAGAAGAGAATGAAGATTAAAAAGCCACCTCACATCCTGGTCATTCATTTGAAGAGATTTAAGTTCATCGAACAACTCGGCCGGTATAAAAAGCTATCTTACCGTGTCGTCTTCCCTCTCGAGCTGAGGCTGAGCAACACAGTTGAGGATGCAGATGCTGAATATTCCCTATTTGCTGTGGTAGTTCATGTAGGGAGTGGTCCAAACCACGGACACTACGTCAGCCTCGTGAAAAGTCACAACCATTGGTTATTTTTTGACGACGAGAATGTGGAGATGATTGAGGAGTCTGCTGTTCAGACTTTCTTTGGTGCGGCGCAGGAGTATTCTAGTAACACGGATCATGGCTACATTTTATTCTACGAGAGACTTGTTTGCTCGTAGCACTAGCTGACAGGGAGATCCAATTTTAGTATGACCTAATATTTCCAACTTCCAAGCATTTTTTTTTTTTTTTTAATGTTTCTGTTATTCCTTGTTATGGGAATTTTTTATAGTAGTGGCTTGTGATGAAACTCTGAGCATATACTTGGGTTGTCTGTAAAGTGGATAGTGAAGCTCATTTTCCTTCTTACAATAAGCGAGATAAATGTATTGCATTTATAGATATTTCTCCGATTCTGCAGTCGATTTTGTTTGTTAATCCACTGTATTCTGTGCTATGTTATTGAGATTTTGCTGAATGTTATCTGCTTATCGTCACTGGGGAAATAATGTGTATAGTTAGATGGCTGATGCATATTATAAATAGTGTTCTGGTATTCTTGGTGTTTCCTGTATATAGTTATATATGAATTTTGGTTGCGATAATGAGAATAAAATCTCGGTGAGTTCTTCGTGTTGTCCATCTTTCATTCATTTTAAGAACGTGGCAAGGGCTTCCATGTCAAGATATGCCTTGAATTTATTTTGTTGACTGTTGTTAGTAGGATATCCAATTAATTGGTTCTAGGTTGAGGAGTGAATCTCGAATAGGGTTCCGACCGAATAGAGGGCAGAGCCATCGAGTTCACTCGAACAAGGTAACGAGTCTAAGGGCAGGATCAAGCTTGAAAGGAATGGATTGGTGTAGGCTTTATATAGTCGTTTAGTAGTTGTTTGTCACATTCCCTTTTTACCTACTAACTATTTAGGGGATTTGAAGCTGGAGTAAACAACTCTGCTGCTCGTTTCATAAAAAACATAATTGATATAGTAGAGGGAACTAAAATAATTAATTAGGGTTTGAATTGATATTTGAATCTATATATATATAAAAACAGAAGTGCCGTCAAAAAAAATTTCCCGCCAAAATGTACTTTCCTCTTATGGAATTCTAATTAAAGTCCGTCTACCCATTAGTCAAACATTACAGCATGCTTTTATTAATAGTAACAATTTCATTTGTTGAGTTTTGTGTTCATTAAATCATTCTTTTTTTTTTTAAATGTTCGAAAATCGAAAAGTCACTATAACCTGCCTTTTATATGTAAACTTCTTTGGATTATTATCATTTTAAACGTTTAAGTTGTTTTGTGTGTGCTAATTACATTATTATTATGGTTTTGAAACTTAATTAATGTTTGATTTTATTATTATTATTATTATTATTATTATTATTATTATTATTATAACAGTATTCGTGAAATGTGTGTCATGTTAAATACCACGTTAATATGGTGCAAGTAAATATAAATTACTGAACAAAGGCCGTTAGCCATGGTTAGCTCAAATCATGGATTAAAATTCTGAACTATGAAACCCAATAGATATTTAGATGCCTAAGTAATTAATAATTATTAATAGTAAAATGAGGTAAACCAATGTTACAAAAGTTGTTCTGTATTAATTATTTCTATTTTCCTTTAAATTTGATTTGCACATAAAGAGGTAGAGTGACTGTTCGTTTTCCAAGTAGGGACGTGCAACCATTTTGAAATACTACAATTTTGTCAATATTTTACTTCAAAATCCATCATTCTACCTCATTGCTCATCATTTTAGCAGTGTAAACAAGACTTCAAATTTGATTTATGCAAGCACATTTACAAGAAATTTGAAGACTTCGTTTTCTATTCGTCTCGGGAGAATTATTTTTGCGGGTGCAACATTTTTGTGAGTATATCGTTCAAGTCGCGGTCCGGGTGACATTCTAGCAATTCTGTTTCGAATACATCTGTTAATGACCATATTTTTTTTTTTGTTTCACGATTTTAACTTTTTTTCACTTTTTCTACCACGTCGAAGATAGATAAGTGCATATGGAACTGATATTTGATCTTGTGCGAGATATCAACGTCACGAAGACTAATTGGGCGCTAAAAGTGCGTGTTATCCGTGTTTACGAGCTGCCAAAGATCACAAATCCGAATGAAACATATAGCTTGGAGTTCATTTCGCGTGACAGTGAAGTAAGTTTTCCTATCCCATTCCAAACTTTACATGTGGATCTGGTATTAACATATGTAATGCAACATGTTAATTGCAGATTGAAATTTAGGATATGAAAGTGAGAAAAGAATTATAAATATGGCATAAAATAAATTTCTAAGGTATAATTTGTATTCTTTTCGTCAAGAGGTATAATTTTCTGAAAATTATAAATTTGCTACTATAAGCCATGGAAGAAAATGTCTATATGTTTGTTTTAAAATTTGAAGATGAATATCAGTAAAGGAAAAAAAATAATAAAACTAAGGTCACAAATTAAATTAGTACTTTGTAAATTATCGAGAATTACAACGACATAATGTGTTTTCAAACATAAATTATCGAAAAGTAGGTTTAATTTTTTTATGACAATTGTAACGCATATATGATACTTATTTCATATACTTTTATAACAACCTCAATAATCCTTTTTAAGTCAAATGAAATATTTAATTTCAGCGTTTATAAATTTATTTTTTTAGTACAATATCCGTGCATCGCACGGGTGACACACTAGTTATAGATAATTGGAGAAGCTATCCTTCAAGCTGTACATGACAAATATCTAATCATTCATCTTCATAAACGATTTCCTCGCTTGAGTGAACTTACAATTCTATAAATTTATTAATGTAAATAATTAATGTCAAGAATAACTAATAAATCGAAAGTCATTTTACTTTACCATTTCAAATGATCTCCAAATCCTTTCCCATCCGGATGAGCTACGAGTCGAACTTTAGTTTTGCTATCCCATTTGCAATTATCTACTCAATCCAAAGAGCGATTTTAACAACCCTGTTACTCAAGTAGGATTACTTAATTATTATTTTTCTGAAGTAGGGTAACTTAATAAAACAAAAAATATATAGAATTTACTCCCCCAATTTTACACATAGAAGGAATTGAGAAATTTTTAAGGATTATGCTACTTGTACATAATTTTTTGTACATAAGGGTGTCCACCCTCTCACATGGGGTGGACCCCGTATGATTAAAAAAAGAATTTTATTCATGTGGGGTCCACCCCATGTGAGAGGGTGGACACCCTTATGTACAAGAAATTATGTACAAGTAGCTTTATCCAATTTTTAATTATTGAATTTGTTTTGTACCCGTTGACAAATTTCTCCGAGCAATAATCCTAAGCCCCTGTCTGCCTCCACTTTTTGTGAGATTAAAATCTTCTCTTTTACCGTTGTAAAGTGAGTGTTTGTCATTGTGTGAGAATTGTGTGAGAAGCAAGTAAAAAAAAAAAAAAAAAGCAGTTGTGGACTCATTTGGAAGTGACAACGATCAATATATTGATATAAATCTTGTTAAAAAGCAAGAACAGACATGAGCTAAATATCCCTACCGCTTCTGGCGTCACCCTTCTTGCAATCTTCACTTTGAATTTTATTCTCAATACCTTCTCTCAATCCACCTCTTAACCCATAAATTTACTTAAATTTGTTAAATATGAAATTATATAATTAAAGTATTATATTTATGAATTTTTCCCATTCATGTTCTTATAAATGTGAAGGAAATTATATATATTCATAGTTGAATGTCACATTAAAGATATGGATTTTGTCATGTGGACACCTCGGTGTACAGTTCCCCTCACAATAGAGAGTCCACAATTTTTATTGGTTGTGGGCACTCCTTCTTTTTGAGATAGTTTACACCGATGCGTCAATTCTGATATACAAATAGCAAAATCCTAAAGATATCCACGCTAAATTATAATTTTTTATTTAATAAAGATATTCACGCCATTTTATTTAGTAACGTTATATTAATATATAAGTAAGAGGAGCCTGACTCTTTTTTTCCCCCCCTTCTTCTCATGCAATCTTCTACCTTTTTTAATTTATTTTTTCTCTTCTAAGCTGCTATTCTTGTTGCTTTCTCTTTGTGAAAAAAATTAGAAAAGATACTAGAATGGAAGAAAACCTTGCACAAGCATTTTAAAATATAAACTAGCCCTCACCAGCAAGTCTCCTTACCCAACTGATGTTCGTTACAAGGTATGAATGAGGTTGGTAATCTCTAGCATGATGCACAAAGAATAGGCTAATTTAACACTTCTCCTAATTCTGTACATGTTTCTTGATTAACTAGTCTTTCTTTTAAAGATGATATGGATATTTTTGGTATATCGATACGCTAGTGATCACGAGTGGAAACGCAACAAGACAGTACGGAGAAGGTGGTTTCCCGTCAAAGTCGAACTGTGGCAAAGCAGTGACAAGCAGTGCAGACACAATGACAAATCCCTGCATAAATATAGAAGGAAAACATACAAGAGCAAAACGATATAAAGTGCAAACATGGACGTGGCCACTTCACAATTCATAGTTCATACAATGTGTTATATTGTCTCTTTGTTTTTCTTTTCTACGCATTTATGACAACTTGGAACAGCACGAATAGAATCACTCTCTGGTTGGATCACTAACAAAGCTTAATCAGTTAGCACATGCTTAAATACATCAATATGATTCTAACTTCTTTTTCTTTCTTAATACCTTCCAATGTTGTCCACTCTGTACAACCAAACATGCCCCAAATGGCCATATATCTAATTCACTTCATAGTTCCATATTTTACGTAGAACAAGTTGCGATCGTGCTCTATCCATAAATCTCCACACCCTTCCAGGTCCAGAAAATTCATTGGTTTCACCTAAGGATTTGCAGTATACAGACAGCAATTTAACAAGACAATCATAGTATTATGATGCTATGGGTGCTTGTTACGAATGGGAATTCTTACAAATTTATTCGTGGATTTAAGCTTTTTACAGTCAATATATGACATGAATAGTGCAAGTTAAAACCCGTTAGTTTTTTAATCTTGATTTTGGGTTTCAAATATTGCTACGAAATTCTATACATCTTATGTGATGCTATTAAGACTTACCTTTCGGACACCACCAGCATAAGATGTCACGAGACCAACAAGAATCCCACCAACAGCATTCAGTGAAACAGGGATCTGAAACAAAAAAACGTAGCATCCAAAATTAAGAAATTACTTTCAATAGCTTATAATCAGTTAATCACACATACATAATTCTTTTGCAGATGAATGATCTAGGGTAAATTTATTACTTTCACATGAAACTTTTCTAAGTATAAATAATTTGATGGTATCATATTATGATAAATGCACCTTTGATTTTAAAAGATTAGTTGTCATGGACAATTTTTCAGCTCAAATAAAATAAGCACGAGAAAAATGAAACCAAGATAACTTAGAAGCTTAACAGCATTTCTTGTTCCTGCAAAGTTGCAAGTTCAAATAATATAGAAAACCTCTATATTGTCCCAGTGTCATTCAATATCGATTATTACCAATGTCAGGGAGTCCAGCCATAAAAGAATCCACATTGTCTAATAGCTTTTCCGTCTGGAGACTTGTAAGCACTAGCCAGCATGCACAGGCTTCCAATTACCGACATCTTGACAGTCATCAAGTATGATGCATGTTTCTTAACCTATTTATAGGAAAAAAAGGAGAACGTAAAGGAAAAGGAGAGAATACGAGTATCAAATAAATCAGATATGAAAAGAATTGCTTACTTGAGTAGCCCACTGACATAATGCAGAAGCGAGACCAGAAAGTACTGAAGCTACCAGGACTGGAACAATTCCATAGAATAAAATCTCATCAGGGATATCAGTACTTGTTGCTTTGCTGGAACCTTCAACGATGCTTAGAAGGATGGCAGCATTTATCAACAAGAAAAGAGCACCGATTTGTTGAATTGATTGCCTCTGCCTACAAATCACACCAAGAAAAGACAAAACAGGTATACATAAATTTTCTGATGGAAAAAATCCAACATTAACATGCTGAAATGCAATTCTATAAAGTTATCTAGTTAATTAAGTCTCAATAAAAAGGGGTTTAACGGTATTGAGTTGCAGGGTTTTCAAAGAATTGCCATGTTAGGGAAGAGAAAAAAGAGAATCTCAGTATGAAAGGCGTATAATCAAATGATGATTACTACTGCCCACAGAAACCATGGTTCTAAGATTTACTTGGTGACAATTTTCTTGTAGAGACTCAATTAGAACTAAAATAATGCCTTGAAGATAAACCTAAACTTGGCCCAGAGGGTAGATTTCCTAACTGACGTGACTTATTATTATGCAGAAAATATTCTACATAACAAACCCAATCGTCAAAAGTGCAACTTGGCACCATGCAACAATTGGAGTCCGACTATTTATGCCGATTGATGCTAGAACCTAAAAGAGTCAGTTGAATATGACAACAGCATGAATCTAACTCGCGAAATTTACCTTTTCATTAAAATCTTTAGAAGATGGTTATCCAACAAGTCTAGGAAAGATGCCTGTTGAAGTAAGAATCACGCATGTGTTTGGAATATAATGCATTTTGAGAAAGTTGAAAAAGAACTATCTCTTCTGTACATCTGTCCACTCTGATCATATTTGAATAAATAGAAGCCCGTCTCTAACCACCCTGCTTTGAATGGATTCAAGTGATCACATACCCTAATATTATATAGGTGAACAAAGCTGTGAAATATAGTTTGGTCTGGTTCAGCATTGAAAATGTGAGTGAATCAAGATTTCTGTAAGATATCTGCAACAAGCTATTTTGCAGTGCATAAATTGCAGCTGGGAGTCCTGATGCAGTCAGAAAGCCAATCAAAGTCCACTCCTTGAATAGCCTTTTCAAAGTACCATCTTTTGCCATAAGAATAGAGGCACAAACAACCTATTACGTATATTAAATAGCTATGTTAGCTATCATTCATATGAATCACAAATTAAAAAAGCTGGAAAAGAAAGTGTAGAAAAATAGTTACCTTTACCACCTCACATGCCAAAACAGATGAAGTCACGATCACTTCTCTCCTGCAGTCAGAATAAAATATGAAGTTGTGGCATCATAACTTATAACCAGCACTGTGCAGAGCACAAATTAATAAGCAATTTTCTACTGGTGTGAACAAAATAATTTTCTTGTAAGTGATATGGATGATCAATGCAATAGGGAAAGCGGATTGGACACCTTCTCAAATTAGGGGACCCTACTTCTCAAACCATATTGGGTGTCTTATAATATCCTATCTATAAATCACATCTTCTTATTTTTCTTACGGGGCCACACAGGTACCTAAATCCGCTAATTAATTCTTTAAGTTTTATAGTTCATAACTAGGAGAAAAAATATAATTACTTGAGAGAAAAGGAGGTAAAATTTTCTTTAATAAGAATATTAGGAGAAACATGAATTGTATACAAGTCCTTAAATATCTTCAAGAAGTTCAAGTTAATTAAAGAGCAATACTATTACGACATTAACATTTTCATATAAGAATGTGACTTATGACAATGTTAAAACGATGTAGGGCATTGAAAACCTAAGGCCAATTTTCAAACATAATGAGTATCATAAGCAGGTTTAGCCAAATTCCAATAGCCTAATATGCTATCCGGTAGGTTCAGGTTCAGGCATATCCCCATGCAAAATTCATCCCATTGCCATATCCCGAAAGGACCATGCTAGAAGTACTACATGGTTTACAAACTCACTTACTCACTACACACAAGAGGAGTGGGGACCACACCGCCACCATTTTTGAATTCACGTGGGGCCCTCATTTTTTGTGAGAGTGAGTACACCATTTTGTAAAAATGTGTGAGTACAAATAGCATTTTCCATCCCGAAATACAGTGAGAGCTACTAGTGTGTACATATACAATCCTGATTTTGTGGGGATGTAAGTGAAAAGTCAAAACAAAAAATTCATGCTTGTGTACAATTTTTAAGTTGTACAATCATGTAGACTAACATACCGTGCCACGGGTGATGTGAAGTTTGACATTGGCAATTAATCTCTTCGACGTGAATGACAGTTTAGAATAAAAAGTATAGATACACTTCTTTTTTAAGTGGAAAACTTCCTGGACTGGTTGAATAAAAACCTCTCAACTCCCGCATAAGGTGCAAGTGTTCATTATGTGTCCTAAGTGTCCAATGTGATCAATCAGTCAAATCATACTAGAAGGCACAAGATATGGTAAGATGTCAAAAATATCTCCTTTTTCTAAGTCTCAATTTTCCATCCAACTAACAGTTCAGGAAGCATTCAATTGAAGCTAGAAGTTGCATCGCCCAACTACAGAGTATACAAGGTGCTTGAAACCAGTAGCCATAACTTGAGAAAAATTTAATTCTTAATTATGTTCTACTCTCCCAAGTTTGGAAACATTTAATAGTAAATAGATACCTCGACTTTGAAACTCAGAATAAATCGTTTCAGAATTTCAATTTCAGGCCCCCATTTCAATGCCAGCAAACATGGTGTGGCATTACTGTACTACGAAGGAACTAAAAGAAAGAAAAACCAAAAGAATTCCCGTTTCTTCAATTATCACTGGTACTTATTTCATTACGATGTAATCAACTTTTCCAATTCAAAAGATTTTCTTAATATTACTAATATCTCTGAATTTGATAAGCGTGTAAATACTAATTAAATTAACATGAAATCGCGGTCCTGAAGATGATGGTGATTCAAATCAAGGCATTCCGTTTGCAAGCATGGAGAACAAATTACATACTAGTACAAATATGTATTCATTCATGAGACGAGCACAATAAATTTTGTTGATCATGGTTTTACAATAACATAACAATAATTATCAGATGCACAGAAGTAATAGAGCAAAAAATTATAACCTGGTGAAGCGTTTGGAGATGAGAGGTTGAGCTCCATACTGAATAGTGAGTATAATAAAGAGAAGAGAGAAGAGAGAAGAGAGAAGAGCCAGACCTTTGTCTTGGTGCTCGTGCTTGAATTCGGGCTGATCGGGCCGGGCCGGGCCGGGCCTCGAGGTTCTGCGACTGACCTCGTAGGTTGATCCCCATTTAGAAGCTATGTATCATTTGCATAACAACGATAAACAAATAAAAAAATTATAAAAAAATATATTATATCAAAACTAATTGTTTACTGTTAAATTTGAAGTTTGCTAAAAAATGTGGTATTCCGATGGTCCTCGTAAAACTTTAACAATAAAACTTGAGGAAGTTTTATTTCAGAGTTCGTGATTTTGTAGGCACTTCAATTTTTTTTAGCTTTACGATTGTGTCAACATATACATATCAGTATGATGGAAAGACTTTTGCATAACCATTGGAATATTGAGGTTTGCTTCTAAAATTTGTATTCCATGGATTCATTTTTCAGACAGGTATATTTAACAATTAAAAAAAATGTTATTTGTATTGTTATTGTTTTGAAAAACTCTAATATAACTTACTTTCCTATTCCTTAATGTTACACTTTGTCAATGATCTTCCTGACATTAAGTCATTAACATTTTATAATACAAAATTTCATCAAGATATGAATATTGCGGTTAGTAAAGTTTATTCATCGTAATAAATTTCTTTACATACTTAATATAATTAATTTACATTAATTTATTCTATTAGAATCTTGACCTGCAATTAAAGTTGTTGAGACAGCTTATCAAGGACGGCTGCTACCTTGTTTCAAAGGAATATGCAATTCTAGTTTTCGGCTTTGAAAACGAGTGTAATTTTCAGATGATGTTGCAAAAAAGTATAAAAGAAGGAAGTACAAATAGAAATGTAACATATGAAATCAGTTGTCCTTCATGCTCACCTATCAAATGTCTACTTTTGGAATAGCCTCGTGAGCATAAATATAATTAAGACTATTAGAGTTTGTAAAATATTTCCTATTTCTTGCAACACCTGTAATTCACTTTTTTAATGTGTATATTTTTTGTGTTTCATTCGCTCTTTACTTTATGGGGTGGAAGTCTTAACATCTCGCTTAAAGTCTCAAAATATTTATTCACGTGATAACTATGACGAGTCTTTAATGACTTCATCGCTTTTTTGAAAGCATGTTTAGCTAAGGTTTAAAAATTTTTTGTACTAAATAAGATTAGATATGCTATTTTTTTCTAGTAAATCGTTCAAAAAGTTGATAATTTACTTATAGCTAAGCTTAGCAAAAGAAGTTGTTAACAACTTTTTATTAACGATAGCTTCCAAAGCTGTTCATGTTATTTATGTTTTACATGTTTGTTGCTTAAATTCTAATTTAATTATCAGTTGATATTCTTACTTTGTAGCCATATGACCATCAATAACATGAGCCTTCTCATTTTAGAAAAGGTGTGGTTTTCGGTTAGAGGCTAAACTACTGCTTAATCTGCTGAATTAATGTTTCAGCGCAAGAAGACTGATTTTGCAGATACCAAAAAAGTGGAACATAGTTTGAAATATTCGATGAATTTGCTAAAAATGTACTTTTTCTAAGGTTTTCCTTTTTATTTTAATAATGTGTATAGTTTCTAATATGGTTAACTTATATAGGTTGAAAATTTATTTGATAAGATGCTTAGAGAGTTGACTATTGTGGCGAAACTAAACTGTCTGGGGCACAAAATGTGATAGAGAATGCTAATGGGTGTGTTAATTATCTTTCCTAATGCGCTAAAACTTATTTCTCATAAATTGTTTTGGTTCATTCCATATTGTGTGTTCTTCTTTACTTCATTTTCCAATATTTAACTGTGTAATTTTTTATCTTCAGTCCTTTTTTATTCCTTTTTTCATGTACTTATGTTGAGGAATTGGATTTTATTGAGATCATTGTTTCTCTTTTATTTCAATATTGTTTGATATTTACAGTAGATTTAATCAAATATTTCTTACTTGTGTAAACATGCAATCTTTATGTATGTCAAACGTTTCTATTATCATCTACATACACGTAATTAGGGATGACAAAAAAATTCGACAAATCCGATACCCGCGGGACCCGCTCCAAACGGAGCGGGGAAAACCCGCTTAAACGGGTAGCGGGGTGGGGCGGGGACGGGTAATGGAGTCCCCGGCCCTCCCCGCCCAGTTTAAAAAAAATTTTTTTTTTAAAAAAATCAATATTTTAAATGAAAATTTTCATTAGTTCTAATAGAAAATAACAACTAAAATTATTTGTCTAAATCTAATGAATATGAGCAATAAAAATAAATTATCAAAAATAATAATAAAAAAAAAACGGGGAAATGACTTACCCCCGTCCCGCCTCGCCTTGCCTTGCCTTAAACGGGTAACGGGGCGGGGACGGGGAGGGGAATTTCTTAGCGGGGCGGGGCGGGGTCCACCCCGCCCCGTTGCCATCCCTACACGTAATGTTTTCAATTTATTTTTTGTGAGTTTCTCTGTGCAATAATATCAGTTTTTGAAATAATCACCTTGCTAGATTGAGCAATAGCGAAGCAATAATATGCTCTCAACATTCTTGAATAATTCAATAAATTTTAAACTACTTTTTTTTTTGTATCTACAATTTATACATTAATAAAAACACAAAAAATACAAAATTCGTGCAACGCATGTGTCAACGACTAATATATATATATAATGCAAAGTTACCGTTTACTCCTTTTGAAATTAATGGAAATGATAAAAAGAAGTTGAGTGGTTATGGTGAAATGTTATATAAAATTTAGTGGCTATAGTGAAATATTATATGAAATTGGATGACCTTGATAAAATAAAATCAAATTGGGTGGCCACGATGACATTAAGTATAAAGTTGAGTGACCATGGTGAAATAAAATCAAATTAGGTGGTCATGATGACACCAAGTATAAAATTGGGTGGCCACCAATGAATTTAACCCTATTGTTGGAATTCAAAGTGAACCATGTTTTACTAGACTATAAATTCAACCTTTAAGTTATGTTTTATATTAAATGTACGTTGAGCTTCGCATTTTGGTTTCAAGTGACCTTAAAGGAGTATTTCGGTAAACCTAATTCGATGAGACGAATTATCGTAGTTTTTAAAATTCGCGATGAACAATATTCTATATGACATTTTCAGTATATTTTATTCATCTTGCTGGAATGCAAAACGAACCTTGCTTCACTAGACTATAAGTCATACTTTAGGTTATGTTTATATTCAATGTACACCAAGCTTCACATTTTGGTTTCATGTGGTGTTAACGGAGTATTTTACTAAACCTAATCCGGTGAGATGAATTGTCGTAGCTGTTAAAATTCGCGACGAACACAATTCTATATGACATATTAGGTACATTTTAATCATCTTGTTGGAATTAAAAGCGAATAATGCTTCACTAGACTATGATTCATACTCTATGTTTTATATTAAATGTACGTCAAGCTTTGCATTTTGATTTCATGTGGCCTCAAAGGAGTATTTCACTGAACCTAATTCGGTGAGAAGAATTATCTAGCGATGAACAATATTCTATGTGACATATTAAGTACATTTTATTCATCTTGTTGCAATTCAAAGCGAACCATATTTCACTGGACTACGAGTCACACTTTAAGTTATGTTTTATATTCAATGTACTTCGAGCTTCGCATTTTGGTTTCATGTGGCCTTAACGGAGTATTTTTTTGAACCTAATTCGGTGAGATGAATTATCGTAGCTGTTAAAATTTACAATGAACAATATTCTATTTAACATATTAAGTACACTTTAATCATATTGGAATTCAAAGCGAGCCATACTTCACTAAAGAGTATGAGTCACACTTAAGTTATGCGTTTATATTTAGCCCATGTTTGACAGTCATTTTTGGTGTAGAATGAGTTTTTAAATAGTAAATTTTTGGAGAACGTGTGATTAAGGAGTATGAAAAAAATTTGGATTTACGAGAAGAATATTTTATTGTGAGAATGTGTAGTTAAAAATAAGTATGAGAAAAAATAGTTGTGAAACATGGGCTTAATGTACGCTGAGCTTCACATTTTAGCTTCACGTGTCCTTAATTACATTGCCTTGGCTCGAACTCTAGCTTTTTAAGCATGCCTTCCTCCAATGTTCTCTTGAAGTGAGTTGGTGCCTTTTGGTGTAGCAATAAGTGATTATTAAGGGCTCATTTTGTTTGTATTTCAATTTTGAGTTTTGAATTTATTTTCTATTTTCTGTTTTGAAAGTCCGTTTTAAAATTTCTAAAAACGTGTTTGATTTGTCATTTTGAAAAATTATTTCTTAAATCAGAAAACTAAAAAACAAGTTTGGTTTGAAATTTTGAAAAATCGCTTTATTGCATTGTATTTCATTAATTTTGATTATTCAGTAAAAAAGAATAATTTTACGTTAATATATTATCAAGTATTATAGACACCTTAAAGTTGGTGAACCTTAAAATACTTTTTTTACTAAAAATTTAAAATAATGAATTCATTTGAAAATATAGAAAATAAAAATAAAAACTAATACGTGGACTTAAAATATTTTTGTTTGTGTTCATTTAAATTTTTTTATGTAAATAATCATTAAGAGATAGAACTATTTTTATTTTTCTAATTTCTTTTGTAATCTTTATTTTTTCAGAATTTTAATTTTCATGTTTTAGAATTTTATATTTTTAGAATTGCAGATTTTATTTTTTCAAATTTTTATTTTTAGAATTTATCAATTTTATTGTTTGAATTTACTTTTTTTTGAACTTTTTATAATTTTTAAACTTTTATTTGTTAAAATTTTATATTTTTATTTTTAAAATTTTTAGTTTTAAAAATTTTATTGAAGTAAAAGTTTATTTGAACGCTTGTTTTCCATGTTCTGAGTCTTTACAAAATTTTCACTGAAAACATTCAAAACGTCAAAAAGGCGTTTTGAATCTTACATTATAAATTTATCATTATTTAAAAAAAAAAAAGCTTTTCAGAAATAACAGACCATACATGTTTTAAGTGTTTTGCAAAACTGAAAACAACTTGAATATAGTAAATCAAACGCTCTCTAAGAGATCCCATTGCCATGTTCGACTAAGTTTATAAGGACCTTATAAGTGATACTTTTCAAATATATGTTTTGTGTATATTAAAAGTTAATAAAAATCAATAATTAATTTTAATCATACATTTTATAAGAGATTAAAAGCAGAAAACCCCCTATAAACGTTTTCATTTGAGATATACTTCCATACTTATTGAAAATCGCAGAAAACCTTCATGTTTAAGATTTTTTGTGCGAAAAACTCCATGCCGTTTAGCTCTTTGCTTTTTGTTTGGATTTATTTTTGGTTTTTATTTTTTTTTATCTTTGGGGAAGAAGATGAAATGAGGTGGGGGTAGAAAGTAAATTTTTAAAGATTGAGGATGGTAGGTGACATATATAACAAAATTGGATTTAATTTATAAAATAATAAAAAATTTGGGGTTCTGAAATTGCAATTATTTATTTTTAATTTTGACTTTTTTTTTACTATTTTAAACGGCAAATCTAACGAATTTTAACGATATGAGGTTTTTCACATAAAATGTTTCAAATATGGAGATTTTCTACTATTGTGAATAGGCATGAGTTATATCGCAAATGAAAACATTTATAATGGTGTTTTCTACTATTAATCCATTTATAAGGACTTACAAATTTTTAATTACATATTTTACGTTTACAAAAATTTATTAAAAATCTATTTTTAATGTGTACTAAACATGGACATAAATCTAATTTACGCACAGTACTCACTTTTGTTTGGTTGTAGAGATAAGACGCCATTTTAATTCTTACTTTCCTCTTCCTCAGTTCGATAACACAAATCGAATTAGGGCATCTTCTCTCCCCTTTTGCTTCACTCTCTCTCGAAGTTCAGCCCCTCATTTTCTACTGCTCCCGCACTCAGTGAGCTTCGTTCTTTCTTCTATTTTCATACACTATAAAACCTGTAGATATTTGGGTGTATGTAGATCCGTGTTTATATTTTTGGCAATTACTGTAATAATTTGATTTCATCATTTCGTCTATTTTGCTTATCTGAAACATCATTTCTCAAGATCGAGTTATTCTTTATCGTGGTTTTAATAACAGTCAGATTTCTTTTAAAAATTCTAAAAAAATCAATTCTTGAGTTAATTGCCCAACATAGTAATGTATGATTTGTTTATTTAAGTGATGATACTTTGACTAAAATGTCCAGAGTGTTATTATTTTAATAAATTCTGGTTTATTGTTTGCAGAATATGGAATTTTTTTTGGCGGTTAAAAAAAAAAAAAAAGCTATAAACTTTGGTATCATCTTTAAGTTTTTTGTATAAACTTGATGTTTCATCTTGATATACTTGATGTGATTGTTCAAATTTTTGCAGTTATTGCATGTTATTAAAATGCTGATGGACAGCCTGTTTCTTGTCAATTGCTAAATCATTCTTTTCAACTCTAGAAAGGAAGGCTACTTGTGTTCTTAATTTGTCTAACTGTTGCATTTCAATCAGCTTTAGTGGTATAATTGATGATTTATATATTGCTTCTTCATCTTCCTAAACTAGCAAGTTTTACTACTAGTTTCATACAAATGCATGAACATTTATCATGTTTCATATTTCTTATTCTTTCTTTGTTTGGGTAACAATTAATTTGGCAAATTTGGTCACTCTCCTTAAGTTAGTGCATATATTGTTTCTTTAAACCGTCCATTTTATTATTGTAATGCTCATTGTGGGTTTGATTTTTACAGAAAATGGAAGGAAATCTCGAAAAGGATACAGCTTTGAAGAATGAGAATGAAAGGCTGGACAATGATGAAAATGACTCTGGTGAAAAAATGAATATTCAAGGGTTTGGACAAACGTCGCCTGAAGAAGAAATGCAAATTCCTGAGGTTGGTATGGCTTTTCTGTCCTATGAAGAAGTGCGTGAATTTTATAATAGGTATGCACAATCCGTTGGCTTCAATACAGCGAAAGTTAGCACCAAGAATGGAGATGATGGAAAGCAAAAGTATTTTTCACTTGCATGTGCTCGAAGTGGTAGGACAGCCCCTCCGTCAGCTGGGAAGAGCTCCTCACGTGCAAGGAATTCTAGTAAGACTAACTGTAGGGCCAGGATGAATATTGCAGTGTATGATGATGGAAGGTATGTTGTGACTCGTGTCTGTCTTGATCACAATCATGAACTTAATCCAGGGCAGCCGCGAGAATTTAGATGCAGTAAGATGGTCACTTCTCAACTCAAGAGAAAGTTGGAAGTAAATGACTCAACTGTTGTTGAGATGGAATGCAGAAATAATATCGCAAATGCTAGACTGTTGACACTTGGGAACGAAGATGCGGAAGCCTTAATGATATATTTTTATCAAATGCAGGCTAGAAATTCAAACTTCTTCTATATGATTGATGGGGATGAGGAATCTCATATAAGAAATGTTTTCTGGTGTGATGCAAGGTGCAGGGCAGCATATGAGTCTGTTGGTGATGTGATTTTTTTTGACACCACATATCTAACAAATAGTTATGAGGTGCCACTTGTTATGTTTGTTGGCATGAACCACCATGGCAAGTCTGTGTTGTTTGGTTGTGGTTTAATATCAAGCGAGGATACAGATGCTTTTGTCTGGTTGTTTAGATCATGGTTAACATGTATGTTGGGCCATTCTCCAAAGGCTGTAATCACAGACCAGTGTAGAGCTGTCCAGGATGCAGTTAGAGAAGTTTTTCCTGATTCTCGGCACTGTCTAAGTCTTTGGCATATCATGAAAAAGCTTCCGACGAAATTAAAAGAGCTTGCTCAGTATAAAACAATCAAGAAGATTTTAAAGAATATCATTTATGACTCCATTAAACCTAGTGATTTTGAGGAAAATTGGAGAAACTTGATTAATGAACACAATTTACATGATAATGAGTGGCTGAAGTCTTTATATGATGATCGTCATCATTGGGCCCCGGTGTACGTGAAGAAGACTTTTTTGGCTGGGATATCTTCAACTCAAAGAAGAGAACATACAGATGCCTTTTTTGATGGCCATGTTCAATCAAAGACCACAGTGAAGCAATTCATTGAGCTTTATGACAGTGCAATGAAAAGTAAGATCATGAAAGAGAACAATGCAGATTTCGCCTCTTTTAACTCTTGCAATCCAACAATAACAAATTATCTCATCGAAAAGCAGTTTCAGAAAATTTATACTAATGAAATTTTCAAGCTCTTTCAGGATGAATTAAGAGGATTGATCTTTTGCAATGCCTCTTTTGTAATGACAGAGGAGCTTATTACAGTATTTGAGGTGACAGAAACTATATTGGGTAAAGATGGAATGTTCTCTAAAGAGATGAAGTTTGAGGTACTCTTTAATGAAGCTGATTGTAAAGTGCAGTGCTTATGCCATCTCTTTGAGTTCAGGGGAATTCTTTGTAGGCATGCAATATCTGTGTTTATCAAGAAAAAGGTGTATGAGGTTCCCTCTTGGTATGTTTTAGAAAGATGGCGGAAAGACATAAAGCATGGGTATGAATTTCTGAATTGTGTGTACGACAATGGTGATAGCGATGATCAAAATAAGCGGCGCATGAAGTTGAGTCCATTGTTGCTTGATCTTCAACAGCTTGGTGTGGACTCAGACAGCAAGTGCAATTTTCTTATCCAATTGCTCACAGAGGCAAAGAGCAAGCTCCTTTCTGTTGATAGTACCGACGGTTGTAAACAGAGCATCGAAAATGAGTAATGCGACTTTGTTATTTAATAGCCCCGTACAATAGTGTTTAGGACCAGTATTTTCACTGGGGAATGACTATCTCACGCGTTCATTCCGTGAGGTTTTCAAAATTTATGAAAATTTGAAATGATAAACAGAATATCTTTTGCTGGTGGTTATGTAGCTTGAAGCTACTTGGGTAAATTAAAATAGTGAAAATGATTTTGATTTATATTCTGGAATAATTCTATGCCCCTTTTTGAGCCACATTAAATTTTCATTTTCATTCTTCTACTCATTTTTAACCACACATTTTTCAATAAAATAATATTTTCCATCACACCAATAACTTTTCCTTCTTTTTCAACCACACATTCTACATTAATCTACTGTTCCAAAATGCATTCTTCCAAAATAATGTGGCTCAAACACACCCTATGTAGCACAAATAGTGGCAGCCTTAAGTCTCAGTAATTGATAGGACATTTTAAATGTAGAAAAATGGGTCCAATTTAATCTGTCTTATCAATTGATATTGATATCACCACTTAATTGCCATCTAGACTAATGTTTAGCACCAGGGTTCTCATTGGGTTCTGACAATCTCACGCATTTATTTGCTGGGATTTCAAAATTTATGTAAATTTGAAATGATAAAATGGTATCTTTTGCTTGTGAAAAATGATTTTATTTAATTTCTGAAACTATGCTATATAGGATATTTTAAAAGTGTCATTAATTGATAAGATATTTTAAATATAGAAATATAGATCCCATTTAAAGTTTAAATTGTCTTATCAATTGATGCCACCTATACCGGTGATTAGCGCCAGTTGTGCTACGTAACATTACTTTTATCTTCTATTGCAGGAAGATGCCTAGTTTTCAGGTTTTGGCTAATATTTTGTAAAATAGATGACTCTGTAGTACATCTAACTAATATTATTCGTTTCTCTCATGTAATTACAGGAATGAGATGGACATTTAAGCATGAACTGGCTCTGGAAAATCGAAGTTCTAATTCAATTCTTTAGTTGCTGCATGCACTAAGCTCTGCCATGGTCATTCAAATCTGTATTTCTGGTGTCTCCTCGGACCTACGCATCAGTCATTGCAAACCAGTTGGTACACTGCTGCTGTTGTGGTCATTTTAGTTGTCTTTCTAATACTTTTCTTTCAAAAAGTATGCCTGCTTGTTTCCTTAAAATTGCACATTTGAGTTATGATGCACGGACACGGACAACTGTGTCCGACACGACGCGTGTTGGATACGTCGACACGTAATTTTTCAAAAAAGTACTGGCACATCATGTCATCAACACGTTGATTAAATTCTTTAAAATTTTTCGTTTATATAGTATAAATTTAGTTTTATAATTGTTATTAATTTTTTTATTGAAAAATTTTAACTATGATTACATATCTGTTGTTTATTAATAAGTTTTAGTAAAAAATATATAATATTGCAAATAAGAATAGAAAAATGATCATGATAGAGTGTCCGAAGAGTGTTGGTATTGACACGTTTCGGACACGGACATGCTAACCTAGTTGAAGTGTCCGTGCTATGGAGACGTTGAGTCACTTTTATTGATGAATATTTGTTTATTTTTGGTACATTTAACAAAATTGTTAAATTCTTATCTTTCTGGGTAGGCAAGATTGGTCATGGCAGCTGAATACTGCACACCCTGAATTGCACGAAAATATCACAGAAGTTGTGAGGAGGCCATCGAAGAATAACTTTTGCCTTCATGAGATATATGAGGCGCCACTTAGTCCAAGCTTTTTAGTCATGAATGTAGTTTGATGCTAGTGAAGGTCACTTTTTATTCCTTTCATTATTCTTTTGGAAATGTAATGAGCCCATACTTTGATATACTTAGCTGGGAAGATGTGTTTTAAGTTTGACCCTTGTTGAATCTGGCAGATATTGACGTGGAGCAATGCTGGAGTTGAGTTTTACATTCTAATGGATCTTATAGGTCACAAGAAGCATTCTTCAAGGGCCGTTGAAGCTATTTTTATTTATTTTGCATTTATAATTACTGCTTCTGAGAATATTCTGCAACGGTCTTTGATATGTCAACTTGGGTCGAAGAATAACTTTTCTTCCGGCGGCACCCAAACAAGTTATCTAAGGAAAATGGTGTTGTGAATCAGAATAATACGGTAATAGAATGACTAGCATTCTAACCCTTTTTAGGGCTGTGGTCTTCTGTGATGCTCGGACTCGTCTTTTTGGCCAGCATACCCGTGTCGACACGACAAGAGTATGGGTATGAAATATGGGACGGCCAAGGCGAAGGATGGAATTTGGATGCTGCCATTGTTGTTGTAGAGGGCAGAAAGCCGTGAATCTTAAAGGATTAGGTAAGGAAAATGGGTTTTGTTGGTTTAAAAAAAAAATTTGGGTTTTTGTACTTTTTAAAATTTTTTTTTTATCCACTGGCCTTTAGTTTTGGGCTGTTCTCTTTTTTTATTTATTTATTTATTTAAATTTTTATCAACTGGCCTTTAGTTTTGGGTGGGCCTTAATATGTACTTTTGTTGCATAAAATGGACTTTTGTAATTGGGTAAAGCTACATGTACACACACTTTTACACAATTTTTTACACCTCTCTCACATGGAGGGGGGTCCACGATTATTTTATTATGTGTGGGCCCCCTTCCATGTGAGAGATGTGTAAAAGATTGTGTAAAAGTGTGTGTGTACACTTAGCATTATTCTTTGTAATTTGGTAATTTAGGAGTGATGTGTGTTTTTTTTTTAGATATCAATCTTACTTTAATATTGCATTACTTGTGAGATAAAAATATTTCGATGTAATTTATGAATATTTTATTAAAATGTGTTACGTGGTGTAATTGGCACTTTAAAAAAATAGTTAGTCCTATGAAGTTTATGATTACGTGTGGATAGATTTTTGAAGGGGAAAATTTCATAGGTAAGGGATTAAGTATCACCTATTTTAAAATTTATATATTTAATTAATTAAATATATCAATGTCTCATATCTATATAATTTGGTTATAAATTAAACATTTAACTAGTTACATGTTATTTTTCGTTCACAAATCAAAATTTTTATGAGTCAAATTATTTTACAATCACAATTCAAAAAATTTATAGATCATAGTTTGTTCAATTGTTATAAATTAAAAATTTTAAAGTCACAATTTATTTATTGGTCACAAATCATAAATATTGTAAGTCACAATTTATTATACCGTCACAAATTATCAAATAACATTTTTTAGGTCAAATTATTTTTTGGTCACAATTTATCTTTTATATTAGTCACATATTGTTTATTTGGTCAAATGTTAACCAATTTAATGGTCACAATCAACTAAATAATCTGTGACCACAACCAACGCTATGTGACCACCACCAACACTTACGACAATCACCTCGCCACTACATCTAGCAGCAGCACCACCATCGTCGCAGCCCAATAGCAATATCACCATCTCAAACAAACCAACACCACAACCTCCCAGCACTACTGTCACCACCTCCAACAAACATTCACTTTCAACTTCAAAACCACTACCAATAACAAGAAGATTCATCGCCGTCGCCACCAGCGAAACCACAGCCACCACCAGATCCAACATAATTGCCGCTACCCAAACACCACCACCACCACCACCACAGCCCCTATCCACCAATTGAAAACACAACCCAAAAATCCCACACTAAATCGCGGCGGTCCCAACCATAGCACAAAAATAACCACCACTGTCCCACACCAGGTTCTGGCGATGAGGCACCATCGCGGAGCGGCGACATGCTACGCAGAGCTGCCCCCATCCGTGGCAGAAGTACCGTGCTGCTACTGCAAGAAAGCAGAGGCTGCGCCTCCGATGCCGCGCCTCAACGCCGGAGTGCTATCTCGTCGGAGTGGAAGAGAGAGAAGAAGCGAGAGAGAGAGAGAGACGATAAGGTGAGGGTAGAAGAGAGAGAAAATGAATTAGGTAAATGATTAGGGTTTTGGTTGGGTGGTTATATTTGCATATTAATTTGATTTTGTAATATAATTATTAATATTAAAAATTTTAATTATAACCTGATTTTTGAATAAACAAACTTCGGATATGATTTTTGAAATTGGATCTTAAAACCTATGAATGGGGAGTAAAAAGTTTCATTAGTCACAGAACTTTGAATGTTATCACGTTGTGGTCACTATACTTTAATTTGCTTCTGAGGGATAACTGGACTTACCGAAGGTCCCCTCCATCTGTCACTCCTCAAGATCCCGTCTGAGTTCTAGCTGATGTGGCATGAACGGCATCCTATTTGGCACTAGACGCCGTCATCTGCTGCACACGTTGGAATCGTTGTTGCAAATAAAAGGTTTTCACTCAATTCAAAATCAAAACCAACACAACACAACACCTACACATCAGACACAACCTATAATTGATTCAGCCCTAAAGCAGAAGCTCTGGAAAGAACCCTAAGTCACGATTGGCCGACGTTGATTACTACACCATCCCCAACTTCTGTTGATTTTCAACCTGTAAACCCACATACCTCCCAACAACGACCCAAATACGAACCCCGAGTCCTGCAAATAAACCTCGAAAGGTAGCCAGCTGATTTGATCCTGAGCACATTTGAAGGAGGTTGAAATTTGCACGCATGGACGGTAAAGTCTATGATTTCATGTTCTGAACAGTTTCATATGTTGGTTTGGTTTTTTAATTTTGGATTTAATCAGCAGCATGTACTTAACACTAATCTAAGTTATAGTAGATATTGCTAATTCCATATGGTTTAGCAGAGTAATTTAAGGTACGATTGTATTTTTGTGGAAAGGGAGAAGTAGTTTGAGTAGAAGAGCCAAACGTGGCAAAGTCAGGGAGTATATACAATGCAGAACATACAGACAGTCACATAGAAATTACTGATTTTATTTTTATAAGAAGTCTTTTATGTCCTTAAAAAATGGAAATGTTAACTTCTTGGGTTTGTTAGCTCTTTTTATAAACTATTGATTGATGTGTTTGAAGACCACCTATAGAAATATTTATAGGAAAACTCACCCACATTTGATAAAGACTACCTGTAGTTTTTTTGTACATGCAATTCACTCTTGACTGTCCCTTAACACATCATATTCTTGTTATAATCTTTTTTGAGTATATATATTTTTTATTATTTAAGAATCTAGCATCAATGTTTAGCAAATTTAGTTCATTCTCAAGAAATATGTTTCTTCTACAGTCAATTTCAGTTAATTGGTTATTGAAAGTTGACAGTTCTAAAGTAACTTATTCTATGACTTTTTTAATGGATAATCCAAAAATTGCCTTCATATTTTATATTTTGTTGTCGTACAGGGTAAAATGGTTGCCTCCAGTTGTACGGTGTCATCCTCGAACCAAACCACGGTAGAAGAGTAGGCCATGCTGTTCATGCCTACCCCATAGTTGCTAGAGAAATGTACACAAGTGAGCTTCAATTTGGACCAGCAGCAATGCACATGCCGAATAATGAATGAAGGAAATTAACATGTTTTGACTAATATTATTAACAATTTTGTTAGATTGAATGGAAGAATTCATATTGCTGTAGAAGAATTGTGGTTGTTTGTTGAATCATGTTGATTCCACAAACAGGTTGTGTATGCATTAAGTGCCAATTTTTGTTTATGCATTCAAGCTGTTTTTGTATTGCATGAAGGATGTTTTTGTTATGCATTAAAGCTATTTTTGTAATGCATTAATGAACTGTGGCTGTATATACATTCAGGCTGGTTTTTCCAATGCTTTTATATTTGTACCGCTGTTCCATTGAGCCAAATATTATTATCAGTACCAACAAACGCTGTAGGCAAATCAACAGATATTTTACCCAACTGTCATCTCACGTTCAACAACTAACAAGGTCCCGTTTTCTTGATGATTTGCATTTCGGCTAGATACATTCCTAGCAAAACATTCCAAATGCCTACCGATCAAAAAACTATTAGGTGGTAAGAGATGTATTATACATCAACTAAAATCAAGCTTTAGAATAAAGAAAATTACAACTTTTGTTACAATTTAAGGTTCCTTCTTGTCACTGGATAATTTCTTAGACTCCTTACAATAAATCCAACATCACATTTGGCACAATGTTTACATAAATAAAAGCTTCATTACAAGCAAATTCAACTACTAAACCGAAGGCCAACAAACGCACTACAAACATGATTGACGACATCTTTATTGCCGATTACATAAACATGAAGTTCGACAAGTACAACAAAATCCTTTTAACTCGTTCACATGTTTGGAACATATTCACATAACTTTTCCCTTTCCTTTCCCATTATCCTTAGTAGCTGCTTTTCCCTTTCGAACATCTATGTTGATGGATATCTCCACATCTTTTTCTTCTATTATTTGAGCAACTCGCTGCAACATACATGACAAATCTGGAATAAGATCTTTAGCATTACATTCCCCACTAGACTCCCCTTCAGGTTTCCACTGGAATCAGATCTTTAGCCTTAAATTCCCATGTTCTTCCTTACCATGACACTTAAAATTTAGTTCCCAAATTCTGTTGTGATAAAATTCCCTTTCCTATTTTTGATTCTCCCACCAAGGATGCCCGCACTAGTTTTATCCAATGTCAAACTGTCTATTCTTTTGTTCATCAAAGATGACAATAACTATGTTATTCAAACCTTTTTTTTTCAAAGTAACTTCAAAAATGATGCTTCAATTCATAACATACAATATGAACCTGGAATACACATTTCTTACAAAGTAATTTCAAAAGGTTGCTTAAGTTCATAAAAAGAACCAAATTGTTATTTTCTTAAAAAATGAAACTGTAATGACATTTCAAATCATAGTAAGCAGATTTCTTTTTAGCAAAAAAAATGTCTCTTCAACTTGCAATTCAAATATATATACATACAACTACAGATTAAGGAAACGCAGTTTTCAATTTCACGTATAATAGCCTTCGACATGGGATTACCTTTACCATGTGCTGAAGTGGTCGAGGGGAAATACATAAGAATAGCCTAAAATTGAAGCCATAATTGAAGAATGGCCTTTGACCATTTTAAAGTTTTAAAGTTCCTAAAATACCATCAAGATAAAAAAATTTCTAACAAGTCATTCTAAGATATAATGGATTTCATTTTAGTCCCTAAAATTTTGGTCTTATATAAATTCGACAAATTGCTTTCCCTTTGAAATTAAAATTTAACTTTTCTTCATCATCAACTCTTTTCATCTATTAAGCCCAAGAATTTGATAAGAGTCTTGTTTAGAATTTGATAATTGAAATTGTATTTTTGTTTTCTTGAACCTGAAACCAAAATGGTATCAGAGCCCTAGAGATCATGAAAATTCTGAGGCTTTAGAAACTGAAATATACGAAAGAGTAGAAGGATATGCTTTAAAAAGAAAATTTGATTGGGAAAAATTTAAAAAAATTAATAAAGCCGAATTAAATCTTAAACCACTTGGAGAAAATCGATTATTTAATATTTTAGGAACAACTTTTAGAAGAAAAAAGTTAGTTATTAATGAATATCATGAAATAGAAAAAGTCATAGATATTAAACATACACAAGGAAATATAAAATTAAATCTAATAACAAAAAGAAATGTTAATGAATTTCTAGGAAAATTAAAACAAGAAAAGAAAAGTAAAATATTTTATGTCTACATTGCTGGAGTGCAAATAATAATAAAATTATGTTTTAAAAAAGGAATTAATAGCCATATAATACTTAATTTACAAGATGAAAGATGTGTAATAACAGAAAATGAAAATTTAGGAATAGTTAAAGGAAATTTAGCCTATAAAAAATTAAAATTTACTTGTTATTCAAGATATTGTGTACATATAAATGATGAAAATTTAGATGATTGTCTTAGTTTACATTTTAAGATGACTAATAAAATATTAAAAGATGATAATAAAGTTTTTACTATATTATACCAATAATCATATTGCTATACAAATAGTAATTATGGAAATATATATAAAGAAAAGCTTTTTATAGAAATCGACGAAGAATTTAAAGATATAGAAGAAGCAATTCTACCTAAAGAATAAGAAATAGAAGAAATAAAAAATTTTGAAATAGGACATGATGATGCTATAAGTATTGATCAACTTATTATACCAAAACAAATAACTTATAAAGAAAATAAGATAATTATTGGAGACAATACATCAAGACACAATATTTCTAAAATAAAACAAAATAAGAATAGTAGTGTATATGGAATGAAATGAAAATTCTTTAATGGAAACAAATGGATAAATGAAAGTAAAATACTTATTGATATTGGAGCAAGTCAGAATCATATTTGCTCTCTTATAGATAAAGGAATTAAAAAGAAAAAAGTAGAACCCTATAGTTATAGAGATTTTGAAAGAAAAATAAACTCTTGTGATATAATAAGACAAGTTCAAATTAAACTTGAAATTTTATTATTAAACATAGAATGTTATATATATAATAATATAAATTTTGAAGAACATCCAATATTATTAAGAAATTCATTCTTAGATAGTCTTGATAATTAAAAAATAGACAATGAATGAATTCTTATTATACATCAAGGAATAAATACATACTGCCTAAAGAATAAATTTTCAATAAGTGTATATATACAAATAACTGTATTCGAATAAAAAATAACTACTTGTTCTCTAATTGATACATGAGCTGAAATAACTGTCTTTAAAGAATTCTTATTATAAAAATGGATAGAAAATAAACAACAATTAACTTTACAAGGAATAACTGGAGTAAGAGAATCTTTAAAATATAAAAATGAAAATATAGAAGTCATCATAAGATCTAAAATAGTAACTATAAGAAATGTTTACCAACATAATATAAATTATTGTGATATTGTTTTAGAAAATGACTTTTTACAATAGTTTAGTCAATATAGTCAAAATATTTATACTATTCAATTCAAAACACCATGTGGACATTTACTAAAAATTGTTAGAGAATTTAAACCATTCAGAGTTCAGCCAGCTAAGCGTTGTGAAAATATAGAATTTATACCAAAATTACTTAATTATTCAATCAAAACAATTACTCTTGATCAAATAAAAGATTTTTTAGCCAAAAATTATAATGAAAACCCACTGGAAAAATGGGAAAAATAAAAAACAACAGCTACAATAAAACTATTAGAACCAACAATTATTATTAGAGTCAAATCTATGCTTTATAATTAAGAAGATAAAAAAGAATTTCAAATACAAAGTCAAGAATTTCTTAAACAAAAACTTATAAGAAAAAGTAATAGCCCTCATTATAATACCCAGATCAGGAAAGTTTAAAAAGATTTGATAGGTACTACTCATACCAACAAGGTGCACCTTCTTTTCCGGAAGTCCATTGTTAAAAACTCTACAATTAAGTGTGCTTGGTTTGGAACAATTCTATGAGGGTGACCCCCTAAAAAATTTTCTTGGGGAGCGTGCGAGTGAGGATAAAGTATGCTGAAAAGACCCATGTTGGTACAGTGGGGAAGTACGTCGTCGATCTAACGGTCGGGATAGCCCGTTAAGTGGGACCCGGGTCGTTACACTCATAGTAGTCCAGACTTTATGGTTAGAAATCATGCAAAAATAAAAAGAGGAAAACCTAGAATGGTTGTGAATTATAAAGAATTTAATAAAAACACTAAATTTGATGGATATTATCTACCAAATAAAGAAGTTTTAATAAATATAGTTAAGAATAAAAAATATTATTCAAAATTTGATTGTAAATCTGAATTTTGGCAAATCAAGCTTGAAGAAAATAGTATACCATTAATAGCATTTAGTACCCTTCAAGGACATTATGCATGGATAGTTATGTTATTTTGATTAAAAAATGCACCACAAATTTACCAAAGAAGAATGGATGAAATCTTTAAAACTTATAATTTTTTTTATTGTTTATGTTGATGACATACTTGTTTGCTCAGAAACATGTGAAAATCATTTTAAACATTTTAGAAGTTTGCCTACACTTTGTTCAAAAGAAGGTATAATACTTAGTCAGAAAAAGACAGAAATAGCAAAAAATGAAATTAAATTTTTAGGAATGATAATAAATTATGACGGAATAAAATTGCAACCTCATATTTCTGAAATAATAATTTTATTTCCTGATAAATTTGAAAATATGCAACAGATTCAAAAATTCTTAGGATATCTTAATTATGCTGAAAGATTTATAAAAAAACTTGCAGAAAAAGAAATAAATTTCAGAAACTATTAAGAAAGTGAAATAAGTTAGTATGAAATAAAGAACATACCTTTTGTGTTAAAAATTCTAAAGAAAATTGTAAAAAATTACCTAAACTTAGACTCTCAGATGAAAATGATAAACTAATTGTACAAACAGATGCATCAGTTTTATATTGGAGTGCTTTATTAAAAATCGATTTAAATAAAATTTGTAGATATACTAGTGGAACATTTAATAATGTTGAAGTAAATTATTCAACTAACGAAAATGAATTATTAGCAATTGTTAAAGAAATAAATAAATTCAAAATGTTCTCGTTACCCAAAGAATTTATTGTTCAAACTGATAATACTCAACTTAATGGATTAGTAAATAATAAATTATCAAATTCACCTCAACATAGAAGATTACATAGATGGCGGGTTTTTATTTTTCTATAATTTTAAGTTCGAAAATATTAAAGGTAAAGATAACTTATTTGCTGATTTCTTGAGCATGAATTATGAGTATGTAAAAGATTGAAGTCTTCACAGAAGAATTGCATGAACTTTTAACAACTTTTAACATCAATTATCTTGCTCTGGACATAAGGCAAACTTTGTGTGATTTATCAAACATAGTTGTTGAAATGGGAAAAAGATTGAAAAATTAAATGAGAATAAAGAAAAAATAGTTGAAAATTTATTAGAATGTCTTGATTATTTTGCAATTTATTGCCAGGATTTTCCTCATTTGGAGAAATGCGAATATAGCCAAAAGGCTAGTCATAATCCATATAGAGAAATTAATACATCCACTCAAAGTAGAGAATCGAAATTCAAGAGAATTGACTCTCTTGTCTCTGAAGAGGAAAAAGTCATTAACAAAGACCTACAGCAGTCTCCAGTCCCTTTGGACAAACTGTTGGAAAAATTCGGAAGCGGAAAAGGAACCGTTGAGACTAGTTCTCAAATTTCTTTAATAAAAGGTCCATTGCTACCACTGGCTCTTTCGAGCAAATTGCAAGATTATAAAAGTGGAAAAAAAGCCACTCACGAAGGTGACCAGGAACGTTTAACATTCTTGCTATTTGACGAAGCGTGGAAAGACCCTTATTTTAAGCTCCAATGAAATTTATTGTCTGAGGACTTATATGAAAATTATTATATAAGAATTTTAAAGAAGATTGCATACTCTGAGGAATTTTTACTATGGAAAATTACGATTTTTATTATAGAATTGTACCTTTTAGATATACTCATAGTATTGGTTATAGTCACATATAAAAATTTCAGAAACTTATGATAGTTATACTAGATGAATAAATTTCATAAAAAGAGATATTAGATATTATAGAAAATGTCTTACATTTGCATCATTTGGATTAAAAGAAATACTACTACTTAAAGAAATAATAAAAATGATTATATTTTTTTGGTTAGATAGTGAAAATAGTGAAAGAACCTTCGAAAATATAGAACAACATGAGAATTAAAATGAAATTGTTGAATTATATGATTTTGATCTTAGTTTTGACGATAGAGAATAAAAGATTAATTAGAAACTTATAAATGAGAAAACATATCTATAATAAATTACCCCAAAAATATAAGAAATTAAAATTTAATTTAACTTTAATATTTTATATATCTATAATTAATAATAGATTAAATCTCTCTAAATTAAAAGAATATATAGAATACACAAAAAATATTAGAATTTTAAGATTTTAGTTTACCACAAAAGGTGTAGTGAAGTGTAAGAATAAAAAATATATGCCTGGAATAACTAGAAAATTTTGTGATAATAAAATAAAAATTTTAGAAGAACAAATAATAACTAGCAATAATCGTAGAGAAATTGAAAAAGAAATGTTTTATTGGAATAAAATTAAAAGAGAATTATTAAGAAATGAAATTACAAAAGAATTAAGAAAAGAAGAACAATTAATAAGAGAAGTAGAACAAATGATAAATAATATAGTAAATCCCTTAAACCTACCAGATAAATATGAGTCTACCAACAAAAATAAGATTTGATAAACAAAAAATAGAAAATATTAGACTACCAATAGGAAGTTATCAAACTAGAGAATGTAATACAATTATGTTTCGACCTTTAAGCTCATGGAGAAATATAGATGGATTGTTAAATATGACTACAAATTGGACTAATGCATTTATATGGCAACAATTAGGACAATTAAAATCTAAAGACATAGAAGCTATAGATGGAATTAATAATATTGATCTAAAAGATGAAATAGTTAAAGAAAGATTAGAAGTTTTTTTAAGTAAAAATATGTCTAAACAATTTAATAAAATTAAAGAACAAATTAATATTTTAGATATGATTGATGAAACTAAACTTGAAGAAATTCAAAATCAAATATCAAAAATTGTATAGAAAAATAGTATTAGTAAAATTGCAACTTTAGAAGAAAAATTAGATATTATTAATTATAAAATTGATATTCTATTAGATAAATTAGGTTTGAAATTATTAAACCATCTTATAAAAGACTTAAATGATGAGTATGAATGATAAAATCAATTTAATTGAAAAAAGTATAAAAATAATTGATAAAAAAATAATTAGAGTTGAAATAAGTTATGAAGAAGAAAAAGAAAAACTACAGAATAATTTCTTAAGAATGGAAAATCTTTTAAATAGAATTATAGAAAATTTAAACAAAGAAAAATCATTTAAACTATATTACACCAAAGAACTTAAAGAAGTTAGAAAGAAAATTGACAAATATGAATAACTAATAAAACTTAATGGAGGATTAAAAGAAGATATTGAAAGATTATTAATTGTTCTTAGAAAATAAGAAGAAAATCTTATAGAAAAAGAAGAAGAAAAAAAAGGAAGATTAATCATAGAAGAATAATGAACGAAGATATGGAAGACTTAATATTTGACTTAGAAGACTTAAAAATTTGTGAAGAAATAACTAAAAATCACATTGTTGGAAAAACAAGAGGACCACGAGCAGTTAAACAAGAAGAATATGGAGAAATTAGCACAGCTAGGGATGAAGCAGAAATAGACCCTAGAAAATATGTTAATACAAAAGTTGATTTTAAAACCAATAAAGAAAAAATGTACCGAGACCAATTCAAACCAATATTAAGAGAATCAAACTCAATAAAAATTGTAGGATCATATTTAAATCTAAATTGTGAATTAGATGTTAGAAAAGCTATAAATGAATGGAATACTAATATGATAACACATTTCAATTTTAATCGTAATAATAATGATAATAAAAATAGAACTGAATATTTATTAGCAACTTTTAAAGGAAATGTAGTTAATTGGTATCGAGGATTAGAAGAAACAACAAATGGTATTTGGAAAGATAGTATTGAAGCAGAATTTGGAATTAGCATAATAGAGAGAATAAATAGAGTCGCTACAAGAATTTATAGAGAATTCGTAGGAGAAGATTGGGTAAACGAAAGCACTAAAGCCACAATAGAAGAAATAGAAGATACTAAAAATAAGATGAAACATTTACAAATTAGTAATATGTGTTATCTTAATGAATATTGCTGTTAATATAGTAAATATTATTATTTGATGTTTGGAAGTGGAGCCAATAACAATTATTATAAGGAAGTTTTTATTAGAAAATTACCTCCACCATGGAATAATTATTTTCAAGGTAAGATTAAAGAAAAAAACAACTTGGAAGAAATGAAGAAGACTATACATTATGATTTATAATAAGAATTATAAAAGATGAAATAATTACTATGTATAATAATCAAATGATTTATAAACAATTAGGATTTATACAAGATATGATTTGTTGTAGAGATACTGAAGTACCAGGAAATTTGGGATGCTATGATTCTAAACGAAAAAGAAAAATAAAACCTAAGAAATATAAAAAATATAATAAGTTTAAAAATAAATATTTTAAACCAAAAAAGAAATATTTTAAAAGAAAATATAAATCTTATAATAAAAAATCATTAGATAAAAAAAGATGTAAATGTTGGAATTGTAATGAAGAAGGACATATAAGTACAGAATGTCCAAAAAAGAAAGTTAGGATATTAATTACAGATTTTGATCAAATTAGAGATGAATGTGAAGAAGTTAACTTTGAAGAAATAGAAATTGATGAAAAAAATTTTGAAGAAGAAATATCTAGTGAAGACGAATAGAAATAGTTAAAATAAAACTAGTTTCTAAAAATTCTAAAAATTTGATGACATGTTTTGCAATAAAAAGCCATTTTATTAAGGGTAAAATTGGTTTTTTAATAAAAAAACCTAAAACCTCAAAGTTGACCGGCCATTTATGAAGATCTCCCAGTGGTCTACCATGCAAATTTGCTCCCTCGCGTTTTTGTGGGTTTAATAGGAGGATGAGGGATGATGGATGATGGAGGGATGTGCGATTAGGGTTTCTTGATGTGGGGATTTTCGAAATTGGAAGGGAAGCAATAGGGGAAAATCGAAATCCAGGGTTCGTCTTCTTGCTAGAATTGGGTGGGAGTGAATTGGGGCTGAATCAATTAGGGTTCTGAGGTGTTGTGTTGGTTTTGATTTTGAAGTGAGTGAGGACGTTTGTTTGCAAAAAACGATTCTAACATGGGCAGCAAATGAAGGCATCTAGTGCCAAATAGGATGCCGTTCATGCCACATCAGCTGGAACTCAAACGGGATCTTGAGGAGTGACAGATGGAGGAGGACTTTGGTAAGTTCAGTGAGCACTCAGAAGCAAATCAAAGTACAGTGACCACAACGTGACAACATTCAAAGTTCAATGATTAATGAAACTTTTTATTCTATGAATGGGTGTAATTTCCTCTTTTTGAAGTGTTTATAAACAGGCACGTAAAATCATCTCAATGGACCATTTATAAATGGGCTGCTAAATTAATTGATCTTATTATAAATTATAATATATAAAATGCAATCACATCTACAACAAATGAAAAGATTTGGCTGGTAAATTTATGGGAAAAAAATTGCCACTTATTATAAATTACAATATATAATTTGTCATTTAATTATTATTTAATTTTTTATTGAAGTCTCAAAGTCGTACTTGTGTTTAAAATTTGGATTCTTTTTTAACATATCCCCGTCTTCTACATTTTAGAAAATAAAAGATTCGACACTTAGATACATACTCATAATCGATATCAGTACCAGAGTCAGAGCATTATAGGTGGTTTTGGAGATGATGTGCTCCAATGGACAGATATGGGCTCCCGTGTGTGCAGAGACAACACGATTCTAAGAGGAGATGGCTCTGTGTGTCATGGTTCTATTTGGGAGCATGTAACAGTGATCTGACGGTGGAGGTGCCGGGGTCAGGTGTTCGGGTGGATTGCTCGGGCAACTTTCTGTCCTTGGATCCAGGTTTGCATGCAGTGTTCTTGGCCTCAGAACTTGATGCTAGGGCTACACTTTAACCTCGGTGATCTCGACCATGAACATAGGTGCCTGGACAACACTGTGGCCTCGGGTCTGGCTTAAGTGCTTTGGGCGGTGTTCTGGCCTTGTATTTGGTTGTCTTTGGGTTTTGAGTACGGTCAGGCTAGTCTCTTTACAATACAGGTCTAGCCTCTTTATCGTATTAATCTTATTTTGGCAGTTAGATCAAATTATGGATTTTATTGCCCTCAATAAATTGATAATTTCTTTTGCATCATTTATTTATATAACTGCATGAATTTAAAGATGTTGCATTTTACAAGTTGTAATTGATTTATTCAAATTCTTCAGGCTCGATAGTAATTATTTGCGACTCATTTAACATAACAAGTTGAGTTTCAATCACCTTCTTGGATCTGAAGACGCTTTGCACTCACATTTTGCAAATGATAGTCCCTTCGTAATTTGTTTGTGTTAAACAATCCAAAGAGAAGAAGAAAAAGAGGCTAGGGTTTTATTGATTCTGCATAATGTAATTGAATGAATAAAACCTAGATACAAAGAGACTATATATAGTCTAAAATAAAGAAAACTTAAAAGACTATTCTACCCTTAATAAATAATGTTAACAAAATAATCATATATTTCTTAACATCTCCCCTCAAACTCACGATGCAGCAGCTACAAGCATCGAGAGTTTGCCAACAAGAAAACGAAAACGAGAAATAGAATGCGCCTTGGTAAAGAAATCTGCAAGCTGCAAAGAAGAAGAAACAAATGGCAAAGTAATTGTGCCATGCTTGAGATGATGACGAGTAAGGTGACAATCGATCTCAATGTGCTTAGTTCGTTCATGAAAAATTGAGTTGTGAGCAATCTGAATGGAACTCTGATTATCACAATACATAGGAGTGGGATGTGAAAGAAAAACTCCCATATCTGCAAGTAACCAACGTAACCAAACAATCTCTTTGGTAGTGGATGCCATAAGCACGATATTACCACCGGTTGAAGATTGAGACACAATAGATTGCTTCTTGCTCTTCCAAGAAATAAGAGAATCACCCAAAAAGATACGAAGCAGGTAACAAACTTACGATGCACGTGGGATCACCGCCATGATCGGCATCGTAGTATGCACGCAGCTCCAAGGAAGATGTGGATGGAAGTAAAAGACTACGAAAGGCTGTACCCGAAGATATCGCAAAATACGAAGAGCAGTGCCCAATGAGCTGTAGTAGGAGAAGCAACAAACTGACTAACAACATGAACAGCATATGCAATATCTGGACGAGTAATAGTGAGATATACCAAGCTCCCAACAACAGTACGGTATAAAGTAGGATCTGATAAAGGCAAACCATCAGAAGAAGAGTACTTTGCGTTAACCTCAATGGGAGTATCAACAGTCTTATTATCAGTAAGTCGAGCAGTTCAAGAATATACGCAACATATTTATTTGACCGAGAAAGAAGATAACCTCTAGGTGAAGCGAGGCTACCTCAATACCCAAGAAATATCGTAGAGAACCCAAATCCTTCATTTCAAACTGTCTAGCCAACTCTGTCTTCAAAACTGAAATACCATCAATATCATCACCAGTAATAATCATGTCATCAACATATAAAGATAGAATGATACGACCTGCATCAGTGCACTTAACAAAAAAAGCAGAATCATGACTACTAGAAGCAAATCCAAGAGAAGAGATCACAACAGAAAATTTCTCAAACCAAGCACGAGGTGCTTGTTTGAGACCATACAACGCCTTCTTGAGCTTGCAAACATACCCAGAATCATGTGGAACACCAGGAGGGGGAGCCATATAAACTTCTTCTTGAAGATCTCCATTCAAGAAGGCATTTTTAACATCAAGTTGAGAGATACGCCACTGACGAACCGAAGCTAGTGCAATAAGAGTATGAATAGTAGTCATTTTTGCAACAGGAGCAAATGTCTCCTCGTAATCCATACCATACTGTTGAGAGTACCCTTTTGCAACCAACCTAGCTTTGTATCGCTTAATTAATCCATCAGAATTAGTCTTGATCTTATACACCCAACGACAACCAATAACACTCTTACCAGGAGGTAGAGGAACCAAATTCCAAGTACGAGTCTTATGCAAAGCAGAAAGTTCCTCATCCGTAGCTTACTGCCAAAGAGGATCGCGAATTGCCTCTTTATAGGAAAAGGGCTCAGAGAGACAATGAATAGAAGCTAAAAATGAAGTAAAAGATGAAGAATAATAAGAATAAGCAAAATCTGGTAACTTTGTAGACTTACGAATGCGTATGGATTGACGTAGAGGTGGATCCACAGTCTCAGACGGAGCTTGAGGGACCATAGGAAAGAGGGAGCTTCAGGTGTGCTGGAGAATAAAGTGTCGTACATGCAGAATGATCAGTATTTGAAGTGCTAGGAACTTCAGATGACAAACTATCAGAATCAGTAGAAAAAGGATCTATACGAATAAGATCAAATCTAGTCAAACTATGAGCAGTTGATGGAATAGAAAAGAAAGGTATATGCTCGAGAAACACAACATGACGAGACACATAAAGTTTCTGAGTTATTGGATCAAAACAACGATACCCCTTTTGACCTTCACCATAACCAAGAAAGACACAAATAGCAGATCGAGATGACAACTTGCTGCGTTCTACATGAGGACGAAGAACGAAACAAGTACAACCAAAAACTCTAAAGAAAGAATAATCAGGGGCATACCCATACAACTTTTCGAAAGGAGAAAAACCTGAAATATGAGAAGATGGAATTGTATTAATCAAACTTACAGCAGTAAACGACTTCACCCCAGTACACTAGGAAGCGAAGCAGACAATAAGAGATAGAGCGAGCAGTTTCAACAATGTGCCTATGTTTTCTTTCAGTAACACCATTTTGCTCAGGAATACCTATACAGGAAGTTTGGTGAATAGTTCCATCTGAGGAAAGCAGCTTACAAAATTTATTAGAAGTGTATTCCCCATCCAAATCATACTTAAAACATATGATAATGGCAGAATGTTGAGTTTTGACAAGAGCACGTAAGGCTGTGTATATCTCAAAGAATTCAGAACGATGTTTTATTAAATAAACCTAATAATAACGAGTATGGTCATCAATAAAAGAAACATAATACCGGGACCCTCCTTTTGTGGCAACGGAGAAGGCCCCCATACATCGGGAATGAATCAAATCAAATGGAGAGGAAGAAAGCAAATACTTCGATTAAAAGGTAAAGCTGAAAATTTTGCCAGTTTACATCCACTACAATCTGAAATATCATAAGGTTGCAAATTTCCTAATGCCCCTGTAGAAGCCAAATATCTCAAACGAGAAGACGAAACATGACCTAGGCGAGAATGCCATAAATAAAAACTAGAAGAAGAAGGACTCAAACGAAAAGAAGATAAATCAACACTAGTAGCAGCAGCAGCAACTGGTACTTTTAACTCATCCAAAACATATAGTCCCCCCTTCCTACGGCCTGTCCCAATCAGCTTCTGAGACTGGAGATCTGCACATAACAAGAAGAAGAAGAAAATGTGACTAAATTACCAGAATCACATAACTGACCAACAGAAGCAAGATTTAATTTGAGTTTCGGAATATGATAAACATTAGGGAGAGACAAGTGAGGTGTGACAACAGAACCAACACCTGCTAAAGGCATAGGAGTGCCATCAGCAGTCATGACAGGAATACAAGACGAATGAGACACGGAAGCAAAAGATGAAGAATCTGGAGACATATGATGTGAAGCACCAGAATCCAAGACCCAAACAGAATGTGACATACCTGAAGAACTATGAGGCAACGACCTCTACGGAGACATAGCTTGTGGCTGTAAGGAGAGAAACTTCGAAATTGCTCGGCGGTACCGGGATGCGTGAAAGGACCCGATGAAGCTACCGCAGCATTGAAGCTCGTGGTGGTCTATAACCCTGAGGTGGTCTACGATCATTCGATTGTGATTGATTGCCAGGCTTCCAAGCTTGGAATTGCTGCATGGTTCGATTCTGCCGTCTCAACTTAGGACATTGAGCCTTCCAATGACCTTTCTCCTTACAGAAACTGCACTCATCACGGGCAGCCCTTGCGTGAAACATATTATGATTATTAGACAGTGACTTAGAAGGCATTGCTAACACAGAAGGATTAGGAGTAGAAAGAATTCCCTTTCTGAATAAGACTTAAGACGTATTTCTTGACCCAATAACTCACTGACAACTGAATCAACAGAAGGGAGTGGAGAACGATGCAAAATTGAACCTCTAAGTCCTTCAAAATCACTGCGAAGTGCCGTTAGAAACTGTACCAACCGTTGCTGCTCTCTATGAACAATAAAGGCATTGCACGCCTTTAATTCTGCCGATTACGCAGAGCCAATTGATCCCAAAGATCTGTTATAGCGAGAATAAAACTCACGAACACTCATATTTTTTTTTTGTTGAAGAGCTCGTATGTCATTCTCTAATTGATCTTTGTTTTGCAAAATTTGATTGAGTGAATAACCTTTGCGGATGTTCCCAAACCTCCTTTCTTTGTATCATACTTTGCCAACTCTCTACCTATGGAATGCTCAACGAAATTGTTAATCCAAGTAATAATTTTTGAATTGTTTGCTTCCCCAAGTATCTATTGAAGCAAGATAACCCTCATCAATATCCGTAGGTTTTAAAGTTCCACTAACATATCCCCACATCTTTTTACCCTTAAGAAAATTTCTCAACACATAACTCCAATACGAATAATTCTTTCCATCCAACCTCACACTCACGAATTGTAGCGAATCGTCTCTTTCGGTAGCCATAATAAAAAGAAAAGAAGAAGGAAACCCAAATCGCAAAAGTAAGGGAAACGAAATACCAGATTAAACGAAAGAAAACCTAACGAAATACCAATTGCGAAGCTAACGAAATACCAATTGCGCGAATGAAAACCCTAACGAAATACCAATTGCAGAATCTGAATGAAAACCCTAATGAAATACCAGATTGCAGAAACGGAACGAAAAATCCTCCCAAAATCGCGAAAGCTGTATTTGAGATTATGTCAAATCCCATGAAACCTAGCTCTGATACCATGTTAAACAATCCAAAGAGAAGAAGAAAAAGAGGCTAGGGTTTTATTGATTCTGCATAATGTAATTGAATGAATAAAACCTAGATACAAAGAGACTATATATAGTCTAAAATAAAGAAAACTTAAAAGACTATTCTACCCTTAATAAATAATGTTAACAAAATAATCATATATTTCTTAACAGTTTGAACTGCAGAGACTATCAATCCTCGGGGACAAAGAACGCTAAATGAAGTTACGCGTATAACAAATCCGGTCTATCCATAATGTTTGTACCATTTGTGCACGAACACTAAGGGGGCGTTCTCTTTGTTGTTTTCAAGTCGTTTTCTGTTTTCGATTTTTCAAAACGGTGAAAACGTGTTCTCTTTCCCGTTTTCGAAAACGTATTTTCGAAAACACCAAAAAAAAATACTGAAGAAAACAGAAAACGGGGAAAATGTCGTTTTGGGCATTTTCTGTTGAAAACTCGAAAAAGTTGAAAACACGGGAAACAAGATCTAAAACAAGAAAAGCCTCTTCATTTCTCTCTCTCTCTCTTTTTCCACAGAGAGAGAGAGAGCGACGAGAGGGAAGGGGCTTCGCCCCCTTCCTCCGATTCCACCACCGCCGCCGACGGCGGTTGGTGGCAGCGCCACCACTTATGGTAGTGGTGGCGCCGGTGCAGTAAATTTGGCGCGGATTGAAGGCTAAACCGAGGTGTTGGGGTTCGAGCTTTTGGGTTTCTTGGCTCGGATTCTTGGATTTTTCTGGTAGTGTTCGAGCTGCAAATGAGTGGTGAAGTGAGGTAAGTCCATGGGTTTTCGTGTTTTCTTGGTTTTGTGGTTGATTGTGTGATGTTGGTGAGGTGAACTTGTGGAGGTGTTGCAGGTGGTTGTCGATTTTGGAGGTGAAGATGGTGGTGGTTTTGGAGTTCGAATTTTTTTGTGACTGTGGCAGATGTGTTGGAGGCTGTAGCTTGGGGTTTTGGCTTAGTGCAGTGTCTGGGTTGAGGTGAGCTTCGGTTTGGTGGTTCTGGGTCGATGGCCGTGTGGTGTTGTTGGTCTCGTGAGCTGGAGGTAGTGTTGTTAGTGATGGTGTAAGCTGCTGGTTGTTGGTTTGGTGAGTTGGGGATGGAAGCTGAGGCTCGAGTGTGTGTAGCAATTAGGTTTTGAGATTGAGGTCTCGTTTTTGCAGCTTTGTGGTCTTTTGCAGTGGGTAGTTTGAGGTGGTTCAGGCTGTAGCTTGGTCTCGGTTTCTCAAAATTTCAAAGTAAACGGGTTTTCCATTTTTACGTTTTCGAAAACAGTTTTTCAGAACGGCAAAAAGAACGTATTTTCAAAAATTTTAAAACAGACACTCAAAACACAAAATACAAAACGAATTCAAAACTCAAAATACAAAACTGAAACACAAAGAGAACGCCCCCTAAGTGCCTCATGAGGCTCGTGTTCATCTTCATCATGCAACAAACATTCTGGGTTCAACATCACACGGGGTATAAACATAATGCCACAACCCAAACTCATCCTTTATTTACATAATAAAGTGGTCTGCATCTGTACAAGTGTCACAAATCTTTAGAAAATGCCTTCTAAATGCGTACAAAAATAGTTTCGCTATTAGCCCGAAAACTAGACCAACCAAATGCAAAACTAGTAAATCATCAGATGGAAGCAAGCCTGCTAATTCCTGGAACTTCTGTTTGCAATGAAGACATCACCTCGTCATACTTGGAAGCATATACAAAGCCCCATAGCTGCATAGAAAACAAGACATAAACAACTTTAATCATCGTAGTAAAGGAAAATTCTTGTCCAAAATCTCCTATAAATACCTCACTTTTATAGAAGTGATGATGCCACGACGTGTGTGAGATAGACGTGCACGTGGGATGGGAGAGGGTGGAGACATGAATGTTGAATCAACTTATCTAAAAGTTTAAGCCGATAGAAAGAGGACATATTCAACCCACTTCGTGTGTGAGACGGGGGTGTGATGTTAAGGGATAAAATCCCACATCGAATAAAGATGAAAACATAGACCAATTTATAAAAGTTTTGGGCTACTCCTCTTAATAAAGTTGACATTTTAAGATGGAATCTCAAATCTTAACATGGTATCAGAGCCCATTAAACTCCAATGAGCAATTCGATCCGATTAAGACTCAAAAAAATTGAGCACACGGATTTCAAGATTGGTCTGCTCAAACAAGCCACCATCTTGAGGGGGCATGTTAAGGGAGTAGCTCAAACTCTTATAAATTGGTCTATGTTCTCATCTTTATTCGACGTAAGATTTTATCCCTTAACACATAGGGGGTGAGTTTCAGCAAGATTTGAACCTAGGTCTTTTGGGTAGCTCTAGTACCATATTCAACCACCTTATCTAAAAGTTCATACTTTTGAAGAGAATACATATTATATATTTAAATTACAAGTTCAATGATAGGAATACCTCAGTTTCAGTCACTACAAAATCTTCAGCGTGCGCCAAACAGGGATTTCCATATGTCTCCGAGGACGAACTTGATCCACTCAGTCTTGAAGGGGGTGGGATAAGAAATAAGGACACAGTATTTCCATTTATTGGATAAATAGGTACATATGTTAGAATAAATACTATAGAAACTAAACGATAAAGGAAGTTGAAAACTTACAGATCTCCATCCAAATAGAGCGCAAAGTGACCACCCCCACCCAAGGCTAAATAATCCGTAGAGCACAAAGTAAAATAGCGGTTCACACCTGTTAATGTGTAGGTTACAATATAAAATATGACAAATATATTCAAATCTATTAACCTGAGGTCCTGAACTCCTGCTAGGCATTACAGAAGGTAGAAAATTTTCCAAGAGAATAAAAGAATAGATTAGATATATTTAGACTAAATACAGAATCCTTCAAAACCAAAAGTTCTAACACAGTGCACTTACGCATCACTGCCTTTTATTTTTAATCTAATTGATAGGCCAATTATATATCATGTCATAATAAACCACTGGAACAACTTCCACTCATCTAAGGACGGGCATTGTGCAATAATAGTTTAAGTTATTCTTCAAACAATTGCAGTTTTACTAAGTCGAAAAACTTTGAAGTCATTGTAAAAGTTAATTTTTATAAAGCATTGCATATAAAAAATGCAGCAGACACCCTTGTGATCATGCACTTGCAGGCTATTTACACATTTTAACTTGACAGAAGAAAAAAAGAAAAAGTTGGATTCATTAAAATATGGAAGAATAGAGATAGACCCAGTCAAAAAAGTAAAATAAAAACACAATACTGTGAAGGCAAATGATCAGAGAAAGAAGAATTAATACCTGTGGGACGAAATATACGAGGATGGCCAGATATATTTGTGAAAACAAATGTATCATTCGTTCCCTGGTTTTCATTCACTGTTAATTTGAATGGAAAAATAACATAGCATGTAATAACATACTAAAAAAATACATCATTACCTGATACTTCTTATTTGATGGTCTCAAGGGTGCCTCAACCAAGCCACCAAAAACTGTGCCATTACGGTCCCCAACAACCTAAAAGATAAATAAACTAATAAGGGATACAGAGAGAGAGGGGGGCATTTGGTAAGTCTCATTTCAGTATATATAAATGCACATGTGAGCATAGACAAAGAGCCTGAACTATAAAATTAAAATGGACAAACAAAACATTGATTCTTGATTGATGACATGTTTTCTCAACTGTCAACTTAGTCTGGCAGATACAAATCACATCATTAAGAATACCCTTCAACCGTGCCCTGGAATCATCATTCTTATTCCAGATTAAAGAGAGAAGAAATGAGACATAGGATCTACAATACTCAAAGAATTTCACATCTTAAACATGAAATACAGGTTACGTATACGACAAATCATGATGGATGTTAAGATAGCACTTATCAGTCTAGAATAGCTGCATAAATAAGTAATTAAGTAAGCTCACTGTAATGTATGATATCATTCGCACTACAATATGATGAATTTATGTTACTCTTTCAATTGTCACAATCACAAGGATCACACTTTGGAAACAGCGATCAAAATGAGAACCCTTTATCACAGAGACAAAAACTGATATCATACTTGGAGGAGAAGCCATCTACAATAGGAAGCACATCATGAAGTATAATCTTTTGGTTGAAATATTTATATTTGGTATCAGGGCAAAAAAAATTACACTTTTACAGCATTCCCATTTGTGGCATCATGAGTTTGGGCATACCAAGAAAATACAAAGTTCTGATCATTATACCATCATCCACCGAGAGTTTCTGGACTATTTAGAAATAAGCATTTTAAGAAAGAAAAAAGTTCTGAGAAAGATTATTAAAATAAAGAAAGGAGTAATTAGCATAAAATTGCAATAAATAAATATAATATTTCAGCACTAGTCTAAAATTCAATATAAAATTTGGGTTATACATTGAAAGGAAATAATGAAAAATAGATTACTCATGATGAAAGGAAAAAGAGAGCTTGATTCTCAGGAGACTTAGAGCTGGTCATGAAACTGGTTTCACAAGCATAATAGCCATAGAAATTGTAGTTTAAGGTTGTCAAAATAGTGAAAAAGTATATGTAGGCCCACAAGTTAGAAATGTTACCAGCAGACTGAGGCCAGGCCAAATCATGCTTCTCCTGTACAATGTCGAAAGTGATATACCATGCCTCCAAGTACTGAGAGATCAAAGCAAGGAATTAAAGTCTATGTTTGAAGATAGCATGTAAAGGAAACTCAAACAAAAAGCACATGCAAACGATCCACGCAAGAAAGGAAATTGACATGTTTCTTCACCTGTATAACAATACCCATTTCAGTCCCTGGACGGTCACTGGGAGTGCAGCATAAAGAACACTGCGAGTTTTCTCAGAGAGAAGCAACGAAGGTTCAGAAGTCTCCGGAAGATTGTCCAAAGGCAATGTCTCTTTTGAAGTTTTCATTTGAATATCCTCATCTTGGGAAGCCTTAGAATTACTTCCATCATCAGTTACCATAACAGAACTGCCTTTGGGGCCTTGGTTTCGAAAGCCACTTAATTTAGCTGCTTGATAGAAAGCTCTGCCAAGTGATTGTTTACCCCTCGAAAACAAACTCTTCTTCCTGCCATTTTCTTTCGTTGTTGGTTCAGATGATGGTTTAAATTGATCCTCGAGAGACATGTTTTCTCCATCAAACTTAGAATTAGTCTGAGATTCTGAGGATGCTACTAAAGAATATAAAAAGGCAGTAAAAGAAGATGTATCAGGACCATCAACAGAGTCCCCAGAGCCGTCCTTCGAGCCTGATTCTAGCTGACTACATTCATTCTTCTCTTCCTGTCAAAACCAAAAGCAAATGCTAATTAGCATTAGAATTAATGGATGCGATAAGATACAAAAGAAAAGAGACATAATGGATCCAAGATTTTTAAGTTCAAAAAGATGAAGTTTCTTCTTTCACCCAATATAACAAGTGGAGTCAATCGGTTAAGAGACTGCACCACTTCAAATTAAAATTTTATCTTCAAATTTCATCCTATTATTTTTTCCTGCTTCTTTTCCCTTGTCTTTTCTCATGTCTCTACTTTTGTTCCTTTTTCTTTTGATCCATACTCGTTCACACCTAGTGCACCCTCTAATTACAGCATTGATTTTCATGGTAAGCACAAAACTAGGCAAATGGCATGAGTAATTATCTAATTCTAGTGCAACAGTTAACCAGCCTGAGATAGGCACCAATGAAACTTGATTCCTAATAAATATAAGACCATATTATCGCACTATTCCTAAGCATGCTTGCGACAAAAAAAATCCCTACAATCATGGCAATAATTTCAAAATCACAACTCCAAAATAATCAAATTGGCAAAAAAAATTCCCTCACAAATATAACCATTTAAAACGAAGGCACCATTAAAATCTAACCCTAAACCTGAAGAACTGATACTCGGAACACCAACATAAGCATATGTTAAGAATTACAAAACCTAATTCTATTCCACTGAAAGCAATCAATTCAGAGAAAGAAAAACAAACACTCAAGACAAACAAGATTTATGGATGTTCGCTTCAACGTGAGACTACATATTGTTCCAATGCTGCAGTAATTCACTATCATGAAAGAAAAAAAAAAGGTTTACCAGATAAAATTGAACTCCTATCTTCTCTAGCCACTCTTTCTCTCTTTTTTAGGATAATAATAAAGCCTAATTCAAAATCCCTTAATTCTAGTCAAACAGCACATAATTCAAGGTGGGTATTCAAGAATTTAGCCAAATAATGATAAACCGATCATCAAACATATTAGCACAATAAGGAACCTCAAATAAAAGATCATTACATCAACAAACAAAAAAGTCCTTTATAATAAAGAAACAGATAAAGGTATCAGAAATTACAAGTGGAGGAGGTGACTTTGAGGGTTTTTCAGAAATGGGATTGAGATAAACAGTAGTTAGATCAGATAAAAAGTGGGCTGCTTTACTCCTCAATGAATTCTTGCGCTGCTTTTGCTCTTCTTCTTTTTCTTGATGCTCCTTGCCCATTTCTACTACTGATATACCTATCTATTTCTTGATTAATTATGCTACGATCATACGATTTCCACTATCTTTAAGAGTTTGGAACATATTCAGCAATATAAACAGACAATCAAAGCTAGATAAAGCCCCAGAATCTATCCTATTCTCTTTCATTCCATTTTTTTTCCCTTGATAACAACTACAGGTGGGATTAGGAAGAAGGGTGCGTTCTAAGTGACCCCATATTTTTTCTTTATTATTTACATTAGATAGATTATTCTACAGCTTCTTCTTTTTTTTCTTTTTTACAAGAAAGGAAGAGTCAAAAGCACTTTTCCTCTTTTTTTTTTTTTTTTGAAACCCAATAATATTTTTTCTGTTCTTAAAAAGATTGGAAATTTTCAATATTGCGTGGACCAAATTGTTTCGTTTGGTCTTTGACTCTTTCAATATTAGCTTTTCATTTTTCTTTCAGAAAATTACGGCTTTGATCCTCATCAATGGTTTCTGTTGCAAATTTGTCTTCTAACTTTTATCAAGTATATTTTTTTTTTCTCAATGTATATTGTACTAGTAGTTTTAATAGACAGTTTTGGCCTATGTTTGATCCTAATTATTTTCAAAATACATTTTTTCAATCTTTTTTTAACTATACATTTTTCAATAAAATAATATTACACGCAAATTCAAAATTTTTCCTTATTTTTTAACAACACATTCTCCATCAATCTACTATTCAAAAATGTAATCTTTGCCAAATAATGGGGGCTCAAACAGGGGTCTACAAATTCAATAAAAAGTTAAATAAGAGAAAAAATAATCGTCTCAGTTTCTGCGTTCGATTACTCCAATCCCACCCCTCGCGTACTACTAATAGGGGTCACTGATTGTAGTTAGGGAAAGTTACAAGGGTAGTGCGTGTAAGACCAATTAATGCGGCACAAGTAATATTATTAATAAATTAATTAAAGTAGTTTATTATAGTTAAAATTCTGCTGGCCCATTGAAAAGTTTGATGGAAAGTGAGTAGTTGTTTATGGTTCATGAAATTGCCTCCCTCTATCTGTAAATGTGAATGGAACCCGTCAAATTTAAATATTCAATTGAAGAGAGGAAAAGAGACATAACGATTTCTTGATTTTACAAGTTTTTTTTTTGTAGGTTTAAATATTTCAATTATTGTTATAGATCAATGTATGTTTCTTGATGAATTAAATCTATACGTGAAAATCATGAATTCTAAAGATTTTGATATTAATGTTAATTAATTGCTTACATGTAGTATCAGAGCCAATGCTAAAGAATTCTTGATTTTCCTTTAAAGATTATAATTTTCCGTTTATTGATCCTTCATTTTTGTTATCGATTTATGGAACAAAATTCATTTGACTTCAATTACGGTTCCGTCCAAATGCTATTAAGCTCATGTTTGGTTCGAATTAAAATCTTATTTTAATCAAAATTAAACAGTCAATATTAACCGTATCTTTCATAAATCCCAAAACTTTTCAACCACACATTTCAAAAACTTCTACAACCATCTATTAAAAAATCTAATTTTAATTTCCACCAAACACCTTCTAATTGTTTCCGAAATCGGGTCATTTCCTGTTGAAACATGAAATCAAGCCCAAATACTATTATTATAATAGGAGTAATGTTGTTTTGTTAAAAAATCTGTAACATTCACGCATTTCGGTTAATATAGGTTTCACACCATTAAATCAGATGATTATTATTATTATTCATGTAAAAGAAAAGAGACTTTAATATGTGTGAGAAGGGAAATAATGATTAGCAATTTAGTCTAGTGAAAAGCAATGTTTTGAAAATCGACCTGAAAATTGACCCCAAAAAAAGAGAGAGTCAAGGGTCAAAAGTTGAATCGGATCGAACCGGAAATAATATTGTGAAGTACAAAAAATGAAAACTTTTTTTTGACTTACTGAAAGTCCACGCCTGACATGAATGACTACACATGGACTTGGGGGACTATTGTTACGAGTCATAATATAGAAGCGACACGTGGCACCATATTTCAGTGGTGGGACCAGTTTACTTAGGCCAGGGTATGTTCTCTTAGCCCCCGACGTGGATTCCGAGGTCCTAGCTATTGTTCCGAGGCCCTCAAGACAAGTCATATGCCTTCACTGCCATCCCAGGCCCAAGCCTCGAGTTGAAGAAGAGCACATGGAAAGATATTGCAATGATAAAAGATCCATGTGAATGATTGACGTGACTTTTGTATAAAGTAAACTCTGTCTTGTCTAGTCAATGTAAGAACATTTAATGCTTTGTAAGGTTAGGAGAGTCATCTTGGTGACTAGGATTTGATGTCTTGGCCGAGGAGACGAGGCCACGTGTAATTGATCCAAATGTCATTATTCGACTTGTAATACTATAAATACTCCAATTGGATCACTTTCTATACCAAAACTCAATATAACGGACTAATAATTTCTTGTTTTAAACAAGTAGCTGCACCTTCTTTCAGTGTTTTTATTATAACTTTGTATTCTGATGTCCAATTGAGACGATTCAAAATGAATTGGAAAGCTAACTCATCTGGATACAACCTTTATTTAAACATCATTCTCCAATTCGACCCTTTGACTATGGCAAAATAGGTTTGTATCTACAAATATTGTTCTTCATCGATTGGATTCTTATGCAATCGTGTTCTATATATCTTGCCGAAGACCCGAACGTTGACGTCTCGTGTAGTGAGCTCCTCCCACTTCCAGATTTGGAGCCTTCCTGACCGTTCATCGGTACACACATGTTGGACAAGGCTTACACGTGCACGAGTGGGTTCGACATCTGTTCACAACATTTTTTGGGGTTAACAAATATAATTAAATAAAAAAAATTGTATATTAATATATATCCCCTTAGAATTTTATATTAAGTAAAAGAGTATTTTTAATATTTATTATTTAACTGCTAGTAATTATTTTAATAACCATTTCACATGAAATTAACATTAAATAGGCTAGTGTACAAACTTAATATAAAATAAAAACTAAATGGACTACATATATATCTAAATGGGCCCAAATGAAATACAATGAACCCTACATTCTCAACAACAACTAATGATATCCCTTTCCTACCAAGAAAGAGATGAGACAAAAGACGGCGGCGGCACCTCTACCGGTTGTTGCTTCATCAATTTTTCATTTTTCCTTTTGGATACCATATCCTAAGAGCTTGTTATGGAGAGATTTTTGGGGGAAAAATTGATTTTGAATAGTGATATGATGTGAAATATGTGGTTGAAAAAGAAGAAAAAATTATTGATGTGATGAAAAATATTATTTTATTGAAGAATGTGTGGTTGAAAATGAGAATTGATTTACTGTAGAAAAATCTAAATCCATCCCAAACAGGACCTAAATATGTGAATTCTAAGGGTTTTGCAAAAATAAAATTTGGGTGGAAAGAAAATGGATTTCATGGAATTGAATTGTCTAAAATTTGTTTTACTGAGAATTGTTAATTAATTGTATTTGATTGATATAATTTTTTCACTTGAAAAATGTGGAAATTTTGGATATTTTGGTGTTCGTTTAGCTTTTTTTTTTTCATGAAAATTGTCCAGTAAAAGGATATAATTTGTAACCATTGGGAATAAAATTTGTTTCAATTGTAAAAAAAAAAAAAAAATGAGAACCTAGAAAATCATTTTCCCACCAAAGTGGTGGGAAAATCAATTTTATTTACTGTTGCAATTACAGTTATCAATGGGTGCCAAAGTTACTGTTGCAATATTTGTGTTTGGGTGCCAAATTTATTGTTACAGTTACCTGGGCTAAAAATATGAATACTTAAGTATGTTTTGCCTGAACTCCATTACCATTAATTAGTTTATTGTGTATTTTGTGGCTCAACAAGAACATGTAAATCTGTAAATAAACAATAAGTGATAAATGTTTTGCTTATGTAATTAATGTTCGATTAATGTTGTTGTTACTCATCAAAGTGGCCAAATATTATGGTCTTGAGAACACTAAATTACACAATTTATTAGTCAATTACTCTTAATAGTTTGATGTTTATAAAAGAAGATGACATTATGATTATTATTGTCAAGAGTTTATTGACGTTCATAGATTATAAAATTATTATGGATCACCTCAGTTAATTTTATTAATCTCGAACATTATCGTGGTTCATTGACATACTTAGTTAGATGTGTTTAGTATATTCAAAGATAACAAACATGTCTGATTAAGGTATATTTAATTACCAATTAAACCTAAACTAACATCATTATGTTTATTATGATTGTGTAATGTAGTATCGCCCAAAAGAGAACTACGGTATACATTTAATATTATCTGAATTTGTACTTAAGTGTTTAAGTTAAAACTCAAAGTATTAATGTTAGAGAATTTTATATTTTGTAGTATCTGTTTTCGTTTCTCTACATTCACATGCTTCATCTGTATCACTGTTCAATGTACTTAATTTCTCTCACTAGTGTGAACAAGTCATGTTCAACTTAGGTTTCTTAGACTTAAATTTGGCACTTCAAGTTGAGAAACTTGTTAATCTCATTGATGAGAGCAATGCTCATGAAAGATCTTTCTATAAGACTTGGGTCAAACAGATTAAGCCTAATATTTATGCGGATGACCTTAGTAAAGAATATTAAGTCCATTGTCCCTAAAACTGAGATTGCTAAGGAACATATGAAGTTTGTGAAAGAACGTTCTCAAACAGGTGACAAGTCACTTGCTTGCACACTGTGGGTACCATGCATGAACATGTTATTGAAATGAGTTACATTATAGCAAGACTTGAGACTCTTGGGATGGCCGTGGATGAGAATTTTCTGGTACAGTTATCATCAACTCATTGCCTCCTGCGTATTGTCCATTCTATTAGAACTATAATACCTTAAAGGACAAATGGAATATGAAAGAATTGCACAATATACTCGTGCAAGAGGAGATAAGGTTTAAGAATCAAGAAACTCATTCCGTTCATCTTGTAAGTCATCAAGGAGCTGGAAAGAAATATAAGAAAATGTCTGGAAAAAGCATTAAGCAAGGACCGCTAAAGATAAATGAGTCTTCTGCCCAAATTCACAATAAGAAACACAAGAAAGATGTGTCATATCTGTTGTAAACATGGGCAACATAAAAAGAACGGCTTGAAATGTAAGGCATGATTCGAAAGTAAAGGTAAAATTATTTCTTATGTATGTTTCGAATCTAATTTGATAGAATTTTCTTATAATACTTGGTGGATTGATTTCGGACGTACCACTCATGTTACCAATATGATGCAGAGATTCCTTTCACTCCAAACCAGAAATTCAAATGAAAAGTTTATTTTCATGAGCAATCGAGTCAAAGCTCATGTTGAAGCCATTGGAACTTACCATTTGATTTTAGATGCAGGACATCACTTTGATTTATTTCAAACTCTTTATGTAGTTTCTATTTCTTGCAGTTTAATTTCTTTATCAAAACTTGATTCTTCTGAATATTTCTTTAATGGTGAAAATGGATGTTCGAGTTTGTTTAAACAAAATCATCTTATCGGTTCCACTACTTTTTGTGATGGCTAATATAAATTAAGCTTTATAATCACTTTTCCGAGACTCTTTTAACTTTGAATCATAATGTTGGTACTAAACATGGTTTATTGATTGAACGATATGCTAACTTAAAACCTTTGGATCACATATCCAAGGAAAGATTTTAATGGATTTTCGACTTGCCTGAAGTCGGGCGGAGAGATTATGAGCATGTGTGGGATGACTTATAAGCTTCAAACATGTGGGATGACTTCTAATGGATTTTTTTAATGTGAATCCACATGTTTGAAGCTTCATATGCCAAGTATTACTCTTTTGTATATGCTGTCAGAAAGAGGACTCGATGGTTATTCAATCCCCTACATTTTAGCTATATCATTGATTAATCTTTCTACTATGGCATTTGATGAATTTGATAAGTTCATCTCATGCAGTGGAGAAGGATAGCTGGCTCCATCATGTTCCTCAACAATGATCTAAGGTTGGTGCATATTTTAACGTTGAATTTAAAGGTTCTAGTGTCCAATAGAAACCCTTTGCAACTAATCATCTCAATAGAATAGTAGAAGCATCAAAATGTGCATCGATTTGATCTATAGATGAGTTATTAGTAAGAATTAATTGTTGAAAATTTACAAGTGACAAACCGGTTAAAGACTAGCAACTAATGGTGTGAATGTCAATCAACGAGGTCCAAATGTATTTAAGCTTATTGAAACTCCATTTCATGTATAGATGAGTTTGAAATTCAGGCCGTTGAGATCTTTAATCCACAAACCCTACTGAACGCCCTTTTGGTGGAACCTTTGAAAAGTCAAAAATTACTTCCGAAACCAAAAAGATGCTTTGAGGCCTATTTGGATAATTTTTGAAAATGCTTTGTATGGTTAGAAGAGCATTTAGAGAAATTTGATCTAATGAAGCCTTCGCAGGATGCAACAAGCAAAAATAGAAGATACCCAAAGTAATAGAAGATATTTTTTCCTCCAATCCCGTGTTCTTCATCACATAGCTTTACATCTGGTATAGATTTGATTGCAGATTGCTTACTGCAAAAATTCAAAGTAATATCTTACCCTGTCAGAAACCTCTGGTCGAAACAGCAAAGAAAATCCATGGCCCAGAAGCTAACAGGCCAAATCTTCTGAAAAAGTAGCATATATTGCTCATCACAAACAAAGCTCGATTCACCAGCATTAATCCATATAAAGTAAAATGACAAGTAACTTGGGCCATGATTTCCGACTGGAACATCGATAGTCTACAATCACACAACAATCAAGAAAATAAACTGCAAATTCAAGATATGTGTTTAATATATATAGGAAAGCTGAGCACAGTACTCAAGCATCCTCATAACCTATCAAGGCAAGAAGCATTTTCTCGTAGTCTCCAGAAGTATCTCTAGCAATTGCACGCTCCAGAGGGATGCTGTTCCTTTTATGATATTCTTCTTTGATACACTGCATATTGACCTCAGCTTGTGTAACAACAACACGAGTAAGAGCCCGTTCATCTGTGCCCAGCTTGTTGATAGCTAAACGAAGAGTTTTCTCAAAATATTTCTCGGGACAGGTCAGGCACTTTATTGTTGCCCTTAGTAAGCTGAGGTAGTCATCCTTGGGATCAGATTTCAGATCCTGTAAACATTTCGATGTATTTAGAGTGCTGAGAAATTTGGAGGCAGTGAAATTAAACTTCTTAAGTAATGCATGGTTAACCATGACTTTCGCGACCAAGAGTGTCTTTCTAACCTTGGAATTTTACTTACAAGTAAATCAGTACATTTGAAAATAATATTGTTTTGTATTTGTCAAAGAAATAAAGAACGTTACTTATAGTGACAACGGAACCGTTCATCCTCTCATTAATTTGACACATTTATTTGACAAATAATCGTGACCTTTAATTTAAGTCAATTCAACGCTCAATATTTTATGGATATCAAGTGGTTATAACAAACTCTCACATGATCTTAGTGAAATACATATTGAGCGTTGGATTGACTTAAATTAAAGGTCACGATTATTTGTCAAATAAGTGTGTCAAATTAATGAGTAGGAGGAACGGTGCCGTATTGACAATATGGTAAGAGTCACTATCAAAATAAGCAACTTTTTTACTTGTATAAGTACGAAAGTCGAAAAAGGTAACTTCGAAGCCAAAATTTACTCAAAAATAACTTTGCCTAACTTTTAAGCTGAGCTATACATACTCCTAATTCTTAAACAATAAATTTCAAAGTAGAATTATCCTAGTACGGCATGAGATGTACCTTATTGATAGCATTTCCAAATTGATTGTTGTATTGGTTAAGCGTCGCATTGATCTGTGCTTTGCTCCTTGTTGCGAGAATTCTAATAACTTCCTCATGATTGTAGGCCTCGTCACAGATCTTCTCATGTAGTATCTTAGCCTCTAATTTTGCCAACATCATGTTCACCTCATCTCCTTCATACCTGAATGCACTTACAAGAGGAACCAAAAGCTGCTGGGGAATTAGCAGATTGTAAAAAAGCAGGGTCGTTATTTGTTTGCAACAATTACTCTACCTATGTTCTCTGATATCTTGTCCCAAACTTTGATAAGAAAATGTTGTAGTAGGTCGACATACCATATAAAACTTTGTCACATCAATAGGTTGATTGAAATGTTATGAGAAGGAAGCGAGATTTGCATATGGTTTAGGAAAAGCAAATCATAGGGTGCCAATCGCGTGATATGGAAGGTGCTAGGGGGAAAAAAACATTTACTTTTATTATTTATATCGTTATTATTGAAGATATCATGCACTGAATTCTAATCATTTTGTTTCAGTCATGGAAAAACTCACGAGACATTCAAATGAGATCCCTTCCCTTGTGTCATTCATTGGGTTGTTATCGTTCATGACCCAATTAGATGATAAAGTGAGACAAATTGTAATGCAAATTATTATATAACTTCGGATAATAAAAGTTCTACTTAAATAGAAATAAGACAATACAAAGAACATCAGTTTAGTCATTATAACTATAAGTATAAACAGTGGCGAAGCTAGATATTCTTCACCGTGGGGTCAAAAATTAAGTTGCAAGAAAGAACATTTTAACGTCTTTCTCTCTTGAACACTAGTTTCAACAATATTTTGCTCTTCACTCAAAAATTGAGATTTTCATTTAAAGTATAAAAACCGTTGGTGTTGATGGAGCGAAGTTACGTAGAAAAAGAGAATTATTTGATAAAAATTGCAAATCTAGATTTTGAGGGAAGAATGAGATTAATGAATAGAAGACAGGTTAATGGCAAAAACTTGTGAAAAAGATTAATGAATAGGAGACATGTTAATGGCAAAAACATGTGAAAATAGGGAAAAGGGAAAAAAATGGAATTTAGAATTTTTTGCAGGGTCAGTTGACCCTGCATGCTACCATGTAAATCAGCCCGAGTATAACAGTAGAATCAAACATAGGATCATATTGTCCCCAAGAGTAATTATTTTGGTATTTAGATTTGACAGGCGACTTGAAGAGGACGTTATGCATAAGATTAGAGTCTAGAGAGGATTGGAAAACAAGGAGAAGTGTTACCGTGATTCCATTTAACTGGAAGTATCTACCAAGTTAAAATGAAAATTCTATGGGATAATTAGACCACCTATATACCAAATGATTTGAGTGCAAGGCCATCAGATGATATACATTCCCAAGACAAATTAGCATAAATGCACATTCTAGGATGGATTTGTGACTATACTAGAATGATAAAAAATAAGATTAGGTGTGGCAGCAATGGAGAATAAATTCACGGAATAACTGAGGAAACTGGTTGTTGGCATGTCTTGTGCCACCTAAAGCTCTCATTAACAAGATTTACGTGATTCCAAAAGAACAGAGAGTTAAGATTGTGTGGTACACGGACATTAAGATTTAATATATAACAAACGAGAAACTTGTGATTTACCTTACGGAAATCACCAGTCGTGTGATATGCGACATCTTCTTCAAGAGATCTTTTATAACGAGCATGATATTCCTTCCTCACCAAAAAGAGATCATTGGAGGACCTGGTGCACGCAATTTCCATGATGACCCAATTGCTATAAGTCAATCGTTTTGTAGCCTCATTAGCCAAGTATGCATCTCTCTCGGTTGGATCCAATGCCCACAGCAGTACTGCATGCTGTTACATTAAGTAAATAGGCAGATGTGTAGGTAAGTTTTCTCAGACGAAGTGTACATAAACGACTCATTGAACTTTCAGCAGAATAATTATCTTTCTAAAAATATCGCAATGATTCACTTTGTCATCCAACTTAAAAGAATAAGAACCATCTTAACTGACCTGAAAGTCACTCGAAAGTTCACTGTCCAAGTCTTTTAGAAGATCTTCTCCATAAGTTGCAGCATATGTTTCCCGAATCAACTTGCGTTGTGCTGCATTCCTGTGAGCCAGGATCTGGATAATCAGTGCCTCATTTGTTCCCCATCCTGCAAATTTATGTTAGGCACAGATCATCATATTCGCTTTGGATACTTGAGTTGATCTTGCAATGAACCAAATAAAGTGGTGAGAAAGAATTAATGTAATGTAACCGATCCAAATTTCCACGTATTTTCTCGTCATTATAATGCAATTCAACATATACACACCTAGAGAATTTCATTCTGAAAAAAAAAAAAAAAACATATACACACCGAGTACCTATATACTCAAAATAAAAACTCTACCTGTACATCTTCTCCCTCCTACTCCTATCCCCATTCCAACCAGCACCCAAGCATCACTATTTGGTCAAATTTTTTACATTACAATCACAACGCTGTTTCAGAAAAAGATAACTAAATAAAAGAGGAACTAAAGATACTCATTCAATTTAGATCAATCTCCAAGATCAAACGGTTAAAAAACTCTCCACCATCTAAAGATCCTAATACCCGATTAAACCCAATTATGCATACATTTCCAATAGAGAATCATTTCCAGTCTGTTAACGTGCATTCAAACAGATATAAACCCATCACACAGATCTGATTGAAGAAGAGCAAAAAATAAAGACGATTCACAGAAAATTCAAGCTGTAAAATTTTTTACCTGCAAAAGCTTTTCTGAGTTGCTCAGAATCCTCTTCTGCAGGAGGAACGCTTGAAGGGACTTTAAGAGTTGCCATTATTCACTCTGTATCTCTTTGTGAATGTGTGTCTTGACGCTTCTGAGTGCGTGTATTTATGTTTGTAGGATTGCGGGGGTTATGAGTGAAGACAGTGGGATGGGGACGTAAAACTGGCAAAGAGTCGCCGCATCCACGTGTCTGTCGCGATTGAAATTCTTTAGTGGCGTTTATTTGGCTGGTGCATAAAACGTGTTTTTGCATCGGGGCCTTTCTTTGTGCATTTTTGGCTCAAATTTTAGTCTTTTATCAAAACTAAAATATTAATTTTAATTACGCGTCGAAAACTCTTAAAGTCATACTCAACTAATCTCCTTATAATTTATTTCAAACATGCACTTTGTTCAGACACAAAATTTAAACAAGAATACTTTAATCCTTACATTGAACTCGATCCTTCTCTATCCCACAACTCGAAAATCCTCGACGAGATGAGAAACGAAAATGTTTGTTTCAATCATTGTCATCCCTTAAATTTTTCTTAGAAATATTCTGCGCACAAATTCAACATTGTTTAAACCCAACAATTATCAAAGTTTTTCACATAATATAGAATATAAAATTCTAAACTTCAATTTTATACGTGTATTACTCTAACATATTATTCGAAACTCATTTTTCAAATATAGTTTAAAAACTAAGATCATGTTCTTTTTTCTTCACCATTTCAATCTTATTTTACTACTCAAGCTCAATCTTTTTCAACATAACTTTGTTGCATTCTTTCTTCTTTTTGTCAATGTCAAATAATTTGTATACAATCAGGAGCGGAGTCAATAAAGTAAATCAGTGTGGACACAATTTATCGATGTTGAACGCCGAGTTTTTGGTTATAGATTTAATGATGACAAAAATATAAAATAATATTACGACAATACTAAAAATGACATATTTTATAATATTAAAATCCACAAATTGCAACAAAGTCTTACACGAGATATTATCAATAAGCAGAAATTGATGATAAAACTAACAAAAACCCCCTCTTCTCTCTCTCCCAACCTATCAAATGCTCCACCATTCGATTCTAAATGTTATAGTTTCTAAACGTGCTCGTCTTTGGAGTTAAAAAGGGGACCAACAAACTTACAAGTCTTCTGGGGTATCATAGGACCATGATGGTCAATCGAAGTCTCCAACGCCAAGATCAATCACAAAGCTAATATCTTCAAGAAGGGTAAGAATCTCCGTGTATCAGATTCTTAGGTTGGTTATCGGGTATTCAGCTTATATAATGACTAAACCCGAGGAGGAAACAAAATACCTCCTAGATTGAGGCATTAAACTCCAAGTAACAAGGTTAATAATCTTTGAACCTAAGACACAGCACAACTTGAAATTAATTACGAACGGATTCAATTCAATTCAAGACCATTACCTTATTTATCAACAATCGGTTTCTTCATACACATAATATACATCAAAGAGAGAGAAAAAAGCTACAGACTTACAGTCAGGGGCGGAAGGTTACTGCTACGGGGCTGCCGAATGCACAGCCGTGAGCCTGCCACCCTAGTGTTTTGAATTGAAATGGATGCTGAAGCCTGGAGCCTGGAGGAAACGCAAAGGGCCAGAGGCGGTGTGGAAGGTAAATGAAAGGAAACGCTTAGTTAGACGCAGTCACACAATTTTGTGGAACCAAGCCGTTCGATCCTCAAAGCAATTACTTAATGCCAAGTTGTGACACCTTTCTCCATTAAGTTACCGTGTATGCAAAGAAAGAAGTTATTGTATAGTTATCTACATCAATCATGTTACATGGATATTCTTGTAAACATTAAGCCCCTGCCTGGGAGAGCTTTTGCTTCAAATTAAATTGGATTTTTTTACCGTTGGAAGCACAGCTTAGCGGCACTTTTTGACTTCTCCCTCACATTACTGGGACCCAGGCTGCCTTCCAACCGTCAAATAATCAAATTTTTTGCCCAAATAATCGACTCCAGACAAGCCCTAAGTATTTTGACATCCTAATACATGTCATCCTCCATAGCCACATATTTTTACAATACCCTTTCACATCATAGGCTAGATTTTGACACATAAGAGGAATGTCAACAACAATGTAAACAATAACATACATATAAGTTAATTCTATCTACATTGATGAAAGTCAACAACAATGTAAACAATAACGTACATATAAGTTAATTCTATCTACATTGATGAAACTTGAACTGCAAAATTAATTCTAAACTATAACCAAAAAAGGTTAAATAGTCAATTATGAAGACCCTCATAGTGGTTTATGAATGGTTAGACAATGAGTTGAGTCGAGTCAGTCCATGAACTTGCCTCAATACTCGATTTTGCTCATTAGGAAGCCGAGCTTGGCTTCACCTACAGGTTCTGTACATGAAGAGTCAAGTCTGCCTACTAATTAAATGTTTTGTTTCGAGAATTTAACTGAAAAAAATTGAACATGGGAAGAATAATCCTTATTTTTTGGGTTTGAGCTAAACATTGAGCCATAGAGACACAATCATTCTCCTTCACATGACAATTGCAACCGAGCTAAATCCCCCAACTACCACCCACATTTACCAATTTCCGCCATTATTCCGACTATCACCAACAGTAAGAATAATGTTATTTAACTCTACTGAGATTATAACTCCAATCTATATGACGTTAATGTGATATTAAATAATAAAAACAATTAAATGAGTCATTTAATTTTACATTTTATTTTGTCCATCACCTAACACGATATAAATTGGGGTTAATTATAATCGCATTGGGACTAAACAATATTATTCCTAATAGTAAAGATGGTCCACGCGTGTTAAAGAAAAATGCATCACAGCGTGAACTATCTTTAAAAAGTAAATTGGACCGTACTATTTACCTATCCATCACTTATTTTATAAATTATTTCCAAACTGAGATTGAGGTTTGGTCTTTTTGAACTTTGTATTTGACCATTAGAAGATCATTTTAGAAAAATGCCTATGAATCCAAATTCTTAGTACTTTTATAACCCATGAGTCTTTATATTTTTAGTATTTAATTTTTATTATAGAACTTTGTTATGTATTTTGTATTTATAATTTGAATTTTTTGGTTATAAAATAAAATCAAATCAAATCAAATTAAACCAAAATTATTTGGTTCGGTTCCCCAATTATATACGGAACCAACATTTTTATTATAAAAATAATCAATATTATTCTCGATTTGGTTCATTTTTCTTCGAAATCAAATCGAAATGAACCACGCCTCTAAATAAAATCAACCATCTTCGACTAATTGACATTAAATTCTATGGGATGACTCAAATACAAACCTTTATCATTTTTTTGTATCTGATTTAGAATGTGAAAGTCTTGATTACATCTCACATTTCTATAAAATTAATAATTTTGATTGGTATAATTTTCCATGGAAAATGTTGAAAGTTTGGTGTCCATTTGGCTTCGTTTTTTATGGAATTTGTCCATTAAAGTAATAATTTTTTCTACCATTGGGTCTAAAATGTGTTCCAATTGTAAAAAAAAAAAAAAATTTGCCATACCGAATATTCTTCGTTTGACTTTGTTTTGCATGAAAGTTGTCAATAAAAGTGAAAATTTTTTTTACTATTGTATCTAGAATTTGTTCCAATTGCAAAAAACAAAAAAAAAAAAAAAAAAACAAAAACAAAAAAAAAAGGTGGAAAATGTTTTCCCACCTATTAGGTGAAAAAATATTTTCCACCATTTGTGTATCAAATGGTTGTACCTAGAAAAAGAGAGGAAAACATTTTCCGTGAAAAATTTCGCATATCAAACAGTCAAAAAAGTGGAAGTAAGAAAATATTTTCCTACTTCCATGAAAAACTACACTAATCAAACGGACCCTGAGAGAATTTACCGTTGAAACATTCAATTTACGTGAAATTTAGTGAGTAGATTCTAAAACTTTTAAACGTAGTCATATTGTTTATGAACTTGTGTTGCAAAAAGGATCTTGGATCATGTAGGACCATAGCAAATTGAACATATAACCTTAACTATAAATAAAGGAACAATATATGACAAATATAAGTAAATTCGACCATTTATATCATTTATATATGACGTCTAAGAGCCTGTCTGGAGCTAATTAAAAGTGAAAAAATATCCATTATACAAGGAATGTGGGCCCTTGTATGTGAGATAATTTGTCAACAAAGTAGGGTGCAACAGTCACAAAACCAATTACAATTGGAAGGAAAAGTTTTACCAGACAGGGCCTAAATATCTTTTCAAATAAATTACAAAGTAAATTAAAAATTGCACGATTCTTTCCAACCTTTGATCTAATAGTGTTTATTCAAAAATATTGTCTAACTCGAGTTGAAACAGATATATACCCGCAAAAGAAGTGAAAAAAATCACTAGCTCAGTTTACCTTCCTCACCACCCTCTTCAATGTAAAGCCTCTTCCTTCCATCAGCTCTACCAAACAGACAAATCACAAGGAAACACGTGGCATAAAGGGCATGGGCCCTCCAACTGGTCTTGGGCGGTTGGTGCAACACAACTCTATGGAACACTGTCATGTAGTAATGCAGCCCAATACCAAAGCTCAAAAAGGTCTGTGCCAGGCCCACTAACTTGGTGGACAGCCCAGTTACAGTGGAGAATACCAGAATCAAGTACATCAACAGTAGCAAGAGATACAACAAATAAGCGAGTGTTTGCAGAACTTGTACACACAGAAAGGTGGACTGTGAAGTAGCATAGGAAACCCTCAGTGGCTCGAGCCCGGTAACTAATGAGGATAAACATAATATGGAGAAATATATAGAAAGATAAATCTGAATAAAACTTAAGAGCTTTTGGAGTGAAAAGTAGGGTTTAATATGCTTGAAAATAAGTGAGAGAAAAATAAGTAGAATGAAAATAAAGCCAAAAGAGACTGTAGAGGCAACTGTGGGTGCATATTTGTTGCCTACATAAGGCTTGAATCCTTTGGTGAATGCTTTATTGTACTTGTTGAGATAAACTTTTGAAGTTCTGGAAATTTTCTGAAAATCCGGCACAAGGGTTTCTTGAAACTTAGTCGACATGGCTTTGATCCCATCAACCAAATCATCATCTTGATTAATCCAACTGGGCTGGTTTTTATCTGTGTTCTTGGATTTAGATTCACTCAGCTTCTTTTCAAAATGGGGTTCGTTCTTGGTTGATGAATATGAGGGAAGTTTAGTCGAGGTAATTTTCTTCTTTAAGGTTGACGGAATTTTTCTTCTACCAAAGAGCTCATAACTGTGTGGTCGGTTTTCAGTGTAGGCAGATAGGAAGAGTGAAGGCAAGAAAATCAAGATTAAATGAAAAAGAAGTACCTTTCCGAGATTGGATTCTTGAAATGAAGCCATATCAATTTGCTGATTTTAAAGGTTCAATTAGTTTCAAGATTGCAGAGTAGGAGAAGGTGCGGTAGTTGGCAAGTGGAGGGGGAGAGAGGCATTAAGTATATAGATATAAGATTTTAAGTTGATTTAGGAAATTAGTAACTTAGTCTAATACAAATGGAACTGCACAAGATGATAATCTAACATTATTTAGGATTGAAGCAACATAGTGTAATACGAATTGAACTCTACTAGATAATAATCTAATACACTTATTTAGGACTATTCAAGATAAATTACAATTGTCATACAACTTCATCATAAACACATCACGCTCATGTCAATTCAAAAAATCGAATTTAATATGTTGAATTTCTTTAAAAAAAATAAACACGTTACCCTAAAAGGTTAGTGCTCGATCGAGCATCTTCAAGACTATGTGAAGAGGAGATGGATTAAAAAGGATTTATAGCTTGTTTGATTTTTTCTTTTTTTGATAACCGTGGATGTACGAGCCGCTTGCGTGGATCTCGATTAATTTCACGGGATCCTGAGGTTTACATTCGCCCGAGGAAATTTGAATCGATGACCATTGGAGAACAAACCCATATAGCTTGTTTGATTTTGAACTAATCAAATTTCAATTTTAATCACAAATTTTAAAAGATCTACATTTTTTTATCAATTTTCTAACCACATATTTTATTAATTTTTATAAAAAAATTATTAAATTTTTTTTTAATCAAAAACTTTGTCACACGAACCTTTAATCTGAAGTATTAAAATGTGAACGTATTTCAATCAACGAAGCCTCAGCAGCTCACTGTTTAAAAAAGCATTTGTCTTGTATGAAAAGTCTCAAATACATTTAATCAACTTTTATCAAATCTATTATGAAAATCTAATTTTTATAACTTTAACTCGTTTGAGATTCAATGAGATGAGGTGCATCTTATTTTTGGTACAACCTCTTAATTTGGACAGCACACGTGATCGAGAAAGGTGTGAAAAACATCAAAATAGAGAGAGCACGTAGCCTTAAGAACTAGTTCAACATTGCATTAATTTTATTTTATGAACCTGATGTTGGGAGGAATTTTCTAAAAATCTAAAATTGATTTTAATAGAAGACCGCTCTTTCAAAATTCTAAATATTTTAAATCATATTTTTGTTATTTTAATGCTCTTTTTAATCCTATGGATACAACTAATATTCTATTTGTTACGCCTATTATTATGAGGTTCTAGATAATGGTTGCGTGACAACTAGTTAGCAAGCCCAATCAGGCCGACTTAACATCACCATCCTAACTGGTAAAGGTGAGGCCATATATAAGATAGTTGACGTGGTAAACCACTTCCGTCGAGATGCCATGTAGAGGACGATCCTCCATAACCTAGACGAGGTGTCACATCTGCTGCAAAAAAGGAAAATTAGAGGCAACTAGCCTCTTTGTTGACGAAAAGCACATCCCACCTCATCTCTTCCAAGAGATCTTTTGTAGAAGATTCTCTGACGATTGATTTATATAATGTTTTTGTAGCAAGCATCTAAAATGTCATTGTCAATCTATGTTTCAGATGTCAAACCTATACTCTATGGTAACTACTTTTAAAAAAATAGTAAATGTCAATCAACCTATGATTGATGAAGTGACACCTAATAGGAGACACCTCGACCATTAGGAAGAAGCCACGTGCCTCTTGATTCAATGGGGACAATTTCTCATCTTCTGCTATAAAAATTTACACTTTGTGTCATTTGAATGAATATAGTTTACACACTCAAAGTAAGATTGTTCTATCTTGTTTTCTATTATCTTGTAAATTTCCCGTGCCCTTACATTAACGTGGCTCACGTCTTCCAATTATTCCACACCCAAATACACTCGTAGCATTGATTAATTTGATCGTCGGAGTGCTTGTGGTCGCCTCTCTCACAATTGGAAAAGATCGCGTGCTCTAAAGGTTTGCATAAATGTGCAGAAGCTTATCTACTTTGATATGAGCGGAACCGGGATCTACTAGCCACATCGTTCAACAAAAATCAAGGTCTCATCATGTCCCTTATGTGTTATAGTAAAAAAATTTGGTAAGTGCATAATTTTTGATAGTAGTGTTCGCAAGATTTGAACTCATGATATATATCAACTTTTATGTATACCATGTTGAATTGCCTTATGCAAAATATTTAATAATATTTTTTATTTAAATGATGTCTTCCACTTTATATTATTGTAAATCTCTATTAATGCTTAGTTAATCAAAATATGTTTTTTCAACTTGTTATCTTCAGCCTTTCGGAAAATCAACCTGAACTTTGACTAAAAATGTAAAGAATCAAGGTCAATAAGTCAAATTAAAGTTGACAGACTCGACTCTTTTTTGGTTGATTTTTTCTATTTAGTACATATAACAAGAAGTTCAATTTTCATTTTTTAGATCCAACTCGATCTAATCCAATCTTAACGACGCTACTATTGTTAGGGGCGGAGATCGAGGGTTGCCCTAGTTAGGTCCAATTTTTTTTTCTATATAATTTTATATATTGATCTAGTAAAAATAAATTGTCATTCTTTGATTCCACGTCTAACTATTATTATATCGTATTTTCACCATTTCATTATGTTACGATAGAAAGTCATATGAGTGACATAAAGGAGTGGGCAAAAGTCTAAATGAGTGGCATGGCTATCATTCCTATCATGATGCCAACTTAAACAATTGACAATGCTCCTATGCTCTCACGAAGGGTGACTCATAGTAGCGGCGAGGGAAGTACTTTTTTGGCTTTTTTTTAAGTTCACAGGAGTCTCACTCTCATTTGAATATCTGTCAACAAATGTGTCATTTTTTTCTGTCAAAGAAGCTTAATTCCACAATTGAATACTTATGACGCCGAAAATATAGATTTTATTACACGAGAAAATTACAGAAATAATTATATTATAATTAAATCAGAAAAGATCTGTCTTTTTAGGCTTTGATAAAAAGTTCTCTAAAATCCATGTTGATACTCGATATCCCTTTTCAATAATTTTAACTGAAATTCAGAGAAAGGTGGATGGATCTTTAACTGAAATGAAAAAGTTTATCATTTATAAAGATTGTGATTTTTTCTATTGATTATTCACTCTTTTCTTTCTTTTTTTTTTTTTGTTTTTTAAAATCTCAAACCCCTCCTATCTTTCTCTGTTAAATAATGACGATGCTTTGACTACAAATGTGCAATCCGCCCCCTTTACGTACCCCTTTTTTTTGCGATTTCTTTCTATTAAAATTTTTTATGAACAGTTAATTCCCGCAATATACACTTTGAAGAACTAAGCTGAATAATTGAGAGAATATTGTGTGATGAAATTGAGTTACAGACTCTAATTGACACAAGATGAATATGAGATATCTATCGGGATAAAATTGTATGTTGATGAATGGGGCACTCGATAGGCTTTCTAAAATATGCATTCTTGTACTCCTCCAGTATAATAAATACGCCGTTGACAAGTCTTTACCGTAGGAAAATATGATAACCAGTGAACTAATACCAGACTAACACCGAATTTGTTAATCTTAATTATTGGTTTCAGAAACAGAATTATAACAAAACAGAACAATAATATAAAGTACGAAAATGCACTTTTAAAACGAGGCCCGTGTTACACACAGTTTCCTTAAAACATATTTACCCCCTCATCGTACGTGCTTGAGGTGTAATTTGAGCGTCTGCTTTCCAAAATACAACGGTGCAACAATAGAATTTGAGCACCACATATTTTACTTCGGCGAATTGAGTTAGAGTCCGAACAATATCACCATCAGACTCAAATAGAAACGAAAACAGAGACAAAACTTGTATTGTATGCAGATGAATATTCAAATGAATTCATGTACTGAAAATTGGGAAAAATCGAGGTATATATAGACTTTGGATCTTGTAACTTACCCACTTACTTCATGGCAATTACAACAGGAGTTTTAGGAGTTTCAACTGTTTCAGAAAATGAAAAGTCAGTTGAAAAATAAAATAAAATGTAGCAAAACGTAGGCTCTTCTAAGGGGCCAATTTTTGGTCCACTCGATCCGACATTCGTGTACGCAGGTCGCGCCCGCACACAAGTTCAAGGTCCGATGCCTATTTCAGTCCGTGATTTGCACCCCCTGCGCGCACGTGGAGAGCGCCTTTTTACTACACATGATTACACAATTCTAAATTATAATCATATATAAAGTGGTTTTAGTTTTCATCCACTTCCTATGTGGGACAAACTTATTTTTAGTTTTCCCACCAACATAAACTCCTTTCACATGACATACTTTGAATTTCAATTTCTCATTCACCCGAGTATCATTTTTGACAAGTAAGTATATGATTTCGATGTACTCACGGAGGAGAATACAAATCAACTTTCATCTTCCAAAATAGCCAAACGGGTCCCGCTCAAAATTCGTGTCAAAGTCCACAAACTCAATTTTTCCAACATTTACGACCCGCATAGAGACAAATTCAAGAATGGATATTTAACTAATATTTTAAACTATATACTTCTTAAAAATACCTTTTACATAGATATTGACATTGATATTGTTGCCAAAAAATCCTAGACATAGTGGATTCTTGCATTAAATATTAATCAGGTGTTTAAGTTTCTAAATTCACAAATCAGTTGTAAAGTTTATTTAATCAAAAATCAGGTTAAAACCCTAATTAAAACCTAATTTCCAATCCCCTCTCTCATTCATCTCCACAGAACCATCTCTTCCCATCCTTTCTCTCTCTTCTTTCCCTCATCGCTCTCGTCTCTCGTCTCTCTCTCTCTCTCTCTCTCTCTCTCTCTCTCTCTCTGTTGTCCGTCCTTGCATTGTCGTCGGAGAACACAGCAGAGATGTCGTTGTGAGCAGTGGCGGCACTCCCCCACGATCGTCGGCAGACGTTGTTGTGAACAGCAGTGTCGAGATGCTGCAGTCCGTCGACGTTGCCGTTTTGTAGAAGCATTGCTCTGATTGATGTCGGCGTCTCATCACACCGCGGCGACGACTTTGCGGATCGGTGACTGATACCATTTTCTTCATCTTTTTTTTTTTTTTTTTTTTGCGGCTGGGCGCGGTTGTGGTGTTGGTGGTGGTGTTTGAGAGTTTTAGGTATTTTTGTTGGTTGTTCAGGTAGATGTGTTGGTGGCTATGGCGGATCAGCGACGATTTTGGTGAGGTTGTGGAATGGTGCATTGTTGGGTGTGTTAGGTGGGGGGTTTTGGCTGTGGTTGTGGTCCTGATGGATGTGGTGGTTTCCGGCGATGGTCGTGTAGGCATTGGAGACGTTTGTTATGTTGGTGAGGTTATGGGTTGGGTATTGTTGGTTTTGCAGGTGGAGGTGTCGACTGTATGGTCGACGATGGTAGTGGTGGCGCGGTGGATTCAGGTAGGATTCAGGCGATAGTGGTGAGTCTGGTGACGGGCTGGTGTGATATGTTTGTAGTGGTCGTGGCGATAGTGCAGAGGTGGCGGATCTGGTGATTTTGATTTTTCGTGACCAACCTTTTGTTATCTGTAACCTAAAAATTATATAATTTGTGACCGTGAAAAATCTGTGACCAACTAATTTGGAAATTTGTGATTGTGTGACCTATAAATTTTGATCTATGACAACATAATTTTGAATTTGTGACCAACGAATTAATTGTGACCTACGAAATTTTTGATCTGTGATTGTAAAATAATTTGTGACATATAAAAATTAATTATTTGTGACTGAAAAATAATGTGTGACTACCTAAATTGTGAATCTGTGACCATATTATATAAATTGTCGAAATCGGAGCAGTCGCCGGAATAGTCGTCGGAGAAGAGTGGTGGTTGGAAAGATAGCCAAAATAGTTCCCGAAACGGTAGGGATGGTGGAGGTGGGGTGATTTAATTATATTATATTAGAATTAAATATTTAATAAATTTATTTAATAATTAATTAATAAATAAATACCCGAGTTTTGCATTTTGAAAACTTGACACCTGAAAATTGAATTGTGTTAAAGTTAACATCTGCCTTTTGAATTTTTCCCATATTGAAATCAAGAAATTGGCCCATTTTCTTTAACTAGTCATACTTGAATGTGTGTTGCACGTTATCTTAAAATATTTTATAAGTGTTGTGAAAGTAATATTTAATCTTCCATTTACCCTTTTGATCTAATTATGAGAAAAATGCAAGCCCTAAAAATAAATGTTAATTATTATATATGTATGTAAAGAGTGAAATGCATACTTGAATGTGAGTATTAAAATTACAACCAAATGCATAATATGAATAACAAATATGATACATGAATTAATGTGAATGTTAATTAATTTAGAATTAATATTGAGGAATATATACGTTACAATGAATGTTAAATTATTTATATTAAATGAACATAGTTTAATTTCTAATTAAGTGAAACTGAATGTTAATTGGCATACATGAGTGTGAATAATAAATTACATTCTTAAATGTGAAATTTTAATTAATATTAATTAAACGAATGTGAATGTTAATTAATTTTTTTTAATCGAATCGGCCTGATAGGTTCAACTGAGAAAACTGGGATTTGGGACCAAAATCGGTTCGATTAGGCTTATAAAACCTATAATTAAAAATCCATTAAACTGATCAATTTTTGAAAAATTCGTGACCCATTTTCAGTTTAACCAGTTCAACATATGTAAATGTATATATTTTTAAAATTTTTAAATGTAATTTTTTTTAATTTTTGTAAATTTATACTTTTTAATTTTTAAAAAACCACGGTTCAATCCCTTTTCGACCCGATTCAACCTTTTGACCATTAACCCTTTCTCTTTTTCGGATCGATAGCCGAGTCAATTTTTAAACGATGAAATTAATAACATAGACATGGACATAAATATGAAACGCTAATTAATATTAATTAAACGATTGTGAATATTAATTAATTGAGAATTAATTAAAGTATTTATTGTAGTTTGAAAATTAAATACAAAAAGTAAGATATTATTGAAATAATTGAATTGTAGTAGGGTTATAATCGTCCAAAAAATTATTCTCACTTGACATGATATTTAATATAGGGTAATTATATTACCACTACAAATTTTAATTACTACACCACAATTTTTAGTATTTTTCTTATTTACTTAAATAACCTTAAGTAAAATTACATAATTAGAGTTTAATATATAATTAGCCTAAAATAAATTATTATTCCACCGCAAACAAAAATCTTAAAGTTTTTTCTCCCTTTTTTTTTCCAACATCTAATTGTGCATAGCTTTTCCATTGATGGCGACTTTTGCTTTCTACGACGGTGGCAAAGATAAAGTTGTTTTCATCATAGTAAATGTATTCCATGATTTTTTTTTTGTTTCTTAATTTGGCGGTTTCACAAATTGAGAATTAAGGATCCATCTCTTTCCTATGCTGCCTACACTTTGGACACAAATGAACCACCACCACCATAATGTATTTGTTGGAAGTAAATTATTAAAGATTCATCCACAAGCAAATTAAAGAAGTTGAAAAACACCAACACGTCATTAAAATTAGTAAAGACAAATTCTTGGGTATGTTTTCACTTATTCGGAGAAAATTGGAGAGAAAGTTGGGAATTCCATAGGTGTTGATAAGTCAAACTCCTCATGAAGCATATTTATATTCTACTCCATTCCAAATATGCTACATTTGAAGTCAATGAATTAAAAATTAGAGAAGTCCTGGGGAAAAAAAATATGGAAACTAATTATTGGGGGGTAAATGAATAGTATACCCAAGTCACATAAGTTGCAGTTAAATTATTGGGGGTGAATAATGAAAAACTTGCAATTCGTCAACACCGATGGAGATGAAAAGCGGAAAGAGAAAAACATATTCTAAGAAAAAATAAAATAAAGATATAATTGTAAATTTGTTGTGGTGTATTTATTTAAAATATATTTTAATTGTGGTGTGATTATAATGTAGTGTAATAATTAAATTTTGTGGCGGTAATATAATTACCCTTTAATATATTATAGATTATTTAAAAAAAAAACTTTTTAAACTAATTTGATTATAATATGCTCATACATAATTTAGTATGTTGTTTCAAATTTAAAATCTTGAAAAGAATCAACTCAACATGTCACATGTGCCCGGACCGTAGAGCATGTCCTCTTTGGTAAGTTCAAAAGTATTTTATTTTATTTATTTTTTCCTAAAATGTAACGACATATACATTTTACAAAAAAAAAAAAAAAAGGACCTTTTGAACTAAAATTTATTTTGACTATTACAAAAAATATTATAAGAAAAAAAAAATTACTTAAAGATGAATATAATCTGAGACATTAGTCTGACTAAATTTAAAAGTTGCTTTTAAATATATTTACTTTAATTTGCTTTTAAGCTTTGCTAGACATGCTCCATGCCAACATAAATGAGCCAAGAAACGTGTCATTACATGATTGTCAGTTTGTGAAAGAAATGATTTTTTAATTTTGTATCATTTAAAGAACAACATTATTTATAATTAATGATAAAGGATACCGTCCATCTTAAATCACCTACTTATAATTAAGACGAGTGACTCATTACAACTTTGACAAGTCACGTTGACTTAAGGATGTCAATTTGGTTTGTCGGCTCAGGACGATCCATGGATTGACTCTAAAAAAGTCCGAGCCGGCCTGACTCCGAACCTTAATTTTGGGCATCGGCTCGAGCCTGAGACAGCACAATTGCCAATATTATAGGCGATTGTAGAATTGCAGTTGTCTACATGTAGCAACTGGCTACCTGTAGCTGCCACTGGAAGCCTGCAACTGTATGCTCCTGAAATCGAGAAGCTATGCAGCACAACTGCCTTTCTTTTATTAAAGGAAAAAGAGTCGGTTCGGCTCGAGCAGAACAAACTTGGGTCATTTTTTACCTGAGCCATGTTCGAGCCAAGAGCTTCAGCTCGCTTACATCCTTATGATGTGCACCGCTGATGTGATGGCTCCAGTGTGAGGGTCCCACTGCCGATATTATTTTTTTTATATTAGGTACATTATTTTTGATTTTATAATATCACCACCAAACTTGTAGAGATAAAAAAAAAAAAAAAAAAATTTCTAGAATATAAAGCCAATTTAATAATTTCAACTTTCAAAACCTCTCCATTTCGTCTCTCACGTTCTCTTAACAAATCGATTTAAATATTCAACTAGTTAGACAAACATCACGAAATCTGAATACATTAGAATTTTCTTTACAACAAGAGGATGCGGCGCCTAGCTATTCCCCAAATCACGCCACCAATCACTCCAGGATTATTCAATTTCAAGATTTTTCAAACCAAATAAAAGACCAAAAATAAACTAAAAAAAAAAGAATATCGAAAAATGGGGAGGATGGGAGGGAAGAAACCAGACAAAATTTATGGTCAACGGCTGCCAATTAGTAGAAAAAATATAGGCTGGATAATCCCTTTTCATCAAAATGAAAATTAAAAAAAAAAAAATGAAAAGGCTTGATCGAGTTGGGAGGAGATCTAACAGGTCTAGCTTATATAGCTCCCGTACACCTGTTAATTTCTCATTCTTCATTTCTACCACACATTCTCCAAATAAAATAATATTACATACAAATCAAAAAAATTCATCACCTTTCCACCACATATTCTCACATCAATCACTATTCCAAAATTTCTATTCTCCTCAAATTCTAGGGTGTGTTTGACACCCATTTTGGAGAAGGAAAATTTCTGGAATAGTGATTGATGGGAAGAATATGTGGTTAAAAAGTAAGAAGAATTTTTGGATTTACGTGTAATATTATTTTATTAATAGGGTGTGGTTGAAATGAAGAAAGAGAAAAAAAAATGAGAAAGATAATGGAAGAGAATGGATGTCAAACAGGAGCTAGATTCAAACACAAGCTTAATAAATGCATAGGCTAATATTCAAAATGAAAAAAAAATGTTAGATATAATTTAATTTTGTTTTTTTAAAAAATCAAAATCAATGCATTTTTATTGACAGACCTCATTTATGAAAAGAAAAATAACAACATATTTTACTATTCAAAGAAACAAAAATTGATAAGAAAAACATATCTACATAGATAAGAAGATTATCCGCGCCTATGTTTGGAAAAATCAAGCCCCTGTCTGGTACAAATTAAAATTTAGATTTTAATTTAAATCAAAGTCAACTTTTCGACCACACATTTTATCAATTTTTAAACAAACGTTTCTTGAAAGTTTAGTTCCTCGTGGAAGATAGGATGAATTGCAAAAGTCTTACAAATTAAAATTCAATGGTTTTGATTCTTTCTTTGTTGATACACATTCATATTCCCATCAAAATGGTCAAAGCCATGTGAATTATGAAAAGACAAGTGATAGCATATTTTACTATTCTAAGAAACAGGAAAAACATACATACAAATATACGAAGGTCATCCGTGCCTATGTTTGGGAAACATTAAGCCCCATTTGCCCGAGGTTAAAATTTAGATTTTAATCTAAATCGAAGTTGACAATTAATTTTAACCACATATTTTATGGGATCTCTAACATTTCAACCACACATTTCATAAATATTATCAAAATCTGATTTTAACCCCGACCAAACAAGAGCTAAATGTGATTTATAATTTACTTTTCGAAGTCACACACATTTATTCACTAGTCATTTTTATTACTATGTAACTTATAATTTTATTCAAACATAGGCTATATATATTTATATATCTTAGGGTAAAATCTCAATGTCTATTGAAATAAAAGAACTTAGATTACTTCTCTTAATGAAATTGATATTTAAATTATAATCTCAAGACTCGATGATGTATCAGACTTAAAACATTCAAACGTACAATTCTGTTTGTCTAAAGATCAAATGAACAATCCAATTTTGAAATTGCTATTTTTAAAAGTAAGAATTCCACATTCATAAAAGATGAAATCATTAAACAAATATAAGAGCTAGAATTGTCCTTCTAAAACAAAAAAACTCCAAGAATTATTTACATATGATGAGAATATATTTGTATAAATAGTGATATGTGTGTGCGTGTGAAGGATCCGAAAAGAAGACTATAATTTACACATAATTTAAGCACTATTACAGTGTGATTTAACAGTCTGATCTGAATTGTGATTTAAGATAATTAATATTACACTAATCAATCAAATATTTTCAATGTTTTTATCATAACCCTCATAATTACCAGATCATACTTTCTGTAGTATAATCATTTCTAGTCTGAAGAACATGTCCATGATTCCACCATACCTTCACCCCTTGTGGCCGCGACACTATCCGGCCTCTTTTCACCGTGGAAACTGGGAGAAGAATTAGCCAAGTAACTCATCTTTCCATTCATAGAATTCGTTGGAAAGTGGTAGTAATTTCCACTCGCTTGAACTTGATCACCATTTCTTGGACTAACTGCATATTCATCCAAGCTCCCCATTTTCATATGTGAATAGTTTGAAGGAATTTCTAATGAATCTTGAGCTTTAGAGCCGATCATGGCGGCCGAGTTGGAAAGTGGTAATTTCATAGTGGGTTGAAGGAGTGAAGTGAAAAAATTGGAACTTTGAGGAGGGTGAAGAAAAGAAGATGAAGCAGATGAAATAAATGGTGGTGGCGGCAACGGCGGAGGAGCTGCTGGCGGTTGCATTTTCTGAGGAAACGGCCGGCGAAGATACGGCGGCTGTGCAGTATCCACAGAGCTAGATCTGACGGCCACGGTGGGTTTACCAAAAAGTTCAATCCTACTTCTCTGGTAGGGTGAAGAAGTGAATGGTGGGGCCGGGATGCCAGTGAATTCCTGCACCATGGCTCTGAAATTGGTGGTATCTGTAGTCAAAACAGTAGTTGGTGCACGCCTAGAAGCTCTCGATCTTTTCTTTGGGTTACGTGCAACTTGATTAAGATCATGATTATGATTATCAGAAGGTCCTGATACAGCAGCTGGTACTGGTGATGCAGAAAGTGTAGGTGATTGAACAGTACTGAAAATGTCCAGAAATGGAGACGAGGAGAGTATAGGGTTGATGATATTAGTGGATGGGTCAGATCCTAGGGTTTTGGATAAGATCACGTTGGGATTATAAAGAAAGCTCGGATTTTGAAGATGTAAATAATTTGACAGTGAATCAAACATGGTTGTGTGAGTGAGGTTTTGTGGCGGCAGCGGCTGAAGTGGTTGTGATGATAGAGAAATAGGGCCAACCTGGGCTTTTGGGTTACTCGTGAAAGCTGAGATAGAGGTGGCGCGTGAATCGTACTCTTCATCACCACCACTAGATGACTGCAGGCTCCCACTATTACCAGAATCCATTCCTATTTCTCTCTCTTCTTTTCTAGAGAGAGAGAGAGAGAGAGAGAGAGAGGGTAAATTCCAGAAAGCAAAAGAAAGAAAAAAAGAACAGACCAAGGAAAGTCGAAAAGGAATATAACGTAAGAGGAGACAGATATCTGCAGAGAGATTTTTTGTTGCTTAAAACCATTAAAAGAAGCTGCTAGAAAAAGCCATCATAGAAAGTACCCAAGCTTAAAGGCTATGATCTGCAAAGACAAAAGGTCCCTTTACAGGCTTTGATCAGTAAAGCGTTTGCGTAAAGACGATGAAATTGATGGTATCTGAAGAGGGTTTCTCTGTTTGGCAAGAAAGGTTTTGTTCTTGCCTATTATCGGTTCTGGTTGAATTAGGGTTTCCAGAGAAAGGGGGAGAGAGAGAGAGAGAGAGAGAGAGAGAGAGAAGGGGGATGGTTCTATTTAACCATCGTTCTCTGAAAGAGAGGCGGCTTCAATTCACGTTTCCCCTAAAAGGCTCACAGTGGGGTCGCCATGAGATAGAGAACTAAGTTCGAGAGAGAGAGAGAGAGGAGAAGACGTCAAAGTGAGAATGGGACTCATGTGGTTTAGATTTGCAGTGAGATACGTGGGAATAAATCCAAGTTAAAAGCACAAAATAAAATCTAATAAATAATAAAAATTACAATTTTTTGTGTTGTTTGAGAAAGTGGCCAAAGAGATTCTCTGCCTAAGAATCATAAGATCTCAGGTAATAAATGAAAATTAGTAATATTATTAAAGATTTAATTATTTTGAGAACAATTAGAAACGTGGTTAATTACAAATTATTAGCTTGTTTAGGAAGGTGGCTAAAGAATTTCTTTTCATCATAATGATGAGAGATCTTATTAGCATAGTAAAAATGTAAACATTAATCAACTTATAAAATATTATGTTACTTCTTTTAATAATGTTGACCTTTTAAGGTGGAACCCACATTGTTAACATGGTATTAGAGCCCATTAAACTTTAACAAGTAATTCGATCCGATCAAAACTCCAAAATTGAGCATATGGATTTCAAGATTGGTATGCTCAAACGAGTCATCGTCTTGTGGGGGCATGTTAAGTGATATAATCCCACATCGAATAAAGATATAAACATTAATCAACTTATAAAAGATTATGTTACTCATCTTAATAAGATTGACCTTTTAAGATAGAACGTCCATTCTTAACACATAGTAATAGACCAAAATTAAAGTGAACAATGGTAGTTGTAAAGAAAATAATTGCTTGCATATTCAATTATGATTTGTTTGTCTTAAGTTCATTTTTTTTCATGCTAAGTAGAATATCATTTTTTTTTTCGTGTTTCAAAATAATCCATGCATTACGAGAAATTAGATCGATTTTTTTTATTGGTCTTACGATACCTTGGAAGATACAATTTTTTATTATTATTTTTTGAACAATTCTCCATAATATATTGATTTATGCATAATATCCTGAAAAACGGATACAAATTGTTGACCTCTACGTAGTATTGACAACGTCTAGAATAATATCTAAAATTTGATGTAATAATAATAAAGAGAACAAAGTAACAAAAATGTACTCACCAGCCGACCTCAAATTTATCGAGAATAATATTTGTATTTTGAGAAGATATTATACTAGACAATATTCAAAAAGAAAAAGAGAGATAATTATACACACAAAAATCCTGAAAACCTTGAGGAAAAAAACCTCTTATTCACTAGTCTATCTCATAAAAAGCTTATTATATTTCTTTTTCTTTTCCCCTTTTTTCTAAATCCACTTGCGTATAGACAAAAGATTTAGGGAGGAGTGGAATATGAGGGATAAATAGAGAGCCACCATGGTCATGGGCGGACCCACGATGGGGTCATGTGGAGTCAATTGACCATACAAATTTATTTATTTTTTATTTTTGATGTTTTTTTTTTCCAAAAGTACTGTACCTGACCTTTACCCTTGATTGCTTACAGACTACAATTTACTTTATTCTTCAATTAAAAAAAAAAAAAAAAAAATCTTCCTCAAATCTCCATTCTTCAATCAAGTATAGAATTTTTATGTTTGAAATTAAATGCTTTAATGTCTATATTTGATTTTCTCTTTCCTTCCTTTCCTTTCCTCTCCTTTTCACCCAAATCTGTTCCTCAGCTTTGGGATTTGTGTCGTAATTATCGAGTTGTAATTGGTTTTGAAGATTGTGTTACTTGGTGTTAAGTGAGAGTAGATGAAATGTGTAATCTGTAGTTTGTACAGTACCATTGTAAATAGTCATTGAGGCGCTAAGCAAGGTCAGAAGAAGTTGTTCGAGAGGGAATTACTAAAGCCTACGGTCTTGGAGTGCCTAAGTTTCGCTCGAGCATCCTTAAGGCGCCCGTAATGCGCCTGATTCACTTGAGCGATATTCTGGACGAGAAAATGCTATCTTCCATCATTTTAGGAAAAAAATTGTATGGATGCAAATAGTGCGGCAATTGTAGGCTACAATTGTAGTAGTGTATTGATTTATTTTCATTGATGATATGTTATTTAAAAAAAAAATTGCAGTTGTAACTATCACCTTTCAGCATTTAAGTTTATATTTAGGAAATGAGTTTTATTATATGTACATCGAGGTTGATATTTCGGTATACAGATCCCCTCATAAGAGGGGGCCATAACCAATAAAAAAATTGTGGGCCTCACTCTTGTGAGGGGATCTGTATACCGGGATATACACTTAGCAAAGACCTTAAGAAATTTAGGAAAATTTAATAAATCTAATTACAAAGAGAATGTCAAATTGACAAGAAAATATGTATTACAATAATAATGCATTTAAGTATTAAAATTTAGGGCTTGTTTAATTTGTATATCAGTTTTTGATTTTGAGTTCATTTTTAATGTTCTGTTTTGAGAGTCTGTTGTGAAATTGTTAAAAACGCTTCTAGCTTGATTTTGAAATTGTTAAAAACACGTTTAGTTTGTTACTTTGAAAAATTATTCTATGACATTTTTGTTCCATAAAAATTGACCATTAAGTAAAAAGAGAATAATTTTATGTTAATATATTATCAAGTAATATATACATTTTAAAGTTGGTAAATTTTAAAATATTTTTTTATGGTTATAAAAGTAAAATAAAAATAAATAATAAATTGTGTTCAAAATATAAAAAAAATAAAAATTAATAATGTGGATTTAGAATATTTTATCCGTATTCATTTAGATATATATTTTTAGAATTTTTATATAAATCTTGAACTATTTTTATTTTTCTTGAATTTTTTATAATTTTATTTTTAAAGATTATTTATTTTTTTTTTTTAGATTTTTTTTTTCAATTTTTATTTTTTCAAAATTTTATTTTTCAGAATTTCATATTTTTTATTTTTAAAGTTTTTTAATTTTTAAAATAAATGTTTATTTACACGCTCGTTTTCCATGTTTTGAATGTTTTCAAAATATTCACCGAAGACACTCAAAACGTCAAAAATAAGTTTTGAGTTTTATATATTAAATTTTACATCGTTTTCGAAAACACATTTCTTGAAATATTGATCAAACATCTTTTCAACATTTTGCAAAAGTGAAAACTTAAAGACAGTTTGAAAACAGCAAACCAAACGCACCATTATTACTTCAATAGACGTTTCAATCAGTTTGAACAATATTGCACTATAGTTGGATCTTCATTTGATATAATGGGAAGATTTATAATTTTTTTTTTAATTGTCAAGTCTTTTTACTTATACATATATACAAGTCTATCTTACACGTCTATTTAAGCTCTTAAATTTACTTAATATTTGATGGTGACAATGTTTAGCTCACCAATTATATTGTGGTGTGTATGAGGGGACTTGAAATGTCTTAGACTAGATTATTCAAGTTGAGAACGAAGAGCAGGTGTAGGCGCAGTCTGATTTAGAGATGTCCATAAGTCGATTCGGTTTGGTTCTGAAGAGAACCGAACCTCAGAACCGACCCAAAACTTTCGGGTATTTAATAAATGGAACTGTCGGGTCCAAATATAATTATGGAACTGTTCGGGTTCGATTCCGTTCGGTTCCGTACCATAATTAATTTTTTAAATATTTACAACAACACTACATAAATACAACATATTTCATTTCATTCGTAACTTTTACAAATTAACGTATCACAATTTAAAAACATATAAATAATTAGCCGTCCAATAAAATTAATTACATGCATAAAAATACCAAAAAGTAGATATTAATATTATAGCAACACTACATAAAGTAAATTCATTTGCTTCAAGCAGCCTGCCTGCCTGCATAAAGAAAATGAAATATAAATTAAAAGTTATAAAAATAAAATATTTTTAAGTATTGGTAATACTTACCAACTATTTATTTAATTAATTTGCTAATTTATTTTTAAAAAATAAAATAATTTAATTAATTCAATATAAGAAATAAAAAAATATGTTCTTCGGTTCTTGATTTAGACCCGAGACGCGACACAAACCCATCGATTCTCGATTCGAGTACCCGTTCGGGTATTTAACTTATGAAGAACCGCTCGATTCGGTTCGATTCGGTTCAGGTTCGGGACTTTTGGACACCCCTAGTTTGGTTCGGTCCGATTTTGAAGGGAACCAAACCGAGTATCAATGGAAAACTTAGAAATGGAACTGTTGGACCGAATCAACCGATTGCGATCCGGTCCGGTCCGGTTAGACTCTTTATATTAAAAAAATTAAAAAAATAAAGTATGAAATTACTTGTCAAATTGAAAATAGACGAAAATAGAGTATGAAACCACTTGTCATTTTTGTAATCTAACAATACAAAAATCAATTGAAAAAGGCAACAAACAAAAATCCACTTCAAAACTCAAGATCAACTTACAAAAGCGAAAAAATGATAAACTATAAAATACAACATAAATGATAAAATTTTGATCGAAAACTAATTTTTAAGAAAATCCATATAATATTAATCTGATTATCTTTAGTAATTCTCAAGGATCATGATTTTTTATGGCCGACTACTTTGAAAACAACAAGATATTTGAATTCTTATGAATTATTGAACTAAAAACATATTTTTTTCCATTGTGTTGCATTAAAACCATGAATTTATAAAATATTTATAATATTATTTAGACTTGAATTTCGATTACTCACTAAAAGAAAGAAGAACCGTATGGAAAATACAATTTTAACATGAGATAACTTTGGAGTCTAGTGTTCAAAGATCTAGTGCATCTTAATGTAGGCAAAAAGAGAAATTCGAGAAAACAAAATTCATTGTTGGTTATCAAGGCAGTACCAAGAACCGAATCGGAATCGATCGATTCTCGATATATGATCCCAAAATCAACCTATTTAGAAGATGAATCGGAGTCGAATCAACCAGTTCTATATGGTTTCGATCCGATTCCACCGATTTCGAAAAAAATGACCATCCCATAGCGAAGAGTAGGGAATTCACCACCACCATCAGAATATATGCTGCATATCATTTGGCACTGAAGTTTGTTAAACTTGTTTCTTGAAGATAGGAAATAAGGCAGAAACATCATTTTACAAAAGAAGTAGAAATAGTCATATAAATTTTAGAGTGACAATGGTGGAAACTTTACAATAAATGTCATTTTTTTTCTAGAAATTATTTTTAATTAAAATTATGGTATAATGAGTGAATGACCCACCACTTGAACTACTTACACGTCGATCGAATCATTAATCCGAGGATTTGTCCGAATCGAAGATCGGATCAGATTCGATAACCATTATCATGAAAGACAATCATCCAATCATCCTATAGCACAAGTATAAGACGAAATCTTTTTTGTATTTTTCTAAAAAAATTATTATACCATATCTTACTTTATTATTTTCGATTTCAATTTTGGTCTTTTCCGTTTTTAATTGTGAGGTCGATTTTACACCAGCATATTTATATATGTACGTGTATATTCGCGCGTGAATATGCGTGTTGGAGTGCATGTATACGTGTATGGTTCTGGGAGGACTTACCAGCCGACGGGATTGCTTCAAACTTAAAATAATGTACAAGAATCAAATTTTGAAGTCAAGTTTACCTAACCCCAATAACAAAATTAATTAAGCAATTCTACTTCTGTTACATCTGTGATTAGACACCACTTAACTTTCTTGAATTAGATTTATTGCTTTTAATTAAAAAAAAAAAAAGACTCAATTATCAACATATATACTCATACCTTTTGGATTATATCATTTGATGGTCAACAAAATATTAGGTTTATTTACTGACTGCGCAGTTTATGTTGACTAGTCAATATTAAACGTGCGTTATACGCTGTTTTGTAAGTGTTATGAAAGTAATATTTAATTATACGTGTTAATTTATAATTAATATCAGAGAATATATACGTGACAATGAATGTTAAACTTATTTTTTAATTTCTAATTAAGTAAAATTGGATGTTAAGTAGCGTACATGGACTTGAATAATGAAATGCGTTATTGAATGTGAAATTCTAATTAACTTATGATTAGAATTAATAACACTGAAATACATAAATGAAGATGAATACTAATTCAATGAATTTTAATTAATTGAGAACTAATAATAGAGAGTTCATATATTAATGAAAGCTCACACGTGAAATGAATATGTCAAACGTACATGTATTTTGATGGTAACGAAATGATTAAATAAATTAAATGCATATTGGAAAATGAAAAGTAAGGTATTATTTGAAATAATTGAATTATAATAGGGATAGAATCGTTCAAAAAATCATTCTCACTTTATGTGATATTTTATATATTATAGATTAATCAAGGACCAAATTTTCAATTGAAAATAATTTTTGCAAAAGTAAATTTTTTAAGAATGTGATTAAAAGTAGAGGAAAAAAAATTGAGTTTACGTGCAAAATTATTTTATTCGAAAAATGTGTGTTTAAAAGTGAATTTGAGAAAAAAAATAAATTTTAAAAAATATACTTAAACAAAAAGCTAACCACTTGGGAGGCAATGCGACTTGTTTTATCGAATTGCTAATACTTTGAATTCACTTTAGGAGCCACACATTCCAAGTGTAAGATTTTATTTTTATTTTTTATATACGAACAAGAATATTATAATTTCGTTAAAATTGAAACACATAAGTTTTAAGAATTAACTTTGTAACGTGCTTAAATAATTTATTTCAATAACTTCAACCTTGTAACGTGCTTTAATAATTTAATTATTTAAGTGTAGTTCACAATAAATTATAATTCTCATAATTTATTTCAAAACTTATTTGAAGCCACTGAAGGGATTTAATTGGACCCAATTAAATTAAGTTTCAATAAATTAATTTTTACTTAATCAACTCTTAATCGATTGACATAATTCATTTATTAATCATAATAAATTCCACTAAAAAAAAAAATCGAGATTGCACTCTCATTTTAATTGAAATTATTGAAGTTGTATAATCAATAATCATATTATTTGACTTCTCGTTCTTACGCATTACCCCATCGACTAATTCAAATACTCGGAACAAGGTTAAAATGACCAAAATTCTATTTTCCAAATATACATACACTTACAAATTTCAACTTCTATCTAACAATTCCATGCGACCACATCACAATTTCAATTCAGCAACAAATATCGAATTATTGAGCTCAGATTTAATTGTCCACTAGAAAATCTTTTGAAGTCATGATTGTATCTACTTAAATAGGCGCGGTTTCCATATTTCAAATATATGTTCTTGTTATTTCACTTTAATTTTTAAGGCACCGAAATATTGAACATCAATTTAATCTCACCCATTGATGCCTCGAAGAACTTCAAGTTAATAAGCGAAGTTCTTTACTCGCTCAAGATTAATGTCCTACGTACCACAATTAAGTGAAATTAAATTCAAGTGGTCAATATCACAAAATAAATTTTATGCGGCCCAATATATTCAAATTAAAATGTACTTTCAATCTTACAACGAAAGTAAAATATGAACTCTTACAAAATTGAGACGATCTTGTCAAAATTAAATGGTCGTTTTTATTACCAACCATGGACTATAAAATTGAGATCGAATTACAAATTCGAAACTTTCATTGATTAACAACCTAAGCACTTGATTTACTTACTTGATCACATTTAATTTATATGCAATAAATTTAAAAAAATTAAAATCTAAATTTGGTTATAATACTTGACAATTCTCGTACATAAATCGTGTTGCATAAGAGATATAGCACTTCTAACTAGTTTAAAAATAAGCCATGCTTATATTTAAATAATATTTAATTTCAAAAATATGTTTTGACGTATCATGTGAGCAACAACTTATATTACGGTTTATAGAAGTAATTTGACCACAATTTCCATTTTATGGCTTATCAAATTCTATGTCATATGTGGAGATAAAGGAAAAAGCCATTCATCCAAGCCTAAAAACAGGAAACGAGGAGACATGATGATGTGTAGGGAAATGATTTGGTGTTTTGTGTGTGTGTTTTTTTTAAACTGTCCAATTTGACGCTGACACGTGTCCTCCATAGATTTAAATCTAAATTTGAGCATGTTCCTATTGCATTTCTCAAGATGAATTATAAAAGGCACAAGGCATGACTAGACTTGGATATCAAGTTCCAAGAGTCTAGGCGGTCTAGACGGTTTAGGCAAAGTCTAGGCATAATAAGATACATTTTTCAATTTTTAATATTATTTTAGTTGTTCTTAATCAATAAATAAATTAAGTAATGCATACCTTGAAAGTGTATAGAACATTTATACATATTTTTCATGTTTCCAGCAAAAATATGTCTCAAAATCATAAACACTGCAAATCAATAATGCTTCGTTCATATGCGAAGAAAACTATGTTCATGAGTTTTGGGTTTTTTCTGTGACTTATTCTTTAAAGTATTAGATGTTGAGCATGTTGTTTGGCTGAACTTCAAATAAAAAAAAATAATAAATAAATTACTGGCCAAACAAAAAGTTGCCCACCTAGACATGCCAAGGCGTAATACAGAGAGATAATATGGATTGTCATTAAAATTAGGGACGAAGCCAAGAATGTTGTCCAGTGCGGACAAAATTTAATAAAAACCGTACTTTGAGTTTTCAACCATGGATATAACGATGATAAAAATATAAAACAATAATCACTTAAAAGAGACAAAAAAATCAAGAGATATGAAGCATTTCAGCCATCCTCATGATATGTAGGTTATAGAAGAGCCAAGCGCAAACTAGCAGCGCATATGCATTGGTTGTAATATACTTGAAGGGAATAAAATTGGCACAATGATGCAAGTGACCCAATGGGCTGAAATATTGGAGGCCCAGTTAACTGAATAATTTGTTTTATTCCTTAGTGCAAAAACGTGTTTGCTGAAAGGATGAAACCGTATTACAACTTACCTGATTTTTGCACGTCCTGGATGTCGCCATGTGTCGCCTCCACTGCCATTGGATTGGTGGCCATTAGGTGACCCATTTAAAGGACTCCTAGGGTTGGATCACTGTATACTCTCGAGTTTCTCTTGGTCTCTCTCTCGTTTCTGCGTCGTTTCTAGAGACTTCTTCTCCTTCACTGTTGAAATCAAAAACACTATTTTGATTTCTGTTTTTTCTTCACTCATCATTGTAATCTTGTGTGATTTCATTTAGTTGAGTGTTGGTTCTTGTGTGAACCGTGTTGTATTGTGAAAGAGAGATCTCGTTTGTGATTCTAGGGTCGAGTCTGAGTGTCTGCCCTTTGTAATCTCACTTTGGTTGTGATTTGTGCTCTGATAGTAGTTGTTCTTCAGTGATTTAAGCATTGAATGACATATTCTTGGCTTGAGGGCTTCGAACATTAAGATGCATTATTTTCACTTTATTTTTTGTTCAGCTTTTGTTTCTGTTTTAGTATATATTTTTTGTTGATCTTGAGCTAATCTTTGTGAATCTCCTCCCAACAGGGGTATCAGAGTTTAAAGGATGGAGTTCTTGATGCTTGTTTGGCTCGATTCTTGATACTGACTACAAACTTGAGCTGCTCTGCATTTTTCTTGAAACCCTAATTAAAGGGGCTTGGTGAGATCTTTTCAGTTTTTGGTTATCACGTTTTCTGTTTAGCTGGATATTGTGTTGGGTGTTCTGAATCTGATTTGGTGTCTGACCTTGTGTGTGGTTATACTACCTGTTTAATTATACTGCCCAATTAGTTACTGCGTTGGTTGATTTTCCGTTGTTCGAGATTACTGCTTTGTTGGGTGTTCTGCCTTGTAAAGTGTATTCAGTTCTATTTTTTTAAAACCTGAATCAAAGACTCATCGTAATTCCTTTGTCCAGAAACCTTGAGTTGTCTGGAATCTGAGGGTTACTTGGACAGAAGTTTAGATTCTTGATAGTCTTGTTTTTTGAAAATCACTCTGCAGTATTTTTTTAAAAAACTTGATTGAATTCTGTGATATAGTTCTGAAGTGCCTGCTCTCTGTACTTGCAACCTGGGTACACTGTTGTGTCCCTTGTGTGGTGATACTTCTCTGATCTGCATTGCAAGTTTCTGATTTGGTGTCTGACTGATCTGCATACATCCATTTCATTCATATTTTTCAAAAATGACTTCAAAATTTGAAATGGAAATTTTTAATGGCAAATGAGACTTTAGTCTCTGACGTCAGAAAATGAGAGCTCTTTTACTTCAACAAAAATGTGCTAAAGCCATTGATGAGTCATGTCTTACTGATCTTGAATCTAGTAAAGTAATTGAACAAGATGAAACTACATGGAGTACTGTTTTCTTGCATTTGTCTGACAATATGATTAGAGAAATTGGTGAGACTAAGACTACTGCTGAATTATGGAAGAAATTGGAGAAAACTTATTTGAATAAAGCTATGCCAAATAAAGTTTATCTTCTAAAACAGTTTTTTGATTTTAAATTTGATCCTTCTCTTGACCTTAAGTCTAATATTGATAGATTCAACAGATTGACCCGTGACCTATCCAACTGTGACGAGAAACTCTCAAGTGGGCAGTTGGCCGTGGTCTTATTGAATTCAATTGGTGATAAATATAAAGATGTTAAGAATGCAATTGAATATGGGAGGGACACTCTATCCACTGAAGTGATCATTAATGCTTTAAGGTCTAAAGAGTTAGAATTAAAATCTGACAAGAAAGAATCTATTAGTGACATTAATCTAATGATGAAGTCCAAGTTTAATCCCAAAAATGATAATTTCAATAAGAGACCTGAACATAAGAAAAAAGGCAATTTTAAGGATAAAAATAAAATGATGACTAAAGGGAAAAAATATTTTTATTATTTAGAAGAAGGTCATTTTATTAAAGATTGTCCTAAAAGGCTTTATGAATCTAAAAACAAGTCTAAAAATGATGGTAGGGCTGCTTTGGCTCATAATGAGTCTAATATTGATTAAGTTTATGTGGCTGTTAGTTGTCCTCCTTACCAAGAGTGGATTCTTGACTCTGGTTGCACTTATCATATGTGTCCTAATAAGGAATTGTTTTTTGATTTTGAAAATGTAACTGGTGGAAAGATTTTAATGGGTAATCACATGACATGTCAAGTAAAAGGTGTGGGGACCATCACTTTGAATTTAAAAGGGAATAATAAGTTGATTCTTGTGAAGACTAGATATGTTCCTGACTTGCAACGTAATCTGATTTCTTAGGGGTTTTAGATGATCTTATCTTTGACATTGTTATCAATAAGGGTTACATTAAAATCTTGAGGAACTCTCAACTGATTGTAGAAGTCCTCAAGAGACATGGTCTTTACATTTTACAAACTAAAAATTTTTTAGAGTCCACTTCAGCAGTAATCTCAGTCCCAAATGATAAATCACAAATATGGCACAAGAGATTGGGCCATATTAGTGATAAATGTCTTCAGATTTTGAAAAAAAATACGGTGTTTTTGGCAAAGATAACATTGAAAAATTGAGTTTTTGTGACTTTCATTTTAGGAAAGCATAATAGACTTCCTTTCTTACTCGGAATGCATAAATATGCCTCCATACTTGAATATTTACATGCTGATCTGTGGGGACCAGCAAATGTGTGTACTCAATCTGATTTTAAATATTATTTGCTTGTCGTTGATGATTTTTCAAGAAACAATTTGACTTTTTTGTTAAAATCAAAATCTGACACATTTAATGTTTTTAAAGAGTGGAAACTTTTAATTGAGAACCAAACTGACAAGAAAATTAAAGTTTTAAGAACTGATAATGGTTTGAAATTCTGCAATTATGAGTTTGATGATTTGTGTAAATTATCTGGTATGTTAAGGCATAGAACAGTCACATACAGACCACAACAAAATGGCTTGGCTGAAAGAATGAATAGAACTATTCTTGATAAAGTTAGATGCATGTTGTTGAGTTCTGGCCTACCTAAAATTTTTTGGGGTGAAGCAGTTAAGACTGCTAGTTATCTGATAAATAGATGTCCTTCTAGTGTTATAGACTTTAAGATCCCCGAGGAAAACCAGTTGACTTTAGTAACTTGAGGGTTTTTGGGTGTACAGCCTTTGCACATCAAACTGAAGGTAAATTGGAACCTAGAGCCCTTAAGTGTGTTTTTTTGGGCTATGGGGAAGGGGTTAAAGGCTATAGACTATGGGTTAGAGAGCTGAAAGGCTATAAGGTCATTATAAGTAGAAATGTGGTATTTAATGAGGGTGACCACCCTGTTTTAAGTCTGACCAGCAACATGTAGACCTATTTCAGACATCTGAACAATCTGAAAATGTGAGAAAAATGGTTGAGTTTGAGGTGGAGCGACCTGGGGAGGGTTCTGACATTCTGCCCCTCTAAATGATGACCAACCTGAAGCTAAAACTGAACCGGTGGGGTTCCTGAGGCTGATTTAAAGCCTGTACATAGTTGATTACCAAGTTGTTAAAGATATGGAAAGAAGGACGATTAGACCTCCAGCTAGGTTTGAAGATGATGTTTCCTTGCTGTCCTATTATGATATGATTGAGGATGAACCTGAATCATTTGAAGAAGCTTTGAGTAGCAAAGATTCCAAACAATGGCTTGCAGCCATGCAAGATGAAATAGAGTCACTTTACAAAAATAAGACTTGGACCTTGGTAAAAAGACCGGAGGGTGAGAGGGTTGTGGATTGTCAATGGATTTTTAAAATAAAAATGGGTGAACAGAGTGAGAATGACATAAGATACAAAGTCCGTTTGGTAGCAAAATGTTTTACTCAAAAAGAAGGAGTTGATTTCAATGAAATATTTTCACATGTAGTAAAATTTACTACAGTTAGAGTCATTCTTGCCTTGGCCACTCAATTTAATTGGGAGTTAGACCAATTAGATGTAAAAACTATCTTTCTAAATGGAGATTTAGAAGAAACCATTTACATGAAACAACCTAGAGGTTTTGAAGTGACTAATAAATCTGACTTAGTATGCCTTCTTAAGAAATCTCTATATGACTTAAAACAAGTTCCAAGACAATCGTATAAAAAATTTGACAATTTTGTACTTGGACTTGGGTTTAAGAGAAGTAACTTTGATACTTGTCTTTATTGTAAGGGTCAAGGTGGAGCTAATTCACTTTACCTACTCCTTTATGTGGATGACATGATATTAGCTAGTCATGACATAAAAGAGATTGAAGAAATTAAAGACAAACTAAAATCTGAATTTGAAATGAAGGACTTAGGTCCGGTAAGAAAGATTTTAGGTATGGAAGTTAAGAGAGATAGAAGAGAAGACACACTAAGTTTTAGCCAAAAATCCTATAATTTGAAATTACTTAGCAAGTTTTCTATGGCTGAATCCAAAATTGTTAGTGTCCCCTTGGCTAATCATTTTAAAATATCAAATGATTTATGTTCTAAAACTAAAGAAGAGTTTGAAAGAATGGCACAAGTGCCTTATCCTAATGCAGTTGGGTCTGTAATGTATCTCATGGTGTGTTCTAGACCTGATTTGGCATATTCTATTAGTGTCTTGAGTAGATATATGGAAAATCCAGGTGAAACACATTGGGAAGCCATGAAATGGCTTCTTAGGTACATTAACGGGACCTCAAACTTAGGGATTCAGTTTAGAAAACAGGCCGAAGGTGTTATTTTAAAGGGGTTTACTGACTTTAATTATGCAGGTGATAGGGATAACAGAAAATCTACTTCTTCATACATGTATTTTGTGTAATTCTTGCATATGCTGGAAATCTCAGCTTCAAAAGATTGTGGCTTTGTCTTCAACTGAGGCTGAATACATTGTAGTCATCGATGCTATCAAAGAAGGAATTTGGTTAAAAGGGTTACTTAATGAATTTGGTTTTATTAATGAAGTTGTTCTTTATTCTGATAGCCAATCAGCAATTCATTTAAGTAGAAATCCTGTTTTGCACAATAGATCTAAGCATGTTGATGTTAGATTTCATTTTATTAGAGATGTTATTTCACAAGGTGTTGTGAAACTTGAAAAGATATCTACCAACTATAATCCTGCTGATGTAGGGACTAAGGTACTGCCCTTGAACAAATTTCTAGACTGCTTGACCTTGCTGAATATTGCTCCTTGCTGATCTGTGGATGCTCCAATATGAGCTGATGATATCTGAGTGTTGAATAACCACTACTGATGTATGAATCATTGTACCAAGGTGGAGTATGAAGGGAATAAAATTGGCACAATGATGCAAGTGACCCAATGGGCTGAAATATTGGAGGCCCAGTTAGCTGAATAATTTGTTTTATTCCTCAGTGCAAAAACGTGTTTGCTGAAAGGATGAAACCGTGTTACAACTTACTTGATTTTTGGACGTCCTGGATGTCGTCATGTGTCGCCTCCACAGCCATTGGATTGGTGGCCATTGGGTGATCCATTTAAAGGCCTCCTAGGGTTGGATCACTATATTCTCTTGAGTTTCTCTTGGCCTCTCTCTCGTTTCTGCGCCGTTTCTAGAGACTTCTTCTCCTTCACTGTTGAAATCAAAAATACTCTTTTGATTTCTGTTTTTTCTTCACTCATCACTGTAATGTTGTGTGATTTCATTTAGTTGAGTGTTGGTTCTTGTGTGAACAGTGTTGTATTGTGAAAGAGAGATCTCGTTTGTGATTTTAGGTCGAGTCTGAGTGTCTACCCTTTGTAATCTCACTTTGGTTGTGATTTGTGCTCTGATAGTGGTTGTTCTTCAGTGATTTAAGCATTGAATGACAGATTCTTGGCTTGAGGGCTTCGAACATTAAGATCCGCTATTTTCACTTTATTTTTTGTTCAGCTTTTGTTTCTGTTTTAGTATATATTTTTTTGTTGATCTTAAGCTAATCTTTGTGAATCTTCTCCCAACAATACCATTATTTGGTTCTTGTTACACTTGTTTAGGTTGCAATTTTAACCTTCATAAATTCTGTTTTGAGTTGCCACAATCTGCTCAATTTAAATTCCACCCTAAACACAATGGATTCACCCTATACAATTGCTCTGTGCAATTTCAATCTCCACGCCACAATCTACTCAATTTAACTACTACAAAATTGTGATTATTATACTATTTGGTCCAGCAATTGCAGAAGTTATGAATTGAGGCTATAAATTAACATGCATTTTAGCTTCCATCATCTCAAATGAACCCTCATCTAGTCATCTTACCTTATTTGCATTTGACGTTCCTTAATAATTTGTTCTTTTCTCAATTCAAATCCAATTGGTTTTTGTGTATTTGGTAGATTTCTTGATTCTTCCATTTATTCATATATGTTTGCCTATTTTCAATTAAGATCCCGAACAAATTTTTTTACCAATTACAAGCATTAGAAGGAGAAACCCAAAAGCCATTACCATATTTTCCATTGATGAACCTATTACCATCTCCATTATTCTGGATTCATATACATATCAAACAAACAAGCTACGGTCTAAATAAAATAGAAAAAACACACAACAAACGAAATTCAATATTTCAATTCAGTATATCTAAAACAAAATTAGAACAATACCTTGAAGCCGGGTAGACATCCGATGTTGAGGCGGGCAAGTTCCCCCTGAGGCCTTGAATCTTGATGGCAGCTAAGTTCTTGAATGTATGAAATCAAGATTATCTAGGGCCCTTTCTTTACACCAATTTTATCACATTTGTTGGGCTGGATATTAATTTTTGGAAAAAAACCAATACTTAAAAAAAAAAAGGGGACTACTTGACTGAGCCCAAAGTCAAATGCAGGAACGTGCCTACACTGACCTATGGGTGTGGCTCCGTCCCTAATTAGAATTAATCCCCAAGCACACGGAAATAATCAGAGAACGCTTGATTTGCCCTGATTTTTTTTCCATCTTCCAATGATTTGTTGCCACGCGTATATCTACGAAAGAATTCCATGAAACAGTTCTGTACTTATAGCAAAACTGTTGTCATTAATGGAACACTATTAATATCATATACAACAGTAAAGATGGCTTCACCCTAAGAGTGCTCACGACAATTAGCACAAATAAGAAAATCTCTTACTGAATTTAGATGTCTATATTTTCGTTTAGTCCTACCATTTTGCTGAGATGTTACAAGACATGAATGATCGAAAATATTAACAATTTGGGATAGAAGTTGGAGAAATTTTGTCTTTTTATATACCATGGCATTGTCTGTACGAAATACTTTTATGGTTCGAGAGAATGGAGTCTTGATCATGGCAACAAACTTTAAATATATACCAAATAATTCAAAATGTTTTTCTGTAAGATAAAGCCACATGTCACATGAATAATCATGCGCAAATATCACAAAATACTTGGACCTCCTTTAGCATAAATTGGAGAAGATCGCTATATATCTGAATGAAAAAATGCCACTTGTACATTCATTTTTGACATTATGGGTGACATGACATGTGTTGACAAGTGTTGATTGAGTGAAAAACTGTCCAATGATGTGTTGTTACGTGGTAAAATATAAAATATGATGTAAAGAATAATGTACATGTAATATGACTGTATCTGAATGTACTAAATCAAAGTTCATCAGACATAGACTCACTTTTATTAAAAGGTAAAGCATGATTCATCATTGAAAGTTGACAAGACACTCAATCAAATTTTACTCTGTGAGACGAATCCTAACATACCTCTAGAAATTAATGGACGTAATTTAGATAAATGTGACATGTCCAAGACGAGAATGCCAAGTTTCGAACGACATTGAAATAGCACAATGACTCAACAATTGACAAGGAAAACATAAGGACGAAGCAAGTTTGAACGAATGACCAACTTTACGGACGGTATGTGCGCTGTCTGCCGATCTTGCACACGACACCGTCAAGAAAAAAGTGTAAGTCAAGACCAATATCACATGATTAATCCATGGAGATAAAATTAAGTGTAAGCCTCGAAACTAAAAATGAATAAGGCAAAGATAGATTAGCAATCTCAATATCTCCTATATGACTAACACGCATTTTAGACTTGTACACAGTATGAATAATAAGTGCGTGAGAGATGGTGCGTGATTAGAACTGAGAAGGATTAGATATCATGTGGTTATAGCAACCAGAATCAAAGAACCAATATTTAGACTTACCTGGAATGACATGGCATAAAACATGATATATCATACTTATCTAGGGTTTCCATAATCAATCGTGCTACATGTACTTTTTTTTTGACATCAAGTTTGACATTCAATGAGGTGGCAGCAACCATGATCTTTAATTTTAAACACACTCCATCAACTCACTGGTTAGATTTCATCAACATAAGAGGGTATCATCCTTAATATTAAGGAGTAATTTATATCTAACATTGTTCTTCCTTAATATTGTTATAAAGTTATCTTTGTTGAGAAGAGTTTCAAGTATACAGAACACATGACTATTTATAATCGTGAAAAAATGTAGCATGTGCCTAGGGGTGTTAATTTCGCTTACTCGCTCGAGTGGCCCATAGCTCGGCTCGGGAAAAGTCGAGCTGACCCTGCTCGCGGCTCGGGTTGAGGCCCATTTTAGGGCATTGGCCTGAGCTCGGGCTAGCCCCGTACGGCTCGACGAAACCCACGGGCCGGCTCGTATCACTGGCTATTTTTGATTCTTGACAATCTGAACTTAAAAAAAATTAAAAAGTTAAACCGAGGCAGTGTCACGCTGCCTTTGCAGGCAACTGCCTGATATTTTTGAAAAATAGTGAGCCTGCTCGGCTCATTTGGCTCGACAAGAACCAAGTCGAAAGATCAGGTCGGGACAAAAAAGCTAGAACCATTTTTACTCGAGCCGAGCCTCAAGTTTCAGCTCTCGGCTCGTTGGCATCCCTACATGTGCCATCACGTTTCATTTTAAGGGTATATTCAACAAAATGGACCAAAGGTGGAACAAAAGTAAAAGGTTAAGGACACTAATTTTTGTTTAAAAGGTAGGAGACGAAAATGCAATTAGAGCAATACATTGAGGGACCTAAATTGCTATTTTTACTAACTATTTATTATCAAATTTTAGATTTTCTTTTTTCATACCTAAAAGGTTACCTTTTTTTTTTCAATCCTAACTACTAACTTAATATCAAATTAAGTAATTTTCTTATTTCACAATTTTACTGATAAATAATATTTATTTTTTATAAATTAAGAACCTACTGACATGGCTTCTTCTTTACCTACTCTTCTTACATCTTCATAGACATCCTTGTAAAAAATGGATGATCTCTGTTGTAAAATAACTAAGATACCAGAATAGCTTTGATACGAATTGTTGTGAACAAACCACCCGATTGAGATGTTGAAGTTATATGGTAACTAATAATGAAGTATATGATCAAGTAAAAAAATAATAAAGATAAGAATATGGCAGATGAATGAAGAGATTTTATTGACTTAAGAATAATGGTGAATAGAGAAAAATTACAATAGATCATATAATTCTAGTAATTTATTTTCTCACACCTATAAAATTGTATAGAAGAACATAATATTTATAGGAAACATGTAGGGGATGTCCAAATTCTCCTAGTGGAGTTGTTGATAAAGTAGGGTACCAAAAAATCAAGTCCAAAACAAATTCCAACTCCCAATAAGTTTCCAAAATAAAACTTCAACTTGACATAAGACTCAAATAGCTTTTCAAATTGAATTCTTTTTTACGTGTACTTCAATTAGAATTCTTCAATTACTTCAACAAGAAATTCGGGTCACACCCAAATTCTAACAATCTCCACATTGACACAAATTCCACCAAGAAATGAACTGACTTCTTCAACAATAATCAAAAAATTAATTTCTCCAACAAAACACAATACTCCACCTCTTCCAATGAATTCAAGCACTACTCTGCAAAATTATCTCAGATCCCAAAAAATCATAATGATTTTATAATTATCAAAATGGGCTGTAACACATCCCAAAGCATAATCAAACCCAAATGCTTTTAAAGAAGGCTCATTGCGAAATTGTACACCTTCTATTCCATTTAAAGCATGCTCAACAAAATTAGCATCCACATACCATTTTCCATTGGGTCCATTCCTAGCAATTAAATACAATGGCACCATAGGTGATGGTGGCAAAGCAGCATTATTCATATCTCCTGAACTCCACTGAACAGTATTTTTCAAATCCGACCCTTTATGAACTCCTAAAAGTATTGTACCAAACTGAATGTCCACCACGGTCCTGAACTTGTGCTGATTGACTCTTCTAAATTCTGCACGACCCTGCAAGATGTATAACTGAGACATGTTCTGTCCCTTCAATACAATTTAGGTACCTTTGGAAACATTCAAAGCTCCACCTACACCAAAGAACTCATAACTTTTTGAATCAATGATAGACAATGAGATGAGATTCTTCTTCAAATCTGGAACATGTCGAGCCTGACCAAGTGTTCTAATTGTCCCATCCAAAAGTTTCAATCTGACTGTACCAATTCCAGCAATCCGACAAGATGCGTTGTTTCCTATAACCACGACACTTTTGGAAACAGTTTCATATGTAGCAAACAAGTCTTTATTAGGACACATATGAAACACACATGCTGGATCAAAAATCCAATCATCTTCCGGTTTAGACTCAATGATAGAAATAGCTAAGAGATCTCCATCACTTACAACGTTCTCCACGAGGTTTGCTTCGCCTGAAGTATCTGAATATCTACTTGCAGCCATCCTTTCTTTATTGTGCAATTTGTAGCAATCCTTCTTTAAGTGCTAATTCTTCTTGCAGTGGTTACAAATTTGATTACTGAACTTAGATTTCGATCTGCCCCTTCCAGAACCACCATGAGCAACCAGGCCTTCTCCATCTATGGCATCAGAAACCAGATGCTTCATCTTCTCTTTTAAATACAAAGCATCATCCATTTCCTCCATGGTGAGAATATCACGACAATACAAGATCGTGTCTCTAAATGAAGAAAACGAAGTGGACAACGAACATAATAGGATCAATGCCAAATCTTCATCATCATACTCTACTTCCAAAGTTTCCAAATCAGCGACGATCTCCTTAAATACAGCCAGGTGATCTTCTAATGATCCTCCTTCTGCCATTCAATGAGAGTATAAACGTTGCTTGAGGTTCAACTTGCTTGTCAGACTTTTAATCATGTACAATTGTTCCAACCTCAATTATAAAGCAGATGCTGAATTCTCTTTCAAAACGTCCAGAAGAATAGTATTTAATAGATGAATATGAATGTGAAAAACTGCTTTCTTATCCTTCCGTAATTTCTCATCCGCGGTCAAAGTTGCGGGCATCCTGTCAATTCCAAACAACGCATAATCCAAATCCAACTGTGTGAGTACTGCACGCATCTTAACCTGCTATAGTGAAAATCTAGTGCTCCGATCCAAAAGCGGAATGTCATATTTCATGGAAGCCATCACGAATAAAAAATCTTGAACAAATTAGACCTTACGCTCTTGCGGAACTGCTGAACCTGGAGCTCTGATATCAATTGTTGTAAAACAATCAAGATACTAGAATAGCTCTGATACCAATTGTTCTGAAACAAACCACCTGATTGAGATGTTGAAGTTATATGACAAATAATAATGAAGTATATGATCAAGCAAAAGAATAACAAAGATAAGAATATAACAGATGAATTAAGAGATTTTATTGACTTAAGAATAATGGTGAAGAGAGAAAAATTACAATGGATCCTATAATTCTATTAATCTATTTTCTCACACCTATAAAATTGTATAGAAGAGCATAATATTTATATGGAACATGTAGTGGATGTCCAAACCCTCATAGTGGAGTTGTTGATGAAGTAGGATATCAAAAAATCAAGTCCAAAACAAATTGCAACTCTCAATGGACTTCCAAAATAAAACTTCAACAAGGAATTCGGTTCACACCCAAATTTTAACAACCTCAATACTCCATTTGCCATTTAAAAAATGGTCATGACATCTTTTACACCACATCAGACCATTTTACAATTTAGACTGACTTTGTATTAGTTTAGACAATTTCAAAGTACATAACATTGAACTAAATTCAATAGTGTGCCAAACATATGATGAAGCTAAAATAATTAAACTTAAAACTGTAAGTTGAAGAATAACCTATCAATTAGTCTAACCCTTGCAACCTTTGCAATCTTTTTCTTTGCATCTAACAAAAGTTCTATTCTATTACACTTTGGTAGTCGTCATGTTCTTAATTTCTTGCCCTCCTTTTTGTTTACAGAGATGTGCCTGAGCTTCCTTCAACACCTTTCTTACTTCCTTATCATCTGGGTTCTCTCGTCAGTTCTTAACAGTCTTGTATGCATTCTTCCCATCTTCCCAACTGTTAACTAAAGTGATAAAAAAATATATATTTTAATGCATTTTTCGTGGCATTGAATGTTGACATACAAAAAATGAGGCTCAATTAAGATCGCCTAAGAAATAGAACCCAGTAAGGAAATTAAGGGATAAGCCCAAACAAGACTATTGTAAAATATAATGGAGGCCCACAAGCAGAGAACCACCATCGCCCAAGCTTGCAAGATGCCCAGAATTTCAGCGAATGAAGTATCACATGGTCGCTCAGAACGACAGTCCCATTCTCGCCAGGCTTTCGAGACGCCCAAGATTTGAGCGAAGGTAGTGCTTTGTTGATCATCTAAAGCAATGGTTATTGAAGCAGTTATTGAGCAATGTTATCACACTCCACGATCCAAGAATTTCGGTGGCAAGCAGTTAAATGAGGAGCGTGATGGCAACAGTTACGAATGGCAGTTCTTTGACAAGTCAGCCATTATGGATAAAGTGGGCAGTTATAGAGCGACAAGCAGTTTTCAAACGGTTCTACAAGAAAAACTGTCCAAAGAGTATAAAAGAGAAAAGAAAATATAGAACAATAACCCGAATCAAACACTCTCAAACAGAGAAATGTAATTTAAATTCATTTATTTTCTAAGTGCAAACTTTCAAATTATTTCGTGTGCTTATGCCCCTTGGAAACATTTTGTTTATTCCCAATTGTAATCTTAATAAATAAAGCACCAACTTTTGGGATTTTGTCTCAAGATGTTTGTTCCTTACACAATCGTTTGAATTATCTTTTAATTGTTAGAGACAAATCCGCGCGAAACAGTTAAAAAATGAATCTGAACGACATTCAAGGAGTGTGTTGAAGATTAAATGTAAAAGCTATTAGACAAGATGGTTGAATAAGATTGGGAATGGTTAACCGATGTTGAATTGTTGGGTAGAGAAGTGATCACCTTGGCGTAGCATTCCCCTCTTCTTAAATCTAGCCTTACTATAAGATTGACGAACACTTAGCGCAGCATTACAATCCTCAACTGCATTTTCATATTGGCCAAGTTTGGAGCGACAGGCAGCACAGTTGCATAGTAAGACGGCGTTTCTGGGGTCATGGCTGAGACTTTCACCATATGAAACAGATGCTTCGGAAAATTTTGCTGCCTTGAACAGATCATTACCATTTGATCTTGTTGTTGCCATAGCTCTTGTCTTCTCAATACAATGTTTACTTCCTTGTTGTTTAAGTCCAGTTTAGATGCTCGTTTGAGCAGCCACCACAGCATCGTCAAACCTGTAAGGTTACCTGGACTTTCTACGACGGTCAAATCACAACAGGCGTTTCAAAAATCCATATAATGATCAGCACTTGTTTTTTGGTATGTTTTGCTGATGATGTTTGACATATTCTAAATCGCTTAAAAGGCTTTCTGTTGTTGATCAATCTATTTATCACAAATTTAATGGATGCACAACTCTTAAAAGTAGGTTATTGAATATTTGTGGCCTCTAATACTATGCTTGCTCGTTGAACAACTTAAAAAGAAGGCAACAACCTGCCTGCAGCTATATTAACTTGAGCTCGAACAACCAACAGATTTGCACTGCCAATAGGGCCAAATAGTTTGGTACATTCGTTAATCTCAAAATTTGAACCTTTTGCCATAGTTTCATCTGCCTCTTGGTGCTTATGGATCTGTAATAAAGCCTCAGCTTTTAAAGCAAATATCTATGTCAAAAGCAGCAAAAAAAAAAAAAAAAACTTAGATATATCATGAAAATTATCAAAATTATAACAATTTTAACAATGTGATTTAGAGGATGCTGGCAATTAAAAGTAGCTTTTTAGCTGCTTTTCATGGCAGTATACTGCCAAGAAAAACCACTTTTAAGTACAGCCAAACTTCTTGTTAATTATGATTATGCTAAAATGACCAAACAATAGTGCAGAATCAACACCAGCTTCGATAGCAAGGCCACTTTCTTTTATTCTCTTTGCCTCTGTGCAATTGTTTAGTTGAAAGAGAATATTTTTAGCCTTGTTGATAACATCAGGATTAGCTTTTGCTCCTGCATGTTTGAAATGATATATGGCCTTCTCTGCATCTCCTAATCTGCCCAAAGAATTAAAAGAATACAAAGAAAGCACAAACGAGCATAATCAAACCGTCTTGAACTTTTTAGTCTAAAAGATTAAGGTGTTAACGAGAACACATTCCCTCTAGTCTTTAATGTGCTCGGTGCTTCCTTATCCATAGACCATAGGCTTTTCAAGTTCAATCATTTTCAATCCAGGAATAGAGCCACCTTTTGGCCCATCTACTTCAATGCAGGAATAGGGAATCATTTTCAATACAGGACAATTGTAGGACATAGTTCCCAGTCCTGAGTCCTAATCAAGGAATAGAGCCACCTTTTGGCCCATCTACTTTAAACCAGGGGGGTGGTGTGATGACAAATTTAAATAGTGGAATTGGAATATCTAACATGGGAGGTAGCCCAAACATGAGAGACAATGTCCAAACTAATGGACAGAACGCCCCGCGTATTAGTGACGGTGGAAACACTCAGGCTAACGGTAATAATGGTTTGAACAATGACGTTTTTGCCACAAACCAAGGACCAAATATTAGGCCTCAAAAAACTCAACCAATGAATCAACCTGTAGGAGTTCCATATGATCCTAATGTTATGTTGAGGAATCAAATTATGGAAATAGTACATGATCAAATAGGTTTTGGAGTACGTTCTGTTATTAGGCCGACTTATACAAAGTCATATCCTGATTGGGTAGATCAAGCATATCCGTGGCCTAGAGGGTACAAAGTGCCAGCATTTTCATTATTCATTGGTTTATGAGAAGTGTCTACTCTGGAACATATATGGCTATTCACTCTGCAAAGTGGTGAAATAACTGACTATCACAAAATGAGACTATTCCCTAATTCTTTAACAGGCGTAGCTTTCTCTTGGTTCATTAATTGGCCAGCAAATTCTATTCAAACATGGCAACAATTAGAACAATTGTTCCATGCTCAGTTTTATAAGACCGAATCTGAAGTCACGTTGGCCGATTTGGCGAATTTATGTCAAATGCCAAGCGAATGGGCAGAAGGTTTCGTCCAGAGGTTCAAAACAGTTAGGAGCAAATGTTTTGTACCTCTGCTTAAGAAAGAATTCGTCAAAATCGCTCAAAGTTGTTTGAGCTTTGATTTAAAAAAGAAATTCCAAGACAGAAAATTTTCTGATCTTTTCCAACTTAGCGCGAATGTGATTAGGTATGAATGATTGATAAGAGAAGAAGAGCATGTAAAAAACTCTAGTAAAGGGATTTATTATAGAGAGCTAAATTTCGACGTTCATGCTATTGATAACGAATATAATGATCAGACAGAAGTATGTCTGGCCGAATTGGTTAAGGGAGATGCATACGCTTGTCCTATAATGGCCAAACCCAAAGCGTCGGCCAAGAATGAGCCTGTAAAAGATGAAAATAAAAAGGCTAGAACGTTTTGATTTGATGTGACCAAAGCTGACCTTATATTTGACAAACTGTATAAGAACAAGCAGACAAAATTAAGCGATAAGTATAAATTGTCAGACCCATATCAAATTTAGGGTAAAAAATATTGTAAGTGGCATAATGCATAGTCACATATGACTAAAAATTGTTTGGTCTTTCGTCATGTGTTATATGATGCTATCGAGTCTAGACGAATCACGTTCAAGTCTAAATCAAAAATGGCAGTGGCTGAAAATCCTTTCCCACGACTACTTGGAGTGAATATGGTGACGACTGATTTAAAAAGTAAGTTGCCAAAATTTAAGTTGGTCTTAGATGATGGAGAAAAAGATTCTGAGCCACATCCCAGCGTCTTCGAGCGTATTAAAAGAAAAGAGCCTAGAAAAGATGAGGGCGTTTTGTGTGTTAGATGCAAAAAGGAAATAGAGGCAAATGTGGAAGTACCGGGAATGTGGCGACATCACCATCGCCTTGATTTTGTCCCAAATATCCAACTTGTTGGAGGGCGAGGTACCTCATTCTATGGAGGACCGCCTTTTGAAAGGCAGTTCAGGCCGATAAATAATGGGATGACATTCAGGCCGCAACCTCGCCAGCCAAATGTATGACATTCATTCCAGTATAATGCAGGAAGGTTGATACCTTTCAATGAGATGACCAGAACTCAAATAAAGGCGTTTTCAACGGAATTATGGGCGAATGATGAGGCAACAACATGGACTGCCACGTCCTAAGGCGCCTAAACTGCTCGAAGTGGCCAATCAAAATATTCTCGAAGATAGTAAAGAGATTGGTACAGGCGAATCAATGTAAGAGTTACCAGAAAGTTCTACTGGAAGATCAAAATTCGAAAGTGAAAAGAAAGATGAAGAAGATCCAGAACCACCATCACTATCCAGTTTGGTACATTACCTCCTGTTATGGCTAATAATTATCTACTAGCCAATGAATTCAAAAATAAAGAGGACAAAGAGGAAGAGAGGGAAGATGATGAGGAAGAAGCGTGTGTGCTGGAGTGTGAAGAAGACCAAACGTCCCAAGAAGTATATGAAGAAGAAGAGGATTATGGCATGACTGATAGTGAAGAAGAAATTGATTTAGAAGTAGAGATAAGAAAGAGGGGAGTGTCGCGCAATACTCTATGGAAGCAGCTACATCGGGAAGGTGTTCGCGAGATGGATTTGTTGGGAGAACCATCTGGGCATTCCTTTGATTACTATGTGTTGTACGGGACACCCAAAAGAAAGAAGAGAGTGCCTCGCTCTGAGAAGTATGAGTCACCTCCAAGAATATTGCCCTCCCTACAGGATGGGTAACTGAAGAGGATGCACTGGAAGAAAGTAAAAAGGAAATCCAAGAAGCAAAAACTCAGTGCTAAATATTGCATGTTGACTTATCGCGAAGAGATGATTCAACGGAAGATAAACATGAAGTGGAAATAGATGCAACTGAGAAGGTCATCTTCAAGAGTCTAACCATGAAATTGACTAAACATTTGAGACCATTGTACGTGAAGGCCTTAATCAATGGTATACCTGTGGCAAAAGTACTTATTGATAATGGAGCAGCCATAAATACTATCCTGTCTAGGATGATGAGGAAGTTTGCAAAGAAAGAAAGTGATATGATCCCAACAGAGGTTATTCTCACAAATTTCAATAGGGGAGCAACTTCTGCTAAATGAGTAATGCCACTGGATATAACCGTAGAAACGACTACTAGGACCACAGTCTTCTTTTTAATAGATGGTCCTACTAGTTACAACGTGCTATTAGGAAGAGACTGGATTCATGGAAGTCGTTACATACCTTCGTCGCTCCACCAATGCCTGGTTTTCTGGAATGACAAGGGTGAAGCATAAGTGGTGCAGGCCGACCACAGACCATTTGTTGCAGAAGTAAACTCAGTAGAAATGTTCATGTACCAAGGAAACTATGAACCTATCAGAATAGTTCAAGATAGAGAAAAGACTCAAATCGTCGCACAGAGTGAAGAGCCATTTTCAGTAGATACACTTACTGAAATGTTCAGTCAAATGATGCCAAACATAGTGGCCCTAGAAGAGCCAGTAATTGACAAAAATGTTATCAAGGAACTTTAATGAGTTGTCGGCAACAAGAATATATGGTCGATATACAGGCCTTCAAAGCCAAATTAATGGCTTTCAATAAAGAATGCAAAGACAAGACGAAAGAAGAAACGACATTGAAGACATTGGGAGCCAAATTGGCAGTGTTCGAGTTGGAGCAAAATATGGGCCGAGAAATCAACAAGGTGGATTGCCTAGAAGATGAAGTGCTTACAAGGAACCTAGACAACGAGGTACTGGGGATCACCAAGCCTGGACATGCTCAAGCCTAAGACCCTTTAGTAAAGGTGAATATTGGTGACGAAGGGGAAGATCGCCCAACATTCGTCAGCCAGATGCTCAGTCAGGAGGTTAGTGATAAGTTAATTGCTTTATTAAAAGAATATAAGGATTATTTTGCTTGGGAATATGAACACATACCTAGTTTAGATAAAAATTTGGTAGAACATATGTTACCAACTAAGTCAAATTTTAAGCATCATAAACAACCTCCTAGGCGTTTTGCCTATAATGTACTTCCTGAGGTAAAGAAAGAAATTGAGTGATTGTTAAAAGAGGGTTTTATTAGCCAGATATGTTGAATGGTTGTCTAATATCGTGCCAATTTTAAAAAAGAATGGTAAGTTAAGGGTGTGCATATAGTTTAGAAATTTAAACTTAGCAACGCCCAATGATGAATATCCAATGCCTACGGTAGATTCTTTAGTAGATTCAACTACCGAACACGTGATATATTCTTTTATTGATGGATATTCAGGATATAATCAAATTTACATAGTTGAAGAAGATATATACAAAACTGCTTTTAGATGCCCTGGGGCTTTATGATATTTTGAATGGGTAGTTATGCCTTTTGGCCTGAAAAATGCAGGGGCAACTTATCAAAGGGCAATGAACTTGATTTTTCATGATATGATAGGCAAGTTTATCGAAGTGTATGTAGATGATATAGTGGTCAAATTTATCAAAAAGGAAGACCATTTTGAACAACTAAGACGCTCATTTGAGCGAAAGAGACAATACAAACTAAAGTTGAATCCTTTGAAATGTGCATTTGGTGTTAATGCGGGAAATTTCCTTAGTTTTCTAGTACACCAAAAAGGAATTGAACTTGATAAGAATAAAGCGAAGACCATTCTTGAGGCCAAACAACCTAGCAAAAAAAATAATTACAAAAGTTTCTAGGCCAAGTAAATTTTTTAAGGCGTTTTATCTCTAATTGTGCAGGGTGAACGAAATCTTTCTCACCTCTTTTAAACTTGAAAAATCAGGACGAATTCGTCTGGAAGGAAGAACATCAAAAGGCTTTTGAAAGCCTGAAGACATGTTTATCAAGACCACCAGTATTGGTGTCACCAATCTAAGGACGGCCAATGAAAGTTTACATATCACTTGAGCGAGAATCTGTGGCTGGAACGGTAGCACATGAAGACCAATGTTGTGAAGAAAGGGCGATTTACTATTTGAGTAGATGTTTAACAAAATGTGAATGTAATTATTCTGCTATTGAAAAATTATGTCTTGCTTTATATTTCACATGTACAATGCTAAGGGCTTATTTACGGCCCGTAACTGTCTATTTAGTTTCTAAAGTAAATCTAGTTAAGTATATGTTTTCTTGCCCTATTTTACACCAAAGGATAAGCCTTTGGACTTTAGTACTGTCGGAATTCGAAATACAATACATACCACAAAAGGCAGTCAAAAATCAAGCATTAGCTAATTTTTTGGCCGATCATCCATGCCTAGACATGTCTAAGGAGATTGAATTGAAAATTAATTCATTCGAGTTAAAACCTTGGGTCTTATACTTTGATGGATCAAAAATCTCTAGAGGTGCAGGAGTATGTATAGTACTGATAAATCCCCTGGGGATTCATTATAAATTTACTTTCACTCAGAATGTGTACGAATAATCAAGCCGAGTATGAGGCACTGATCATGGGTTTAGAGCTTTTAGTAGATATGGGAATAAAGAATGTAATTATTAGGGGCGATTCTCAATTGGTAATTCACCAATTAATTGGTGATTTTAAATGTTAAAGTGATTCTATCATAAGTCAATATGAAATCGCCAAAGAGTTGTTGGAAGAATTTGACCAAGTAGAGCTTCAGTATGTTAATAGGGTATATAATGATATAGCAAACAAATTAGCCCAGATGGCATCAGGTTATTCAAAAGCTTTCAATTGGAAGTCTACTTGTGAATATGGAGTAATATTGCCCGCAGTACAAAGGAAGGCAAAGAGAATTGAAGTTCATTGCATACAAGATGGGGATACAATAGATTGAGAGCCGAAATTAAAAGGTTCTTGAAGGAACCTAACAGAAAGAGTAATAGGAAGATGAGACTACGTTCATTGAATTATGTATCAATAGATGAAGAGTTATTCAAGAAACGTTCAGATGGTATACTACTAAAATGTATGAGTTTACAAGAGGCCAAAACGATCATGACTGAAATGCATGAGGGTATATGTGGAGCTCATCAGGCTGGCCAAATGATGAGATGGTTAATTGTGAGGAATGGATACTTTTGGTCCAAAATGGGGGAGTTATGTGTTCAGTTTGCAAAGAGTTATTTAGCATGCCAAAAGCACGGTCAGATACAAAGAGCCCCAACAAGAGAAATGACACCCATTTTAAACCCTGGCCGTTCAAAGGTCGGACGGTAGACTTGATATGGAAGATTTATCCCCCATCGTCCAAGCAACATACATTCATAATAGTTGTAACGGACTTCTTCACTAAATGGGTAAAAGTAATACCTTTAAAGGAGATATCTCAAAAGAGTGTTATAAACTTCATTCGTGACCACATTATTTATATGTTTGGGATTCCACAAACTTTAATGGTGAATCATGGAACTTCTTTGAATGGAGATTAAGTGAGGAATTCTTGAGCGAGTTTGGATTTAAGATAGTAAACTCCACACCTTATTACGCTCAATCTAACGGGCAGGCCGAATCTTCTAATAAAATTCTAAAAAATATCATAAGAAAAATGATAGATGAAAATGCCAGAAATTAACACGAATGTTTAAATAAAGCCTTATGGGTTTACATGACGTCGCATCGGTCAAGTACCCAAGTTACTCTTTTTCAACTTACTTATGGACATGAGGCTGTCCTACCTATGGAAATCAATGTGCAACCGATCAGAGTGCATTTGCAACATAATTTAAGTGAGGGCAAGTATGCTGAGTCATTAGCCCAAAACCTATTGGATTTGAACGAATTAAAGTTAGAAGTCCTAGATAGATTGCAAGTTCAAAAACGAAGAATGGCTAAATTTTATAACAAAAAAGTTATAGCCAAATCTTTTAGTATGGGCAAATTGGTTTGGAAAATAATACTCTATTTGGATAGTAAGGATCCAAAGTACGGCAAATGGTCGTCCAATTGGGAAGGGCCATATAAAGTGAAAAGTGTATTGCCTAATGGGGCCTACCATTTGGAAGATTTAGACTGCACTAAGCACGTGAGATTCATTAACGGTAAATACTTAAAAAAGTATGTTCCTTCCTTATGGGAAAGTGAACAAATAAAGGCATAAATAAATAGCATTGTTGGGTGATGATGACCAAATAAAAAAGAACAAAATATGTTCAAATGAAATCTTTCATTAATCATATATTGGTTACATCCACGAGATACAGGTTACATACACAAGATACAAAATACAAAATGTCTCATAAGCCACAATTGGAGACAGACTATTATGATTCCTCTGTCAGTTACGGTGAAAAGAGTGGTCTGGTCCCAGCCGCCTTCCTAAATGCATCGCTACAATGACAAGCAAGAAGGCTGAGAAACACTCTCAGCAAGCAAGTGGTCTAAGAAACACTCGCAACAAGCGACTGTTTCCCATCACGAGCAATGGGCGCTGAGAAGACGTTTGACCAATGAATATTTCATATATCTCCCATACCAAAGGTAATATCAAGACAGATAGCGAAATGGGTAACAGATCAAATGATCTATCCCTGTTGAAGGAAGAAATAGTCGATGGATTATATAAAATGCCAAACGATGGCGAGTAAGTTGATTTTGTGGAGAATGAATATGAAGATGACAAATGCGTGGCACATACGCATTTATAAAGATGTGAAGGTGAAGAGAAGGAATATGAAAGGCCACTTACATTAAATGGCCTAAAATCTTGGAAAAGAAGATTGGAGTCCCGAAAGTTCTGCTCCATGTAAAGATTCCATAAGGAGAAAGGTTTACGGATACATCATAATGTGAGTAATTACATGTTTGGGGGGTGCTGACGATTGAGGAAAACGTCAATTATGTTATTTCAGAATCCATACGAAAATCAATACACAAGAAAATAAAATAGTCATTTCATTAATGGAATTGGCTGCCATTACACGTGGACTAACGTTAGCTGCCTTTACAAAATTACAATAAAAATAAAGACAGTAATGTCTTAATTACAGTTTACCCCAAGCTGAACGCATTTGCTCCCTAAGTTTTCCCCATTCATCGCTCTGTTTAGAAGAAATAGCGGACAACTCAGTTGCAACAGCCTCGTCAACTTCCAACTTTGTATAACGTTCAACCAAAGACTTGGTTCGCTTAATTCCTTGGGAAGCATTACGTTTTTTCGCAGCTAATCTAGCCCTACAGTCATCCATCTTTGCTTGAAGTTCCTTCATTTCTTAAGCTAAGCTTATCATCAAGGAATCCTCAACCATAACCTTATAAGAGATCTCGTTTAATTCGGCCTTGGCTTTCTCAATCTCTTGAAGCAAAGACTCATTTTCATTCATGGCATGGAGATAATGAGTACTCTTGGCCTTCAACTCGACGTTCTTGGTTAGTAAAGAGCTTACTTCGGAATGGATAATCTTCAGTGTCAGCTTAAAGTCAGATGAAAGGTCAAGTGAAGGAAGCTTAAGTGCTTGAGTCAGTTTTGCACTCAAAAGCTCAAATTTATCTCTTTGTTTAGCAGCACTAGCTCGGCCGATATCCATATCCATGAAAGAAACGTATTCGAGCACGGATTGCTTGAGAATCTTCATATTATCTTTTGAGATTTCAGAAGAAGAAGCAGAAGGATGACTGGTTGAAAAAGGGTGAGATTTTATTACTTGTTCCCAAGAAGTGAACAAGTCTTGGATAGAGCGCACGATGACATCAACATCATGTAAAGAAAATGCAAGCATTTAGCATTTTCACTGCAGTAAATGAAGTGAAGATGAAGAAATGGAATATAGGCTACCTTATCAGCAACTTTGAAGAGTTTGGGCACGTCACTGGTTGACTCAGATACCCGTGGAGACTTTTCTTTATCTAGATGAACAGGCTCTGCTGCAACAGGCAGATCCACGGGAACCTCTGTAGAATTCAAGAAACAATGAATCGAAGACCAATAGTACAAGCAAGAGTAAAGACATTAAGATATGTATTACCTGCCGATTCAACACTTGGGAGGTTAATGCCCTGAAAAAGTGGCAGCTCTCCAATTAGCTGGGGTGAAGGCTTTGGGGGTATGGATTTCTCTTTAGGCAGAGCCCCTGCATCAGATGACTTGGATGAAGCAGTTTCAGTAGGAGGAGATGGAGCAGGGGCTGCTAAGCCTAGAGCCTTTGAAGGGGAAGTTGAACTCTTCTAGAAAAATTTAGGTAAAACATTAACCCATGAAGGATTGTTTTTTCATGAATAAAACAAACTCAATTACCTTTCTCCTAAGGATGAGAGCATCATCATCATCACCATCACCATCACCATCACCATCACCCTGCAAAACTGGTGAAATTGAGGCTGGCCGCTTGCGGCTGGAAGCACCTTTAATTGTATTAGCTTGAACATATGGGGGACTAGATGGAAGAATAAGACATTTAGCGCGAACATGTGGCGAGTGAGAAGGAGAAATGAGGTTCCTAATGGATACAGGAGTGGCCAGAATATGAGAAGTAGAGGAAGTCATCATCCAGCATGTGGAAAGCACGATTAGCATCAGTTGTGAACAACCTGCGTTTTACTGATGGCCAGAGTTGATCAAAAAGAGGATGGGAGACAACAGTGGGATTGAAGGGAGCCAAAGAAAAATCTCCGATCAAAAGAATATTACGGGCATCAATGGCTTGTGCCTCAGTTTTATTTATAGTATGGAAACACTCTACTAAATTTCTAGAATAACAGGGAGGAACATGCCACATTTGGCCAAAACAGAGCGGCGAGCAAAAAATTGGGGAGCATATATCTCAACCCCTGCCTTGGCATTCGTCCCAGTCACGATGTTATGGAAAAGTTCTCTCCCGATTAAGAATTGAGCCCAAATAGGCAAGAAAGTGCTCACTTCAGCCATAGTAGAAGGAGGTCGCACATAAATAGGGACTTGGTGAGAAGAAAAAGGAAAAAAGAAAGACATTGAATTCAAAGTATAAAAAAATGTGAAAACGTCCATATTGGACATATTCACAGGACTCAATTAATTAATGAATAGTCCGTAACAACTGATCGATCCAGGAGGAGACGGTGGAGCACCAAGCTGGGGGAAGTAGGCTCTCAACCACAATTGAGCAAGCCAAGGGGCCTACTGCCAGTGGGAGACGCACCATTCCTCAGCTGAAATTGGAGGGCAGCCATGCCCCTATAAAAGGCAGCTAAAAAGAACAAACATAGATTCAAAGACCTACCACGCGCCAACTCATGCGCTATGGACAGATAACTCATAGAAGGTTTTAGGCTGGGAACACAAATGACATATTTATAAAGCCGACCTGAAGAAAGGCCACGCGCTCAAAATGAGAAGGCTCAGAGCTAGAGGCAGTATAAAGGCCTTGCATGCCTGAATATGATTCAGTTAGTTTTTGTCAAACTTTAGGGCAGGGCCAATAACCAAAATCCCAGGATAAATGGTATCGCCCAAGGGCGGGAGATTTACTAGGGCTCCAACATCCCTCAGGGTGATAGACATTGGGCCAAGGGGAAAAATAAAAACATTATACTCAGAAGACAAAAAACTCAGAGCAATAGGGAAAAGTATTAGGTCATAGATTGGAGGATGGAGAGTAATTTCTAATAAGTCCAAAATCCTAGCACGATCAAAAATTGCTTTGGTGGGACCATGATTCACCATGCGTGTATGCTATCTACGGAAACTAGCATCAGTTTTGGGCCAAGTACGAATACCTTTCTCACGGATTGGCTTCAATGGTAGAGAGTTCAGAAAACGAGGGTTTTCAGTGCAAGGGAACAGCTGACCCACCGCCTCTTGCCCGATAAATTCAGTATCATTAAACGATAGACTAGTGGTGGCAAATGAGCCGAGCGGCTCGTCGGCTCGCCCGCTCGGCTCGTACTGTTCACGCCCACGAGCCGCTCGGGCTCGTAAAAAAACGAGCCCGAGCACGAGCCGAGCGGGCTCATGGGCTAGACGAGCCGAGCCCGCTCGACTCGTCACTGTTCACGAGCGGCTCGCTGAGCCGCCCGTGAGACGAGCCCAGCTCCCAAAAAAAAAAAAATAAATAAATAAAATTGGCCGCAAATGCGTCGTGACTGCGAACGGTCATGAACTACGTTGGCCGTTCTCACAAGTGACCAAACGGTCAGGCTCGCGGGCTCGTCTTAGACGAGCCCAGCGCCCAAAAAAAAAAAATAAATAAATAAAATTGGCCGCAAATGCGGCCGGTGACCAGAACGGTCACATCGAATCCGTTGACTGCTTCGTCACAAGTGACCAAACGGTCACTGGTTCAGTGACCATTTGGTCACTTTTTTCCCAAATTTTTTTTTTCTACTTTTCTCCAATTCTTCTCCTATAAATACCCAACCCATTACAACATTTTTTTCCCACCAAACTTTCATTCTATACTCTCTACTCTACAATTTACAATTTACAAATCATTATCAACAATTCTATAATTCTCTTCTACATTTTTTTACATTATTATCTTCATTTTACAACTCATTTTATACATTAACCAGTAGTACATAATCGTCATTTCTATATTTCTACATTCTATTTCAACAATTCACAAATGGATCCACGAGCATTTATTGAAAACTTGTTCGGTATGGAAGGTGAAACACCTGCCCAAAATCAATTTGGGAATGAATTTGCCGGTTTCAACCAACTACCAATTCCAGAAGACATTGACGATTTCGACGTTCGTGAAGCCGATGCCGATCCATTGATTTGGATGACGTTGATGTTGATCCTAGTGTTCCTATTGATTTGGAACAAGATGAAGAACCTGCACTAAATATTCCCGATGCAAGAGGGAAGAGAAAGGGGAAGAAGCAGGCAAAATGTTGGGACCATTTCAAATTGGTTAACACTGGTCGTGTGATCGATGGAGTTCCAGAAAATAAAGCAGTATGTAAATACTGTCAACAACGACTGGCATGGCAAAAAAAATTGGAACCACTCACCTCAACCGTCATTACAAAGCATGTGCGGCCAAACATGGGCTTCTTGAACGTGGACAAACGCAACTACAGTTTGGTACTAGTAGAGACGGTGCTACTACTTCGCCACTTTCTACGTGGATGTATTCGGAGGAGGAAGCACGAAAGGGAATGGTGAAGTTCGTTGCCGCAATGGGCTGCCACTAGCAATAGTGGACAACGAACATTTCGTAAACTACGTCAAACAATATCTTCAACCAAGGTACGTTGGGGTAAGTCGAAATACTCTTCGTTCTAATACAATTGAATATTTTTTTAATGCAAAGCGATTATTGATTGGGGATTTAGAAAAATACGGGGGTGTCATATCTTTAACTTCGGATTTATGGGAAGGGATTAATAAGAGAGGTTATATAGCCGTAAATCGCACACTATATATACCCACTTTGGGTTATGCATAAAAAAATTATTGCTTTTAAAATAGTTGAGTATCCTCATAATGCTAACACTATATTTAATGCAATTATGTTCATAATTAAAGAATATAAATGCGAGAGTAAAATTCGTTCTTTTACTTTTGACAATGCTTCTGTAAATAAAGTAGTTATCGATAAATTGCATAGAGTACTTCAACCCGATTTTGGTGGTTATTTATTCCATATTCGATGTGTGTGCCATATTTTTAATTTAATTGTACAAGACGGTTTAAAACATGTGAAGGACGAAATTAGTCGAATTAGGAATGCACTTACGTATATCACGATTACACCTAGTAGAAAACAAGCATTTGAAGAATTTTGTGAACAATGTCGAACTCTAATACAAAAACTTTTATTACCGACGTAGGTCATAGGTGGAATTCAACTTACTTATTATTAAAATCATGTGAAGGTTTTGAACCGTTTATCATCGAATTTTATAACAATAGGCATATTAGAGACGACGACGATGATATCTTAAATGAATCCGATTGGAATACGGTTTTTAAAATTAAGAAATTTTTGGAAAGTTTTTATACGTCTACGAATATATTGTCTGGTGTTTATTATCCAACTAGTTGCATGGTTCTTGAACGTCTTTATATAATCACTAGAGCTTTTAATAGATATCAAAATGACCACGATTTTCATCTTGTCATATATATGCTATGGAATTAAAATTTAGAAAATATTGGGAATAATTACCTATGTTATTTCCTTTAGCATGCGTCATGGACCCCCGATACAATTTATCGGGTACTAAATTTATAATTGACCAAATTTCAAATGCTTTAACTTTTAATATGCATATTACTTATAGGAATTTGGAACAAACGTTAACTGAAATGTATGAATTATATGCTTCAAGAATAGGTACACAAGTTACTCGTGTACCTACTCCTCCTCCCACTAATATAAATGATGACGACGCTGAAGTAATTAATTTATTAGAAAACATAGACTCAATTAGATATGATTCAACTGCATATGCATATGGTTCCTCTAGTAGTAGTAGTATGTCTTCCACTGCATGTACTCAAACTTCGAGTAGCGGTCAAATGCGTTGCCATCTGAATTAATTGATTACTTTCGTTATACTATGCCTAGTAACAAATCGCTTAAGAAAAGTTCGTAAGATGTAATCGACTGCAGCGAAATAATGAACGTCGATGGCCAATTGTTTCGCAATTGCAAAAGATCTACTAACACCTCCGGTTAGCATCGTAGCTTCGGAGTGCACATTTAGTGCGGGGAAGAGGGTTCTCTCGAAATTCGAAGTCGACTAAAAGAAGATATTTTGGAAGCGTTAATGTGCGTGAAGGATTGGGAAGACGCTAATTATCGAATTCAACATAAATATGCCGAAATTGCATGTAATCAAGTAAGTGATATTTAATTTCAATACATTCATTACAAAATTTTATTTTCATACATTTATAATTTTTTTAAAAAAATTGTACACGTAAAAAGTTTTTCGTGTACAATTTTAACTCCGCCTACACGAAATTGAAGTAGCCGGTCCCAAACCCGGATAAAGGAGGAGGGTTTATCTTTTTTTTTTAAATAAATGTATATTTACTATTTTAAAAATTATAAATGTTTTGACGAGCCCCGATAAATGTTTTGGAAAATATATATTTAAAAAAAATAGAAAAAATAGACTTGTAGTAGTGGCGTTATTTATTTAAAAAAAAAAAAAGGTGCGAGCCGACGAGCCGAGCTTAAGCTCGGCTCGCCGAGCCGCTCGCTTTCGGCGAGCTCGGGCGCGAGCCGAGCTCGCCCAAACGGCAACGAGCCGAGCTCGAGCTCGGCTCGTGCGAACACGAGCCGAGCTCGTTCGTCAATGGGCCGAGCCGGCTCGGCTCGGCCCATTGCCACCACTACGATAGACCCAGGTAGAATTCATTGCGATCAGGGTTGGCTTGTGAAAGAGAGCTTGAATTTACATATGGTATGGTAAGGAGGTTCTGAAAATCTTCGAAATTAAGGGAGTTATCGAAAGCAGTTTGTGAAGTCGCCATTTGCAATGAAATACGATTGTTGTGGAGAGTTCTTGAGAAGCGTAGTAAAGAAGAAAGATGATGAACAGTGATCTTTATAGAGAAGCGCAATGTACAGACGTGAATGTAATAGTGCGACGAAATGGCGTGTTTTTTGGTTTATAGGAGCATGTAACGTCACACTTTTCAGGGCGTAGAAGAGTTACTGTAAAACGGAAATAATGATTGAAATTCCTTGCCCTTTTGGGGATTTCAAGTATTGCCGGAATATACAAAGAAAGAATATGACAAAAAATTAATAATCGATATTAATTCTACCATATTGGGGGGTAATTGTTGACATACAAACAATGAGTCCCAATTAAGATGGCACAAGAAATGGAACCCAGTAAGGAAATTCAAGGGATAAGCCCAAACAAGACCATTGTAAAATATAATGGAAGCCCACAAGCAAAGAACCACCATCGCCCAAGCCTGAAAGACGCCCAAGATCTAAGCGAATGAAGTATCACATGGTCGTTCAGAACGACAATCCCATTCTCGCCCAGGCTTTCAAGATGCCCAAGATATGAGCAAAGGTAGTGCTTTGTTGATCATCTAAAGCAACGGTTATTGAAGCAGTTATTGAGCAATGTTATCACACTTCACGATCCATGAATTTCGAAGGCAAGCAGTTAAATGAAGAGCGTGATGGCAACAGTTACGAACGGCAGTTCTTTGACAAGTCAACCATTATGGATAAAGTGGGCAGTTATAGCGCGACAAGCAGTTTCCGAACGGTTCTACAAGAAAAACTGTCCAAAGAGTATAAAAGAGAAAAGAAAACATAGAACAATAATCCGAATCAAACACTCTCAAATATAGAAATGTAATTTAAATTCATTTATTTTCTAAGTGCAAACTTTCAAATTATTTCGTGTGCTTGTGCCCCTTGGAGGCGTTTTGTTTCTTCCCAATTGTAATCTTCATAAATAAGAGCCTGTTTGGTTGTAATTTTCAAAATCAATTCTCAAATCAATTCTCATTTTCAACCACACATTCTTCAATAAAATAATACTTTCCATCACATCAATAACTTTTTCTTCTTTTTCAACCACACATTTCCCATCATATCACTATTCAAAAATCAATTCTTCCCCCAAAATCCCTACCAAACACACACTAAAACACCACTTTTTGAGACTTTATCTCAAGAAGTTTGTTCCTTACACAATCGTCTGAATTATCTTTTAATTGTTAGCGACAAATCCGCGCGAAACAGTTAAAAAATGAATCTGACCTGCATTCAAGGAGTGTGTTGAAGATTAAATGTAAAAGCCATTAGACAAGATGGTTGAATAAGATTGGGAATGGTTAACCGATGTTGAATTGTTGGGTAGAGAAGTGATCACCTTGGCATAGCATTCCCCTCTTCTTAAATCTAGCCTTACTGTAAGATTGATAGACACTTAGCGCAGCATTACAATCCTCAACTGCATTTTCATATTGGCCAAGTTTAGAGCGGCAGGCAGCACGGTTGCTGATGAGAACCACGTAGCAATAGTAGCTACGCAACCCAACAATGATATTAAAATCCGACCCAAGAAAGTCCATGCAAGTAAGTTTATGGATTTTGACCCAAAAAGGGTGAATTAAGCGACCAACACAATCGTCGACGATATGAAGACCTCTTAATTACACAATTCTAGAATCTGACCTGGATTTAAAGATCGACCTAGTAGATCATTGAACCAAGTTTCCAAGATAAAACAGTGTTACCTCAACCCCATGATTACAAGACATATGAATCTCACTTTGATTGGTTGAACGCCATGAGGATTGTTAATCCTTGATAAATTCGGGATTGTCCATTGAAAAACAAGAGAGAAAAGCAAAGCTTTAATTTAATTCATGTCAAAAGTTGGAAGTTACAATAAATGGAAATAAATATTTATACTAAACCCTAAAAGCTAGTAAAAACGAGATTAACTTGCCAAAACTATAGGAATTCGTAAGGTAATAGAATTTTAACAAAATATGGAAAAATCGCGAAAAGGAAACTTTCTGGGCAGTTTTCCCTATGCGATCACATAGGTATATCCTATGCAGTTGCATATGTCTTCAGTTTGCAGCCCCTTTGGTCTTGGTAATAGGCCATGCGCTCGCATGGATGCAGCCGCATGGTTCAAAATCACTCCTCCGAACAACCTTCAGTATTTTGGTCATAACTTTCGTGTTGATCCAATTGATTTTCGACCTCGCCCCCTTCACCAAACTTGTTCCTTGGAATGTTAACTTCAATATTATGGACTCCTTTGCTCGAACATGTAAATGTATAGCTTTTATCATCTATTTGAAGTCTCGGACTTGGCTTAAATCTCTCTCCAACATGCCTTAGATTCTTGATAAACTGTGGGATACCCCAGATCATATCATTATCTCTCTCTTCGAAAGGATTCATCCTCTAATCCATGCCATGTGATCGCATAGGGAATAAACATTCTGCTACTAGTGTTATCAACACACCACCTGGATTAAATGGAAAACATTTCTCTTCCTGGTAGAGGATCAATGCATGGCATCCATAAGTTTTGTAGATATGAGTGAATTCGATCGGCCATAGTTGTTGCGGTATGAGCTCCCAATATCCATCACATAGATCAAAGTGTGATCGTCCTAATGGCTTCCTTTTGCAAGTTTGTAATGCTCCAAAAATAATACCCATTGGCAAGTAATCGTGTTGTCTCCATGTCTGACCCCGCCTATGTGATTGTAACAATGGCACGGCTAGTTGACTTATGTTTCTCCACTGATCATCCTTGTAGCTCAATCCCTTGCATATGAATTCTTTCCAATGCTTTTGAAACTCCGTCGTCTCTTCGGGAATCACAAAGTCAATTATTGGCAAATAAGAGAAATTCAACTGAAGCTCATTTTTTGGATCGGGTGGTATTCCAATGGGATAGTTTGCTGGAATTAAATCTTCAGTAACCTGCAAAACAGAATTAGCCAAACTAGGGATGGAATTGTTAGTTTTCACCAAAGCCTCCTCATCTTCACACTCCCCCTCATTTTGGATTACTTCCAACTCCTTATTCACCTTCGAAGACTCTCCTTCAATTTCTTTTTCCAGCTCTATTTCCCCTTCTGAAATATCACGTTCAATTTCTTTTTCACCCTCTTGTGGCATTTCTTCATCCTTGGTTGGTTCTTCTTGTAAGTCATCCCCAGGTTTCCCCTCAAGTGTGATCATCTCATGTGATTCATTTCTTTTTCCATCACACTCAATCACCCCACTATTTTCTCTCTTTTTTTCGCTTGCCTCTTGGTATGATCATTTAAGGCATTAAATATGTCGCGAATATTTGAAAATTCTAGTTTATAATCCAAACTAGCCGGTTTAATGGGAATACTACCAACATGCTTCTCAATAGGTATTTTACTGCCCCTTGACTTTTCAACTCCATCACACCTTCTAGTATCCTCTCGAAATCCTCTTTCACGCCTATTACTCCTATACCTAAAATAATGACTAGGTGCATATCGTTTCCTCATAATAGCCCTCAACTCATCCCAAGTTTCAATAGGTCTCTCATAATTCCTCCGCCTAGAAATTGTCAACTGATTCCACCAAGTTATAGCATAACCTACAAAGTGAGTTACAGCTATCTTTACATTTCTTTCCTAAGAGTAACCATGAGAATCAAACATAAGCTCCACCTTTTCTTCCCACGCTACGTATGCATCTGGATATCTCAGCCCCCTAAATGTTGGAATAGTCATCTTGATGTTGCCCATATTCTGATCAACACTTCCCGCGTCAAACTCATCTTCAAAATTCATCCTACGCTCCTGCCTTCCCTGCCTCCTTGCATTAGGAATTTCTCGAGAGCGCTCCATACGCAATTCAGCAATTTCTGCAGCCTGTATAGCCATCCCGTCCCGTAAGTCACCAATCAATCTTTCAAACCGCTGATACATGTCATTCGTCATCCTAAATTCTATAATATTTCTGCCTCACCAAAGTGCACTCATGTTTCACTCAAGTTTGGCTTTTACCCTCTATTGATCTCACCATCTACCTTTTTCCACTCAATGCTTCCAATCAAGTCCTGCATAGAACCATTCAAACTCAACCATGAGTTATCCTCGTAGGATTCAAACCAAGTGAAATTTGTGACCTCAAAGACTCAAGAAAGAATTGGATAATTTTGGATGAGAAATAATGTACGCACCCATCACTTTGATCAAATTAATTATGGGTTCTCATTTCATCAGAGGATACAAATAATTGTCGCATAGAGGCCTTAGATATCTTGGCTTTACAGATTAAGCCCTTATCCTGCTCAAAACCATAATGAACAAAAAATAGAATCAAGAAACAAGCTAAAAACCCACATAGTATAGTCGTTCACATTCAACGTGAGAGTTACGCTCATTTTTGTCTGAATAGGTTCTCACTACTATGAAGGAAAGGAAAAAAAAGGTGATCTCATATTGGTCTCTTAAAATCCTCTACACAGTAGCACAAATATTAGGACACCTTAATACATGTATAGAATGCTTAATATACTCTTCGACCATAACATTTATTTTGGTTTAAAATTTCACTATAACACTTAAATATCAACGTTACAATATTAATATAGGCCACTACTATTTTCATCCACATTTTTTTATATATATCTATATATATATATATATATATATATATATATATATATATATATATATATATATCTATCCCACTCTTAGTTCATTCCTATTAAAATTTTAATTTTTTTTTAAAAAATAGTATTTGCATCCACGTCATATTCTAATTTTGTCCTTATTAATTTTATTCATTTAAATACTATATATCCACATGAATTTTATATATTCTTTCCACTTTAAATTTTATATCTCTAACACTATATATCCACATGAATTTTATATATTTATCCCACTTTAAATTGAAATCTATTTCCCAGATGATAAAATTTGAATTTTATATATATCCACATAAATTTTATATATATCTCATTTTATTTGTTGACGTAGTATCCTACATTAAAAGTGTAGTGTCAAATAATGTCAATAACATAAATTCAAAAATAAATAAGATAACAACTAAAACATCATGTAAGCATGCGGAATAGCATATGTATTGGAACTTTTCCAAATACTCGTGAAGAAACCCACTACAATTGAGAGCAAAAAAAAAAGAAGGGAATTGTACAGATAAAAAGACATCAAAATCATTGAGTATGCCAAACACACCCAAGATTGGCAAACCCACAAGTTGCCCAAACTCGTATGTATACTGCACCAAACATTAGTTGACGAGCCCTATTGAGTTGACTCGTTGAGTGGACATGTAGGCTCGTCACCTTTAATGGCCACTATATGCCACAAACTCGAGGCATACTTTCAACCGTCAATCATCCAATTAGAAGATAATCGTAAAACAAAGAAAAGAAGATCAGAGCGTCCAAATTCAATCACGATATCACGAGAACGCCACTAAATCCCATAAATATCTTAATGCGTTGAAAAAAAAAATCGAACAACAAAACACAATAATAAGGTAATCTTTACTTTTTCAAATTACTCTTCATATATTGCTTTGTCTGTATATATATTTGCTCTAACATCGTCTCTTTCATTGTTTACTAAATTCTTTATCTATTGAAGTTTTGAGTATTAGAATGTTTCGAACATATTCATGTAATTTTCTTTGATCTATTAGGGTTCAAGTTAAATACAAATTCTAAAAGAATATAAAAGGATTTAAGATAGTTTAATGAAAATAAAAATTAGCGAATGAACTTAGAGTTATGTATTTTCATTTAATTTTATTTATGCCTATTTAAGTAAATTTACATATGATTTAAAATATAATAAAATTTTATTTTTAAAAGTGGATGTATATATATAAAAAGTGTCAATGGAAATAGTGGTACCCACAATAAATTTGTCTCGATACAAGCTTAACTAATAAATTAATACAAATTCAACCATGAAATTTAACTTTACGATTTCGTTGTTTAAATAATAAAACTATTATCTTATCAAATCATTGTTTTTCTAAAGAATCCGTAGAAGCCGACTATCAGTTAATCTTTTCAGATATAAATTGATCTAATAAATAATATATATTGGATACAACCAAGATTCAATTTGGTTTCCAGTGTATTATAACCATCTAAACCAAAATTACGTAAAATCAAATCAATGGTTTCCATGTGTGTGGATGTTTTTCTCTAGAGGGGAGTTTGTATCCTTTTTTACAATATGAATATGAATATACAATTCAAATCTTCTTTAATCTTATGGATCCGTGGCGCAATGGTAGCATTCGACTCTAGATCAAAAGGTTGTGTGTTCGATTCTCATTGGGTGCAATTCCCTACTTTTTACTCTCCCTTTTTTGTCGTTTCGATATGCTTCTCTTCAATAACCTCCACCGTTTAATGGAGTCACATAATTATTCGCAAGAAAAGAAAAAGGGGAACTACATGAATATGTCCCCAAACTTTCACCCAATATACAATTTGGTCTCCATCCTTCCAAAAGGATTAGACAGGTCAAATATATGTTCATTTTGGCGCTTGAGCGTCACTTTTTTGCCCAAAATGCATTTTTGAATAATTACATGAATAAAAATCAAATTTAAAAATAAAGTTTTAAAATTCTAAAATGATAAAAAAAAAATAAAAATTGAAGAGAGATTCAAACATTCTAAAAATAAAATCTAAAATCCATCCCTTTTAAAAGGAATGCCTATCAAAAATAAAAATTTGAAATGCTTATCTAAAAATTAAAATCTAAAATCCATTCTTTTTAAAGGTTTCCTTGATTTTGGTTGATAATTTACATCCCTAGAAACCTCTATGCTACACATGATTACACACTTACAAAATATAACCATATATAAATTGGTTACTACTTTCATCATTTTCCTATGTTGGACAAACTTTAATTGGTTTCACTCAAATACATATAACCATCTTTCAATACAACAATTTTTATACTAACATCGAAATAAATTTCACAAAACATAAGCTAATATAACTAATTCTTATTGTCATGCGGACAACCTTAAAAGTTAAGGCATCAGTGCATCTAGGATTTGTGATATAGACACCCTTAAAAAATAAAAGCAAAGCAATTCTCACTCATATTTGGACGTCAATAAAATACCTAAAATGTTCATCAATCTCCAGCTTTAGAATTGGCTTTCTTCCACTCTCGACTGCCGACCAGCCCAATTAGTTGTTAGGCGTCCCTCTAGAAAGAACAAGGTAAAATTTGATATTAGAAAAAATGACAAAAAACAAAAAAAGCATAGGAAATGCATGCGTCAATAATTAACTTAAATCGAGATGTCAAGATGTATGAATAGTCAAATTTAGTTATTATGAGAATCGACGGGGTTTGACATGCATGTATAAGACCCAAAAAAACAAAAAAATTAAAAGTTAAAAATAAAATAAATAAAAAAAGAGTAGAGGTCACAAGGCACAAATACAACAATAACTAGGTAACAAAGGATCTATTAAATCAATGCAGAATCCATGCATTATATATTAAGGGTGTGGAGAAGTATCTCTAAGAACCGATGATATTTTAGAATATTTGAATAACTTTACAATTTTCGATACTCAAAATTATTTAAAAATTATTTATTTAAACATAAAATAAATAAATAAACATATCTATACACTTGCACGCATAGATATTGTACTAATCTGTGTCACTACATAGATTTTATTTAAAAATGTATTTAATTAAAAAAAAAAGTTTAAGAGTAATTTGATAGCATAAGCTTTGGTGTGTTATTAATTGAGATTCGATAGTATCAAGTTTGTTTAGTTACTTTCTTTTTCAATTAGGATATTGTGAAAAGTCACAACTTTTGGTGTCGTATTTTTTAGGCCTGCATTTCAAATTAACTTTCTAGCCCAAATAAATGTGGAAGTACAAGGATTTAGCCATACTTTACCTTAGCTATCGAAGGATCCCTAATCCCAGAAACGAACACGATCCTTGGCTCTGCAATCATCGACACGGAGATTATGGGCTAAACATAAACCGATAAGAAATGAATTCGTTTGAATCTTTAATTATTCGTTTTTACTGTTATGATCTAATAATAGTCTTGCTCAATGGATTTTTACGTCATTCCTATGTCTAATAAGTTGTGCCCGGAAACATTTAGTTTCAGTGTTCAATTATTTAAAAAATATTTTATGGAATTCATTATTAGGAGAGATCAAAAGAAAATTATTGTTAGAAATTAGTTAGGGTGTGGAACGTACCTGTGAACAAATATACAACAAATGGTTGAAGGACATTGCCGGCATTGTGCTGGGGCCACTCCAATGATTCCCACCATTCTTTATCTCCTCTTCCTAGCATGCAGATTTTTCTAAGATGTGGGGGAGGAGATAGTTCTCCATGGAGAAACGGCAATTTCTTTATATTTTTAATTCCCCACAAATGAATGTACTCAATGTAATCACAAATCATCTTTCCTTTGCAGATGCTCTTTAGTTGTGGCATAGAATCCAGCGACAATGTCTTTAACATTGGCAATGTGATATCAGCTCCTTCATTATTGTCATCTTCTATTATCTCCTCCATTTGTACACAGTTATAGACAATCAACGATTGGAGGTTACGGAAATTATGTACCAACCTATGAGGGAAAAGCTTCTTGATTTTACCACAACCATTGATACTCAACTCTCTGAGACAGGAAAATGTGCCAGGTGGAAGAGGTACAACTGCTTCCCACTTGAAGAGACCAATTAAATTTGGCAAGTCTGCCAGTCGCAACTTTTCAAGGCTTTGGAATGGGACCCCACTAAATTCTTCCTCTAACCTCGTAATGCACTCTATTTTATCCTCATATACTATTTCGCATCCTCTAACAGAATTCGGAATTGGAAATTCATCTAATAAGCAACTCCTCAAGCCACTGCCTGAAAATAAGAAAAACTCAATATCTCCTTGCACCATATTCTCATATGTGTCTAAAGAGGATTCCATGAGACTCTCTTTTCCAAAACATAAACTTTTACTTGATATTAAAGATGAATCTAAATGTAATTCTCGGTAGATTTCTCGAGAACTTAATGTAATATCGTAAAGGAATTGCTTGTCACTTTGTCGTGAGTTGATTAACCGATTGAGATCACGTACGCTATTTAACCTGCCTCGAAGTTGTTCCAACTGTTTCAATGCCTCAACTTCTTCTATTGGTACTTCTAAATGATATGGCAACTCCAGCTGCTGAAGACGTGTGAGTCTATGCAAAGCTCCCGTCGGTATCATCTTTAATTTTCCACACAACAAAGATAGGCGTTTGAGGTTGGTTAAGCTTTCCATACCTTGGGGTATTTCTTCAATAATAGTACCTGCGAGGTCCAAATGTCTCAATACCTTGAGCTTTTCCAATGATGGCACTGATACCAGATCAGAACAACCTCCGAGCAATAATGCATTAAGTTTCTCCAAGTCCGATATGGAATTTGGCAAGCACGGAATATGAGTACGACTTAAATCGAGAGTGCGTAACCCACACATATGCTTAAAGAAACAATCTGGAATCGACCGCAGAGGATTTTCTCTCAAGATCAAGGTGGAAAGACTTGGACACTTGGGTGACGTGCCAGGTGAAATTTCCTCTATAAAGTTGTGCATCAACGAAACCTTATCCAAATCTTCCGTCCACTCTTGCTCCTCTGGTAATTCCTCTAAGTGAAGTCCGGCTTTTACCATGAACCTCGGTTTAACTTTAGTGATCCGTATTGCCATCTCTCTGATTAAATCATGCATATGCACCTCCCAAAATGAATAACTTTCCAATAAGCAGGCTCTCACCAATTGATTTAGTATTGTACGACATTGGTTGACTTCAGCTTGCAAGCATAATTTTCGCCCCATCAGCTCTTCTGAAATGAAATTTTCAATCAACTTTTCTCTTGATATACGAGAATCTTCAGGATACAAGGAGCAATACAAAAAACAACTTTTTAGCCTTGTATCTCTCAACCGATCATAACTATACAAGAGAATAGGCAAAACCTCATCTTCCATGTCAGCTCCTCCCAAACATGACTCTTCAAGTTCTTCCAATGCATTTCTCCATTCATGAATGTCAATCACGCTTCTCATGCTTCCAGCCAATGTGATGAGTGCAAGTGGCAAACCACCACATCTTTTTACCATTTTCTTGCAAATCTCTCGTACTTCCACAGATAGTTCATCACCATCAAGTGTCTTCAAGAACAGGTGCAAAGCTTCTTGCTCGGAAAGTGTGATCACTTTTATAATCTTTTTGCAGCACATATTACGACAAACTTCTTCCGATCGACTTGTTATGACCAACTTGCATCCATCCTTTTTAGAAGGAATGCCTATCTTCTCTGCATCAATTCGTTTCCAAACATCATCCAGTATAAGCACAAATCTCTCCTTTTTCTGGAATTCCTGGAAGAGTTTAGCTGCCCTTCTCCCCTCATCATTCTCATCTTTTATATTATCTAGTTTCAGTAATTTGGCAATGTCACTTTGCAATTTGTAAATGCTGAACTCTTGAGAGACGGTAACCCAATAAACATGATCGGCATGATCGGAGAATGTGGATTCTTTTAGCTTATCATGGACATGCCTTGCCAGAGTCGTCTTGCCCACTCCTCCCATTCCGTAAATGCCAATGCTTACGACGTTGGCATCCATTAATGATGTCCAAATGTCATGGAAATTTTGTTGAAATGCTTGGCCATTCGGTTCGGGTATTAACAGTAACCGGTCAATACCCTCATCAACCTCAAGAAAAAGCCCGCTAGGAAATTCACTTTGGGCAACAAGCTCCGTCACTTCCTCAGTCATGCTTTCAAGCTGTTCAGCCAACTTTTGTCGTTTGAAAACATGATAAAATCTGCTGCTTTGTTGTACTCGTTGTTCCAAGGTTTCAAAATCGTTTATAATGTTTTCAACATTATTCATCCAATCTTCAACCTCTCTCTTGCGTTTTTTTCCAGAATGACTTTGTAAGTCTTCATGCACATCATCTTTTCGACTTTCCAGTAATCCTATTTTTCTTTGAAGAGACTGTGTGTTTTCCTCCAAGTTTGGGCATAGCAGTGCAACAAAGTCTGGGAGTATCCCTTTAACAAATTCTAACAGCTTATCCATGTGGCTTCCTGCAAATATCATGCAATATTGTTTTATATACACAGTAAAAAAGACAGAATTTTAACAGAACAAGTTCAATTTTTCATCGGTTTTGGACCAGAAAATGCACGATATAGATCTGGGAATTATTTTCCGTCCAAACTCAATCAAGAAAATTTCAAATCATTAATTATTTCGAAGTATGTCAACTTTTACAGAAACTTAAATTAAGAGATAATTCACTATTAATATAATATTCAAATTTAAAAACTGCTCTATTATTCATAAAGTAGCACAGTATCTAGACATAAATTTAAGAGATCTCGCGCTTATTTGTTATCAATCATAATAAAGAAAACTTTAGAATGCATGGAACTTTGCAACAATACAATAGATATAGACGTTAATTAAATTCACAATTTTATCAAAATTAATGCAGAAGAAAATTACAAAATCCTTATTTATCCCCTAACAAATTGTAATAATTTGATAATGAGAAAAAAAAGATATTGTACTGTGAATATGGGACCAAATTTCCTCCAAAATTGAGTCTGTCGCTCAAAACGCTTCGAGACTGATCATTTATTAATAATTACTTAATCGGAATAATAAATGAAAACATTTAACGATCATAAAAGGATAGAAAGAGATCAATATATTTACCTTGAATCAAATAATCTTCAAAATCCAAAGACAATCAGAGCAAGGAACTAAGTTGAATGAATATCCTATAATAGAATAAAGAAGTGGAAGAAAGCTATAGCATGTGAAATTGTATAACTTTATTTTAGTACAACATTGACTGACGATTACCGAGAACTTTCGTGGAAGGAGAGTGTTTAGCAACTTTCCAGGAAAAGCATTAATTACAACCTTCGTGGAAGGAGTCTTGTAGAATATAAATTTTGGGCCCACTAGCGTAGGCTCGTCACAATTAATGACCACTATATTCCACAAACTCAAGGTATATTTTCAACCGTCAATCATCCAATTAGAAGATAATCGTAAAGCAAAGAAAAGAAAATTAGAGTGCCCAAAAGTCAATCATGATATCACGAGAACGCGACTTAAACCATAAATGTCTTAATGAGTTAGAAAACATTGACTGACGATTACCGAGAACCACTTAAACATTGACTGACGATTACCGAGAACCTTCGTGGAAGGAGCTTGCACCAAAATTCAATTATTGAACCAAAGGGAGGGCCCCATCAAGTCAGGCAAGCACTGAGAATTATCAAAGCAGTTAGGGACCAAAGCCATGAGAATTATGCTACATGTACAAAGTTTAGTTACAAAGTTGATTGATAAAATAATATTTATACCAATCATTTTAAAAACAGATTTTTAAATCATTTGAAATCAACGATCTGAATTTTGCCAACACACTTTATTACCCAACTTTTGTAACTCAACTTTTTACAAATAACTTTATTGAAACCATATGGACCAAAACCAAAACCAAAGGGAGGGCCCCACCTAAATCATAAAAAGGGTGTATTTAAGTCATTGATAGAGAATGTGTGGTTGAAAAAGAAGGAAAAATTATTGATGTAATGAAAAATATAATTTTATTGAAAAATGTGTGGTTGAAAATGAGTAGAAGATGAGAATGTATGTTTGAAAAATTGTGAATCTCTTACAATGTATAATTAAAATTAATTATCGGCTTTGATTTAAATTTTTATCAAATAGGGACATAATATGTTCGGAGGACGACTACTCGACTCGAGTTGATTTGATTCATAAAAAGTTAACCAAAAAACATTTGCAGCGAGTTGGGACAATTGGAAATTATCCAATGGCTTGTTAGTAATAAATGAAAACATTTAACGATGATAAAATGATATGAGGAGATCAATATTACATTAATATATTTTACCTTGAATCAAATAATCTTCAAAATCCAAAAACAATCAGAGCAAGGAGCCAGGTTGAATGAATATCCTAGAATAGAATAAAGAAGTGGAAGAAAGCTGTAGTGTGTGAAATTGTATAACTTTCTTTTAGTACGACATTGACTAACGTTGAACAAGAACCTTAATGGAAGGAGCTTGTTCAGCAACTTTCGAGGAAAGCATTAGGTCCATATTTGTCTACCATTATTCCAAAAAAATATTTGCTACAGTAAGATTATTCACTACACATTCACCCAATAAAATATTCTATGCACAAACCAATAAAGTTACTTTAATTTTCAACCACACATTCTCCAAAAAATACTATTCATTACATTAATTTTCTCCTAATAATGGGAGACAAACAAACTCTAGATAAGAACCAAAATTCAATTATTGAACCAAATGGAGGGCCCCATCATGTCAGGAAAGCACTGAGAATTATCAATGCAATTGGGGAAAATTGCAGCGGTTCTTAATTTTTTAAATTTTTGTAGGTTTTATTCTAACATTTCATTTGTGTCAGCAGCGATATCTAATCTTTCAAAAATATGCATCTGAAGTTCAAATGGATGGAATTCGTTCACCTTTCCGTTAGTTGACTAAAAAGATTAAGGAAATTGCAGCAGCGGTCTCTAACCTTTTTAATTTTTGTAAATTTTATTCTAATCTTCAATTTGTATCAATGAAGGTCTCTGACCTTTCATAAATATGCAGTTGAGGTCCAAATGGATGGAAGTCGTCCATTTGACCATTAGTTGATCAATATTTTGCCAAAAATTGATATTTTGATCATTTTAAGCGGAGATATTTTCGTCAATTCATGACAATATTGTATTTTACAATATAAATACAATTATATAATAAGGAATAATTAAATCAAAAAATAAATTGATATATTCACATGAATTTTATATATTCATCCCATTTTAAATTGGAACCTTTCCAAATACTTGTGAAGAAACCCACTACAATTGAGAGCAAAAAAATATTTATACAGATAAAAAGACAACAGAAACATTGAGTATGCCAAACACACCCAACGCTGGCATACAAGTAGCCCAAACTCGTATGTATATTCTTATCCAAGTTGTATATTGCACCAAACATGAGTTAGCGAACTCTATCGAGTTGACTCGTTGAGTGGACAAGTCTTGTAGAATATAAATTTTTGGGCCCACTAGTGTAGGCTCGTCACCATTAATGACCACTATATATTTTCAATCGTCAATGATCTAATTAGAAGATAATCGTAAAGCAAAGACAAGAAAATTAGATTGTCCAAAGGTCAATCACGATATCACGAGAACGCCACTTAAACTATAAATGTCTTAATGAGTTAGAAAAAAATACAAATTTTTTTTTAAAAAAATTAAACAACAAAATAAGATAATAAGGTAATCTTTACTTTTTCAAATTCCTCATCATATATTATTATGTCGGTGTATTTGCTCTAACGGAGTCTCTTCACCCTTGATTCCGTCATTGCTAAATATACAAGGATTGCATTTAGCCATGCATTTTTTAAATTTTTTTTAATTTTTTACGTATTCATTTTTAATCACGTATTCCTACAATAACATATTCTATACGTAAATTCAAAAAAAAAAAAAAATTTACTTTTTAACCACACATTCTCCAAAAACTTATTATTCAAAATAATATTTTTTTCTAAAAAAAATTGCCACCAAACATGGGCTTAATAAGTCACATATTTCAGTACTTTACTTTTTAAATTATTAAAACTATGTTTAAATTGATTGATCATTGACATATAAAAAATTATGTAAAACAAGTCTCTAAATTTAATTTTTGATAAATTGCAACAGCGTTCTCTAACTTTTTCAATTTTTGTAAATTTTATTCTAATCTTCAATTTGTATCAATGAAGGTCTTTGACTTTCATAAATATGCAGTTGAGGTCCAAATGGATGGAAGTCGTCCATTTGACCATTAGTTGATCAATATTTTGCCAAAAATTGATATTTTGATCATTTTAAGCGGAGATATTTTCGTCAATTCATGACAATATTGTATTTTACAAAATAAATCAAGATTTTTTTTTTTTATTTTTGGGATCTGTACAGAATGAACAATAACGTGAACATAATTTTTTTTTTTTTTTTAGCAAACTCGAAAATTGACTACGAAAACAACGAAACAAACGGAAGTTGATTTGGACTCAAATTGAGCACAAAAACAACTTTTGAATTTTTTTTTTTTGGAATTTTCCGGATCAAAGACTCAAAATATTACTGGACTCAAGAATACGAAGGATGAATAACAAATGAAAACAAAGACATGAATAACAAATGAAAACTCAAGAATACCAAGGATGAATAACTGCCATGAAAAGCAGCTAAAAAGCTACTTTTAATTGTTAGCATCCTCTAATCACATTGTTAAAATTGTTATAATTTTGATAATTTTCATGATACATCTGAGTTTTTTTTTTTTTTGCTCCTTTTGACATAGATATTCGCTTTAAAAGCGATGGCTTTATTAGTTGAATTGATTTACTCAATTAGTTCACATTGATATTCATCCTTCTTATTCTTGAGTTTTCATTTGTTTTCATTTGTTATAACAATTTTAACAATGTGATTTAGAGGATTCGAGTTTCTTTCAACTGAATGAAACGGTGAATTCGATTTTTCGTACATAAGTTGGACATTCCGGATGTACATGAAAAACTATCATTGAATCTAGAAATATTGTATTTTTTGAGGACAATTTTTCTTGTAAGGAAAGGAAAGAGATAAGTTCGTAAAAACGAACTTATGATACTGCAATTGGTAATCATCAAAGTGATGAAGAACAAAGACGTAATAAAATGATCAAAACATCTACATCTTTTGGTCCAAAATTTTTAACTTATTTGTTAGAAAATGAACATAGGACATTCAATGAAACAATGTCTAGTCCAGAAGCTTCATTCTGGAACGAGGCTATCAATAGTGAAATTGATTCTATTATGCAGAATCATACTTGGGAGTTGGTAGATCTCCCACCTGGTAACAAACTGTCAGGTTGTAAATCGATTTTCAAAAGAAAATTAAAGACTGATGGATTAGTTGATAAATATAAGGCTAGATTGGTAGCTAGAGGATTCAAACAAAAAGAAGGCCTTGATTTTTTCGATACATACTCACATGTGACAAAGATAACATCAATTAGAGTATTAATTGCAATCGTAGCATTACATAATTTGGAAATCCATCAAATGGACGTCAAAACAACTTTCGTAAATGGTGAGCTAGAAGAAAAAATTTGCATGGAACAACCCGAATGATTCATTGCTCTTGGACAGGAGAAAAATGTGTGTAGGCTCGTTAAGTCGTTATATGGACTAAAGCAAGCGCCAAAACAATGACATACAAAATTTGACAATATTATGTTATCAAATGGTTTTAAGATTAACGAGTGTGATAAATGTGTTTATATTAAAACCACACCAATACATATGTAATCGTATGTCTATATATTGATGATATGCTAATTAAGAATAGTAATTATGATATCATAACAAATACCAAGAAAATGTTGACAAAACATTTTGACATGAAAGATATGTATATTGCAGATGTAATATTAGGAATTAAAATCCTTAAAACATTTAAGGGACTTGTCTTATCTCAATCTCACTATGTTGAGACTGTACTTAAGAAGTTTCATATACATGATGAAAGTCCAGTTAAAACACCGGAAGACTTAAGTTTACATTTGGCTAAATATAAAGGCGAACCCGTATCTCAATTAGAGTACTCTCGGATAATAGACAGTCTAATGTATATTACAAACTGTACTCGTCCGGATATTGCATATGCAGTGAACAAACTTAGTAAATATACAAGTAACCCAAATAATGACCATTGGAAGGCATTGGTAAGGGTTCTTAAATATCTACGATACACCTCAAATATTATATTGCATTATACTAGATATCCAGTTGTATTAGAAGGATACAGTGATACTAATTGGATATCAGATACAAAAGACTCAAAATCCACTAGTGGGTATGTTTTTACCATTGGTGGTGCTACCGTATCTTGGAAATCCTCTAAACAAATATGTATAGCTCGATCCACGCTGGAATCTAAGTTCATAGTTTTAGATAAAGCTGGAGAGGAAACAGAATGGCTTCGAAATTTTTTAGAGGATATTCCATGTTGGCCTAAACTTGTACCTGCAAGTAGTATACATTATGATAGTCAGTCGACTATTGGTAGAACACAAAGTAGTATGTATAATGGTAAGTCTAGACATAATCGTCGAAGACATAATACAATTAAGCAATTGATCTCAAATTGTGTTATTTCCATAGATTATGTAAGGTCTAGAGAAAATCTCGCGGATTCGCTTACCAAACGTTTACCGAGAGATCAAGTATACTACCTATCAAGGAGAATATGCTTAAAGCCTACTGCGCAAGAATCTTTGTAATGGTAACCCAACCTTGGTGACTGGAGATCCCAAAATATTTGTTCAATGGGACAACTAAGTTATGAAAATTCAAAGAAGAAATTCTGAGTTAACTCCTACCCATTTCTACGATAAGAAGATGCTATCTGCAGAAAGGTTTAGATTAAGTTATACTTTTAATAGTTCATATATCTTAGACTATCTAAGTAGGGTATGACAGGTACCTTTAATAGAAGATCACCTATATAAGTGTGAAGTGTGGTCGCTTCTATAAGAATGTTTCAAATGCTTGAATTCTTTAAAGCACTTATGAAATCTAAGAGTTGTTCAGGGTCAAAATGAACACAACAGTGAGAACTCGAAAATTTTAGGGAGGTTATTGTGTTGATACTATTGTCTTAGTTTACACCAACGGCTGATAGTTCAAGACACCGCGTTCACTGATTAGCCAAGTAAATTCGATAGTATTCTACTACGGAAGGTTCAAACCCATAAGGTACCTATCCAGATGCGATAACATTCTGTCTGATCTCTCTATAGGGTCTGCATAGTCTATTGCATTAATTTCCATTCATGTGGGGGATTGTTGGAAAATTGGATTTTATTAGTTAGTTTGATTAACTTTTGACCAATTATTTTAGTGGGTCCCGTTAGTTGAACAAAATATTTCTTTGGCCGAGTGTGTTCTACTCCATGAGTAGATTAATGTTATGTATTTATTTTCTCAAAACTAATTTAAGGTGAATGAGAAATTAAGGCCAAAAAATGACCACTTGAAATTGAAATAAATTGGAATAAAAATTGGTGGGAAATTGGAAAAGTGCAAATCCCACATAGGAAAGTTAAAAGAATATAAACCACTTTATATTGCTCAAGTTTGTGACTTGGGTTTGCGCCCCAAAGAGTACTAATTGTCTTTGAAGGGGAGAGAACCTACATGCTAGTAGGTTGTGCCAAAGCTCACATGCGCGCGTCGCCGTTCGTCCGACTGGCTCGGCACGGGCACGGGTCGTGGGCTTGGACTTGGGCTTGGATTTGGGTCAAGCTGATATATATTTTTTAGTAAAATAATATTTGATTTATATTATTTTATTATTATTTAAAATAATAATATATTTAATTTATATTATTTTTTCCTCCGATTTTTCTGTGCGTGACACGTGGATTCTTCTAGAAGGACGGTTGGCGGTTGAGCTTGTCGAGCTTGTCCAAAAGGTTTGTGTATGTTAAATACACAACTTTTCGGCTGTTGTGTCTTTTAGACACAACCTTTTAACTTCTATAAATAGATCCCCATACCCCGGTTTTCATTCACTCTAAAATCAATTTGAATTTTATTCTTCTTTCGAAATTATTTTTTCGTCCCTGCATTATTCGTATTTTGCAATCTAGCCTCAAAAAATAATTTTCGTGCATTTTAGTCCTCCAACTTTTAGAGAGATCAAAACGTGAGTAGGTTCGCCGGATCTTGTAATTTGTAGTGCTACTATTACAAGTCGATGTCGTTGTATCTTGGGAGACGAGTGCCGAAATACCGTCGGCACCAGTGCGGGGCATTATCGTCTTAAGGAGAAAGAATCGAATTCTTGCCTCGATCATTAACATTTTATAGCATTCACTTTTTCACGACGTTATTCTGCCCAAGTCAATTCACGGTGATATAATTACTTGCTAAATTCCAACAGTGAACTTGTCGAGGTTGATCGTCTAGGGCTAGGCCATAGATTCCGACCACCAAAAACCACGTTTAACAGGCCACAACCTGATCTTCTCTCATGACTCATGAGATGTGTCTCCCATATCAGTCTCCAAATTCTTGTGCCTGTACTATTTATATGCAAGAGCTACAATATCTACAACTATTCTAGTACGAGACAAAACGAAAACAAAGAAGAAACCGGTGTCCAACGACTATTCAATTTGATGCAGTACCAAGAAATTCTCTCTAATCAAGGCAACTGTCTAGTGACATGTTAATATTATTATATGATTCATGTTAAAGAAAAAATTGAATTAAAATGGATATGGTAACATAATTTCTTGTAACATAAGAAGATTATTCATCATGTCCATAAACCAAACAATCTGTCTTTTCTTTCGTTCTCTCTTTCAGACGTGAAAATGAGAGAGAAAGAGAGAGAGAGAGAACAATGACTATGAAAAGAGGGAGAGAAAAAAAAAATAGAATTTGGAGATTTTTTTGTTTTCTAATGAAATGATAATTGGGACTTCAATTTTTTTTTCTTTTCCTATGGCAACTAATTATCTGGAGAAAGGGTACTATTTTTTTCTTTTTGTTTGTTAATTTGTGTGGTGAAAAATGTTGGATAAAATAACAGTAAAGTGCAGAAAAATTTATCAATAGATCGAGTCTCGTGATAGCACGATGTCCTAAAGCGAAATTGCCCGTCGATAACTGCTGCGACCTCTGTGGACAATCACCTCCAGGATACAACGATCAAATAAACCAATTGTGCAGCAATCACAAAAGGTTTTTCAGAACTGTCAAGTGTACTCCAGAAATATGTAAAACTAAGAACAATATTTTTTCTGTATAGAAATATATATAATATCGTTTTTCTTGTTGTTTTCTAATACCCAAAAGTGTGTTTATATAGGCAGAAGAGATGTAACTTCTTCCACCATGATCTAGTATTAAGTTGCAGATGTAATGGCCAATGGTAATGGGTATTAATATTGGGCAGTTAAAACTGTCATATTCTACTGGCTAGTTGACTCAATAAATAATTCCGAAAATAATTAAAAAAATAATTATTATTTTATTAGAATCAATAAAACGCAAGAGCCCAGACCCCAAGGCTCAATCAAAGACTTTTTAATATAGTGCGTGAGGCGTGGCTCGAACACCTGACCTCCCACACAAATTCCACACTTTTCACCAGTTGGGCATTTCATCTTAATTAATTATTGCTTTCACATATTATATTTATTGTATAAATATATAACAAAAAAGGGTCTCCAATAGACCCGGTCGTGACGCAATTAGGATCTCTTATTATGCATAGCGGAGAAGAATCGAGTTTGGCACATATCAACAACGCTATGTGGTAAGTTCTTAGTTCTATATTATTTATAATTCTAATACGATCGAGATTCTTGATAGAGGATATATTTTATAGTATAGTATTATATAAAAATTAGTAGAATATAATATCTTAATACAATACGCAAACACTTCTAATTCAAAAGATTTAACTTATTAGTTATTAAAATCAAAGCTAAAATAAATGTTGATTTTATAAAAAATTATATATGTATTATTCATTTAATTAAATCTATTACGTTTGGCCATCTATCCTGATGTTAGAAATAACAAGAATAATGCTTGTGTGCCAGAAATGTATGACGGAGAGAATGACAGAATATATATTGGCATGATGTGATTTGATGAAAAAGTTGACTGTGTTTTAAACAGTTCAATAATAGATAGTCATGTAATATTATATTAAAGATTATGTCAAACATTATGTTTGCGTAGCATGATTGTTTGTTAAGTTGTGTCTTTGTTGCGTATGTGTGTGTTGATTAAGAAGTCAGTATTTTTACAAAAAAAATGGTTATGCACTTATTTGTTATTTTATAAAAAAAGAAATTATGAAATAGCATATTCTCCCTCAAACACCCCCCATCCCCAGCCTAGAGTCCTAGACTACAATCCTGCTCATGCAACTTCGCCCACGTACAATACACCGAAACGTCTGAAAATGAAATGGGCTATTTTGGGCATTTGATGTTTCTTCACGTGTAATGAGGGTGGGGAAGTTGCACGAGCAGGATGAGGATGGGAGGTTCAGGACGAGGATTGGGGATGGAATTGGGCGGAGATGATAGATTTCTAACATTTTAGGCTAGCTAGGAAAAGAAAAGAAAAAAAGACTTACTTTTCGAGACAATAAGTAATATTTTGTACTAAATTCTCAGAAGAAAAAACATTTGAATAAAAGTCAAAACATGATTACTTTTAACTCTTCAAACATATTTGGTTAAACTTAAAAGGTTACTTTTCATTTTGTAGAGATTAAAATTTAGCCCAACATGCTCGAAAAGACGTGAATTTCAATTTTATTGTTTTTTGCTAGAATAAAACTTTGCTTCAGTAAATTTTGTAATTAAAATGCAAAAATTTGGTTGAGGAAAAAAAAAGATTAAAATCGCTATAATAGATTGGGAGTGGGATCAAAACCTTCAATAAAGAATTAAGCTGTTTTGACAAGAATTGGGCGCCCACCCTTTGACAGAAGCAGTGTTGGCGGGTTTTCATTGGTGCCAAAAATTGTTGTGTTTTTCAAACAGGTGAATGACCGAATGCCACGTTCTGTCGAAGAATCTGTCAAAGTTGTCTGGCAATATAGCAAAACTGTTGTGCTTTCTGGTGACTGGGGCCGCAGAGGGAGTTGTAGGGAGCGAGATGTGGTTGGAGTGGGGTTGGTGGGGGAGGCATTGAGGGAGAATGGTGCCAACCTCACGTTGACAGGGGAAACAAAAACACAGAATCACTCTGTGATATTGGAATCACTCCAAAGAAAATTCAGATTTGCTGAATGGCCAACAGAAGCTGCCTCGTTTCTCTTTTCTTCATTCCTTAAATAATAAACCAATATTACAATCTCATTCTCCAATTAGGACAGCAATAAATTAGGAGGAAATAAACTAGGAAAACAATAATTTAGGAGGAAATAAACTAGGAAAGCAATAAACTTGGAAAACAATTAAACGGCAAGGAATTAGAATTGCCACTAATACGTATTCTTCCTATAAAATTTCTCTGCAGATCATAACAGCTGATCCTCCTCCTGATTTACAGCCTCCTGATTTGCATCAATTGCCGACCGCTCGAAAGAACTTGACTCCGGCAAGTTTTGATGAACATAGACAGTATGTAAGTCTGGGGGAAGTCGCGTAAGTTCTGAAGCTTGAAACCAAACAGAGTTCGAATTGATCACTTCGAATGGAGTGCAGTCTGGTGACCTGTTAACAGAATTATTGAAGGCAAATTTGGCATGTGGAAGCACCATATCATCATCATGCATAACTGGAGAGGATAGTTGCATCGTCAAAACTGGGACAGCCTCCCTTTTTGTTTCAAATTCTGATATCTGTAAAGGATCCAAAACAAGTTTCTTACCCTTGAAATTAAAAGAGTAAGTATTAGCATACCCATCATAGAGAACCCTCCGATCATAGAGCCAAGGACGCCCCAATAGCATATGACATACAGTCATAGGGATCACGTCACACCAAGTTTCGTCCACATATTTTTTTCCCAATGAAAATTTAACCAAGCAACGCTGCCTCACTAGGACTGAGTTGGCTTCATTAACCCAACTAATCCGATAAGGAGTGGGATGCTTCTCCATTTTCAGCCCCAAACGCTCAATGGCAGCTTCGGAGATCACGTTCATGCCGCTGCCATTATCAATAATGACATTCAAAGCTCGACCATTATGCTCCATGCGTGTGTGAAAAATATTAGTGCGCAACCACTCCGGATTAGCCTTGAGTTCTTTCTTGGTTCCTGTTAACACGCGATGGATAACGCAGCTAGGTAATTTTGAAGCCTCCAAATGTTCTTCTTCACTGTGACTATCCTCATCAGTTTCGGCCCCATCCTTGCCTTCAACAACATCCATTACCAACAATTCCTTTTCACATATAAATGCCAATTTCTTATCTCTGGTAGGGCACACTACAGCATAGTGCCCAAAGCCTTTACATTTATAACATTGAGGCCCTTCATTGGAAACTTTTGTTTTACCTTTCTGGTCACCACTTGCAATGCTCTTAGACTGGTCTTTCAGCAATGGGGGCTCTTGGAAAGAAGGTGTGGTAATACGTTCTTGCCTTGAGTCTATTAACGACATTTTTTCTTTCAAACGAAGGTCCCATTTGTTTCTCAATACGAAGTGCCATTTGATACGCTTCCTCCACATTGATTAATCGTGCAGTCCACATTTCCTTGCGCAATTCACTACGTAATCCTGTACGGTATCTGGCTAACGTTTGTTGATCAGTCTCCACAATTTTGCTACGAACAGTCAACTCGTGGAAGCGATCTGTAAATTGATTCACACTCAATGATCCTTGCCTGAGCTGTAGCATTTCCTCAAACATCATCTGTTCATAATCAATAGGCAAATATTTTTCCTTTAGTCGCTCCTTCATCTCTTCCCAGTTAGAAACTGCTGGTCGTCGTGTTCGGCGTAATTGTTCTTCCAAACTTCCCCACCATGCTCGTGTATGCCCCTTCAATTTCATTCGAACATAACGAACCTTTCTATCGTCCGATACATCAAACCAATCGAAGTAATCCTCAATAGCCGTTAACCAGTCCTCAAAAGCGTTGGGTTCCAGTTTTCCAAAAAAATCTGGTACGTCAACTCTCATTCTCTTGGTCAGTTCATCGAGAGATTGATAAGCTGCGCGATGGCCAGCATTACCTCGGTGAAAATTCGGTCTATGTCGTCGATTTTGAAGCTCATGATCTTCAGGCTCCAGATTTTCTTCTTCTTCATCATTATTATCAGCATCCCCATCATTTTCGTCCACTCTCACCCCACCACGAACTGCTCTTCGTCCCCTCCGATTTAAAGGTCCATGCTCCTCTCGAACGTACTGCTCATCCATGGCATCTAATCGCTGAGTGAGTTGCTCCAGTACTGAGGCGATTTGATCTATTTGATGCTGCAACTGAGGCTCATTTGTGTTCTGATTATTTGAGTTCTGATCGTTTGCATTTTGGATGTTTGCCATGGTGTATGAATTGCCACTGCGGGTCACCGGCATGAAATGTGAAACTTCGTAATGAAAGAACCACGCTCTGATACCAAAATTGGTGCCAACCTCACGTTGACAGGGGAAACAAAAACACAGAATCACTCTGCGATATTGGAATCACTCCAAAGAAAATTCAGATTTGCTGAATGGCCAACAGAAGCTGCCTCGTTTCTCTTTTCTTCATTCCTTAAATAATAAACCAATATTACAATCTCATTCTCCAATTAGGACAGCAATAAATTAGGAGGAAATAAACTAGGAAAACAATAATTTAGGAGGAAATAAACTAGGAAAGCAATAAACTTGGAAAACAATTAAACAGCAAGGAATTAGAATTGCCACTAATACGTATTCTTCCTATAAAATTTCTCTGCAGATCATAACAGCTGATCCTCCTCCTGATTTACAGCCTCCTGATTTGCATCAGAGAAGATGCCAAATTTAAAGCCCTCGTCACCTTACTTAATTGAGTCAATCCTATAGCAGGAATTCGGGTCAACAAGCATAAAAAATGAGAGAGAGAGAGAGACGTCTTTTAAGGAAAAAGGTCACTTTTAATAAAATTTTTGATGGAAATTGTGCAATAAAATTATCGGTACTAGCAAAAACTCAAGTCAAGGTTAGTTAAACATGAGAGATAATAGCCTTTTAAGGAAAAAAATGTGATTTTGAATGAACTTTTATATGGAAATTGTTGACCCTAAAAAATGAACTGAACAGATGTCGGATCCACTCTTGCCACGTCAAGTACGGATCCAGCGCTTTTCTACCGAAAATGGAGCGATAGCTTGGAGAAGATGGAAGCGGGAGGTACTTTGCAGGAGACACAAAAATGTTCAAGTTCCGGCGAGTAGAACAAGAGCAACCACGCTAACAACGGTTGCCGGACGAAAATTAAACTGATCTATGTAATAGCCAAATAGGAGTATGTGGAAGGATACATAAAATGTTCACATGTTTTTCTTGGTAGAATTGAAGTGTATATTGTGAATATATGATTATCGAATCCCCTTCTAAGTTACATAGAGCATCTATTTATACCATCATAGCCGACATGGTGATCGTTGGATCATAACCACGCGGCTTCATCTCCCTTATTGGGACGTCACATCATTGTCCCTTCGTGCATTTAATATATTAACAAGAGGTCAGCCGCTCTATACAATAAGCTGACATACTGATATTCTGTCACACTTTATTACAAATATCACATCAATCGCTTCTAAGAGATCTTCAAATCAATTACAAGGGATAGCGTCGGCTTTGTGAACCTCGAACAAGTTGAGAGAGCCTCAGATGAGTTTGGGCCTCATCTTTGATGAGATGCTTCAAGTCGGACTTCGTTGTGGTGTGATAACTTCAGGTATTTGTGTGTGAGGACCTCGGCCTACTTGTCTTTGTAGGCGTGTCTGACCTATTGGGTTTGTTTTGACTTACTAACAATTTGCAGTTGGCATCTGGTCCCACGTGGGCCTTTTTGCTTATATGGCGTCCGATCTAGGACCTCATATATGGGGGGAGTAACAGAAATTGTGCATCAAAATTATCAGTACTTGCAAAAACTCGAGTCAAGGCGCATTAAAAATGAGAGATGATCGCCTTTTTATAAAAAAAAATGACTTTTAATGAGCTTTTAGACAGAAATAATACATTGAAATTATCGGTACTAGCAGAAACTTGAGTTGAGGTGCATTAAAAATGAGAGATCATAGTTATTTAGGGAAAAAGGAGACATTTATCAAACTTTGAGTCGGGGTTTGTGCAATGAAATTATCAACACTAACGGAAATTAAAGTCGAGGCACATTGAAAATAAGAGACAATCGCCTTTTCAGTAAAAGAATTGGCTTTAAATAGACTTTCATACAGTAATTGGGCATTTTGAAATTATCAATTCTAACTTCTAAGAGATAACCATCTTTATACTAAAAAGGTGATTTTCAATAAACTATCAGATGGAAATCGTTATGACTAAATAAAAAGATAATGACCAACTTGCTCATTTTTATAAATTGGGGCAATTTACAACTTGAACAATAAGTTAAAGACATAAAATTATTGAATTAAATCTGTTAACTAAATTTTCAAGTCTTCTACATTATCAAGTTCTTCTTGATAAATAATACAAAAAATTCTTGAACTGGTTTGATATTAGTCCATAACTAAAAAATAATTTTATTACGACTTTTATTACAGGATTTAAGAATAAATAATTTTATAATAATATAATGGAATTATGGGTTATGCTTTATCCATATACTATTCTGGAAATGAACAAAAGCCTCCTTAGCCAGGACATGGTCTACATGATTTGCTTCCAGACTAGCTAGTGAGAACTTGAGCCCGTGGAAAGAGTGAATCAGGTCTATGATACTGCTGAGGACAATTTCATCGGGGCATGAAAGAATTTTGAGGTTGTAGACGATAAATTATTAGACCATCTCCAATTGTTTACACCAAAGTTGATTTAATTTTATGTCGAATTTGGTGTAATTTGATTTTTTTCTCTCCAATGGTCTACGCCAAATTTTTCTTATTTTGTCTCATCTTGTGATTTTGTCATGACGGAAATTACACCCAAACTTGTTTTTTAACTTCTCATTTCAATAATTTTTCTTGCGCACTCCACCCCACCTATTGTAGAAACCCTAACCCCATTTCTACACAAACCCCTAAACTAAACATCGCCAATCATAACCCTCCAAATTCGTTGGCCACCACCACTAAGGGGAGGAGTATCGTAGTCTAGAGGATGGGTGTCAAGTTCACCGGCCGCCGCGACCAACAACCACTTCCTCCTCTTCACAATCCCAACCTCACATGTTTGTCGGCAGCCACCACCAAGCAGGGGCGTACCTGTGTTTCGCGGGGCCTGAGGCGAACTTCAAAATTTGGGCCCCTAAATCATAGCGGACAATCCACTTTTTTGGGTTGAGTCAGGTCGGTTTTTCGGGTTTTGGTTTTCAAACCCAGTTCTAAGTCTACTTGTCAAATTCATCAAAACTTTAAAGTTAGGATATGTTGATATGGTGAAGTATCATGATTTTTTTAACCTCTTGCTTTAGTTTGTGCTAAAATGATTCTAATGAAATATTAATTAGAGAACATATCAAGCAATATTGAACTTCTATGGAGATATGTGAGCACTATGAAATAGATTTTGAAATTTAGATAAAATCTTCCAAAATCTAAAACCATGTATAATGTGAAGTAAATTTAGTCTGGTAATTCATATCCCAAGGTTACAACAATTTATCAGATTCTAAACTAGCACAATAGCACTCAACACTCAACGTCTCATTTTCTCCCTTCTGCGCCGATAAATAATTAAATGTAGATATAGAAGACAATAAAGAACACATACCTGGAGGCTATTCCGGTACAAAATGGTGGTCGGGTTGATGCTTTCACAATTAGCAACTTCATTTCGAGCTATCTCATTCTCACTCAGAGGCCCTAACCTCACCAACACCAGAATCTTCTCTTCCTTCCTAATTCCCATTCCTTGCATTTTCTCCCAATTCATCAATTCTTCCCCACCAATAGCCCCCATTTCTCATACCAGCCTACCCCACTCCCCACCTCTCCTTCAAATACAATCCAGTGGTACCAATAACAAAACATAAATAATTTGAAGTCCCGCCAAAACCAAAGTAATATGGGAATTATTAGAAAGCTTCTCAACAGAGTACAGACCATCTTACTAGTAGCCACAGAGGCAAAGCTGCATGGTTGAACAAAAATAGAGTCGTTGTAGGTGCAATAGGATTAACACAGCACTCCACAACTAGTGAATAAGCTTACCTGCAACAAAAATCCACAACTAGTGAATAACTGAGAAGCTTACCTGCAACAAAAAAGAGTAAGAAAGATCTCAACTACAAATAAAATATTGATCAAGCTAAAAGGGTAAATATCTAGGGACTGAGGGAGTTAGTAGTGATTAAGCACTTTGCTTAATCTTTGGTCTTAATCCTTTTCGTCCAACAGAAACCTAAAATTCCACTTTTGACTGAGTCCGAAACTCTCAGTAGATAAGTTTCCACTGCCGTTTCTTCCTATCCAAATTCCAAAGCATCATAACAAACACAAGAAATCACAAACTATTATTTAATTTCAACTTGTAAAGAGTTAACACTACCAAATGAAATTCCAGTTCGTTAAAAGCTTTTCATATTTTCAAACGAACCAAAAAGACAAAATTCAATCGAGTTAAATATAAGTTAATCCCTCAAAAAATTCAGAATTATAACAAATACAAGAAATCAAATAATCATAACCAGAGAAAAGTTAAAATCCCAAAAATACAGTAAATCAATAGTAGAGATTTTCACTCCACATTCACAAGTCGATTACCATGTCTCGATAGTGTGATCGGGCTTGGCATTGAGGCCCACTACAAGGATGACGATTGTGAGGAAGCTAGTGACTATTGTGAGGAAGCTGCAGGGTAAGCCGCAAGTGAAGCTGAAGCTTAGGTTTAGGTTTTTTTTTTTTAAAAAAAAAGCCCCCTAAAAAAATGGGCCCCTAAGATTTCTGGGCCTGAGGCGGAGGCCTCTTGAGCCTCCCCTCAGGTCCGCCTCTGCCACCAAGAGGAGTATCGCAGTCGAAAATGATCGTACACAAATTGCTCGTACCCTTCTGTTGGTCTTATCATTTCGAAACCTTTAGAGTATCCGACCATTTTGGGCGCTGCCTATTGCCCCAGAGTTCGTGAGGCCATTGCTACGATGGAGTAGCGTTGTTTACAACAGCTTCATGGCTTACTATATTGTTGCTGCGTCTTCTTTCTCTATCGCGTTGTTGAACGACGATTTATCAGAGTCCGATGTTTTTTTCAGGTGAAGATGGTGATGGTGACAATGTGTTAACTGTTGATGTGGTGGTTGTGGATCTAAGGTTACAAGTGAGTTGGAGATGGTGATAGTGTTAGTGGTGGTGGATTTATGGTGGCGTCGACGATGGTGGAGTGGGTTGGGTGAGATGAAGAATGATTATGACCAGTTAATTAAATAATTTATGACCAACAAATAATTTGTGTTGTGTAATTTGCAACTAAATACGTAATAGTGACCCATAAACTGTTACTGTGACTTTGTATGATTTATGATTAGTACGTGATAGTGATCATAAATTATGTCTTTATTGTGTCTTTGATCAATTTGATTAAATATAGGTTTCTTTTTTATTCAATAATGAATAGACTTAAAAAATATTTTTTTTTAATCAATTAATTGGTCTTTTTCATGTGAATTCTATTTGTTGAAATTTTTCCTTTTAACCATACAACGTTGATAAACTCTATTCCGCAAAATTTTATTAGATGTCACAAATTGTGACTACTTGATTTTTGAAAAATTTAATCAAGTTCCTTAAATTTGAAAGCATATCTTCGACGTATAGTAGTTATATATATATTTTTTCCTTTAAAAGAATGGAGGATCCAACTCAAAAATAAAGGAAAAAATTTGTTAGGCTTTTATTTTTAATTTTTTTAGGCCATTAAATCTTGAGGCCGTAGGCCATTGCCTAGGTGGCCTTGGTCAGGGCTGAACGTGACAAACTCTATCGTAGTGCTACAATATGATTCCACAACCATTATATCTAGGGAATTCCACTACAAATTATAGACCCTCTAATATAGTCATACATCAAAGTGATTTAGATTTAGTAGCAACTAGTTCTCCGTTTGCGCAGACGATTCCAATCCGATAGTACCCTTTGATGGAATTTAATGGAATTAACTAAGAATTATATATAAGTTGGAATAAGTCTCCAAAGTGTACGATGAATAGGCGCGTCTCTTAAAGTTTAGTTGAAGATCATGGCCTTTCAGATAAGGTGCAATCTTTCATATATTGTAGAATGTGGGCAACTAGATGGTGTCCCAATTTAAAATGGTATATCTAATGATCTTAGATCGAATTGTGCCAAAAGGTGCACCAATTGAGAATAGACACATTGAAATCGATAAGTTGAACCCATTTCATTTCAATTCTTTCATCCCAAATCAATCTGAGTATATTGATTTCTAATTCTTCTCTTTATATTTATTCTCTCAAAATAATTCTCGTAGTATTTCAGTTTAAAATTCAACAATTAGTTTTTGAGATTTTAAGAGCTTTCGGTGTTCAAAATCATCCGATCAAGAAGAGTACATTCAAATTGCAGTTCGCCCGACTTGGTTATGATCGTGCTATTTTTATCTCTGAAGAACATTGTATCTTAGGACACAAATGTCCATTAATACTTGATAGCATCGAGTGCAGGGACGAAATATTTCTTGAGAATATTTCAACTGGCATTTCTGCTAGTTGTTTCTTGTAGTAAAACCTCGGATGGTCAATGCACCGTCTTGAATTGATCCAACTTTCGGTCCCCCCAGCAATGCCATAATATGCCAATAAGAATTCCATCCCTGATTTAGACAAGATCTTCCATTCAGGTTGTTGATGGAGTGTCATGTGACATTATATAATTCATTATGTAAATCTTGATGTATATGTAGCAAGATTCACCCGATTGTGCTACATGTACATAATGAATTATATACACATGATGTTGTGAGATATAATAAAATTCCCCACCCTCGTTTCGATGCCTCATCTGTATGTAAACTATTAGGTAACTACTTATTCATATAAACCGGACAAGAAAGGGATCTTGATAAGAAAATAATCCAATTGATACCTAGGAAAGTTCCAATTCAGTTGCAATATAAAAAATAAACTTTGAGATACTTCCCTATTTCTTCATAAAAGAACTTTCCCTCCCGAATAAACCAGTATCTACTTAAACTATAAACTCAGAACAAGAAACAAAATTCCAAATGATTTCAAATGCTAAAGGATCTAGGTGGTGCTTTGTAGTTGTCGTAAGCATTTCGAGCTGCTTCACATTTCTGACGAATATCTTCACACATTTTCATAGAGGACTCGGAGAATTTAGTCAGTCTTTCAAGAACATTTGTCAAACTTGTTTGCATGCAGCTTAAATTAGACGCATCATCTTTTTTTCCATCATCTTTGCACTCTGCTTCTTCATTTTTATGCATATCAATGTGTCCGACTGAATGTTGCAGATCGGATAGAAAAGCTTTGATTGCATTACTGACTTCTCTCGCTGGCAAAGATTTAATCCCGGCTGACCAATCACGGCAGAGAACAATTATAGGGGGTGCCAGAACACGACGAGGGGAGAATGCTCGTCTGCCTTTATATCGCTCCCGTGGTTGCAAGATGCAATTTTGTAACCAGCTGTTGAGGGCTTCTACATATGACACATATCGGTTTATCCAATCAGTAAAACTCAGGCGAAAATACTCCACCTCGCCCTGCAGCTGATTCATAATCTGCTTCTGAGTCTCTCCACGAGGAGCTCCAGTGAAGCTTTTCACATGGTACGCTAGAGATATGGTCATATACTGCGAATGATGACACTCAAGCATGGATTTCCACATCCGGGTAAATCTGCAACAATTCAATGGTCAAGTGCACCATATAAAGAAGCTAAAATCTTTGTCTATTATCATCCCGTACTACGTACAAACATATGGAGTGAATATTTTAGTATGATACCTGTTTAAGTATGATACCATGTAGCTTGAGGAGACAGATTTTTGGCTAGATATCTAAGTGAAACTAAGGTGATCAGGTTGCCTATGAGGATATCAGGAAATATAAATTTAACTCACCCCTGAATAAGTTCAATAACTTGTGGTAGCAACTCTTCATCCCTTATTTTCTCGATCCGCTTTGATATTGAATTTACCGCATGAAGTGCTACTCTAATTCGTGAATGGAGATCTCTCACCACTGCCCGAGTTTTATCAATTACTTGAGGGCTAAGATCCTTTGCAAACTGATGCCGCAGCTTGTCACACTTGCGATCGTATTCCTTCCGGATAAACTCGCTAGCCTTTGAAGAACAAATAAACAGATCGAAAATTATTGGAATTAGTTAACTGAAATTTGTTCTGAAAGGATCTAGTTAACCAACTAATCCCAAATGGTGAAATTCAATACGTAACTCATAGTAAAAGCAAAGTAAAAACAAAATAATAAAAAACGTGTAATTAATACTTGGGTTGATATCATTAATTGTGCCAACCTTGGTATGGAAGTTATGCATGAATGTAATGCTCTCATAACTTCCCTCTAGACCTAGCTTCTATCAAAGCTCCATCTACAAATGTACAAGACCGGATCTTAGTGTATCAGAGTTACTGAAAAAGATTAAAAAAAATAAAGGAGCAATAAACTCTTTCATGTTCTATCAAGAGGGCGTTATTGCCCCTTTATTTTCTTTTTAACTACTACTACTTTTTTTAAGTCATATTGTTCTTACATTAGACTTTTATTCATTACTTTACCAAAAAAGAAAGAAAGGGAATTATTTTTCTTAGGGGTTGTTTGATGATTGAGTATTATTTGGTCGTTCTATATGCATTTTTATTTTCATTATCTTTCCATCTTTTGGGAAGTTTTTTTTTTTACTTGATGCAACCCACAAAAGGTGAGACTATATGGTCTTTAGGGATAATTCTAATCCAAAGCATATTTTAGCCAGTTTATTAGTCAGATTTGGTGAGTGAATCCACCTTTCCAAGATGAAACGGGCTTCTAAGGTACAATTTGGCAATGTCCTTCAGCATTAGTATTTTTGGACAAGTTCTCTTATTTCAAGGATCAAACACATGATTTTAGGGATTATTATTGGTGATTTTTGTGTTTTAGTGTGGTAGATTTTAAAGGTTCTCTTCAATTTGTATTATTATTATTATGGTAATTTTCAAATTTCCCACTTGCACTAAGATTGTATAAATAAGACCACTAAGGTCTATTTGAAAGGATGTGTGTATATATATATATATACACACACAAACACACAAATTCCCAGTATTATAGTTGTATCCCCAAGGATTCTCACATTTTGTCTGCATCAGAAATGGTATAAATTTCACTATTGCAACATGTTTAAGGAATTACCTTCACTTCATCATATAGCTTTCTCTCCCAAGCATACATTCTATCCAATGTGGAAGAGTGACTTCCAGAAATCATGCAGAACTCCTCAATAAAATCACTTCCGCTATCATCATTGTCATCTTTCGTTGTAGCCGTGGGATTCTTTGATGATGATGACCTTGATGACGTTGTTCGTCTCCAAGTTATAACCTTGGTCGCATTTTGATCAGATACTGTACATTAACCAAGAATCAGAATTCAAAAGAACCAGTCATTTAGTTCATGTCCATTTCTCTATACTCCAAAATTTGTTTGTAGTTAAGATATTATGGGGAAATGATAGACTTTCGGATTTTACATTTAACACAACAATATGAATGCATCAGTGAAGAGCGTGGATTTTGGGTTGGAAATGGAATGAATGAAGGTATTGAATGGAATCGTCATGGTATATCCCATGTTCAGTATATCTCCGAATGAAGACAGCAACGGAATCAAAATTCCCAATCTTGAAACCACTACTGACTCTTGAGATTGGTAAATCATAATATAAAATTTAGTTATGCATTCAGATGATAAAATGTCCAAAGTCTTCGGCCAAAATTTGATGGTCTAATCTTCAACAAACCCGAATCCACCAACAATTTGGGATACAAGGAGAATTTATCATCAATTTGCAGTTCTCAATTTTATCCATGAAAATTTTGACACACGAGGTTCACGTGCGCAGTTAACAGTCTAAATGGTCTGATTTTGTGGCTAGGTGCTTGTTATGAATTAAACAAATAATCCACATAACCGGGGGTGGGAGCAATTGATACCGTGAAATAAGGAAAATCAAAAGCAAGAATAACACGTGACTTAAGGTGCTTTACCCTCAATGCAAGAACTACTGCACCCAGTGCCATTGCAGAATTGAAGAGAACTACAATTGTTTTGGACTCTCCCCTCAATGTGTTTTCTCTCTACTATGGCATATAATCTGGAGGCTGGCCCTTTATGTAGGAGGAAAATATTTGGGCGACTAAGTTAGGCTCCACATATCTAACTACACACCTAAAACTATATATGGAGATCAAGCAAGCGAAAAGAAAAAGGAAAAAGAGAGATTGAACAGAACATTGATCCACAGGAGGAGAATCGCGCAATTTGATCGTCAATTAGGAATAAGGCTCGATCAAACTTGTCGGCAAAAATGAACCTTTTGTAGCCAAATCTTAAGTTCGTTAGGAATAAGGCTTCACTTCACGTGTTATTCTTATTGTTTGTGGATAAAAATCATGATCTTGATCACTAACAAGGTTGGAACGGGCAGTCCCGTGGAAGGAGGATGTAATGAAGATATGTACTTTTTTGATAATGGAATGGGGTCATAAATGGCAACTCCTTGAATGGACTATACACAACATGAGGGATTTGGAATGGAATTGAGGATGACAATTTGTGGAACTCGGGACCAAATACTGCCTAAGAAGCCGGTTCACAAAATTAAAGTACCCAGTCTTAAACACAAGTATAACAGACAGCAATTTCTTGGTTATGAAAATAGCAAATGCTCAAATCCAAACTTCAGTAACATATGTGCCTAAACATAATTAAATAATCATCAAAATATAGTGAAATGGTGATCAGTTCCAGTCTACATACCATCGAAGACATTTACATTTCTTCCTTGGCAACAAACTGCTCCAAAAGAGGTCAAATAAAATGAGGCTCGTAATTTACCTATAAGATATAATTGCATGTCAATAGACCACAAGGGAATGAGTCCAGTTTCTCAAGTCAAAATTACATGATGTATTTCTCCAATATTCAAGAAATTAGTACCTCTGGATTCAGTATATCCAACCCTGATTTTGTTCGACTCGAGCATTCTCAAGACCTCCTTCCCAGATTCAGATGCTTTAAAGAACTGGTTATCAATGTCTTTTATGCTAGACAGAAAATCCTTAGCCCTGGGTGTTACAAACTCCAAAGGAACCTCCGTATCAGCACTTATATCCTTTTCTAAAGGAGATTTATTTCTCTTCAAATTATATTGTACTAAAGATGCATTCCTCACCGCATTTCCATCCGATTCATTCACTTTTCGTTCACTATTTTCTGTGTTTTCAGGTGCAGCTGAACTAGCATTGTATACTACCAATTTGCCCGGTCCATTTTTTGAAGTCTCTAATTTTGGAGTCCTACTAGTTTCACCAAAATCTTCATACATCATCACATCATCAAGGTTCGAATTCAGTCCTCCAAACCTGAAGTTCTCACATTCATCAACTGTGTTAAAGAAATCCCAAGAAGATTCTGACTCTGGACATGGTGGTGGAGGTGGTGGCATTGAAAATTCACCCTCCTCCACATACATATTCCTAGGCGGTGGACTCACTCTAACAGTCAAAGCACTACCCCCTCCCGATCTCATGTAACTAACTCGAGCCATAGGCTGTGAAAGGGGACTCTCATGGACGACTAGAGTACCAGATACATTGCCAACGAGCGATGGCGAGGGCGACGGATGTGTCGAATGTGAAGAAGTTTTATCAGGATCAATGGCTGAAAAGGATAGAGAGGGCTCTATTAAAATCTCAGCCTCAGCATATTTCCTAAAAGCAATACCTAAGTTTCTCAGAGATTGAACATATGAAATGTGTGCAGCTGCTAAAGCACATCTTGAATCAATGGTTTGTTTGAGGAATCTTTTCCTTTCTTTGCATAATCTCAGAGCATCAGTTCTCTCGGCTTTTGAATTCGTTACACCCATTTTTTGCACTCAGAATCCGAAAACCCAATTCACAAATTTATACACTTTTCCACTTTAGCCCCATAACAGTTCTTCCCCAAAATTTCTGAATTCTTCACAAAAGTAACAACATAATTCATTTGCTTCAATCATAATTAAACATCTTCACGAGTTTTGAAATCCCAAATCAGAAATGAGAGTCCAAAGAGAGAAATATATAGCACAATGAAGAAAGCAAGCTCTTCCCAATCTCTATAAATTCAGAGCAAACCCTTTTATCCTTAGTTTTGAGAAATGTAATCAAGAAAAACAGATGAAAAGGACAAGAAAGAAAAGGAAAAAACTTATACGGGAAAATGTGCAGATGACAAAACTGTGTCTTAGCATATTAGAATCCCACATTGCTTGGGAAAATATAAATGATCCACTTTATAAAGTGAGGGCAATCCTCCCCTAATAAGCCGGTTTTATTAGGTGGAGTTAGGCCCAATATTCCTGACATGGTATCAGAGCTAGACCCAATTATGCAATGTTGGGTGCCACCCAATATCGATTTGTTCACAGTTGTTTGGCATGGTCCACGCTGTGCGTGAGGGGGCGTATTAGAATCCCACATTGCTTGGGAAAATATAAATGATCCACTTTATAAAGTGAGGGCAATCCTCCCCTAATAAGCCGGTTTTATTAGGTGGAGTTAGGCCCAATATTCCTGACATAGCATTTCCCAAGATACTTTTATAACGGCTCCTTTTAATCCGGCTTCCTTTTTCATTGGTGGTTGGGCGGTGGCGGTGGGGGTGGGGGTGGGGGTTGTGCAACTGAAATGCTGCAAATTTGCAGTTTTATGTCGTGGAATCATATACCCCATCGTGCAATACCTCATTAAAATAACATGACAGAGATTGAATGAATATTCCTTTTCCTTTTTAAATGCTTTTTTTCTTTTCAGCCTGTCTACAATTGAATATTCAAAGTAGATCTTTGTAGAAATAAAGTACATGTAAGATTTACAGTTCATGCAGTTATCGGCCTACACGAACAGGGCCAAATACAATCGAAATGCAGTTTTCTGTTATTAATCTTGAGAAAGTTATATAAATCATCCACTAAAATCCTATATTTTCCATGTAGGATCCGATTTTCGTACCATGTAATATATAGTGTGTTTGGTAGGGATTTTTGGGGGAAGAATTGATTTTTGAATAGTGATATGATGGGAAATGAGTGGTTGAAAAAGAAGAAAAAAGTAGGGCTGTCCATGGGTCGGTTCGGTTCGGTTCTGAAGATACCCGAACCGACCCAAAACTTTCGGGTATTTAATAAATGGACCCGTCGGGTCCAAATATAATTATGGAACCGTTCGGGTTCGGTTCCGTTCGGTTCGGTTCGGGTCGGTTCGGTTCCGTTCGGTTCCGTACCATAATTAAATTTTTTAATATTTTCAGCAACACTACATAAATACAATTAATAACATTTCATTCGTAATTTTTACAAATTAACGTAGCCCAATTCAAAAAAATATACAAAACTAGCCGTCCAATAAAATTAATTCAATGCATACAAATACCAAAAAGTAGATATTAATATTACAGCAAAACTACATAAGGTATATTCATTTGTTTCAAATTAAAATGAGCTAATGGATTTTAAAATGATTTGGGTTTAAAAATTAAAATTATGAAATAATCTAATTTATTCAATTAATTTGCTAATTTGTATAGAAAAAAAATAAAATAATTTAATTAATTCAATATAAAAAATAAAAAAATTATTTAGTTTCGGTTCTTGTTCGGTTCTTCGGTTCTTGGTCTAGACCCGAGACCCGACCCAAACCCATCGGTTCTCGATTCGGGTACCCGTTCGGATATTTAATTTATGAAGAACCGCTCGGTTCGGTTCGGTTCGGTTCGGGTTCGGTTCGGTCCGGTTCGGTTCGGGACTTTTGGACACCCCTAGAAAAAAGTATTGATGTGATGGAAAATATTATTTTATTGAAGAATGTGTGGTTGAAAATGAGAATTGATTTACTGTAGAAAATGAGAATCTGTACCAAACAGACCCATAGTTTTTAGGCCTAAAGAATGGATTATAGCTAATAATTTTGTAGATGATTTTCTGGCATTAATCTTGGTGCAAAGCAGGTGTATTTTTGTCCCATTATGTGGCTGTCCCCCTTTTTTATGGGACTTCAGTGTTCACAAGCCCTTACCAAAAGTGAAAAGTAAAGGGAAAGAAGCACATGGATGATGGATAAAGATTGCATGTACACTTTGAAGCCTATGGCCCAAAACAGTTTCTTTTGCTTTGCATATTTTGAGCCATGCATGTAAGATTCTCAATAAATTGATTAGGCAATTCTCCATCTTCTCCTTCAAATTTTAAGATCTTTTCATATACTCCTTACTTTTTGCTTTTGATTTTTGTGGTTTGCACACATGGAAAAAGAATTTTTCTTCGTGACTTCGTAAAATGCAATAGTGGTAGGTGGTTATTTAATTAGCAATTATCGAGCACAAATCTAAGTCGTTACAAGATAAGGTTATAGCCAAAATTCTTCAATATTTCCTAAAAGCTTAATTAGTTGTTAGCTAGACGAGTGGCTAATTTGACATGACATCAAAGTAGACGAACGTAATGACAGGTGTCAAACCTTTGTCAAAGAAAAAATTAATATGACTTGCCTTGTACTCTAAAGAGACGATGGATTGAGGCAAATCTTCCTTTTCCTAACGACTTAATGACCCCAGAAATATAAAATCTTCTAAAATCTAAAAAAAAAAGAAAAGAAAAATTGCATTTATTGCATGTTTGGCAACGTGTTTTATACAATACTAAAGAAGAAAATAAGTCAAAATATTCTACTCTTGTCAAATACTGCATATGAGACATGCTTGAGATACATACATGGTCTTTGTTAAGAATTGGATTCCATCTTAAAATGTCAACATTATTAAGAGGAGTAACACAATCCTTTATAAGTTGGTTTATATTTATATCTTTATTCGATGTGTGATTCTATTCCTTAACATGCCCCACAAGATGGTGACTCGTTTAAGCAGACTAATCTTGAAATCCGTATGCTCACTTTTCGGAGTTTTAAACGGATCGAGTTGCTCGTTATAGCTTAATGGGCCCTGATACCATATTAAGAATTGGGAAATTACAAAAAATCAGGTTTTTAAAGAATGATTTTAAAAAATTAGGTTTAAAGTTTAATTATTAAAAAATAAGGTAATAATTTTATATTTTAATTAATATTAAATATAATATTATTAACCCTAATTCTCCCCCCAATCCCCCATTCCTACCCTCTCGTTTCTTCCCTTCTCCCTATCCCCCTCTCCCCCTCGTTTCTCTCTCTCTCTCTCTCTCTCTGACCCTCTTCCCCTCTCGTCTCCTCACTTCTCCCCCTCCCCCGACGCTGCCGTTCACAGAGTACAGCAGCGTCGCGACGCTGCAGCGACTTCTCCCATCTCTGACGGCGTGACGCCTCCCATCTCCATCCTTTTTTTTTTTTTTGAGTGGTGGTGATTGACGATTCGGTGGTGGAGGTGCGAAGTGCTGTGGTGGTGGAAGTGTGTTGGCTGTGTTGGGTGGCGAATCTGGTGGTTGCGATGAGCTGTGGTCGCGGTGATGGAGGTGATGGTGGTCGTGGCAGATCTGGTGGTGGGATCTGGTTTGGATCTTATTTGTAGTTTGGAAATGGCTGACGAAAGTCGATTTCGCGCTACAGCCCCTACAGTTCGATGTAGTATTTTTCTACAGATCCTCCCGCTTGTCTCAGTTGCGTTACCCTTCGTCGAAGGTCATAGGCTTTTTGTGATAACAGATGCTGAAGATAGTCAGTTAGGGGATTGGATTAGGTGGGAACGATTCCTGTACGCTGTAGGTATGGCATCTGTATTAGGTGGAGATTGGTTGGTATCGGTGATGATGTTGGAGTCATAAATGTGTTTGTGAAAATGTTCACAAGAAACATGTTAGAAGAAATTGGGAGAAAAAGACCATGGATCGTGTTGGTGACAGTGGTGGTTGTGTTGCGTCGTGGTGACAGTGGTGTTGCGTCGTGGTGGTGATGTGGTGTTGGTGTCGGTGGTGGTGCTGTCGTGGTGGTGGTGATAGTGATGGGATGGTGGTGGATTTCGCAGCATCGAAGAGGAGCGGTTACGGTGACGGTGAGGACGGTGGTGTGTGACCTCTATTTGGTGTATGTGACCAATTACTTGGTTATGCAACCAAGTATTTGAGATGTGACCAAATATTTGGTAATCTGTGACTGATTATTCAACTGTGACCTAAAAATTTAGTAATATGTAACTCAAAAATAATCTGTGACCAACCAGTTTTTGAAATATGTGATCGCGTGACCTATACATTTTGATATGTGACCATGTGACCTATAAATCTTGATATGTGACCAACTAAATTTGAAATATGTGACCAACGAAATAATTGTGACCTACAAAATTTTTGAACTGTGACCGTAAAATAATATGTAATGTATAAAAATTATTATCCGTGACTGAAAAATAATATGTGACTAACTAAATTGTAAATCTGTGACCAAAATGTAACCTAAAAATATAATAATACGTGACTCTTTAAAAATCTGTGACCTCGAAATAATATGTGAACAATTAATTTAAAAAATTGTGACCTCGCCGGAATGGTCGCCGGAATCGGAGATGTCGCCGGAATCGGAGCAGTCGCCGGAGAAGAGTGGTGGTCAGAATGGTCGTCAGAATAGTCATCGGAGCAGGGGGGTGGTGCATGTGGGGTGGATTTATTATATTATATTATATTAGAATTAAAAAAAAAAAAAAAACCTGATTTTTGAATTTTCAAACTATAAACCTTATTTTTGAATTGGTGTAAAGAATACACCTTATTTATGAATTATTCCCTTAAGAATTGGGGTTCCATCTTAAAATGTCAACCTTATTAAGAAAAGTAACACAATCCTTTATAAGTTGGTTTATGTTTACATCTTTATTCGATATAGGATTCTATCTCTTCACAGTCTTCATATATATTTCATTTTTGTGCTTGTGCAATAAAAAACCCTTCATAAATTTTGAAGGCCTTCTGTTACTTATCTCCACCTCCACGTCAAAGACAGCAAACGCAGGTCTATTATCAGAGAATTTTGATTCCTTGCATATGTAAATTAACTGTTTAACGCCATTGCCTAGCCACAATATTCTGTCAGACCTGGAGTCAATATCGCAAAAATATTGAATGTTACATATTCACTCTCTGTGTTGAAGAATAAATTCATGGAGCTAACTAAAATTTTGAGTCCAAGTCTCGGCACCTTGTTTGACAATCATTCTTTGGGAAAAATAATGTTTTGAATACTGATTTTTAGGATAATATGTGATTAAAAAGTAAGAATTTTTTTTGAATTTACGTATAGAATATTTTAAATGTGTTGTTGAAAATCAATATGTAGAAAAAAATTTCAAATAATGATTATCAAAAAAGAGCTGAGTTAGGAATGTTACGTGGGATGAGCTGCTTGCCTGGTCAACTTGCCCACACGTATAAGGGTGGAGCTGGAATTTTACAGTGTAGGGACAAATTTCACAAAATTTTAATTGTGGGGGCAAAATTGAAAACTATTCAGAAGTTTTTTGAAAACCTTGTGCCATATTAGAAAATGTTGTGCAAAGTTTTGAATTTAAGATTTAGTGTGAGGGTAGATGACCCCACTGTAGATCCGTCCATTCCCAAGCACGTCTAGAGGTGAGCCTTGGGACGAGTCAAGCTGAATTTTTGTCGTGCAAGCCGAATCGTCCGGAGCCAAGAAGGGAAGAATAATGGTATCGATAGCAAAAATAAATAAAATAAAAAAATTGTGAGCTAGGGGGAAAAATATACATCACATTAGCCAAATTTCAAAAGCCTGTGACTTGTGATATTCGTATTCCAATCTTGTTGATAGGTGATTTGTGTCAACATTACAAAAACCTTAATGGTGATAGAAAATATAAAGCTAACCGAAGTTTAATGACCATTTAGTCCCTTGTACATAATTCGGGCAGCACCGGCACAAGGCTGCAGCGCCAGCAAACAGAGAGCAAATATACAAGTAATTTTTCCATTTTTCTTAAATTATAATTAACAAGACTGCCCTTCTCTTCTTCTTCTTCTCTCTATAAACTATTCCGGGGGTGGGGTGAGGTGAGGTGAGGTGTGTGTAGGCAGGCAAACAGCAACAAAATTTCATTATTATACAGTAGAATGATGAAAAAGGAAAGTGTTTTTAGGGACAATCATTCTCACTAATTTCGGTGGGTGGGCCCACCTGTTTTTTACTAAGAACATAGCGGTTTGAACTCTTGGATGAAAAGTAAACGAATAACGATAAGTTGGATGGGAAAAGATCTGTTGTCTCGACTTGATTGTTTCATAAAATTGAAATTTAAATAGATAATCAAATTGGGACAATAAATAAATCTAGACTTGAGACGGTAGCTTCTATTAAAGTCGTATATACTAATCTATGAGACATGACATTTACTTCAATAAACAATTCATCATTTTGAGTGAAAATTTAAATTAAAAGAATATAGAAATGCACCTCCTAGAAAACTTCAAAATGTTAGCATGAATAAAATAAACAAATTAAATTTTATTTTTTAAGAAAAACTAGATTCAGCTACTAGAATTTTTTCGCCATTGCATTTGACATGTACTTAGAGATTAAGCCATTGTTTGAGAATCATTATTCAAAAAATCGTTTTTCTATATACATATTTTCAATTACAATAAATATTCTGCACGTAAACACAAATTTTTTTTTTCTCGAACAAATTATCACACATACATCACAAATCGGCCACCTCCACCACCTACACAAACGACCATCGTCACCGTCGCAACCCCACCAACGACCATTGTCACCACCACATCGCACCAACACAATCGGCTTCCACACACAGAGAATCACACAAATCAGCGTCGATGTCGTCTTTCACACAGCGATGCTCAGATCGACGCTGTGTAACAGAGGGCCGCTTCATAGAGCGTAGAGCAATGAGCAAAGCGCGTCGCTCACATCTTCCAGTGGTGACGCCTATGCGCCGGATATTCTCTTCCAGGGAGACGGTGTTTATAGAGAAGGACGGTGTTCAGAGAGAGAGAGATAGAGAGATGGGTGAGACCATGAGAGGAGAATGGAAGTAAATTAGGTTTTCATTTGGGTTTTAATTATTAACCCAATTAATATAATTATTAATCCAATTAATACATGATTTTTGATTAAATAAACTTTAGATTTGATTTTTGAATTTGAAAACTTAAATACCTGATTTTATGTAATTTCCTCTAAAAATAAATAAATTGTTTAGAAAGAATGATCAGGTTGAAACGAATTATTTGGGCCTCAAATTGTTTGGGCCAGCCTTAAGATCAGTATGAAACAGGTTTATCTTGGGCCGAATTTATAGGGAATGCACCTCAACTTCTTGTTTTCTGAAATTAGGAGAATTATGTTGAGTAAATTTTCACTTTGGGTCCTCAAACTTTCCAAATTCCATTCCTATTCAATTTTTTATCCCTCCCCCCGTCTCCAACTTTTTATTTATTCGCACATAACTTTCCTATTGATGACTTCCATCTATTTTGCCATTAATGTCACATAAAAAGATAGTTTTACCTCTAATTTAAATAAACTAAAAAAGGAAAATAGAAAAAAAAAAAACAATAATAATAGACAAAGAAAAATGTGAAAATCGATTATTCTTCTTCCTCAATCCATCCCACCAAATTTGAATAATGATTTGCATGGATCAGAATTTCTTCAACCAAATAAAAAAAAATCTTCACTTTCTTTTTGACACCACATATATATAAACCCATAACTCAATTATGTACAAGTAGTATTATTCAAATGACAATCTATCTTCTTCTTCTTCACCCCGTTCCACCCCAAAATCACGTACTACCCTAAAAAATTCACAATTACCAATAAATAATAATTATTGTCAAAGATATCTCTCATAGGCTCATAGCATATATGAGCTTGCTCGATATGATTTAAAATCGACAAATTGCAAACTAGTGTATGAATTAAAATCACATACATAAAATTCGAAAATGCAATTATCTAGGATCTATATAAACTTCATATCAAATAAAAAAAAAATCAAAATTACATAACTTATTTGCTACATATGTACATATACATGCATATGTGAGTGATATGTTCATAGCATACCTTGCAGCATTTAGAGTTCATCCTTTGCTTGGGCTGGATGGAAAAAGAGAAAAACTTGAGACCGAGATTTTCAGGATGAAATTGTGTGGGAGAAATTTTATTTAATGGGATTTTAGTTGAGGTCGATTAAATTAATTACTGACTTTTAATTCTGATGACGATAAAATTAATGTCAAATTTCTGTATAAAATTAATCTTTTTGGTTGGATTTGGGATTCATGTTACGAGGATGCGATCCATTATGGTTTTGGCTAGACAAGAAAAAGTTTCGGGTGACCCTTGTGGTGGTGGTGGTGGGTGAGAGAACAAGAATAATAGTCTTTTTTATTTTATTTTCCTCTGATTCAGTCTTTTTCATACAGCTTTTTGCAAGATTTTTTTGTTGATCTAAGTTTAAAGATAGGATTGTCCTTTTACGTGACATTAACGGTAAAAATGGATTAAAATCGTCAATAGGGACGATATGTATAATAAATGAAAGTAGGAGTGGGCAAAAAAATCGAAAAACCGACCAAACCGATCAAACCGAACCGACTCGGGTCGGTTTGGATCGGTTTGACATAGCTAATTGGTTTGGTTTGGTTTTATTTTAAACAAAACCACGGCGGTTTGGTTTGGTCATGGTTTAATGCCTCAAACCACTGGTTAACCGACCCAACCCACTTACACATGTTTCCCTTTTTTTTTTGAAAAAGAAAAGTCAAAATCAAAAGCTTAATGATGTTCTCCACAATGTGGAGGTGTCCAAACTGTCTATTTGAGTAGTCTCGTTGAATACTATATAAACATTTTGTTTTATGATGACACTTTCAATGAAACTTTGATATTATTTTATATTCTTTATAAACATTGTTTTCTGTTTCGGTTTGTACGCTTTTTTTTAGTTAATTTTTTTTATATAGCAAGTTTTATATGTAATAAGTTCATATTCTGAAAATGCATGTTGAGATAATGATTATTGATTTATGATTATGTATTAGTTATAATATTGAATCTTTTTAATCATATATTACATTCTGATTAGTTAATTACAGTTTAGATATTGTGAAAATGAAAGTTGAGATAATTATTTTCATTTTTTGAAAATTGAAATTTCAAAAATGTTTTTAGTTGCTATAAGTTATAACTCAAATAAAAAAAGTTGTATAAATAAAAAAAAAAAATTATATATACTATAAGTGAGTCTAAAACTCGAGAGTTTTTTTTTTTTTTTAAATTCAATTTGATCAAAAATTCAAACCGATTAACCGAACCGAACCGAACCGAACCGAACCGAATCGAATCGGTTTGGTTCGGTTTAAAAGCTAGAGTGGGTTGATTTGGGTTGAAATTTTTCCAAACCGACTAATTTGGTTTTGGTTTCGAGTTGGGGTCGAAACCAACCCAAACCGAACCGCGCCCAACCCTAAATGAAAGGTTGGGAATGAGAGGGATACAAATTGATTGGGGACGAAATTATCACAAAATGAAAATGTTATGGACCCATAGTGAAATTTATCCAATTGTCTTAATACGGATAGGAACAAATGCCTGTCTAGATTATTAATTAATGTCTTATCAGTTTTGAAACGACCTTTAGTGGCAGTTTTTTATACTTGTGTTAGACAAAATAACGAACAAATCTTATTACACGGTTCTAATCTATAATTGTGTCCAAAGAAGGTAATAGATCATGTCTTTTTTTAATGAACAATGTTAAATGTACAATCAAAGTTTGACATTATTTTTGACACTTCCTTGTTTTCAAAAAAAAAAAAAACTGTGGACGGGAGTTTTTTATTTTTTTTAAACTATCTAATGTGATGTCGTAAATGGTCAACAGTTCGAGTTTCCTCAAAACCACTGAAGTGAGTACCCGGCCAAAACCTCAGGGACTTGTGAGATTAGTCGAGGTACGTGCAAGCTGATCCGGACATCCACAGTTATCAAAAAATAAAAAGTGATGTCGTCGCGTGGCAAGAAATAAAGAATGATGTAAAAAAGAGTGTACATGTAACATGATTTTTAATGGACCCCAATGTCATTAATTTTCTTGAAAACTTTGATTGAACATGAGTCATCAAAAGTCTTTAGCATTTTGACAAAGTGAGCACTTCAAGAATCGTTTTACAATTCATTCTAATCAACCCTAATCGTATTCACTCAAAAATCGGTTTAGATCGATAATATTTAACAAAAAATTGTTATTAAAATTTTCATCGTTAACGGGACCAACAAATTCTTGTTACTCTTACCATATTTTGTGTATATCGACTAATAGAAAATTGCGTTTAGCATTTCACCAAGAAATCACTTGCTTGGCAAGTCCAGATCCTCTAGTAAATTAGCCATATCCTAGGTAGTTATAGCCACTATGTAACACAAAATCTTTCACGGATTTTAAGGAAGAAACTTATTGGGCTAATTAGATTGGAATTTTGAATCAAATTAATATCACCATGTGTATGAGCTAAGTTGGTGGGAAACATCAATTATTATATCTGAGTTGAATGGAATCTCACTGTCATGAATTGCCTATAAATTAATAAAATTGCAGTATAGGTTAAATATTCTACAAAATTGGATAACTAACTTTAGAATTGGTTAAATTTTAGATTTGAAAATAGTCGATTCAATATCGTATCTGAAAAGGCGTAGGTTAAGCATTCAATTATTCGTCGCTTTTAATTTCTGAATTATGTATGTTACATTGTTTAAGGAATAATATAACGGTGGCCCCACTGCTAATTTTTATTCATTGAATAGTATAACAATGACCCTACTATTAAAATGCTGAACCCCAACCTTGAGGGCCCCCCACCGCCCTGCCCTTAAAGTATCGTGGAGGAGATAAATCGTGGGATATGTCTCAACAGGTCAGGATACAAGAGCTGCCTATTGGTGCTCACAAAGAGTCAAATTCCATACATTGTAAGAGATAGGAATCGAACCCTCACACCGCGACGGTCAACTTAGTTGAGACTACATCACTCATGTCATTTGCACCATTAGTAACAGTGACCCTACTACTAATTATAGATGGATGATGAACCTTAATAATTATAAATGGTATTACTCTCGAAAGAAATAGTTTTAATTTTTTTATTATTTGTATATAATATATACGCTATTGTTTGAAAATAGTTTTTTTAATTGAAGGAAGAGGAAAACTTGATTCTATCTATAGAAAGGTGAAAAGGTGAAAAAATCCTTAAAATTATTTATTTTATGTTGTCAATATCATAGGTTAATGCTACCTATTCTTTTCATACTATGCCAAAAAGCACTAAGGTTTGGGACCACGGTCCAAATAATTGATACATTTGTGTTACATAATAATTTCTAAAAATGATTAATTTTTTAGGTCATATAAAGACAATTGGGTATATGTCCTCTTCAATTAACATCAGTTCATTTTCCATTCTAAATATCAAAAGATAACAATATATGAAGTATAGTTTTTATAAATTTGACTCTTCTCATCACTTGATTCCATCGTTTAATTTCCAATACCAAAGAGGTTTATCTTTTCTTGTGCGATATATAAATTTCTCAACCTAAATGAAGGAAGGATCAAAATCCTCGCACCCAAATGCAAACAAGTGAGTCTTCTAGTTTTTTATGTGAGAATATTGACAATTTTAAAAAAAAATGTGGAGAGAAGTGGACTCAAATAAAAAAGTACATGTGAGGACAAAGTTTGTAAACCTAATTGCGAGGAGGAGAATGTCGAAGGCAGTGCTAGTGATTTGAGTGAAATCATAACAATATAGTCGTATGAAAACACATTATTTACTTATTATTATTATTATTATTTTTTATAACCGTTAATGTTCGGGCAAATTTGCTCGTACCTCGACTAATTTCACGCGGCCTTGAAGTTTACGACCGGGTACTCACCTTAGTGTCCGTGAAGGAATTCGAACTGGTGACCATTGGGGAGCAAACTCAATATCTGATCAATTGAGCAATCCCTCAAAGTTTTTTCATTGTCAAAAGATAATAACAATCTAAACATACCATGTGTCATGAGGGCAAACGGTCACAAACACCACCCTAATGCTGCCTCAATTCTTAGAAGTAGGGGTGGGAAAGAAAATTGAAACCAACCAAACCAAATCGGAATCAGTCAGTTCGATTCGATTCCGTTCTGCCTAAATTTTAAATGATTCTAATTCTTAAAACCAAGAACTTGTTATAATCCAAGCTTTTGTTTTTTAATTAGTTATTTTTATTTGTTAACATGATGAATGATTTTTATTTTACAATATTTAGTATGAAGATGAAATGAAGCTTATTATTTTAATTATGGATGTGTGATTGTTAACTTTTTGCGATAGATTTTATATTGTAGTTTGCCTTAATAATTTAAAATTTTTAATTATAGAATCAGTTCCATAATTACTAACGAAATCAATGGTTCCATTAGAAGAAAACTATTGATCATTGATTTCTAAAGGTCATGGAAGAACCCGAATCCAATTAATGGAACCATGGCCCTACTTAGAAAAAAATATTTTCTCTCTCTTTTTTTTCCTTTTAGACCTAAGTTTTTTTTTCTTTTTTTGACCTAAGTTTTAAACCCTTGTGAAATTTAAACAAACAAAAAATCTTTTTGTTGACATATATATCGTAGTTCGGTATCTTGTAATTTGGTTGCTTCCTTTATATAAAAGTATAAAATATAACATGTAATGTTACCGAAATTAATTACTTTTTTTTTATGCCCCAGTTTGGTACGGACCAAAATCAGATTTGTAAGAAATTTTGATAAAAGTTAATAAAAAATGTATAAAATTCCGTGTCCAATGAAATATAGTCGTTTTACGTGACATACACGTGACAAACTGCCACATATATATTACGTAAAATTATTACAAATAGTTTTCACTGTATATAAATAGCATTACATTTTTTGTTATTCTTATAAATAAACTACCTTTTTGTTATTTCGAGCTTGTTTTGGAGAGATTTTTGGGGAAATAATTGATTTTGAATAGTGATATGATGGGAAATGTGTGGTTGAAAAAGAAGAAAAAATTATTAATGTGATGGAAAATATTATTTTATTGAAGAATGTATGGTTGAAAATGAGAATTGATTTACTGTAGAAAAATTTAATCCATTCCAAACAGGGCCTTCATGAATTTCAGTTCGCCCTACTTTCCCTCAAACTTTGGAAAGTGGTACCCCTAAACTAACGTCACAAAATTAGAATATTCGCTGCCCAATTACATGCTGACTCAGTGGCCACCAAATCTCACCAATAGCTCTCTAAAAAATTTTCCTTCGACTTCGCATTCACTCAATAATATTTTCTGTACATAAATTCAATTTTTTTATATATTTTTTAACCACACATTCTCCTAAAAAATACTATTCAAAACTTTGTTTTCTACAATTAATGGTTGTCAAACCAGGGCTAAACCCCCCACCAAAATTAGAAAATGAATACTTTGCCTAGACGATGATTATTAATAAGGATAAAACTGATATAATGCCGATTATTTAGCCTTTTGGTAAAGATTTTAATCTAAGCTTTTATCAAAATCAAAACTAAAATAATTAATTTTAATCATATCTTTTATGAAATCTTCAACTTTTCAGCCACATATTTAATCAATTTTTATCAAAATTTACTAAAAATATGATTTTAATCCCTATTAAACAAGTGCTTAATACTAAGATACTATTCCGACCTAAAATAATTGACTATTTTTCAAAAAAAATAAATATGTTATAAACTCGGCCAACTCGAACCAACAACTAAAAAATAAATAAATCTTAGAAAGCAAAAAAAAAAAAAAAAAAATTGGGACACCTGGGTATCCAAAAAATAAATAAATCTTAGAAATTTATTACTTGGATCATCATAACATATTAACATTCTTCAATAAAGAAAAAGCAAACCAATCAAACAAGAGAGAGAAAAAATTGATTATTAAACTGGAAAATGATGCTCCAAAGTGGACATCTAGCAATTGTGTATAGCATCCAACGGCTTAGATTCACTATCATCCTCACCATATTCTGTTCATCTCCACTCTCTACCTTCCAATTCCCATCTCAACCCTTCTTTCTATATATAACCCTAAAAAACACACACGGTCACACACACAAAAGATTCAAATTTTGTGTTCTTCGTTTTCGTATTTCTCGCTTCACGTTTGACGCGATGTCGGGAAAGGGTGCACGCCCTACTTTTAGGAGGACAACAAGCATGACAGGAATCAGGTTTGATGTGGCCACTTCGGAGGCACCACCACCACCATCACCGTCTGATCCTCAAAATACGATGGCCGGCAGTGAATTTATGGACGTAGAGGGTCTCCAAAGCCGTTTGATTGAATATGATCATCTTTCAACGGCCATGACTTTATCACCAAGATACTACAACAGGATCAGTTCAACATTTGATTCCAATGCAGAAACCGCTCCTTTCTTGAGGACCTGTGGCCTCTGCAATCATCGTTTGGCAGCTGGTCGTGACATATATATGTATAGGTGGTACCTCTTCTTCTCTCTTTCTAGTGGACAAACTAAGAACTGAATTAGTCACTTAGCCTCGACAACCATTATTTCAAAATTCTTTAATTCTAATACTTATTTCCAATCACTCACTTACACAATAAAATTTTTTCTTATTTGTTAATCACATATTCTAAAAAAAATTTACTATTTAAAACTTTATTTTTTCGAAATAATGGTTGTCCAATCGCTTAAGGACGCTTTAAAACGGAAAAAAACCAGATTTTTTTTTTTTCCTCAAAGCGTGTCACTTGCTTTAAATTTTGAACCGAACCAACTCAGTCGGCTAAGTGTACACTTGGTACGTGATTAGGCGTATTTTTTATTAAAAATTTGACACGTAGAATTGTTATGATTAGATGACAATTAAACTTCGATTAGTAATGTTTATGTGCAATTATTCGTGTTTAATCATTTCGACAATAATGTTGTTACCCTTTTTTATTTTGACTGAACTATGAAACAGCGACTGTTATAATATTTTTATATTTTGCAAGAGATAATGCATATAAAAGTCTAAATTTTTAATGGTTTTATTGTATGTAAACACTAGACGCAAATATTGAAATTTTGAAAATGACAAAAATGAATTATTTGTATATAATATTCTAGAAATATTCTAATTTGGACTCGTTGCAATTATTGATCTATTAATTTATTTTTTTGCATAATTAAAATATAGAATAAATTTTTATTTCTTTCATTTTTCATTTCTATTTTTTTTCTTTTTTGTGGGCATCATTTATTGTAAATTTAAATAGTAAATTAATGTGTTCTCTGTCTTTTGTAGGGGTGATAAAGCATTTTGTAGTCAAGAATGTAGAGAACAACAAATGGAACAAGATGAAAGAAAAGAGAGACGAAGTATGGCGGTTCCAAACGACGGTGAAAGTCATAACCACCGCACAGAAGTGGGTGCAGCCGCCGCTGAGACAACCGGAAAGAGTGAGACTGTGGCAGCAGCTTAATGACAATACATTTAGATATATAGCAAATCTAATAATCCTCTGGAGTATATTATATCTTGTGTAAAACAATTTTAACCAAGCAAGTTGCACGAGTGCAGTATTTCATGTGGATATAGAATTATAAGTAGTTGGTTGTGTCAATTTTAATGGTTGTTTGGTGAGGTTATTGTTTTGGAGGTACAAGATTGAAGGTGTACGATAGAATATGGACTACTAGTTGGAATCGAGTCATGCCTAGGGATACCTCCTATAACAAGGCGTGGGTAGTTTTGAGGGGTGATCATTTGATACTTTGAATATGTTTCTTAACATGCATTGAGTGTCATTATCATGTGTACACGTCATAATCTTTCGACATTGCCACGATGCCTTTCATGCCTCGCTCAAGAGAGATCACATTCCAATTCGAGGCTCATTTTGCACGTTGGAATATCTTGGTGTAAGATAGAATATAAACTAGTTGGAAACGAGTCATGCCTAAGGATACCTCCTATAACAGGATGTGGTTAGTTTTGAGGGGTGATCATTTGATGTTTCAAACATGTTTCGTGACATGCATTGAGTGTCGTTATCATGTATCATGTGTACATGTCATAACCTTTCGACATTGCCACGACGCCTTTCATGCATCGCCCAAGTTAGGCCACACTCCAATTCAAGGCTCACTTTTCCTGAATATCTTGGTTACACAAATTGAAATGGAAATTCGCTCTTAGCTCTGCACACTGGTTTTTTTTTTTAAAATCCTAAACTATTTGTGGAGCTTTGAGAATGGTAAGGCCTTTGGGACTTCCCTCCTTGGCCTACAAATAGTTCATGTACGAAAAAACATATAACAAATCGCACAGGTCACAACCACAAAGACATAAATTGTAAATCACAATTACAAATTTAGTCATAAATCATACATTTTTTAATGTTATATATTATTTATTAGTTACAAAATACCCATTTTACCGATCACAAACACTCAAATAATTGGTCACAATTGCTCTTCATTCCACTCCACTTCACTCCACCACCATCGACATCACCTAAATATTGTTGCTACCTCACCAACACTGCAACCACAACCACCATGGCATCACCATCGCACCACAACCATCACCATCACCATCACCTGCACCAACAACCACCATCACCAATTCCTCAAATTCACATCACCTTCACCTCCATCTCCAACCAACCACACAGACACGTACAACCAAAGATGCAACGCCACCGTACCCACCACCATCACCTATACAAACAATCACCACCACCTCTTAAAATCACCATGGCCTCCACTTTCACTACACCACAACCATCACATCCATCTCCAACCAGCCACCACCATCACCCTTGCATCACAAATACACATAGATGCACAATGAAGTGCTGATGGATTGGAGTGGTGGAAAGCGAGGATAATGAGAGTGATGGTGGCGAGCAACAATAGTGAAGTGGTGTGAATTTGTGACTTGGTACAATGGTTAAGAGGTTTGGTGGACTGGGTGTAATATATATCTGATTTCTAAAAGAATAAAGTTAAGGGCTTTGCTATCGGTACATCAAGGTGTACACAAGGGGCTACACCCCCTCTCACATAGGGGGTAAGACCCACTTTAATAAAAAAATATTATTCAAGTGGGTCACACCCCCATGTGAGGGGGGTGTAATCCCTTGTGTACATCTTTTGATATACAAGTAGATAATTCCTAAAGTTAAAATCTGATTTTTGAAATGGTAAGTTAAAAAGTAGGGATGTGTAATTTCTCTTTACATACCTTGGCCAACTAATAGTGGGCCTCGCGCCATTTTTATTTCTTCTGGTAATTGGGCTATCTCAAATAACAACAACATTATATTTACAGAAATACCATGTAAAGTTGTCCCAAGTCTTTCATCGCGCAAAGTGAAATTTATTTACAACATATATGTCCACAATATTTAACCACTTTTTCTAATATTTTTCTAGGAGGTAAGAAAAAACAAGAAAAATGGACAAATCATAGAATTCTAAATTAAAGATTTGTAGAAATTAATAAGTAGGATGAACCAAGATGAGGAGAATATATAGAATTTGGGCACTTAAACTTTTATTTCAATTATTCATTTTGTGGACCTATTAATTAGTAAATTTTTAGCACCATGACGATAACAAAGTTGTAGTTTCAATGAATTCACTATAAAATATCAACTATTAAGTAATGGTTACTCAATTGGAACTTTAAAAAAAAATTACTCGTGACACTATTAAGCCCCTATTTGGCACCCATTAATTTCTCATTCTCATTCCCATTCTCATTCTCATTATTCATTTCAACCACATATTCTTCAAATAAAATATTATTACACACAAATCAAAAACTTTTTATTACTTTTCCACCACACATTCTCACATCAATCACTATTCCAAAATTTCTATTCTCCTCAAAATTAAATGTCAACATGATTCCAAAGGGTTTTGGAGCTTGGATATTATTAAATTGGGGAGTTAGAAATAACACATTCGGATGGGGAAACAGTTTAGATGTTAAAACATATTACACAAATGAGCTTCAAATATAAATGTGTTTTTTCAATTAAAAAAAAGTTAAATAATTTTTTTTCAAAAAAATCCGAAGTAAAATTTCTTTTTCTTATGGTCTACGAGGATGTTGCGTGAAAATCAGCAAGCGTACGAGATCGTTGTACAAGTAATAAGATTTGTGAGTTAAAAATATCGTTCCCACGAAGAATAAGGTTTAATTTGTAATTCAATATGTACTATTAAATTCGAATTGTGGTGACATCAAAAGTGTTGTAATTTGTTTGTTATTTATTTTAATTCTACTGTAAGAAAGCAATAAAAAGTGATTAAATCTAATGTGAATGCTTATATTGAATTCATGTTTCCCCCTATTTTCATTTATTTTAATTCTCAACAATCATTTTATTCAATTCGTGCATTTTTTACAATCGATAAAGGTAATATATTAAATGACATTTTCCAAGATATATCAACCAATGATTAACACGAGACGATTAGTCTGAATTATCAAATCAAATTGACAATCATTTTTACTGCATTATAAAATATCACTCATTTGCAATAAAGGTTCATACTACACATTTATTCTCAACATTCTTTAATTTCCATCTCAGTGCATCATTGTGATTAATTTTACATATACTGTACTAACAAAATAATTAGATGAAAAAATCAGGCTATGATCATAAGCCAATTATAATAGGGAGAACTATGATATTGACATGATGCGTATAGCATTCCCTAAATACAAATGTGAAGCACTTTGTTCTCAATTAAATTAATGGAGGTGTTTAACAAACAAGAATATTAAATCATTTATCGACATTTCAACTAATATTTATTAAAATGTTGAGATTTAGCATTAATAAGACATAGTTTTGATTATATAATCTAAACAATAATTTCGCAAACTTTAAGTTGCGAACACCGTACAATCATCTAGTATTTATATCAAATCTATTAGATACAAATAATATTTAGATGGTCAATTTGGAGGATGATGGGGGCCCCATTATCACCCTAATTAATTTTAAAAAATATAGGGAATTGAATTCCTATTTTAGTTAATGATGTTTAATGATGAATTTTCAATAAGGAGAACAAACAACATATATGAATTCATTGGATTGAAAAATCTTCTGATTCTTCGTTGAATATCCATTTGAAATTTTAATTTCGCATCATTGTTGATCCAGTGATTGTCTAATTGATCATTCCAAACAATAAAATTAAATTGAACCTCTGGTTCAATATAAGATATAATTCAATTATTTAATTTCGAAAAATATGATTAAACATTATATAATCATATAATAATGCATCGAGTAATCAAACTAATCAATGTCAATATGATATAGTTATATTTTCCTTCCAGGCTAAACATAAATTCAAAATTATTTGCTTTTTGAAACATGTGTTACTTTGAGAGCACGATATATTTTATTATTGTTTCTTCAACAACAATATGTCAATATTTTTCTGAAATATTGGTAATTATAATTCACGTTCTTCATAAGCAATCAAATATTATTATAATAAATAATATATTGTGTTCGGGTTTCGATTCTATGCCGCAAGCGCACGGGTCGAGAACAAGTAGTAAAAGTGGACCTAAAGAGTCCAAGTCGATCCCTCAGAGAGTGTGGAATTCAATTCGACGTTTATCAATCTTAATTTTAACGACGACACACACACATATTTAAAAATGCTTGTAAAATTCTAAAGATTACAGTTAGACTAAAAAAATAAATAATAAAAAGGCAGATAAAAAAGTAAAAAGGTTTTGGTTTTGAAGAGATGTTGGAATTTATGTTTTGCTTAACCTATACTTCATTAATGTCAATTCATTCACGTGCAAATGCTAATCATCAAAATAAGTAGTCAGACCCGATTTTCCAGTTTTAGCTAATACCCTCTTTCGAGCGAATATTAACTCTAATTAGTCAATTCATACCACATATTTTTATGTTGATACAAAATTGACCAATTGCATGATTTTCTGTGAAAATACTTAGCGGATCACATGAGGTAGGTGTATATTTCTACATCACCTAGACGCGCTTGGAACACCAAGCAAACTCATGGTATCAATCATTTCGGCCTAATTAATGCAATCATTGTTCAACAGTCATACATAATTACCTAATAATTTCATCTAGTTGTCAATTAGATGAATCGAACACTTTGGTCTATTAAATGCAACTATCTTGCAACAATTACATTAAAATTAATTACAATCATTTAAGCGTCACCAAAAATGATGTAAAACCTAATAATTTCATCTAAGCGTCACCAAAAATAAAATCATTTTAAACATGATGATTGATACACTATTATTTTGATAATCAATGCATAATAAAATTCTAACAAACATATAATCAACATTAATGAAGCATTTGGTTAAGTTCTACCATAAATTCCAACAAAAATACTTAACTCATCATCATAAAATCATAACAAAGAAGATCAACAATATTATACATGCCAAAATATGGAAAATAAATGGAAGAATACAAAAGTATCAAGATACAACCCTTGTTGCCAAGTTTTGAGTCCTTCCTTGATGTTTTTCCATGTTTCTTCAAGCTTAATCCCCTTTGCTATACACTTTTCATCACCAAAATGAGCAAAGATTACAACAACCTAACAAACTAAAAGAAAACTAGAGAAGAAAATGAAGAAAAGTTAGAGAGAAAAAAGATAGAAACTAAACTAATATATCTATATCTAAAAAATAAAAAATAAAAACTAATATATTATATTCCAAAAAAAAAGTCCCCACCAACTAGATTCTTTTGGCATAGATATTTTCATTGCTTAGTCATGAAGTTAACCAAAAGATCTAGGGAAAATTGCAACTAAGGTCCCCAAACTTTTGGAAAGTGGCAAAATGGTCGCTCAACTTTGATTTAGTACAATTTGGTCCTTGATTTTTGACCTTCAGTTCAGTTAGGCCCTCTATACATTGCATGTCAAGTCCTTCATCTTTGTGGCATGTGCAACTTGGTCCCTAACTTCACCAATTTGTACACTTTTAGTCCACTTTTGCACGTTTTCACTCCGTTCTTCGCGAATTCGGGTATCAAGCCTACAAACATACAATTTTACACAATTATGCGTAGAAATCAACTCAATTTAAATTCCAATTAAATGCAAAAAGTTCTAAATAAGTGTGTAAAAACACACTTATCATATTGTATAATAATTTACTCTTTAAAAGTAAAAACATAATTTTTAATTATACTTTTCGAGAACAAGTAAATAATTGTTTGCTATTTCAGGCTTAACAACAAATTATTATTTATAAAACATTAACTCTTCAGGAGTATATTTTCTATGAGAATATAATATTTATAGATTTGTGTTTTTTCAAGAGCAACACATTTTGGAATATTGAAAACTAAAATGCATACTCTTTATGAGCAAATAATATTCTTTCTGAAATATTAATTATAATGGTGTTCTACTTCATGAGTAGCAACAAAATATTTGTAATTATATTATACTTCTTCATGAGCAATAAAATATATAAATATAATATTCTTTTTTAATTCTTCTGGAGTATTGATTAAGATTATTTCCTTTAAAAAATAATATACAATATTCTTCTGAAATATTGATAAAAAATATTTCCTTTCAAGAATAATATATAATATCATTTCGGAATATTACTATAGATAATGTGGTTTCGTCGTTGATTAACCAAATAGATGCATAAACAGTGTCATCATTGAATTTACAAAAAAAAAAAAAATCACGCAAGCATGATATACAAATAGGATATGGATACATATATAATATACATACAAAATAATATCAGGATTGAGTAGTACATGCATTAGTAAAATAATCATTATATGTACAGAAAAATAAACACTAGAACGACTATGCATAAATCTTCTATCTATGTGTTTGCAAACCAATATAGAAATATTAATTGGATGCATGAATTGATAAAAAATTCATGTCACCAAATTAATTTTGGTACATGCAATATATGATTATGTTTATAAAAATCATTACCGTCTAATTAATTTACTTGGATTTTTAGAGACTCGTGTTAATAATGTGTCATACACTAGAGAGAAAACTAGAGAAGTCAATAACCTTGTGTGTCTTTTTATTGAGAATCAAAGTCTCATATTTATATAGAATGATTAAAAATACAATAGTAATAATTTCTAGGGCTGTAAGGGTATAATTGTCATTCACTAACAAATTTACAATTTACAACAGGTTTGGATTTTTTCCAAATCCTTTTCCAAAAAGTCAAGAATTGTCCAAATCGAACCATATTGATGAAATATGCAATTAAAAGAGTTGTTTTTGAACTGTCAAATTATATACTAGAGCTTTTACAAACATTCTCCTCTCAATAGGCATCGTGAACATATTTGGCTAAGTTTACGAAATGAAAAAGTAATAGCTAAACAACTTTTAGTTCTTAAATATATGATTATTCATAATTAAAACTACTTATTGTGAAAATAATTCTTACTTTATCACCCAAATAAACTTACTCGTGTATTCCTACCTTTGATTAATTATTATACTTATTTATTCACTCTAAAACTTAATTAATTACTTGTAAGTAAAATTCTAAACTCAGCATAAACCTGCTCCTCAATTAAACTGTGTTCAATTTCCTTGAAATCAACGATCTTTTTCATACGAAATATGATATGAAATCAGAAACAAGCAAAATAGATAAGCACCATCAATGAAAAAGCTACGTCAACTAGTCATTGCTAGTTTTTTCACTCTAACGAAAAAGGAGATTCCAAAGTTTTTCACGCACCTCCCTAAAATTCTTTATGTTGATTTCCCATGAAGGGGATGGAATTAAAACTCCCCATCACGAGTAGCAGGCAACAACTTACAATAAGAGTTCTGGAACTAGAACTCCATACATTTAGAACAAGCCAATGCATATGGAAACAAAAGGTGAACAATTAGGAACCTTCCTCGAGTTGTAGGTAAACTTTTTGCCTAGGAGTTTTTGTTTTGGGAAAATCTTCTAAGTCGAGTGAATTGGGACTACCTCGCTTGAAAGACTACGTTTGATTGAAGATGGTTTTTCAACTGCGAGTTACTTCACCACAATAATTTTGCGAACAGAGTATATCTGCATCCAGAATCATTAGAATTTAGAACACCATATGACCTGCTCAAACCAGTGAATCAAAATATTTGTTAAAGGAAAGTATGCCTTACACTGGCTGGACTCAAAATTGAAAGGGGCCAGCTTTGCCAACCGTCCCTCCACCACAAATCATCAACACAATAGAACTATAGAATCATTCCTCAGAACCAGGGATGAATCACCCTAAATTGCACGCTGTCAAATATTGAGGCAGAATTAGCAGAAGTAATGAATGCACAGTGATAAAACAACCAAAAAGAGCACAGTTAGCCTATGTTTGACTCATGTTTATAAAATGTTCGTGAACACTCACTTTTTAACCAAACATTCTGATGGACCCACAAATACTACTCACTTATTCATCACTTATTTGTAGATCTTATAATTTAAATCGTTTATAAACACTTCCCAAACATGCTCTTACTTTCTAGCAAAATGAAATGGCGAGAGAAAATGAATAATTTCCCCACGTTAGACATAAGATGAAACTATCATATATCTTCTCCTTTTTTTTTTAAACTTTTTGAACACACAGAGAGAGAAATGCTTGACCTTCTACCGTTCATAAACACTTTCCAAACATGCTCTCACTTTCTAGCAGAATGAAATGGCAATAGAGTCAAAATTGAATAATTTCCCCACGTTAGACATAAGATGAAACTATCATATATCTTCTTTTTTTTTTTTTAACTTTTTGAACACACAGAGAGAGAAATGCTTGACCTTCTACCGTTTATAAACACTTTCCAAACACGCTCTCACTTTTTAGCAGAATGAAATGGCAATAGAGTCAAAATTGAATAATTTCCCCACGTAAGACATAAGATGAAACTATCAGATATCTTTTTTTTTTTTTTTCCAACTTTCTGGAAAAACGAGAAACAGAGAGAGGCTTGCTTGACCATCAACATATTAAGTGAAAACTGGGTCCAACCTTATTGAAAATACTATGTTATACAGCACTGAATCAAAATTATCCAAGAGTCTAAGAGCTTTTGTCTAGAAGCTGCAAGCTTAGAAGGGCAATTATAAGCTTTAAAAGTTAGCAATCGCAATCAATTATGTAACCTAGTCTTCAATTTCTATGTTCATAAAGAAAGGGGATATATACCATATCATGTCCAATTAAACAAGAGCTATCTGCAGATGTACAATTATAAACTTGGGGATTAGTCTATACAGTTACAATGAAGCACAATTTCGCCACTGTTTATTTCAAGGACGGACCTTAAAATAGTCATAAAGAAGCTATCTGTCAATGTTTCATCTCTTGTCATATAATGCAAAAGGTGCGGCAATGACCACATTGTGAAATCTTATAAAATGATATTTCCTCTACAAATCTAAAACTTGGGCTAATCCACGACAAAATAAGTTGACAAAGTAACTAAAATTTAGGCTACGAATTAGGAAACCGATAAAAAAGAAGTTAGATTGTGTCGGATAACATATTTAGAAATAAGAAAGAACCTTCATTGAACTAACCTTCATCTCAAATCTTAAACACATCACACCCGAAAGCCTAACACAGCAAAAGCACGGGATATGAAGAATTTACTGTGCATCAACACGGACATGTGTGTCGGACACAATACATGTCGGGTACACCGACATGCAATTTTCAAAAAAGTTTTGATATGACGCACCGCCGACACATTGATTAAATTATTTAAAATTCTTCATTCTTATAATATAAATTTAGTTTTATAGTTGTTATTAATTTTTCTTGTTGAAATCTTTTAAATTTGAATGCCTATTTGCTATTGACTAATAACTTTGAGTTAAAAAATCTAATATTTTTAATAAAAAAGAAAAATAATTATGGTAAAGTATCTGAGGAGTGTTTGTCTCTGCACGTGTCTCACACATGTTGGATACAGACGCTATCCTAGTTGAAGTGTCCATGCAACAGAGTGAAGAATCAACATTATCAACAGAAACTCACCATAACTCATTTAAAACAATATTCAAAAGTAACCTACGGATTCAAAACTAACCTATGGGTCTCTTACGCAATAAAAAGTTCATAATTCATTAATACTACTCAATACATCAGAAATATCTCATTCAGTGCCACAAACCAAACAGTAATTACAACTTCCCAATAACATATTATTTTTACAGGTTTTCCAATTTTCTTTTTGGTATTTGACATTATATCCATAATAAAATTTACAACTACTTTGCATAGACAAGTGAATATCAACCTTTGATTTGTTATATAATATGAAGCATTTCCAATGTAACAACAATTTGTGAAACATCATCAAGCATCAAACACGCACCTCGAAATGTTCCAAATCAGAACATCTCTATAGTAGAAGAGTACTTATAATACAAGCTTTATAGAAAGGTGCAGATGCATGTAACTTCATACATTCGTTATTGACAGATGCAAATCAACGCAGGATTAAAAATAGCAAGTAGTAACATATATTAGGTTAAAAACCACTAGAACATACTAAAACTTAGAACTAAAGATTGTCCATAATTGGAAACTTACAAAAATACACTTGAGAAGATTCCTCATCCCCATTAAGTCCACAAGACAGCTGACAAATGATTAAACTTTTATAGATTTCGAAAACTCATAAAAAGAATAAAATTACATTACTCATCTTGGTATTGAAGAATGGAACAATGGTGAAAAAGAAAGTATAGTTGTACCGTGGCATCCTAAGAAATCATTATTATCATTGATAGAGAAATAGAAAGATCATTGTTCTTCATTTTACAAAAAAAAAAAAAAAAAGGAATATATAACCAATTCTAAGCTCAAAAGCCATTACATTTCAAACCAACTATACCTCATATCTGGCGGGTACATGAAATATCAAAATCATCAGAAGCCACTCTCGCAATCAAATGACTAAGAGTCTTCTTTGTGTCTGCGTGATTCACATAAGCCAACTCGTACATACTACACAAATTCTCCACAAGTGTCTCATTCAATGCCATAGTCGGAATTCTCTCCAATGCACTCTCCAATACCTTAATGGAATCGGATAAGTCTCTCAAGTACATCAAATAAAGAGCTTTGTTATTAATTGCCACAACATCTGATCCATCCCTCTATATATTCCTCATACTACCTCACCGCCGACACAAAGTCCTTCCCAACCAAATAAATCATTTTTTTATTCCTACTAAACCACCATTTTTTCGATTCTATCAAAACTCATCTTTGCCCCTTCCAAATCTCCATACTACATTTGCACACAACCCAACTTAGACACCAACATGGGATCTTCCTTCTCACCTATCTCCGCCCTCAACAAATCCAAGCACACCTTAAATTCCTTTTGGCTAAAATGATAACTTATAATCGTATTAATTACCAATCCCTCGCGTTTTTTCCAGATCTCCTACAAAACATTCCTATCACTAATACTTCTATCATCACTCTCATCAATGGCTTGCGGTGTTTGTTTTAGTTTCTTATTATTAAGAAAGATGGCTAGATCCAGCGCCGGTCCTGTGATCTTCGGGGCCCGAGGCGAACTCCGAAAATTGGGCCCCCGGATATCAACGTAAACGCAAAATCCAACCGTGCATTATGCAACGTATTGCTAACTTAACACTGAAGAGTAGAACAACAAACAAATATAAAGAACAAAAGATTTATATATATTATAAAGTAACAAAACCGACAAGAGTTCAAACAATCAGTTAAATACTATTCGTCTCGCTGTTTTAGAGGCAAAAACATTAATCAAATCTGAATAATTTAATTGTTCAACCATATCTTTCTCTATTGTTAGCATAGCCAATCCATTCAATCTTTCTTGTGACATAGTTGATCGGAGGTAAGTCTTGATCAACTTTAATTTGGAGAAACTTCTTTTTGCAGATACAATTGTAACCGGTATGGTTAACAAAATTTTATAAGCAATATAATCATTTGGGAAACAAGCACCCAATGTCTTCAAATATCGTAGCACTTCAATTGCTCTCGTTGCTGTATTTGGTATATAGCACCGCAAGACTAATATTTCCGAAAATAAATCATCTCCACTAATGTTCGAATGTCCATTATGTTCTAATTGTTTCTCAAGATTCATACAAGATTTCAGCAATGTTGAATGAGTTTCATCCCTTAACCTCTTCAAATTGAACAAAAACCCAAAAGTGTCGTCGTATTGTTTGAATTGTTTAAATCGAGTCCTCGTAGAAGATAGAGCCGACCAGGCCACAATTATATAAGCCGACAAGGCTTCAAACATTTTCAATATCAAGTCAGAACAAACCATTGCTTACTTGAGAAGTAGAAAATTCACGAAAATTGTGGAATCACGCCTATTCCAGCATCCAGCGTTGCATCTCAGTTCTCACAAGCCTGAAATTGAATCATGTTCAAATCATTCAGAACGGTAAAGCTTTTACAAGACAAAATAAATCTGTTCAAAAGTGTTCAATAAATTAGTGAGATGCAAAATATGGAGTAAAATTCAATTTAATTTCTATTTTAACCAAAATATGGAGTAAAATTCACTAGTGCTTAGCCTTGGGATTGTATGGTTCCAAATTTGATGAATTATGTATTACACATATCATAAACATAGAAATTTGTTCAATTTTTTTCTGAGGGAATAGCATTCTTTCAGCAAATAAAGTTAAGAGACTAAATTATTTTACTTTCAGAGAGAAAATTAATTAAGTTTCTGAATAAATTAGACTTAGAACACTATAAATTCTATAATAGTTGTGTTAAAACTCTGCACACTCTACCATTCTAAGGATATATCCTTGACAATAAACTGTAGCAAAGGAATCAGTTCATGAATATTCACAATTATAGTTTTAAAAGAAAGCTAAATTGACTAATAAAATGTGAGATCGTAAATAACACGATGACAAAAGATGATCAAAATTTATCGTATTAGAACATGTTAGGCTGTGCTTCTTCTATCTACAAAAGAAATCAAAATGTGGCTTCTCCCACCATGTCCATTATGATGCACCACTCAAATTCACCGCATAGTAAAATAAAAATACAAAAAACATTCTGGAATAATCTATCGAAAGAATCCAATCTTAAAGCATAAACATTTGTTTTTCTTTTAGTAGAAAACTGTCTAGATAAATTAACAATAGAATCAACTTAAAAAGAAAAGTTTTTATCTATTTTGTTAATTTAAAAGGCAAGCTGAAATTGAAATATGCCTTAATTCATGTTCAAAATCTATCATTCACTGATTCACAACAACCAGAATGGTAGATTCTTAGACCTAAGTGTTGAAATCGAATCATTGATTTATTCACAAATCACAAAAGCCACAAGACTGAAATTAGAAACCCATTCATACAAACTGAAATTAGACAAATCACAAAATCCCCAAAATTGAAATTAGACAACTACAAGCAGCTCAAAACAGAAATTAGACAAACCGAAATCACAATAGCCTCAAAACTGAATTAGACAATGAAACAAAAGCCACAAAACTGATACTTAGCTAGCGGTCGGCGGCCAATCGCTCACTTACTAGTAGAAGCTGCAGAACTCCAGAAGAGTGAAGACACGCCAGTCGAAAAACGAAAGGGAGAGTGCACAGGCTGCACTGGACGTCTGCACTCTGGTAAACACCACTCCGGCGTCAGCTTGAAGAGCGATTGGTGGTCGGTGGATTCTTGGAGAGTTGGAGTTGGAGAGTTGAATATTTTTGGAGATAGAGAGTGGGAAGGAGAGAGGGGTCGAGCGATTCGGTGAGACGGTGAGTGTTTAGTAGTTTAGGACCTTAGGTCACCATTGGGCCTCCAGATTTGGGCCTTGTCTCATATAAAAAAAAAATAAATAAATAAATTTTTTTGGGCAAAAAATTAGGCCCCCTCCACGCTTGGGCCTAAGGCGGCAACCTCATTCGCCTCGCCTCGCTTCAGGGCCGGGCCTGGCTAGATCCATTCGGAATGGAGCTAGTGTCTATTAGCTCCATCCAGAATGGAGTTAGCAGCTAGCTCCATTCTCCATGGAGCTAGTGTCAGCTAGCTCCATCCAGCATGGAGTTAGTGGCTAGCTCCTTCCAGCCACTAACTCCTACTGATTTCCTTGCTGGCAATTCTTCCGTATTTCGTACAATGCTAGCACTAACTTTCTGTTGTATTTTTATTCCAACACTCTCCTTAAAATCAGGAGCTAACAAACTCTTTGTAGTCTAGAATCTTGCTTTGTAATTATTTATACCACATTGATAATGAATGAATCAAGTTAAGCTAAATTATCATTTCATTTCTTGCATTTCAACTTGGTATCAGAGCCCTCAATGGCAAATGCTAGCAATGCTCCACAAAACACAAAAGGAAACTCGGCTCCGGCATCCCTATCCAGCAGCAACTCTGCTTCAATGCAAGGAAGCCCAAACCTCTCTCCATTTGCTGTTAATCTAACTCAATTTGTACCAGTCAAGCTTGACAAAAATAATTTCTTACTATGGCTGAACATGATACTGCCTATTATTCATGGATATAGCCTTGACGGCTACATCTTGGGGACAAAGCCGTGTCCTCCAGAGTTCATTGGAACCCAAGTTGCTGGTGAAAGTGGAACCAGCATCGAAATGACAAGAAATTCAGAATACAACCAGTGGATGTCTACAGACCAATTGCTCATGGGATAACCCTACTCCTCTATGACTCCAGATATTGCTATGAGAGTTATGGGTACAAAAACCTCAAAAAACTATGGACAGCTGTGAAGGAAAGTTATGGGGTTCAAAACAGATCGCGAATCATCTTTCTCACTGGTGAACTTCAAAAGGCAAGGAAAGGCAGCCTGAGTATTGATCAATACCTAAACAAAATAAAGATGTTGGCCGACAACTTGGAAATTGCTGGGAAACCTATTCCCCATTCTGATTTGGTTACTCAGGTCCTAGCAGACTTAGATGAAGAATACACTCCCATTGTTGTTCAAATTCACAACAGAGACAATATTACTTGGGGTAAGCTGCAACTTCAGATTTGATGAAAGGTATACTGGAGCTCCACCAAATCAGAGGTTCAACTACAATCGCTCACCAGTAGCCTATATTGCTTTTCCCAGCACTCTGAATGACCCAACTTAGTATGCTAATACTGGTGCCAGCAACCACATTACTGCAGATAAGCAAAACCTCACTTCAGCTACTGAATATGTTGGTAAGCAAGAAATTATGGTAGGTAATGGAAACAGACTTCATATTGCACATTTTGGCATAACTCATCTGCCTTCTTTAAACAGTAAATCACTCGTGCTAAACAAGCTTTTGAATGTACCTGAAATCAAGAAAAACCTCATCAGTGTGTCACAATTAACCTCTGATAATCAGCTTTACATGGGATTTCATTCTAATTGTTGTTTTGTAACGACCCGACCTCTCACCGGAGCCGTTATCTTACGTATTGTACGCTTTGGGGTGGGCTTATACCCACTTATCCTCTCACGGCTTTCTGACGCATCCCCCAAGATTCGAATCCAGGACCTCCATCATATGGAAGACTTAAGTTGAATCCTGATACCAATCGAGCAAGTTGCCCAATTGGTACCAAGATTCAACTTAAGTCTCCCACATGATGGAGGTCTTGGGTTCGAATCCTGGGGGACGCGTCAGAAATTTGTGAGGGGTAAGATGGGTTTAGACTCTCCCGAAGCGGACAGTACGTAAGATAGCGTTTCCGGTGCGAGGCCGTGTAGTTACAAAAAATGCGCGTTTTTTATAACGACCTAGGTCTCTATTCCCAAGCCATTAGCTTTCGTACTGCCCGTTCTGGGGTGGGCTTCTACCCACTTATCCCCTCACGACTTTTTGACGCGTTCCCCAGGATTCGAACCCAAGACCTCCATCCTATGAGAGATTTCAGTTGAATCCTGGTACCAATTGGGACATCCGATAAAATTGGAACGATACAGAGAAGATTAGCATGGCCCCTGCGCAAGGATGACACGCACAAATCGAGAAATGGTCCAAATTTTTTTTGTAACGACTTGACCTCGCACCGGAGCCGTTATCTTACATACTATTTGCTTCGGGAGAGCCTAGGCCCATCTTACCCCTCACGACTTTCGACGCGTCCCCCAGGATTTGAGCCCAAGACCTCTATCATATGAGAGACTTAAGTTGAATCCTGATACCAATTGAGCAAGTTGCCCAATTAATACTAGGATTCAACTTAAGTCTCCCATATGATGGAGGTCTTGGGTTCAAATCCTGGGGGACGCGTCAAAAAGCCGTGAGGGTGTAACTACTCGACGTCAAAAAGCCGTGAGGGTATAACTACTCGACCTCGCGCCGGAGCCGTTATCTTACGTATTGTCCACTCTGGGGTAAGCTTCTGCCCACTTATCCCCTCACAGCTTTCTGACGCATCCCCCAGAATTCGACCCCAAGACCTCCATCATGTGGGAGACTTAAGTTAAATCCTGGTACCAATTGAGTAAGTTGTCCAATTGGTACCAGGATTCAACTTATGTCTCCCACATAATGGAGGTCTTGGGTTTAAATCCTGGAGGACGCGTCAGAAAGCCGTGAGGGGTAAAATGGGCCTAGGCTCTCCCAAAGCGGACAGTACGTAAGATAGCGTCTCTGGCGCGAGGCCGGGTTGTTACATGTTTTGTCAAGGACAAGCTAACGAGGGAAGTGGTGCTATAAGGGAGGCTTAAAGAAGGATTGTATCAGCTGGATTTCCCTCACTATAATACCCAGAGTCAATCCTAGAGGTTCAATAAATTTATTAACATCTTGTGTTCCACCAGAGCTCGTGATTTCTTAATTAATTTATACATCAAAATAAATTATTTGACTTCCCTCTCTACCTGAATAAATTTTATTAAATTAAGTTTGTGAGTTGTGATGCCCAATAAGCTTTTCTGTTAAATTTTTAGTTAACTTATGTTATCTGTAGATCAAAATTATTTTACACTATTTAATGAAGCAAAGTTCTGGAAGCAATTCAAAATACAATAATATAACTGATTTTCGCAAATGACTTGTAATATAGGGTAAGATTTGGGCTAAAGTCTTAACATTAATTTCAAATGTGTTCTTTTCTTTGTTATTCTCATTGTTCTTGGACTGCGGCCACACCGGTTTAGTTTTAGCATCAATATAATGATTGAGTTAAGAGTGTCGAGCCCATAGGGATTGTAATTCAATTTCCACCAAGTACTATAATTGTATAACTTCTATTTTACCTAGACAAATGATGAATGGTTGAATGATTGTTTTAAATTAATCAAAAGTAATATGCGACGACAAAATTGTAGTATATAAAATTATCAAAATGAGAAAGTGTAGGGAATGATTTCACCTAACTTTCAATCCAAAAGCTAAGGTTAAATTGATATTATCTTATGTTGGAGTTACCATGAATGGTTTGCCTTGTTTGTTTTTATCTGATAAATAATAGCTATTACGATGTAGGTTCTTAGAGATGGGAGGTGGCGTGAGGAAGATGCTGTGATTTTAGTCCCCAGTGATGTAATCAGTATTAAACTTGGCGATATTTATTTATAAGATCATACTATAGATTTTATTAATGCTTTTTTTTTAATATATCACGTCTAATTATTTATCAATTATATAAACATTATATCATTAATTATTTAATTAATTAAAAAAATTATATCTTTATTAATAATAAATTAATTTTTAAACAAAATTATTAAATATAAACTAAACAAATGTGCATTACACATTGCTTACACCTAATTGTAATGAAACATGGCTATTAATCCACTTCCAAATATAAACCCAAGGACGTACTTGTATTTTCACATATCAGTCCCTCTGTCTTATCCCCACGCCCCGCTATCTCGCGTCTTTGTTTTTCTTGCGCGCACACACGCACAAATGAGCACACACAAATAGAGAACGAAGAAGGAAAAAAAGCCCTAATTCGACTGCTCGCTCAATTAATTTGTTTATCGGAATTATTTTTTTCTTTTAAAATTGTTCTATTGGTTTCTTAAATCTGATTTTTGTTTTGTGTTGTGATGAAACTAGGATTTTGTATCTCCACACCTTCATCGTGAAGTGTGGGTTAGATTATTGAAGTTCCTACGCTGCAAATCGTGTCGCGTCATCATCTGTGAGTGTTAAATCAAATGTTTTTTTGTTGTTCACTTTTTCTCCATGCAAATCTCTTGCCGTATTATTCTTTTGATTTGGTTTTCATTTTTCGCCTAGAATTGGTGAAAAGACCTGGGATCCATTTTGGAATATGTGTGAAATGAATAAAGTCTGTCAATAAAGTGATTTTTGGGTCAAATTTTTGATATGGAGAATGCCCTTTTTCCTCTTTCGCAAGATTGTATAATTTCTTTTCATGTGGGATTAAAGCCCTGTTCTCGAAGCCTAATAACATTACGTCTGGCTGAAGGATTGACAGAGGCGCGGAACACTTATTGGTGGGCAGTTATTAGAAAAATAATTGCAATTTATTGGCCAAAAAAGGGGGAACATATTGCCTACTTATCTGATGATAAGTAATATACAATGTAGTGTTTTTTCAACTGAATCTTAGGTGAATATGTTGTTCATTTTCTTTAACTATCCTAATGTAATCTGTGACAATGGAATTGGTTGTATGATGAGGGGAGTTAGTAGGTTTTTATTTCTTCCTTTTAGCTGTAGAAAATAAAAGCTTACAATTTGTGAATCATGTATATACTATCTTTTTATGCCTAAAATTATTTATAGTATTAGGTGCATTATGCTGTCTTCCTTACTCTTCCTTTGGGTTGCACATTTATTCACATTAAGTACTCAAACTTTTGGGGCTCTTTTTCATCACCTTTCTTTCTTTTTTGGGGGTGAGTCTTGTACTTCCTGCATATTTGTTTGTATGATAATAGTTCGATGTAACTATTAGTTATTATAGCTATTGACTATTTTACATTGCTCTTTTACTGTGTGCTTATGACCCGTTGGATTGTTGTTTTACTTGAATTGGAACCCTTCTTTTAAATTTGCTTTTGTTTTAATCAGGGTAAGATTCCTGTTGAAGGGTAATTTGGTATCATACAAGATGTCGTCACCATATGCCATTCTTGACAATAGGCCAATTGATCAATGGAAGGTCACTGAGCTAAAGGAAGAACTAAAGAGACGTAAATTAACAGTAAAGGGGTTGAAGGAAGATTTGGTAAAGCGGTTGGATGAAGCTATTCGCAATGAAACTGAAAATGCCCAGGAAAATACTGATGATGGTTTTGGTATTGCTTCCCAGCCTGAGTTACAGTCTAAACACGATAAGTTAGTTTCTGAAACAGCAAAGGATCGTGAGGACACTGGAAACAACTTTTTTGAGAAGGGAGATGGCGAAATGCCTGAGATTGAGGTTGATGATAGCAGAGGCACACTGGATAAAGGAAAACTAGGAGAAGAGGAATTAATCCATGGAAGTGATTCTGTTAGGGTGGAAAGCGAGCAGGTTACTACTTTGGAAACCGGTGGTATGGTTGAGAGGCTGGAGTCCGTAACAGCATTTAATGTGCAACCCATAAATATCAATGTAACAAAGAGCGGTGATGGAGATTCAACTGCACAGATTGATGATGATGATGATGATGATGACTTGAAGTCTTCTAAGCAGAATGCAAAGCTGAACGTGTCTGATTCATATAGTCAGGTGTCCGTGGTTAGTGAAAGTGGTGGGTCTATGGTACCTTTGGGTGGGTCAAATGCTCAAAATTGTGAAATCCCGGCTGAAACCAGGAAGTCAGAGGTGCAGCTTCAAAATGATGGCTTGAAGTCTCTTCACATGGACGCAAAGATCAACTCATCTGGTATAAACTATCAGGTATCTGAGGTCAACTCTGATTTAAGGGTTCAAGTAATTTCTCATTATGTTTCTACTGAATCTGTCTCCACTACTGAGAAAAATGAATTAAAAGTTGACGTAGTTGCTGATGATGTCAAATTCCTAGAAGTTAAGCCTGAGATGGTGCAGTTATCACCCAGCAATGTCGTCCCTGATGGCAGTGAATCCTATCCCATGAATGTCGAAGAGTCATGTGATGACAAGGTATCTATGGAAGAGGCAGGTGGCAGTAATGCTGAAAATATAGGAACTCTCAAGAAAAACAATACTGGAAAATTGGGTTCTCGAGAAAAGTTAAGTCTAGACCAAATCTCTGTTGATGATACCATGAAAGAGGAAATATTGGAGAGTAAACAGATGGTTTCTAAATCTAATTGTGAGGAAATGAGAAAGAAAGGTGAGAAAACTGAAATTCCCACTATGAAAGAGGACGATACAATGGAGAGGAAACTGATGGATTCTAAGTCAGACTTTGATGAAATGAGAGATAGAGGTGAGAAAACTGAACTACCTGTTGTGAAAGAGGAAGATCATGTTGATGTTGACGGTGATGATAAAATAGCTGAGCCTTTAGTTTCTAGTGTTGGAATCGAGAATGAACCTGCTCCGACATCCGTTAAAAGGAAATCTATAGGTAAGCTATATAACACCGCGATTGTTTTCTACTTCATTGCTTTCAATCTTCTCATTTGCTTTGAATACCATTAGGCTCGTACATCCTAGGTACTTGTCCTATAGCTAGACCCTTCTGCTTTTGGCTTGTGAGAACTGACGTTTCATTTGAAAATGTGGCATAGATGGTGTGAATGTGATCTTTTAAGATGATAGAGGTATTATTTATGATGAATTTATAGCGTCTACAAGGTGTCCTTCCTTTCTGTTGCTTCTAGTTTCGTCAGAACTGTGTCAGAGCATAAGTAACATCAGGAGCTGGATGAAAGGTTTGTATGACAATGTAAAAATTTTTTCTTAAGTGGGAGGTGAAAATGAATTGTGATGTGTAACTTAAAGCATGTTTGGGAGTCGTTCATAAATGGTTTAAATTGTAAATAGATCGAAACGAGTGATGGGTAAGTGAGTAGTACTTGTGGGTTCCGTGAAATATGTGGATAAAAAGTAGTTTGACCGATCATAAACAATTTATAAACAGTAGCCAAACAAGGGATTAAACTAATAAAAATAATTGCAATATATGGCATCTATGTTCTGGAGAAGTATTTACTTCAGAATTTTTATCGTCGAGGAAATAGCTGCCCCTACTTTATGCTCCACCTGCCTTCCAAGTATCATCAAACTCTTAAAAAGTTTTTACTAAAGAATTTGGTCTTCAAGTTGAGAAATTTAATATGGGCGAGTTATTAAATTTAGGACTTGGTTGAATTTTGTGGTGCAAATGGCTGTTTTTCTGAACCATATGTCATATTGGTTTACTTACTTTTTCTCAACTTCATTACTTTCCAAAATATGCTATTATTACGTTGTAATTAATTTTCTCTAAACTAAATAAATTAATATGAAAAAACACCATCCAAAAATTGTCTGGTTGACCACACAAGTCAAGCTGTTGCATGGATTAGGCACTTTGTTCCACCATGTTATCTCTGCTTGAATGTCGTTATAGGTTATGGCTTTTTGAGTGTTGATGGCTTGGAAACTCCAGTTTAGCAGTAACCCTGCAATTTCTGCAGCTTTTATGCCTCCGCCTGCTGTATGAAAATTATTTAACGAGATCACCTTACAGATGAAGGAGCAGTTGGAAACAATGATGTTGTAAAGAGGCAGCGAAGGTGGAACTCAGAAGCCCTCAAGGTTCCTGAACTGCAAAGTGGTAATATAGTGGGTTCTATTACACCTAAGGATCCATTTAGGCCTGCTTTCAAGCGCAGCTTTTCTAGATCTGACTCTACAGTCAGCGAACAAACACCGAAGGAGCGTGTGGGTAAGTAGCCATGTTTCTTTGTGCATCTTTTTTTTTTTTTTTTGGGAGAATATCACTTCGTATTCTGAACAGAATTTATATGTTGTTTTTGTGGCAGTTCCACCATCAGCAAAGCCTCACACTACTGCTCTCAGAATTGATAATTTTCTGCGCCCTTTTACTTTGAAAGCGGTTCAAGAACTACTTGGAAAAACGGGCACAATCACCAATTTCTGGATGGATCCCATCAAAACCCATTGCTATACTTCTGTATGTTTGATTTCTCTCTCTTCTCCCAGGACTCTGTTTCTATTCTTTTTTTTTCCAGAGTCTACGTTGATATTTTGCCCTTGTTTGAGGCCCATTTTGGGGAAAAAAATGAATTTTGGAGTAGTGTTTTTTTGGGTGAATGTGTGGTTGAAAAATAAGAAAAAGTTTGCAATTTACGTGTAAAATTATTTTATTGGAGAATGGGGTTGAAAATGAGTTTTGAAAAAATTATTTTTTGATAAAATGGGTCTCGAACAATGGCTTAATGTTGCACTAGGTTGAGAAATTATACACAACCATTTTACTGGTTTAAATATGAAGATTTCTTTATAGGGACTTGTTTCTGAGTTGGCATTTTTTTATTCAGAGTTCAATAGATCAAATAACTAGTAATTGCTTTGTGCATGCAGTATTCTTCTGTTGAAGAAGCTGTAGAAACTCGTAATGCTGTGTACAATCTCCAATGGCCTCCAAATGGGGGACGCTTTTTGGTAGCCGAGTTTGTTGATCCTCAAGAAGTTAAAACACGGGTAGAGGCACCTCCCCTGTCTCCTGCGACTCCAGGTAGTGCTCCTCCTAACTTCCCTCCTGCTCATCCCACCGCGCAGCATCCCCAGCCTTCTCTACACCAACAGCCTCAGAGGCAGCATCTTCCTCCACCTCCTTCTCTTCCTTCACCTCCGTTGGCTAACCTACCTCCCGCGAAGGAACGCCCACAACTAGAAAGGGAACCCCTGCAAAGGGAACAGCCACTCCCGGCGAGGGAACGACTTAATCTTCCGCCACCACCTCCACTTGCCGAGAAAGTTGACCCACCAATTGTCACTTTGGACGATCTCTTCAGGAAAACCAAAGCAACCCCTCGTATCTACTACTTACCATTATCCGATGAACTTGTTGCAGAAAAGCTCAAGGCACAAGGAAAGAATGTCAAGCAGTAGACATTAGGCTGTACTTACAGCAAAGCTCCTCGATTTCTAATGGATCGGTTAGTATGTAAGATAATGGTTAGAAGTATCATGTAATTGCGTCTTTGCAGGTCTGCAGGTGTTGAATGTAGGATGTTCCAGTTATCCAAGATGTTGTTTGCCAGTTTGAAGGATTACACAAGATTCGAGTTGAAGTTAGGTTATGCATTGCCCTAGTGGAGTTGTTTCTGGGTTGCATACTTAACTTTGGCACTCTCTTCTAGACCAAATCAGTATTACCAAAATTTTCTGTGTTCCTATCAACATCTGAAATTACAATGGTGAGAGTCATCTAAGAACGTCATCTGGTTTTGTACTTGGATTTAAGAGTGAGGATAATCATTATTATTTTGGCGCTCAAGGATTTTCAATCTTTTGTTTTTTTTATTTTTTTGTTTTAAGTTGACTGATGAAGTTATTTTTGGTACTACTTCCATCACATTATGTCTGTACTGTGTGGTTAAATTTTGAGACGTGCATGAAAGGAGCGGACAGTATTTAATGGAGTTTGATTATCATTAATATCAATTTCAATGAGGATTTATTTGTAGTGTGGTAAACACAGTGGCTGATCCGAATTGATTCTTGCAAGAACCGGATTGAAAGTGGAATATATTTTACCCTGTGCTTGCGGGTGCACGTGTGTATCAAACTTCAATATTGACATCAAAGGCGTAGTAGAAAATGATTTTATTGTTAATAGGCATTATCTAGGAGCTGTAAACTTGGTTTCACAAGGAGAATGATTGGCTTTACGTTGTTGATTTTGATCGCAGTGCTCCTTTGGGAGCGGTTCCACACGAATGTTGTCGATAAAAATTGAGCAATAAATTGTGTGTTCAAGGAATACGTGAATGAGAAATGTATTTAACCGGTTTATGTTATAGTTTAACTTTGTCAAACATGTACTAACGTCCACGTGTCATGTTGAAGACTAACAAAAGCTGAAGTATTGGTCATTTTTCAATTATTTATAATTAAAATATCAATTAGTTGAATTAATTATGTTTTGTCTATAATTTTATTGATATTTTCAAAATCATTCATCTTTTCATAATTTAAAATTTTAAATATTTTCTACTATATGGATTATGCTTAATTTTGTAATTTTATAAAATTTGAAAGTTAATAGATACTACTTTTTTTGAAATAACTATAATAAATACATTGTAAAAAATATATAAATATATTTGATAATACTGTTTCCTATACATTGTAGGAGGCTTGTTCAAATTTCGTTGCTTGTCATTTGGATGACAAAAACACTGTCGTTTCGTCAATTTCAGCAATATACTTTTTGTGACACTTTGCTCTATTCTTTTCCCCTATTATGCCACGGTGTTGTACCGTCCAACAATCAAATCCAACACAAATAAAACCACCCAACAGCGAAAACTAACCCAAATTGAAACCTGCCAAATACTAACTCACACCCAAACCATCGTGATCCCAAACCCAAACAAAAACTGAGTCCAACACTGATAGGAGCCCAATTTATAACCCAGTCCATCTAAACCCAACCCAGTCCAACAGTGCCCAAAACTCAAATTGTAACCCAGTCCTTATAAACCCAACCCAATGTAAAACCCAGCCCAACAAAAATCCGAAGCAAATAAAAACCAGCCTAACAGGAAAACTAACACAAACTTGGAGGACCAAATTTAACTTTAATAATAGATGAAGTATGAAATTGATGTTAAATGAAAGTTGGAGGATCGAATTGAACTTCCCTTTTAGTTGAAGGATGAAATTGATGGTAACTAATAGTTAAAGGACCGAAATGATATTCTCTAATAGATGAAGGATGTAATTGATGATGAATTATAGTTGGAGGATCAAATTGATCATCTCTTATAGTTATAGGACGTAATTGAAGTTAAATCATAGTTGGAGAACCGAATCGAACTTTCCTAATAAATAGAGGATTAAATTGTTGTTAAACAAGAGTTGGAGGAACGAATTGAACTTCCATTGTAGTTGAAGGATGAAATTGATAGTAACTAATAGTTGGAGGATCGAATTGAACTAATCTAATATGGAAAGGATGTAATTGACGTTAAATAATAGTCCGAGAACCGAATTGAACTAAACTGTTAGTTAAATGATGTAACTTGTATCACTAAATATTTGGAGGACCGAATTGATATTTACTAATTGATGATAAATTTTAGATGGAACTTTCAAATAGTTGATGGATAAAATTGATGTTAAATAATAGTTGGAGGACAAAATTGAAATTCTATAATAGTCGAAGGATGAAATTGATTGTACTCGGTAAATGGAGGACAAAATTGAACATCCCTAATAGTGGAAGGATAAATTTGACGTTAATTAGTTGTGCTTAGGACAAAATTGAACTTACCTAATAGTGGAAGGATCTAATTGATGTTGATTAATAGTTGGAGAAAAATTGAACTTACCTAATAGCTGAGGGATGTAATTGATGATACTTATTAATGTTAGGACCGAGTTGATCTTTTCTAATAGATGAAGGATGAAATTGATGTTAAATGGTAGTTGGAGGACTGAATTGATCTTCAGTATTAGTTGAAGGATGAGATTGATGTTAAATTATAGATGGAGGTCCGAATTTAACTTCCTTAATAGTTGAAGGATATGAGTGATGTTTATTAGTAGTTGGAGGACCGAACTAAACTTCCCTAATAGTTTAAGGATTTAATTGATGTTTAAGGACCAAACTTAACTTCCAAAATAGTTTAAGGATGTAATTGATGTTATCTAATAGATTAAGGATGAAATTGATTTAAATTAATAGTTGGAACCGAAACCCAATCCAACATTGACCAAAACCTAAACGGGCAACTTACAAAAATACTCCTAAAATTAGATGTCTTTTGAAAAATCATATAAAATGTATTTTGAAAGAAAAAAATATTGTATAAAATTAAGTGTCACATTTTTATAACAAAAAAGTGATACAATGTCACTTTTGTTAAAAAGTGTTGTTTGTCACTTAAAAAAGTAACCAAAAAAGTGATAGAAAAAAGTGACCAAAAAAATGATAGAAAAAAGTGACGAACATGTAAAAAAGTGACAAATTTATGCAAGTGACCAACATTAAAAAATGTAGCAAAACACTAATCAAAACTTTGGAATCAGTTCAATAAAGTGACGAAAATTTAAAAAGTTACAAAAACTAAAAAAAGTAACAATACAAAAAGTGACAAAACATCAATCAAAACCTTGGAATCAATTAAATAAAGTGACAGAAATTAAAAAAATGATAAAAACTCAAAAAGGTGACAAAACAACAATCAAACTTTGGAATCAATTCAATAAAGTGACATAAATTTAAAAAGTGACAAAAACTTAACAAAGTGACAATTCTAAAAAAAGTGACAAACACTAAAAAAAGTGACAAAACACAAATCAAAATCTTGGAATCAGTTCAACAAAGTGACGAAAATAAAAAGTGACAAAAACTTAAAAAGGTGACACTACAAAAAGTGACAATTTCCCCCCAAAAGTAAAATAATATTTAAAACCAATCAAAACCTTTAAAAAAATTTAAGGGATGGTTGATTTTCTTTTGTATGTTGTCTATTTGTGATTATGCTTCACTTCTATTAACTAAAAATAGAACAAAACTTCATTTTTAGGAACATTACTCCCAATAAGTTGGAAGTGATAAAAAATCAGAAAAGTGAAATTTCTTCGTAGGATCAAACTTCTTGATTCTCATATGTCAATGAATCATTAAGATACTTCAATATCAAACTGTAGATTTACATCCCCAATGAAAAAGATTTCATATTTGACTTGTTACGTTCCAAAAAAGTGATAAATCTCAAAAAGTGACGAACAATAAAAAAACATCAAATACTGAAAAAAAGTGACGAACTCTCTGAAAAGTGACAAAATTAATTTGAGCATTCAAACTAATGATGGTCTCTTGTCTATCCATATTAAAAAGCAAACTCAAGTATCCAAACAAAATTAACATCAATTAAGAATTCAAAAAGCACATAAGCTTTAAATGTTGTTCTACGAAATTTAATTGTTCTCTTCTAACTAAATATAAAAGAGGGAGTTTGAGTTACTATTCATAAGTCGAATGACCATATAAGCTGAACCGTTTTCGAGTCGGCGGTTAGCCGAGCCATGTGGATTGGTGGTTTATTCCTCTTGAGTCAAGTTTTTCCTTATACAATGCAATTTGACAGCTACCATTTAAAATTGAATGGACCATTACACCCTACTATCATAATCTAATTTTCAGAATTACCCTTGTATTAATTTACTTCACATACATTTCCTTCTTTGTTGTAATTGATGATGATTACGCCCAAAGAATAACGCGGTAGTTGTAGCACAGTTTTGGGGTGTCGTATCCATAGGGAGATGAAAAAATATTTAAATGATCAAAAATGATGAATTGTTCTCTCAAATGTATAATAAAATTTAATATTGAAAGGTGAAATTAAAATCAATAATTTGAAGCAATAAAGTGTCAAAATTCCCTCAATTGGATTGGATCAATCATATCAATTATTCATTTTTAATCACAATTAGAGGCTTTCATCCCGCCACTCTAATCAGAAGATATATCGTGAAAATCAATTTAATTTACAAATGTAATTCTAGAATTTAGACTTAAAACATATTCGCACAATTTTATTGAAACAAGATTAAAGATCGATCAAATACATTAAGCATAAGGCAGTAATCAATCCGCCAATAAATTGAAATTGAGATTAAAATTCAACAATTAGTTCAATCTAACGATCGAAGAAACATGATTGGATCTATGAAGGATATAATAATTATTAAATCAATTTCAACAACAAATAATTGAAATTGAAACTCAATAAATAGTTTGATTGAAAATAGAAAAAGCATGACTGAATCCATGAAAAATCTTGTAAATATTAAACCGATCAATATAAATTCAAGAGAAAAATCTAAATTCTAATATTTTTTGACAATGAAAAGATTAGAGCAAATAAATAAATGACATGAAATCACCAATTCCAACCAAGTTCCTTCGTAACTTCATCAAGGATTTTAGTTCTCCATAAGTTTCTTGAGGCAAAGAGAAGTAAAATGGTGTATGGGGGCCTCTTCATATGTATTTTCTTGTTAAGTATTTGTAGGAGTCGAAAATTGGATGAAAATCACGTTCAAATTGGTTCCCAAAAGAGTTCTAATCGAATAACGAAAGTTGCCTACGCGCGCGGATTTTTTTGTCTCTACATAGCAATCAGTAATTTGGTTATAACTTTCGCTTTTGATATCCGATTTATAAGATTCAAGATGATTTAAAAATATAACTCAAAGAGCTACAACTTTTTTAGAAATAGATATTTTCCAATTCGGACTTTTACTATGCTAAAAATGGGTCTCAATTTTCGGCTAAAAATCTAGAATATATCTTGTGCGAATTGGAAATTGATTTTGATAATATTTTGATCATATTTCATTCCTTTTGGACTTCTAATTGCTTCCAATCGACCCTTAGCATTCTCGAACCTTCATCGTGAGCCTCGACACAATTTTTGAGTATTTGCACTTTAGTCCCTGAACTTTCACTTTCTTCCATTTTGGTCATTTTTCAATTCTTTCTTTTTATTTCCGCTACATTCATCACTCATCCTGCAAAATATATATTAAATATAATTAAACTATATTCTAACATATTAATAAAAAAAATTACTCATATTTTGACAGTAAAAATAAGTATGTAAAAACGCACTTATCAAACTCCCACAAACTTGAACTATCGTTTGTTCTCAAACAAAAACAATATAATTCAACTCTACGAACAACATGGTTTAACAATATGTCATGTCTCAGGTTTGAAATTTCGTAGTCAGAAAAATGAACAATTACAATAGTGCAAAAATTAAATCAATCTCCACCTGTTACAAGCATAACCTGTCGTGTGTGTGTGTATGAAAACTCATGTCAACATATTAAGATTATGAGTGGTTCAATCCCTGATCCAAGTAGTCAAATATGTACTTTCCTCGCTCGAGAGATACACACACACAACCCCAAACTTATTATAAGTTGAACCCATTCAATTCCGTTCCTTACCCTCTCTTAGTTTGGATAGACCTTACTCCTACAAGTCCACACTTCAACAAGTTGGGATTCTCCTATATTTTTATTGCTCTAACTCTTAAAACTAGACTAAATTACTTGCTTCTCGTCAAATGTGTAGTTTTGTCAACTGGATGTCTGTGGCGTAATCAATGTATTTGAATATATTTTTTTTCTTTTTTCCTCCATTTATTTTTTTCTTTTTATTTGAATATCTTCTCATTTGCTTTCTATATAACCCATATAGCGAGTTTTAGGTCGATAACTCCCAAGTCAAATGACCACAGGGCACCAGATTTTAAATCACCCTCATAGGCTTAATCACCCGAGTTATATAGGCTCAAAAAGATGCTTTTTATGTACTCAAAGATTAGTGCAATGCCCTTTTTCTTTTAGACATCCAATTTTTAAAACTAACATCTAAATTAAAGCTTTCACCTCGTTTTTGTCTCAATGGGTTTCAGACAATCCACATAAGGTTTTCATGTATGGAATTCCTACTCATCTCAGTTTATGGAATACGACACTAGAGGTTATTAGGTTGTATCTCTAAGTTCCACTATCCTCTACAAAATGAACCACATCACTAACTCAATATGCCAAACATAAGTAACGTGCATAGAAAATGTCAAGTTTTACATAAACATGTCTAAACTAATCCAATAATTCACTATTTCATCATTCACAGCTAATACTTATCCCAATGATCACATAATAACCGTTAAAAAAATTCTCAAAAAGTTTGAAATTTCATGATATTACTTATACAAATTCACAACAAAATCCAACAGAATCATCCCCCCATCTAAATTTTGCAATGTCCTCAATGCATAAGCATGAAAGAGAAATTAAGGGAATGACAAATATCATATAATAGTGCAGTGAATCAACATAAACTTAAAGTGTAAGAGCCGAAATCACTCTATGGAATGGTAAAACAAAGAAAATGACAAAATTAACTAGAATAAAAATGTAAAAGTAAAAGGCAGAAGAAAAAGAACGAACTCCCCTTGGGTTGCCTCCCAAGCAGCGCCTTTGTTTATTGTCTTTGGCTCGATCCAATGTTTCCTCCCTAGCCTGGATCCAGTAAGTGTGGTTTCAATCTTCTTTGCAATGCACTAACTCTTAATCATCTATCTCAAAATGTTTATTTATGGCAACGTCTAATACATCTGATTCTAGAATTTCTTGTACTAGTCCAAGAAATATATTATCAGCTACCTCTTGAGTGAGTGCATCAATCATGTAGGTTTGATGACACTCGTCATCCTCCTCTAACTGTTTAGTGATATGGAAAATGTTGACTTCTACAGTCATTTTCCCAAATGATAGTTTCACAAGACAATTCTTACAATTAATCAGAGCATTGGCAGTAGCAAGGAAAGATCTAATAAGAATAATAAGAATTTTAGAATCAACATTCACATAACCTTTTACATCTAAAACCAAGAAATCGACGGGGTGGTAAAATTTATCAATTTGAACCAAGACACCCTCAACTACTCTCATAGGTCTAATAATGGATCTATCAGATAATTGTAGAGCTACAGATGTAGGCTTCATCTCACACAAATCTAATGACAAGTAAATAGCTTAAGGCATGAGACTGACACTAGCCCCCAAATCAAGAAGAGATTGTCCAAACTCATGATTCCCGATGAAGCATGAAATTGTAGGACAACCAGGGTCCTTATATTTTGGTGAGACACTTTGTTCAATTACAGCTCTCGCTTGCTCAGTCAAGAAAGCAGTTTTCTTGACATTGTATTTTCTTTTAACAGTGCATAAGTCCTTAAAGACTTTAGTATAAGTAGGAACCTATGAAATCACATGCAAGAAAGACAAATTGATTTTCACTTGCTTTAGGTGTTCTAAGATTTCACTATGTTGTCCAACAGATTTTGAGGTGGACTTAAGAGCTAGTGGGAAAGGTACTCTTACTAGATTTTTCACTACCTCCTCATTAGAGCTACTCTCTTCAGGCTCACTAAACTCTTTTTCAGTTTCCCTAGGTTTGAGGGTTGGTTCTATGACTTTCCCTGATCTAGTGGTTATGGCATTTACTTCCCTAAAATTGTTTTCATTTGAACCCGAGGTTTGTGCTATATGCTGCCCTTTAGGATTTGGTTGAGCTTAAGCCGAAAATTTTCCACGTTCCACTACTGCTAAGGCACTAGTTAGTTTGGAGATATGATTTTTGATTTCCTTATTTTCCTCAACAATTTGGGTAATCGTAGTCTCAAATTTTTGATTTTTTTTTCCCCGTGCCTCCATGAATGTATGTAGGATATCTTCTAAGGAATTCCTAGATGACATGGGTTGGTATGAAGGTGTATTGAAAACTCTAGGTGGTTGGGTAGGTTGCTGGTTTTCAGATTTCCAGCTACAGTTAGGATGGTTCCTCCACCCCTGATTATAGGTATCAAAAAATGGAGTATAAGGCTTGTTATACGTGTCTAAGGTATTGCAGTGTTCCTCATAAACCCCCCCATCTCAGCTAGAGCAAAACACTCATGCACTGGAAGATCAATTCCACCACACACACAACATGGTCTAGAAGATTCAACACGGGCAACGGTAGGTATGGGCTTTAAGTTCTTACTGCGTAGGGTTTCAATTTCTCTAGTTAAGGCTTCTATTTTAGCTCTAAGACTATCTTCATCTCTAAGATGATAAACGCCTTCTCTAGAAATATTTCCTACGAGTCGTGACCTATTAGTGTTATCAGTGGCACTATGGCCAGTCCAGGTGTAAGCTTTTTTAGCTAGGTCATCTAAGTACTTTATAGCCTCGTCAGGATCTTTTTGTAAAAATTCATCGTTACACATCATCTCAATAAATTGACGCTCCCTAGGTGTTGTCCCTCATAAAAATAACTCACTATACGCCAACTCTCATAACCATGATGGAGGCAAAGAGTTTGCAACTCGTTGTATCGCTCACATACTTGGTATAAGATTTCGTTGTCTTTTTGAGTGAATGAAGAAATTTGTTTCTTCAGAGCACTAATTTTATGATGAGGAAAATATTTGCTGAAAAAAGCTTGAGTCTTTTCACCCCATGTTCCAATCGAACATGGTCTCAGCGAGTATATCCAATTTTTTGCTCTATTTTTAAGCGAAAAAGGAAAAAATTTAAGTTTGAATGCATCTGCTGTACCATGTTGATTGTCGAAGGTTGTAATCACCTCCTCAAATTTTCTAATATGCACGTATGGGTTTTCATTTTCAAGTCCATAAAAAGTGGGAAGAAGTTGAATCATTCCCAGTTTAAGGTCACATATTCAGTGGAAAAATAATGCATGATGGTATGGATGTGCACGTGGGGTAAAGATAATCATGTAAAGTTCTAAAACGTGCATCATGCTCACTATCACTCATGATGTTGTGTGATGAAGTATCAGTTTTAACAGATGCAGAATCAAAAGTCGGGTTAAAAAAATTCAAACTCTATATCAGGTCTGTCAGCAGATCTTCCTCACTCTTCTCGATACCCGCTCATGGAACAAGTAAAAAAAATGTGTGAAAATAAGAAAAATATAATGACAAAAATTAAATTAATTAAAAACAAAAGTAAAAGAACGATGTCACCCTTTTCAGTCAATCCTTGCGTATTTTGTTCCGTCTCCCCGGTAACTGCACCAAAATTTGATTACGCCCAAAAAATAACGCGGTAGTTGTAGCACAATTTTGAGATGTCGTACCCACAAGTAGATGGAAAAATATTTAAAGAATCAAAAAGGCTGCATTGTTCTCTCAAATGTGTAATAAATTTCAATATTGAAAGGTGAAATTAAAATCAATAATTTGAAGCAGTGAAGCGTCAGAATTCCCTCAATTGAATTGGATCAATAATATCAATTATTCATTTTTATAACACAATTAGAGGCTTTCATGCTGGCACTCTAATCGGAAGATATATCGTCAAAACCAATTTAATTTACAAATATAATTCTAAAATTTAGTTTTAAGACATATTCACACAATTTTATTGGAATAAGATCAAAGATTGACCATATACATCAAACATAAGGCAGTAATCAATCGACCAATAAAGTGAAATTGAGATTAAAATTCAACAACTAGTTTAATCTAACGATGGAAAAAGCAGACTGGATCTATGAAGGATATATAATTATTAAACTAATCTCAACAATAAATAATTAAAATTGAAATTCAATAAATAGTTTGATTGAATAATGGAAAAAACATGACTGAATCTATGAAAAATATTGTAAATATTAAATCAATTTTAATATAAATTCAAGAGAATGAAAATCTAAATTCTAGCATTATTTCACAATGAAAAGAACAAAGTAAATGAATAAATAACATGAAATCACCAATTCCAACCGAGTTCCTTCGTAGTTTCACCAAGGGTTTTAGTTCTCCATGAGTTTTTTGAGCCAAAGAGGAGAAGAATTGTGTATGGGGGCCTCTTCATATGTATTATGCTGTTAAGTATTCGTAGGAGTCAAAAATTGGATGAAAATCACATTCAAATTGGTTTCCCAAAAGAGTTCTAATCGAATAAGGAAAGTTGCCTTCGCGTGCAAATTTTTTTGTCTCTGCACAGCCGTCCGTAATTTGGTTATAACTTTCTCTTCCGATATCCGATTTAGAAGATTCAAAATGATTTGAAAATTTAACTCAAAGAGATACAACTTTGTTAGAAATAGATATTTTCTAATTCGGACTTTTACTATTCCAAAAATGGGTCTCAATTTCTGACTAAAAATCTGGAATATATCTTGTGCGAATTGACAATTGATTTTGATAATATTTTGATCATATTTCATTCCTTTTGGACATCTAATTGCTTCCAATCGACCCTTAACATTCTTGAACCTTCATCGTGAGCCCCGACACAATTTTTGAGTATTTGTACTTTAGTCCCTGAACTTTTACTTCATGTTTTGAAAAATAAGTATGTAAAAACGCACTTATCAGATGGTAAGTTGGGTATATGTTAATTAATGAAACAATTTTTTTGAACTTCAATATCTTGAAACTAACTAATTCGAATTAACTTTTTCACGAGCTTAATTTACATAATTAATTACTAGCTATCCAACGAGTACCATATTGATACACTTATCATCGCTCTATCAAAATCCAAATATTTGACCCAAAACATAAGAATTTAAAACATACTTCACTTTCATCCCTCAACTTTCAAAATAATAAAATATAATATATAAAACAAATAAATTTTTATTCTAAAAAAATTCTATCGTTATCATTATCATTATTATTATACTGCAAAAGTAAAAAGAAGACTATTCCTTGCTCCACTTTTCCATGTCAGCATTCAATGCACATTTGTGCTTATGCATATATGCATTGTCCAGATCTTTAAATTGTCAACGGGCTTTGAACTTTTTTCTCAAACACTAATGACCTAAGATGAGTGATAGAATGTTCTCCAAGTAAATGTACTATATAATTAGAATACGAAGCTACAGAAGAGAAGAAAATGGGAATTCAAAGTTATCACATCTATGTTCCATCTTAAAAGTTTGGTCTTGATGAATGATTTCTGCTATAGTGATTCTTCTTACGAAAGTAATTTTTTATTCAGATTTGGGGTTTATTATTCATGCAAATAATTTGATCATAACATCTATATTTGGTCATAATTTGTTTGCTCGAGTCTCAACATGAAAAATAGATTTCATAGGCTATGAGAATGACAATGAGGTAATTGATTCTCTTTTGCATGTTTATGTTCTTAGTCCACCAGACCCGACTCCGAACAACTCTATTTGTCGTATTAACTTTTGTTTATTGTACGTATAAACACGTGAAAATTTATGTATCCAAGTATGGCATGAAACAACTCTATTTTTTACTTAATATTATCACCAACAATATAAATACCCCGTGGACACACAATTTATGTAGTCCAATACAATATTTGTTTAAAGCAAGTTTCATTTTTCAATTAAATCCGACAAAATCAAAATTCAACATTATTATTTACATTACATAACCCATTACATGTGCAACGCACGTGCATTCACTAGTAATGCTTAAAAATAGCATTAAAAAGTTCTATTAAACAGTACCCTCCAGGCTCCAATAGTGAATCCAAACAGAATCTCAAGCAGAAGCAGTTGCACCAACCATTAATTTTTCAAATTCATTCCAAAAGAAAACAATAATGAACTACAAAAATCAAAAATTTAAATTAACAAGATTATACATTCTCTTAAGTTGGTCTTGACTCTGTGGGGAACGTGGCTGAGGTATCTCATGCTTCCAGTACTAGTAATCTTTCTCCTTATGGCCTTCACACACAGTTGTCTGAAATTCAAATCATACAACGATTAAATAAAAAAAAAAGGATAAAGACTACAAAGAACACACACACACACACAAAAAACAGAAAATTGAAAATTGACCCTAAAAACAAATCTTTGTGGTTCTCTCTAAAATCCATAATCAAGTTCAAAACAATGAAAAATATATCCACATTGCATTTCAATTTCATCTTACTCTATCTGTAAAAAATAATCAGAACACTTCTATTATGCCTCCAATAGAGGTCAAAGAGCACGAATATTTCGATTTTATGAGAAAAGATAGAAAGGAAAAATGATTGACCTTTCAAACTTGCTTTCTGCGTATAGCCTTGATCTCATAGTATTCATTGGCAAGCTTCAAGTGCTTGGCCTAAACACTTACCTCAGGCTCAGTCTCATAATCTTCATCTTTGTTGGATCAAGTGGCTCTTCCACGTGGTGGGTGCGGTTTTCTCCCTATAAGAATACTAGAGTCGAATTCGAAATCGGGAACAAATGTTTTTCAGAATTTTGGTTTTCTGTATTTTGAGGTTTGACATGTAATTAATACGATAATTATAATTTTATTTAGTTTTAAGGGTATTAATCAAATATGTAAATTTTTGGGAAAATTAGGCCACATACTCTAAAAAGTAACCGAATTAAATTAATACTCTTAATTAATTAAACATCACTCGTATTAAATACGTTCTAAATTAAAACAAAAACTATCTGCGCCGCATGAAATTAGGGGTGCCTCCTTTGAAGCCCAAAAACTCCTGCCAACCACCACCCAAACCACCGGATCACCATGCCGTTGGAAAGCTTTCGTCACCCTCTACAATTCTCACCCAACATCTTGCTTCAACTTAACAGAATCAACCGAAAATTTGAGCCAAAACTGGCTGAACACGCACCAAAATCTGGTCGAAAACTTGACTTCCTGCAACACCCATGTCATACCTACCCTACAAGTCGATCAACCTCTTCATGGTGCACCTACATGGTGCACCTATAGATGTCTTCATAACAACAAACAAAACTGTAAATCTAGATTTGCAGAATTTTTTCTCCACAACGAACTCGGACCCTTCGATCATTATTTCCAGCGTCGTCGATGCAACCCATGGTCGCTGACCACCACCCCCACCACCACCTCATCTTGGCGCATCCAATGAACCCATGTGTCATATCCAATTTCAAACCAACTGGACGAATCAAGAAAGGCAGCTCATGCACAGGAGTTTTTGGAAATTTACCAGAGCCGAACTTTGATCTCAAAAGCCTCAATACTATGTTTCACTACAACAAAAGTAGGTTACCTCTTCTCCCAACGATTATCATGCTCACTCCGCTCGGTTTAATCCAAATTACTTTTTGAACAGACCTCACATGCAGAGACACACACCCAATCCACAAAACTCATATAGGCATTTCATCAAACATGATATAAGCATGCTGGCTTACAATACCCTCTACAGGATGCCTTCTTGAACAAAAAGAAAAAAACATAAATTATTGAAGAAGATTGAAGAACTTACAAGCACAAGCGATTAGTGACCATCGTGGCAATCAACAGATCGGTGGTGGCTAAGTGAGGGGAGAACGGGAGAGCGTGAGAGAGAGAAAATGATTTGATCAGAAAGAGTTGGCGGCGGGTTAGGGCTTCAGTGTTGGTATTTGACGGGACGGGAGATAATGAGAGAAAGCGAGTTTTTACGGCGTGCAAATTGCACGCCGTAAATAAATTTGTTAAAAAAATAAAAAAAATAAAAAACTATTTACGGCATGCATGAAAATTACGCCTTAAAGTATATCTTTTACAGCGTGCCACAAATGCACCTCGTAAATACTTTAAATAATCGATTTATTACGGCGTGCATTTTAGGCACGCCGTAAAAACAGACTTTTTACGGCATTCCCAAACGATATGTGACCAGTAAATAAATTTGTGACTTATAATTATGAATATGTGACCAATCGCAGGAACGATCGTCGGAGAAGAGTGGTGGTCGGAATGGTCGTCGGAATAGTCTCGGAGCAGTAGGGGTGGTGCAAGTGGGGTGGGTTAATTATATTATATTTAAAAAAAAAAAAAACCTAAATTTTGAATTTTCAAACTATAAACCTGATTTTTGAATTGGTGTAAAGTATACACTTTATTTATGAATTTTTCCCTTTAGGTAGGAGAAATTAGGCCTACTGCCCTAAAAATTCAGGGGTACTTACAAAAATACTCTTAAAATTAGGGGTGTTTTGAAAAATCATGTGAAAGGTTTTTAGGAAGTAAGAAATACTGTGTAAAATAAAAAAGTGACACAATGTCACTTTTTAAGTGACACAAACTCAAAAAAAGTGACAAAATTCAAAAAAAAATGACACACACACACACACACACTCAAAAAGTGATACAAACTGAAAAGAGTGACAAATACTTAAAAAGGTAACAAAACACCAATCAAAACATATGTTTATTATAAAAAAAAGTGAGAAATTTTTAAAAAGTAACAAACAATAAAAAGTGAAAAAAATTCAGAAAAGTGGTAGGAAAAAAGTTACACACAAAAAAGTGATAAAATTGTCATTTTTAAAAGTTTTGTGTCATCTTTTTATTAAATATATACAATTTATCATTTATTAAAAATGATGTTTGTTACTAAAAAAGTGATAGAAATTTCAATAAGACGACTGAAAAAAGTGACAAATACTAAAAATGTGACAAACATTCAAAAAAGTGACATAAATTTTAAAAAAAGTGACTAATTTAAAAAAACAACACATTAAAAAAGTTGCACACATTAAAAAAAAAAAAGTGACAAACACTTGACAAAATAAAATAAAAAAAAAAAATTAGACAAACTACAAAAAAAGTGACAATCACCAAGAATAACGGGAAAAAAGTGGCAAAAAAAGTTACACATGATGGGCTAACTGTCCATGACGAAATCGAAGAGTGTTGCAGCGAAAATGTTGGTTTTTAGATTATCACATCCTACATGTTTCATACCAAAAATACCAGAGAAAATTATATATAGATTTTCACAAAATAAACTCCTCTCTTGTAGAAAACATATACCACACAAAAAATCACCTATATACATTCTAACGGTCTGTTATCAGAATTTTCATGTTTCCGCTTTCATATAAACAAATGTAAAAACAGGGAACTAAATGAGTTTTTTTGTTCTTGTTTGTCAAATTACTAAAGCAAAAATCGATACAAGAAACACATCAGTGACCAAACAACCACTAAATTTTTCCTTCTCTTTCCTTCACTCTGTTAATCAAGTTTGATCTTGAAAATCGAAATGGATTCCATTTTCTTTACCACTACTAATGTTTCTCTGGCAATGATTAAAGACAGATATAAAACCTTCAATATACAGTTCCGTTCTCTACATATGTATTTCTTCATATCAAAAGTGAACTCCGAATCCAAATCCATCCCACTGACATTAGAGAGCAAAGCGATAGAAAACTTAGCTGGGTCAAAGCAGGATAGTACTCTCTCGAGCAGTTGAGTGAGAACGAGTAAAGGCGGTTTGCAAAACGATTGCAGTGGGAAAACCAACAGTGTGACCTACTGACAGTGCAATCATATCAATTTACGAGAGATTGTGTTCGGCAAACACTACAACAGAAGTTGCTTTTTACGGCGTGCAATGCATGTCGTAAATAGTTCTTTACGGCGTACGGGTGCACGCCGTATTAGGCCATGCCGTAAAAGCTCACTTTTTTTTTACGGCGTGCAATGCATGCCGTAAAAGGACGCCGTAAATACCCACCTAATTTTACAGCGTGCACTCGTATGCCGTAAAAGATGATGTCTAGCTTTTTACGGCGTACGGGTGCACGCCGTAAAAGATATGTTAACTTTTTACTTTTTACGGCGTGCGAATACCCCCATCTCCTTTTACGGCGTGCACCTGTTTCATAATTTCAATAAATAAAAATATTGAGTTCAATCCAATACAATATGCTAAAATGAAGAGTTGATCTAATTAATTACTAAGAAAAACAAGTATCTAGAAACTGCCAAAGCATAATTTACAAGTCTGGTAACAATTTGCTCTGTTCCTAATATTTTCCTTGTATTCTTCAACATGCACATGTTGCCTTTCACCAATTCTCCCCAAAAGAGCCGCATTATTAGCCCCAAAGAATATAGTGGTAGCGATCGGAGGCGTTGCAGATCCCTGCCAATCAGTCAGAAAAGATTCCCACTTTGAGATCAAAAATTGAAATGAAGTATAAGAAACTGAACCAACATTAAACTGGGGTTAAAAGAAAAATTAACAAAAAGTAAGGTTTCTAAAAGGTATTTACCAGTACACTGAGGTGCATAGAATTAGGAAAGTAAAAACGAAAACGCTAAGGAACAAAACAAAGATGATACAGAAAAAAATTAACTTCATTGTGCAAAATTCAACAAGCAGCCTGTAGATATCCTGGGATCCAAATATCAAACAAACGCACAAATCAAATGTTTAACATTGAACAAAACTAGCAAAGGAAATCTCTATTTTACATTACAACGTTAGAACATCTATATTTCAATTTAGACATTCTTTATCCTAAAAATTACAATCCACACCATAATTAATTAATCAAATTGAAAAATGAAACCTTGCGAGAATAAGTATCAGCAAGAGCAGCACCCCCAACCACCTAATTTGAAAGATTGATCTGTAATTGAGTCCCCAAACAACACTATTTGAGGCCGGAAAAAATAATAGCACATGCCGGTGCTAAGAAAGCCAACTAACCTCTTTTCCTTTAACGATTATCACGCTCACACCGTTCGGTTTAATCCAAATTAGTTTTTGAACAAACCTCACCTACAGAGACACACACCCAATCCACAAAACTCATATATGCATTTCATCAAACATGATATAAGCATGCTGGCTTAATTAAATGAAAAATGAAACCTTGCGAGAGTAAGTATCAGCAAGAACAGTACCCCAACCACCTAATCTGAAAGATTGCTCTGTAATTGAGTCCTCAGACAACACTATTTGAGGCCGGAAAACATAATAGCACATGCCCGTGCAAAGAAATTAATTGGTCACAAATTATTTCATGGTCACACATCAAAAATTTTACAGGTCACATATTATTTCGAAATCACATATCATTCAAATTATAGGTCAGGTCATATAAGTTACAGTTTCTTGGTCACAAATTACTTTTCGTCACAGACACCTAATATATAGTCACAAATCAGCCAAATTGTTGGTCACAGACAATTAAATAGTTGATCACAGACACCCCCACCCGTCACACCCATATCCACAACCATCACGACAACATCCAGATCCGCCACAACCACCATCTGCAAAAACATCCAACCCAAACACCATCACCACCACCCAACACAGCCGACCCACACCCCCCACAAACAATCCACCAACACAGTAGATCCCCAACAACCAACCAACACACCAACAGCGACATGACCCACACACCACAGCCAACCCACTCACCTCGACGCTAGTAACAGTGACCCACACCACAGTCGCTAGCAGCGCCGCCGTTGCGATTCACAGCAGCAGCAGCAGGTGCTGCTGCGACTCGCAGATATGAATCACAGCAGCGTCGAGGAACTGCTCAACGCTGCTAGGGAGGGAGATGGGGATGGGGATGGGGATGGGGATGGGGAGGGGAGGGAGATACAGAGAGAGGGGGGGAAGGAGAGGGGAGGGGAGGCGAGAGGGAGGGAGGGATGTGAGGGAAATTGAGTGATAAATTAGGGTTATGTTTTATTATATAGTACCTAATTTTTGAATGATAAAACTTAGTCCCTGATTTTTGAATTACAAATTTTAAGCACCTGAGTTTTTATAATTTCCCCCTACCTAAATTATAACCCAGCCCGATGGTGCTAAAACCCAAATTATAACCCGGTCCATCTAAACCCCCAACAACGATCCAAACCCAAACCCAGATCAACAGTAATCCAAGAAGCTACACTAAAACTCAGCCCAAAGTCTACCCAAATCCAAACTAATACCCAGCCCAACAGTGACAGAACCCAAATTATAGCCCAGCCATCACTGACAGCCAATCTGTAACCATTTATAAAATACCATCTCTGCTAAACTAGGGTTTCACGACTCTCTCCCATCTCAGTCTCAGCAAAATCCCCAGCCGTAGCCGCTTCACAATGGTTGCTGCAAAGAAAACTGTACTTCTCTCGCTCTGTCTTTCATCAGATCTTGATCTAGTTTTGATTTTCGTTTCACACTCAAATCTAAACCTTTATAATTCTTTTATTTCTCTGTTTCTATTTGTTTTACAGAAAAAGACTCATGAGAGCATCAATAACAGGCTCGCTCTTGTTATGAAGAGCGGAAAGTACACCCTTGGTTACAAGACCGTACTCAAAACTCTCCGTAACTCCAAAGGTTTTTATTTTTTTGAGTAATCGAAATCATTTATTTGTTATATTTGAATTTTGTAAATTTGATTTTCCTTGTTTAATGATTTTGGGGGGAATTAATGATGATAGGGAAACTGATACTGATATCGAACAACTGTCCACCACTGAGGAAATCTGAGATCGAGTACTATGCCATGCTTTCAAAAGTTGGCGTACACCACTATAATGGAAGTAAGATTTAGTTCTTAAAATCATTTTTAAGGGTTTCGTGAATTTTCCTTTGATTAATGTCGTGGATTTTCTCTCTACTGAGGAAAATATCTTTAATCCAAAGCATGCTGCATCCCTGATATTTTCTGATAGTTTGGAATAGGTACTTATAGTTGTTATAAGTTGGCTTCTCGGTAACTTTAAGGCATAGTTGATGGCCTAACTTTGTTCTGCCCAATTTGGTGCAATGGGATATAGCATCGTTTTATATCATTATAGGTAGTTTTATTATAGGAACTGATATGAGCAACAGAACATTAGTAAAGAATATCAATTTGACATTTTAAATAGACAATTTTTTAGGTTGAGGATATTTGTGTAGCGATCTTAAATCTGTGTTGTGGTGTGGTGAAATGTGCCATGTTTCTGTTGTGTGTTTGGATTGTAAGATTTAAGCTATCGGCTCTTGTGATGGTGAGATCTGATCAGTTTTACCAAGTCAAATAAGTGTCTAGTTTTCAATGAAAGTTTGATAAAAAATTCCTTATACATGATTATGGATGGAAGTAATGAATTTCAAATCCTTAGCCAGATCCATTAAATTTTTTATATTCTTAGATAGATGAAATCACCCTGAATTAAGAAATGATGTATTGGTACTTTTCCAAAAATCGCTTGTCGGTATATCCGACACTTGTGGTGTCGGACTCGCGTATTCGTATCGGCGTAGCTATATACATTCAAATAATAGCTAGGCATTCTCTAGGAGAATGATTTTATTTAAATGCTATTGGTGCCAAATAAACAACCCCTTACATGCTAACTTTGGCAAATGAGGTTAGGACTTGAATATATCTTAAATCTCTTCTCCAAATTTTCTTGAACGTGTATGAACGACATTTCACAATTTAAGTTCACTTAACAAGTAAAGTTCTCCAAATTTTCGTGCAGGTATCTTAAGGTCTGTACTTGAGATGAGAAATCATTTATTTTGTTTGAGAACTGTACTCGAGATAAGAAAACTTTTTTTTTTGCCTGGGTTGTGCTGAAGTGTCTTCTTTCATTGTTTTCTTTCTAGATAATGTTGACTTGGGAACTGCATGCGGCAAATACTTCCGTGTTTCTTGCCTAAGCATTGTTGATCCAGGTATCTCAAATTTATGTTGCTTTAGTTTTCTTCCCCATCATTTATGTCATCTTGACAATACTTTTACTTCTTTGCAATTCAGGTGACTCGGACATCATTAAGTCGTTGCCCGGTGAACACTGAGAAGATTTTTTTTTCTTTGTATCGGTCATTTTGGACTTGAAGAGTTTCCTTTTTTCTAAATGCTAGTAGAGAACTCTCCAGGTTTTGAAAATTTAATCTATATTTTAGTTTTGGTTGTTTTCCTTGCTCTAGTGAACACGGTTTTGGGACCTGTCAATTCACATTTCATGATGCTATAGTAGATGTGCAATTTCTTCATGGTGCTTGAGCATGATTTACATCTTGTTTTCTGTCTAATATTGAGAATCGGAATCTCACATGATATTGTTATATGCTTGGGGAATACTCCTGTGAATTAAATGAATGAATGACCAACACAAAGAATATAGGAGTAATATTAATTTTTGTTTTTGTATTTTTACAAGGACCTATGTCACCTTTTGGTATGTCGAACTAGTCTGACAGCATGTGAGAGTTCTGTCCAATAACTTGGCATGGATCAAAATTTTGGTTGCACTCGTAAAAGTGAATTCTTGAGCAATTTTTGGAGTTGACGTTTGAGATTTGTTACTATACCTTTAAGATTTTTTTAGGGAAGAATACATAAATCAAGTTTTTACTTATACACATTTCAAAAATACCAAAACATGTTTCAAATTTCAAAATTCAGGTTTCTTTTAAATTTTTAATTATGAAATTATAATTATTAAATTAATTTATTATTAATATTTAATTTTACTATAAAATAATTAACCCACCCTCACTATAATTGGTCACAAACAACCTAATCATTTGTGACCACCCCCAGATCATTTGTGACCACGACTTGACACTTTCCCCTATCAGCGGCTCCACCACTGTAGCCGTCCGACGGTCCGAGTAACCAAAACAACACAAGATGGACCACTGACGCCACTGCTAACAACAAAACCGCCACTAGATTCGTCGCCGATCCACCATAACAAAAAAAAAAAAAACACCACGGATAACTAGGTCACGGACCAAAAAAAAAAAATCAACAACCGTCCACAGATCCACCACCACCGCTCACCCACACACAGATCCGCCACCACACCCAGAGATCTCACACACCCACTGCACTGCCATTTTATTAAACAAAAAAAAAAAAAAAAAAACAAAAAACAAAAAAAAAAACAAATCTGCCGTTCAGCAGCGGCTGCTGAACGGCAGCGACCTGGCTGAATCGCACGGTCGGCTGCCGTTCGACGGCGTGGCGGACTGCTCAGCGTCCACACCTGGCCGATCGGCGGCGTCGCAGCGACGACGCTGCTGAATCTCAGCAGCGTCCTCGTTGCTGCAGCGACGACGCCGAGATTCAGAATAGCGTCTTCGCTGCCGCGATTCAGCAGCGTCGTGGCTGCTGAATCGCGGCTGCCAAAAATAGGGGGGACGGGGAGAAGGAAGCGAGAGAGAAGAATGAGGGGAAGGGGGAGGGGGAGGGGGAGGGGCGGCGGATCTGGTCGGAGCGGGCGGCGGTGGGTGTGAAGAGAGAGGTTGGAGGGGAAGAAATGGGTGAAATGTCTAGGGTTTCTTCCTTTTATTATATATATATATTTCAAAATAAAAATTAAAAATATAAGAAAAAAAATAAAAAATATTTTTAAATTATTAAATAAAACCTGATTTTTGAAATGTTGAACTTGTTATTGGATTTTTGAAATTGAAAACCTATTTTCAGGTGTGGGTGTAATTTCGGCATTTTTTTATTATTTTTTTATTACTAAGGGTCTGTTTAAGTTGGATTAAAGTCTGATCTTAATATAAGTCAAAGTGAAACAATCAATATTAACCATATCTTTTGTGGGTATCATATCTTTTCAACCACACAACAAAAATTAATATTACTCTTATATGAAATTTAATATTAAAAATTAATATTACTATTTAGGTTGGATTAAAGTCCGATTTTAATTTAAGTCAAATTGAAACAATCAATATTAATCACATTTTTCGTGGGTATCACATCTTTTCAACTACACATTTCAAATTTTTTTATCACAATCTATTAAAAATTTAATTTTAATCTCCATCAAACATTCTCTAAACTTCGCAACGTGTGGGATATTATTGATTGAAATTACTTTCGTTTCTTATTTTTTAAACGGATGACCGGCATCACAGCAGGCACATCACCATTATCATTAGATGTCTAATCATAAAGATGAACCATCCACATAAGCAAGGTGTATTTCATTGCTAGCTACACAAGTTGGTCGATATTTGGCCAATAGTCTTCTCAAAGTGACAATGGGATGCTATGGAAAATATGGATTTTGTTTATTTTCTATATCTAACCCCCTTGTTTGGGCTAAATTTTACAAAGAAAATGCATTTTGGAATAACAAAAAGTTGGAGAATGCATGGTTGAAAAATAAAAAAAGGTTTTGAATTTGCGTGTAAAATTATTTTATTGAAAAATGTGTTGTAAAAATGAGTGTTGAAAAAATGAATTTTGTCAATAATGGGGCTAAAACGGGGCTAATGTTGTGTTATTATGTGTTTAGAAAGTTTTTTTTCTGTCTGAACATTTTATTGAATTATTTAAGTGATGAAATATAATACAAGACACAATTAAATCAAACTCGATCATCATTCCCTCGTGATATTTTATTTAATTGGATAATTATATTATGATTTTATTTCGCATACGATGACTTTGTCCGGACATAACTATTTGAAATATTACGCCTTTAAGTGAAATTAGAACATAAAACTTTCTAACGATTGGAAATCGACTATGAAATGTAAAAATAGAACTCAAAATTTACTCAAAATCACAAAGCAAATTAAGGATCTAAAAATAGTACATTACATTACAACACGAAAATCTTGTTCGATAGTATTCAAAATTAAAAGGGAGCTATCATTCACAAAGACAAAATGGGTGATGGTCAAATATGAAAATATATGTGGTCACTGCATACTAGAGAGATGTAAATTTCGAATAGTCTTATTTTTAAAATTGTGTTTTGAAACATTTCTAATTATGTATTTTCCCATAAAATAATATTTTGACATTTTCACATCAAAATGAACATAGTACTTAGTTCTTTTCATTTTATTTTTTCAATTAATGCTTATTGGTGTTTCCAAAGTACATAAGTCCTAGATATTAAGATGCATTTTTGGTTGAGTTATGGTGCAACTTGTCATATATATTGGGTCATGTTGGATTTTCCGTTCTATCCCCCAATCAAGATTTTTCCTACTGCGTCCAAGAAAGATAAATTGAATCATCAAAATTTGAAGCATGAAAACGCAATTAGATCCATTGTTTGGGAGGTTCACATTACTATTATCAAATAGAATAATTTATGGTTCGTATGATTGGACTTTAAAAAAATGAAATGCCGAGGGCTCCATTTAGAGAAAACCCAATATCGAGGTTGATCCTTATCCAGAATAGAACATAATCCTAAAAAGAAGGAAAACATTCATTTAGGAATGAGAAAATACCATAATAATTTGGATTGAATCATGATGAAATAATACATTAAATTGGAAGTTGGTTCGATAAGGATAGTGACTTTATTTCTATTATAAGGAAGTAAATTAGTCTTTATTGAAAAATCGAAGAAAAAATCATTTCATTAGAAGGCACAAAAAATTGTTATGAAGCAAATGGTACTGCATTGCCTAAAGTTCGAAATATATTTTTCTTATTTTGCTTAAAGTTTGAAACATTACATTGTTAAAATTAATTTTTCAAAATATTTATTTTATCATAAATTTAGGATGAATTGTCCAAATACATGTTTAGTTGATAGAGCAACTATGATATTCGATGCTCCTGATAAAAGTTTTTTTTTTTTTTTAAATTTTACATTAGTAGAAAATAATATTAATACGATATCAAGAACATCGAATATCATTGAAGGCTCCAAAAAAACTTATATTATTTTATCAAATAATACAAAATTATATATTGACGATACACTTTATTCTAATAAATTCAGAAGAAATTTGCTTAGTTTAAAGATATCCACTGTAACGAATATCACAATGAAATGAATCAAACATTATCACGAATCCGAAGTTCGTTGATTCAAAAATAATTCTACTTTGACATAATCAGTGAGATCATCACTAGATCAACAATGACAAGAAAAGATGATTTTAATAAATATTAACTTTAATCCAATAATTTCCTATTTGAAACTTGTTCTCTTTATTGAGTTAATCATCAATCATCGCTAGTTAAAGTTAGAACTAAATTTCTATATTTCTGAAAATTAATTAAGGTGATATATAAGGCACCGTTACCCTCCACGTTGACCATCTAAATATTATTTGTACATAATATATTTGATATATTTATTAGATGATTGCATGATGTTCGCAACTCAAAGTTTGCGAAATTACTGCTCAAAATTTAGACAATGAGCATAAATTTCAAATGATACAATCAAGACGATGTGTTTTGTTAATGCTAATAAGCCTAAATCTAAATATTTTAATAAGTGTTGGTTGATATGACAATAAGGTCCAGTTTGTCCCTCATTATTCCAAAATATTGTTTGTTGCAGTAAGATTCTCCACTACACATTTACCCAATAAAATATTCTACACATATACCAATAAAATTATTTTAAATTTCAACCACACATTCTCCAAAAAATACTATTCATTACTCAATTTCTTCTACAATAATGAGAGACAAACACACACTAAATGATTTAACACTTAAGTGCCTCCAAATTATTTTATAAACCATTACTATGAGAACAAAGTATTTCCCATTTTTGTTTAGGGAATGCTAATACGCATAGTGCCAACATCAAAGTCTCCCTGTCATAATTAGTTTTTGGTCAGAGCTTAATACTTTACATCTAATGATTTTTGAAAGTGCAATATATGTATAATTTCTCAACTGCGATGCACTGAGATGGATATTGAAGAATTCTGATAACACAAGTTTAGTTTGAACCATTATAAAATATCTTAAACCCTAATGAGTGATATTTTACAACGCGATTTGTTGACTGTTAATTTGATTGAACTATTTTCCCAGTATTAGGGTATGAATTAAAAAGTTGAAAATAATGTATATCTAAACCTTGCAAAAGACAATTCGAACCTGAAGTTCAAAAAGTAATTCACTTAGATGTATTGGCTGACCAAAGATAGTAACAATATCTCACACACTAGTGTTAAATGTTCCAACTCGAATTGACTAGTGAATGGATAATTTGTTAACATTATATTTGTTATATCAATAACACGTCTGAAGCGTGATGATATTAGGTTCCAAGCCAAATTCCCTAAAAAGAAAAATGGAGCAAACAAGGAAGTTTGTCACATTTTATGAGGCATATATTCTTGAAAAATATATAGACACAACTAATTATAAAATCATAGAAGTTCAAATATTCGAATATTGAAAGTAAAGATATCTAAATAAGTTATGTCATTATTAGAAATGAAATGAAATCGAGAAATAAAAAGTTGTTGACAACACTTTTGCACGTGATATACAGGGGCGGACCCAAGAAATTTTTTCAGTGCGGGCGATATTTTTATAAAAAAAAAAATTATAACGCAAACATTATACTAAAATGAAATGCTTTACAATTTTAAATGAGTTTTATTAATTAGCATTACTTGGTTTCAGAATTTTCCCCAAACTAGCATGGCACAGGCAACAGCAACAAGCCAACAACACTTGTGGTTTATATTTATTCCTATTTCCTCAAAATTTTCCTTTTCAAATTTTTCCCCAACCAGCAACCAGGCAACTGCACGGCAACAGGCACAGTAACAACAGGCAACAGTCAACACTTGAACTCTACAGACTACACTCTTGACTCTACAGGATGATTCAGAAATGTTCTTATTTATAAGTACTAGAATGCAGAAGGATTCAATATGAAACTTTGGCAGAAAATTGTGGTAAATATTTTACTAAGATTAGTGGACGAGTTAATTGAGGAACATAATCAAGAATTAGCAGAAAAACAAGGAGACACCAATGCACATTTTGGTGAACTTGTTGACTGACAGCACATCCCTCTCTGTCTAATTACAGTAATATTCTATAATCTATGAATCTAAGCCAAAAAAACATGTCCAAATTCATACCAATATTACATTATATAAGTTTCTTAAATTATGAATTTGTAATCATTCAACAATTTTCTTTTCTCCTTCTCCAGCACCCAGGAAAAGTGAGTCAAGAAGAGGTCAATTTGAGTCCAGGATCCAGAGAAATTACCTCGCATGAACCTTGAAAAGGAAAATTTGAAAAGATTGAGTTGTAATAATGGTGAAAAGAAGAGAAGTCTCATTACGAATTCAGTTGCTTCATCACATTCTTTAGCAGGAATGGATTTGTCGAATTTTTCTGTCAAGATTGAGTACGAACAAGAAGGTGCTGCACAAGAAGAAATATCAAAAAAGAAGGAATGGAGATTGCAAGGGCCAGCCGCCAGTGTTGGGATGTAGGGCTAAGGGCTTGTTGTATACATTTTGGGCCAAATAATTGAGCCACTTGGTTTTTTTTTTTTGTAATGGATTGCTGAAAAATTTGGGGCGGCCCAAATCCCAGTGCAAGCATCTGCCTGCACTGGGCCTGAACTGGGTCCGCCCCTGGTGTTATACGTCTTCATATTATGAATAGTAAGGAATTAAAATAAATTCGTCGAAGCGAAATAATGATTGGCCATTAAAAAGGATACAATCCTTGTAAATTTGAATTTATTAGAGAAACTTGAACTTTCTGGACCTGCTGTCCGAAATGTTGATAAATCTTATATGGAGATATGCTTGAAGGCTATAACAAAACAATATGAAATATAATTCAACAATAATTGTACTTAAAGGAAACTGTATCAAAGGGAACATGATGACATATATATATATTTTTAAAAATATCCCATGCACATGAGATTCAGAAGAATGGCGACATCGATCAAATTTGCTCAAGTGACAATGTGGTTGATTTATTCACAAAAATATTGCCGAGACAGTATCAGGGAGAGTAGTTGTACCTTTTTCCTTCAATTATGTTTTATTCCACTTGATTTTTCTGGTAAGGTTTTAACGAGACAATATTTATTTTTAATACTTCAAAATAACATATTTTTTTTCCTTCGTTTGATATTTTTGTCCAATGAATTTTTGTCAAACAAGATTTTAACGAGTCAGATATTTTGTAATGTGTCATTTAATTATGAGTGTTGTAAATAATATGATTATTAATGAATGACAATTATACTCTTGCAGTTCTATTTTTTGTTACCATTGTATTCCTAATTCTTCCATATAAATATGAGGTTTTTATTATCAATATAATACACATAAGTTTATCGACTTCTTTATTCTCATCTATTTTTCTTTCTATTTTATAGCAATAAACTCTTTTTTGAGTGCATTATAGTAATAACTTCTATATTTGAATAATATATCTAGATAATTACATTAATATCATAATTTTATTTATTGTATTACATTTTAATTTTACTTAAAAGTCCTTAACATGTATTCATTACAACATTTATGTCTCTCACTTTTTTCGTTGAATACTATTTTTAACCTTTCATCAGTTAACATATTTTGTCTTTGATGAAAATTGATGTCAAAATATTTTATTTATGTACTTTGGAATGAGATAAAAATATTTTAACGCACTTTTTGCATTTATTATTTTTAAGAAACACAGTGGAAAAAAGCCTTTTTAAGTACAAATGATATAATGAATAAAAATAGAGGACTTTAAGTGCAAATAAAATATTGTATATATTAGAAATTATAGCGTTGAATGTAGCTAAAAAGAGGAAGGTCAAAAATTGCAATAATATTACAGTCAAATTCCAAAAATCTGCAGGGATGAAGGCAATGACTAGAAAATACACGTCTATAAAGATATAGATACAAGATTACACCAACTCAATTTCTCAATAATCTACCTATTGAATACAAACGCATAAAGAATGTGCTATTTCTCATAATCTTCTTCATCTTGTGAAGCTTCCCTAGGGTTTCTGGAAGCGGCCCACAGTTTTTTTGTTATAAACTGATCAGGTAACTCAATTTTAAATCCTCAGTTTGCTTCTTTTTTTTCTTTTTTTTTGTTTGGCTTCGTTTGCGTTATTATTATTTTTTAAATTTTTTGTTTGCAGCCCAATTCAACAACCTTTTGCAAATTTTGTACCAACCCTTTCTTTGCATTTGCTCAATTGGGTGATTTACGTAGCCCCCCTTTGGCTTAATTGGTTAAAGATTTATCCTTTTTCCCCATTTTTTGCTGGTAACTAGGGTTTACTCTTGAATGAAATTGATTTATGGGTCTTGTGGTGCTTATATATCTTGTTTTTGTGCAGTAAAAAAAGTGTTGCCGGTGAAGGGCGCATTCGGAGAGGTGGGATGAATAGTGTGTTCAACGAAGAGATACTTGCAGACAAGCTCTCAAAGCTCAATAACACCCAGCAGTGTATTGAAAGTATGTCCCTTCAATTATTTTTGCTATTTGTGATTTGAGTTTTTTTTTCATTTTCGGCTGAAAAATATAGACACGCTGTGAAATTTTTATGCTCTTCTTGAAAATAAATGAAAAAGAATATTTCACATATCATTTTTTATGTGTTTTGTTTATTAGCTAGTCACGTGATTTCATTAATTCACAGATTTTTTGCTTGTTTATAGAATTTGATTAGTAGAGTTTGTCATCATAAAATATTAAATAAAAACAGAGGGGGATTTTGCATCCTGCATATGGCCATGGATCTTCCTTGATGTAATTCGGTTCTTCTTTATTAGATGGTAATAGGGTTTTGATTCTATATATTCAAAGTCGCCCCTTGTTTGCTCTTGGACTAAGAGGCAATCCTTAATATGGACGCATGCCTAAATTCAGCATGTTTAGATTTGAACATAGAACCGGAATAATTTTGCTGTTAAAGATTTCTCTTTTTCTAAAGCACCATTTTCTTGTTGGTGATCTAAGTCTGATAATTCTTGTTTGCTTTTGCCTCTTACAATAATGTCAACAAATGTTATCATGTATTACATTTCAGATTTTTCAAAATATATTTCTACTTCATATAGCTTAATTTGATGACTAGTTTTCTTTGTAAACTTACCATGTCTAGTATGTCTACTTTTTCCTTCTTTATGACCTTTACTACCCTAAGACCATTTCCGTTGAAGATATATTTTGTACACACGAATTTGATAAGACTTTCATTGTGTACGACAATTCACTGTCCTTTGTAGTGTTACTTCATTCTGAAATTGCAAAAAAGCATAAACTGAAATTTCACATGTTTCAGTACATTTTGGCAATTTTATATGAGCATGTTTGGCTGTGGTTAAAAGTTAGTGAAGTCAGTTTTGTTAGTTAAAAATAACTTTGAAAATCGTGCATGGCAAAATAAGTTACTTAAAAGTAAGTTTGACTTCTAAGCACATCCAAACATGCTCCATTATCTTGACTAGACCTAACTGCATTAGATGAGTACCCTTTTTGTGCTACCTTATACTTGCTAATCTTTCTTGATAGATATTTTTACCTTCTCTTTCTATGTAGCTTTGTCGCACTGGTGCATTTTTCACCGTGGTAAAGCAGAGCAAGTTGTTGCGACATGGGATAAACAATTCCATAGTTTGGAGATGGTTAAGAAAGTGCATCTTCTGTACCTTGCAAATGATATCCTGCAGAACAGCAAGCGTAACGGAAATGAATTTGTCTCCGAATTTTGGAAGGTTCTTCCTTCAGCACTCAAGGAGGTTATGAAGAATGGGGATGATCGTGGACAGAAGGCCGTCTCAAGATTGGTAAGGAATTTTCCTTGCCCTTTTCTTCCATTAGTGTCTCCAATTATTTTTCATAGATTGTTTGGAAGAGCTTTTATTAAACTGTTCAAATCCAGATTATTACATCATATTTTGCCCCATGTTGGAATTATCAATTTCAACAACTATAGGTGAGCACCATATCGGTTGGTTGGAGTGGCTTGACTAATATGAAAATCTTATTATTAGGTCAATATATGGGAAGAAAGGAAAGTATTTGGATCCCGTGCTCAGAGCCTTAAAGATGTAATGCTTGGAGAAGAATTACCCCCACCATTGGAGTTTGGGAAGAAACGTTCTCGTTCTATCAGAATAAAGAGAGACTCTAGATCTATCAGAACGGTGAGGTTAACTATTCCATGCATGTTTGGTGTACAGTATGGGACAATATAGTGAACAAGATTTTACGTTCTTTTCTTCCTTAGTACTGTCTTGTGCTAATCCTCCCAACCAAACATGTCATTAATGCTTTATGTAGTGCTAACTCTATAGATATTTGATCCTGTATTATGCCTATCCTTTACCAACATTTTTGGATACTTATTCTGCATGTGTTGCTTTTGAAAACAGAAATTAACCATTGGTAGCACTGAAGAAAAAATTGTGTCAGCTTTTAACTTGGTGCTCAGCGAACATCCCGTTGAAGATGAAGAAATGAATAAGTGCAAGTCTGCCATCCAACGTGTGAGAAAGATAGGGAAAGATGTCAATGTTGCCTTAACAAAAGGTAGGCTGGTAATTCCATAAAATTTACCATTTCTGTGTAGGTTGGAATTGGTTTTTCATTTTGGAACTATAGGCAACGCTACCAGTAAACCCCTTAAAAAAAGGTCCGACTTTTTTAAGTGCCATTAAAGATTATATGAGCATGTTTGGATAAGTCTAAAAATGTAAAAATACTTAGAAGTAACTTTTAAACTTATCCAAATATGCTCTCTTCAGCAATCTTCTTCTTGCCTGAGTTATTCATGGTTTGTGATGTGATGCTCTTAATTTTTTGTTAACAAAAAATTGCATCTTCCTTCTGTAGCCAAGGATCCAACGCGGAGGACCTTAGCCAAGGATCTAGAGCAGGAAGAACTTGTTTTGAATCAGTGCATTAAGAAACTTAAAGTTGTCGAAGCAAATAGAGTGATCCTTGTGTCACAATTACGAGAAACACTTCATGAGCAGGTATGAGATCATTTATTTACAAATATTACTTACTCTTTTGTATACTTGAAAAATTTGATGACCTTGATTGACGTGAAATTTCTTGTGGTTACCTGTATGATTGTTTAGGAGTCAGAGCTAGAGAATGTTCGGACACAAATGCAGGTTTGTACCTTGATTATTGCATTTTCATATTGAAGAAGTTCATGTCTATTCCATGATGCCACCTGCTTTTATTTTCTTGTGCTTTCTTGAAAGTAGCTGGCTGCTAAAAAGAGGTGCATCTTTAACTTTTATAAGAATTTATGGGTACACGTTGAATTCCTTTATCCTTGTGGAAACAAAATACATTTATTCTGAAGGAAGAGATATCACTTATTAGATGATTGAGATTGATGATAATACTCCTCAATGAGCAACTGGCAGTTTACAGGAGCTTTTGAGTAGAGATGTGGCAATTGTGAACTCTCATGAGAGTCGAGGCCTTCTATCTCATCATATGGTTGCAATTTATGATCAATATTGACGAGAAGGAAAAGATCATCGTGTCCCTTTGAAACTTTATGGCGATCTCGGACTGGAATTTAGTCAATTAAAATTTTCATCAGGAATGACTAATTGATCAGCTTTAAATTATGCTAACATCTATGCATTTAATCAATTTTCAGGTAGCACAGGGACAGGCAGAAGAAGCTGCAAATATGCGGAAACGTCTGAATGATGACCACGTGATAGATTCAAAAGCATCGATGGCATCGGCAGATACTAATACAAAACCAGCACAAACAACAAAAAAAACTGCTTCAGCTATTGCAGCTGAGGTCGCAGACAAGCTAGCTGCTTCGAGCTCGTCCCAGTACATTATGACCTCTGTCCTTTCTACATTTGCGGCTGAAGAAGCCAAAAATGCTGGGCTTATGAAGTCTGCAACATCCTCAACTTCTTTCTCATCAGTTTCCAATCCTCCAATGTCCAACCCTGTTTCTGATCAGACTGTTTTCATACCGGCACAACAACCTAATCCTCCACAAAACAACCAATATCAATCACATATGGTGCCCCAGCCATCAATCCAAGGTCAAATTTCCAACTCTCAATCTATGTATTATTCACTTCCTCAGCCACCTCAGCAGTATTTGCAGTCATCGGGTGGAATTGTGGCCCCGTATGATTATGGTGGTCTTCCTCCCCTGCCACCCGGGCCACCTCCACCCCCACCTCCATCTTACATGATGAACCCAGTGGTTCCTTTTACCCAGCAGCCACCTCAGATGACTCACCAGCAACCACTAGTGATGGGCAATCAGCCATCAACATTAGCTCAGCAGCAAATAGGACCCGTACCTCAACAACCGCATGCAACTCCTAGTTCTCATCCTCTTCCCCCATTTCAAGCCCCTGGAATGCCGTATTATGGTCACCCTTATCAATCGCACTGAGATTAGTCCAGTCTTTTGTTTGTGAAAATTGCAGGTTGAGTAGACACAGAGGTTATTAACTATACAGGTAGGCAATTGAAAATCAACTGGTTGTGCTGGTTATGAATAGCTATTTGTCTATCTTTAGAGCTAGTTCAGGCTTCCCTCCTCTACCCCTCATCATCGTTATCTGCTGAAAATTTTTCATGTGATAAAATTTTGTATTGCTTTTCAAATCATGTAAAAGATTAGTTTTTCTGATGAAGGTTTAGATATGGTTGCTCAAAAGGTTTTATAATTTCTCACTGCAGTTTCATAACTGGTTTTAGACCTTTGTAGGTCATATGTACGGTTTTCAAATTTGCAGATTCTTTCAATGTTTTAGAGCTCCGCACTCTGGCGCTCCTATCCACAACAGTTCTAATTTATTTTTGCTATACGTCCGCAATGACTGAATAATCGTCAGTCGTTATCCATAATGCTAAGAAGTGACATCCAACGACCATGTCGACAACATTGTGTTAAAAACATGAAATTTATTTATATTACTAATTTTATGAAAGTCATAATATGAAATAATTACGCTACATTAACATCTTGAATGACATTGTGGACGACAGAAACGTCACGTGACATGGTTTCATCGGACCATTTAAAAAACAATCAACAATGTCATCCAATTAATTTTTTTACAAACAGTGTTTACAAGTGTTACACTGCCACACAATCAACAATGTCATCCAATTAATTTTTTTACAAACAGTGTTTACAAGTGTTACACTGCCACTGTAGACCATCGTTGACCACTAATAACATTCTTTGTGTTACACTACTGGTGCTGGTCTCACTAGTAATAGTTATCGTTCTACCATATCGCTATTGCTGCTAAAGCCGCCACCACTTGTACCACCGTGTTACGCCACCCGCCACCATTTCCATCGTGTGCACCACTCCACCATCTTTACACTGCCACTAGCCACCCCCACCAGATCTGAAATCACAAAAATCACCACCACAAACAACCACCTCCCCAAACTGCTATCACCACCAACACCACCCAATATCACCACTGGTAGAACCACCACAAAATGCCACTCTCATTGTGAGCCCATCTCATAACCACCACCAACACAAACATTATATAAGTCACCATAAAAAACCCTCTAAAAATTCAATAAATCTAGAAAACATTTCAAAAAAATCAAATTTGGGGTAGGTTACACTGGTGGAGCAACAAGAAGGAAATGAGACTAATCCAATGCACTGGGTTCATTCATGTACACGATTGTATATACTAGGCTAGATGTAGCTCATGCAATAACCACACTAAGCAGGTATGGCTAATCCACGTCTTGAGCACTAGGAAACATTAAATTGGTTGTTAAGATGTCGTAAAGGAACTTCTTACCATGTGGCAAACAACTAGCAAATAAAATGAGGCCCGCACTTCACATCACTATCCCACTTGTCTAGTGAGGTCATAGTTGAGGTAGTCGAACTGATACATCATCTCAACCAAGGTACCATATAGAGATCGACTCTCCATTATCTAGGCGAAGTTCTATAATCCACTGTAGAGTAAATCCGAGACAATTAGTCTTTTAATGAGAGAAGATATCTCCCACTTTACCTATTTCAAGAGTTCTTTCGTTCAAGATCTTTTGATTGATTAATGTAACATCTTTGTTGTGAGACGATCACGATTAGCTTCTCAGACCTAGACTATAGGGTGACACTACTTTTCAGAAATATTAAACTTCCCTGAACCTAGGATTGATGTAGTGATACCTATGAGAAGACGCCTCAGCTATCAGGATGAGGTCACATGTCTTTTCATCCAACGATAGTTATTACTCATATTAGGGCTGTAAGCAAAAATCGTCAAACCGGAAAATCGAACCGAAATCGCATTTTAGAAACTGTTGGTTTGGTGCCACGTGGACCCGTCAACGAAATAGTTTTGAACCAAACCAAACCGATAAAAAAAAGTTTGGTTTAGGTTTGAGAATTTTAATTGCAGTTTAAAACCAAATCAGACCGGCGAAAACATATATATAAATAAAAAAAATGAAAATTTCTAAAAAATCCAAATATGTAAAATTCAATGGTTTTGTCATGTGTGGGTATTTATGTCAATTTCTAATTTTCTATTACAAATATATTATTATTACCCAATAATCCTAATTTATATATAATAATCTCAATACTAACCTAATATATCAAAAGCCATTTTCCTCTTCAGAATTTAGATGAACTTCAGCCGACACCCTACACAGCCTTGAGCCACCAGTAGCACACCAAATCGGAGACAAAGAGATCTTGGGTCTTCGGTGATATATTTGCTACGAATAAAATTTCAGATCAATAATTTTTTTGAGCAAATTGAGGTAAGAAATCTGAAATTATATGGGTTTCGCATTTCTCTCAACTATTTGATGATTGTGAAATAAATTTATTCACTTTGATGGAAATGGTTTATCTACTATGTACATGATTTTATTCTATTTGTGTGGACATACTCTTGTTTTGTGACTGAATTAGGCATGATAAAACATGTCAATAGAAGCTAAAAATTGTTCATGTGCAATTTGATATGTGGATGAGCAATTTAATAAACTAAAAGAAATCCACAATAATTCTAGTGGCAACTATACTTGCATCAATTTAATTGTTGTGTTTTATTGTATGCTTAGATGTTTTGATAAACTGTTTCTTTAAGTGTTTTGAATTAATAAAGATGATATCTATTCAGTTAGCCTATTAAAGTCTTGGATTTTGATTCAGTAGGCGTAAAGTTTATCATTTAAGTGTTGCCTTATTAATGTCTCAGTAACTGTATTATGGAATTATATGCTTTCAAATAAATATTTAGTTTATAAGTGTTTTGGGCCTTATATTTAGTTTATTAGACTTGTATTGTAACGTCATCGTAACGTCTTAGCCTAAAAATGGTGAACAAAAACCTATTATTATGATTTCACTTGGATTTAGTTGGTATTTAAATTTATAGTAGATATATTTAGTTGTTTTACATTTATTGCTAGTAAGATATAAATATTTATAGAATTTAATGAATTAATGACATAAAAGTACATAAGCAAAAAAATAAACGACGAAATCGGCGGTTTAAAACCGGACCAAACCGTTAGGTTTAGGTTTGAGTTTTTTTCAAACCGTTCAAAATGGTTTGGTTTAGGTTTGAGTTTTTCTCAAACCGATTTAAACTGTTTGATTTGAAAATCTTTCAAAAATCGGTAAAATCGAACCGCTTACACCCCTAACTCATATTCTACTATAAAAGCTCACAATTAGTATCATTTGAAAGTAATGCAATTTTACACTCTCAATAGTAATATTGCTATCTCATTTTACTCTCATATAGCCCCGGTACCCTAATACTATTGTGATTCACGTCTTCCATACATCTCACACTCAAATATACTATACAAGTTGATTGACTTGATCGTCGAAGTGCTTACAGCTGTCTTCTCCACCTCTGGAGAAGGCCATGTACTTCTAACGATTAGTCCAAGTGTGTAGAGATAAGCTACGTGAATGGAGCCGAATCTGTTAGTCACATCATCCGTGCAGAAACTTAGGTCAATAGTGCCCTTTCAATTTAACCCAAGCAGATATGGATGCTAAGGTACTACCTCCAAACACGGTCACTTCTTGTTTATAAAGTTGAACATTAATTCTGGGTAACTTTTCTTTTGTGGATGAAAACTCGGTTCTAAAGGGCAGGACTTGGAAGCTATCCTATAAGTTTTGCTAGATTTGTTACACTAAGAGTATGTTTGATTGACTTTATTTTTAATGAAAAAAAAAAAGACTTTTCCATCCAAATTCTTACTTTTGAGGTATTTGATTAACATTTTTTTCAAGAAAAATATTTTTTAAAAGTTGGTCACGTGACCATATTTTCCTCAAAAGCAAGGAAAACATTTTCTTTATAGAGGTATGTTTTTATTTTTTAAGTTGAAAATTAAGTCAATCAAACACATTTAATTGATACTTTCTATGTAAATAAGTTTTAAACAATTGAATTGTCTATAACTTTATTTCTTTTCATATAAATTTCATGCTTGCAACCAAACATACCTTAAGTTCTCTGATATCAATGTGAAAATACGTAGGACTATGATATCAATAGAAACTTTGGTGCTTTCTTAGATCAGGGAGAACCGGAGAAGATATACGGTGCCAACAATGGTTTTGTAAGGTAATGTGTTGTCCTAAAGTACAAAATTAACTTATAATTATAAAGTTTACCTATAAGTAAAAAATACTAACTTAAAAGTTTAATTAAATATTTAACTTTATTTAACTTTTAAGTTACATATTAATTTATATGTAAAATGTTCACCTATAAGTAAAATATCACTTGTGAGTAAAAAAAATTATACAAGAAATTATAAACTGAAAATTTCACTAACAGATATATATGTAATCTTGTTCTTTTTTTTTAAAAAAAATTCAGAACTGGCGAATAATAAATTCTCAAGCATAGATTGGACTATTTTAAAAATTGGTATTAAAATAATTCAAAATCAGTCCGCTCATAAACACTCAAAATCGATAGTTTAAAAAACGCTTATAACCAATATCATGAAACTCCCAAGCAGTTCCTTAGTATGTAAGAGAAGATGCCAAAGGTGGATGAAGTATTCCTTATTTTCATTGCAGAATTGCAAGCGAATTTTAGGTCAATATTTCACCACCGTCTATATATATTGATGATGGATTTCCCTTCTTTTAGTATGTGAATTGAAAGTTTTTGAAATTTATCTTTACTTTTGAAATCTATCTTTATCGTGTCCTTTTTAGTGTTTCAGGGAAGATGCTATATGTGGCTGAAATATTCCTTATTTTCATTGCCAAATTGCAGTAAATTAATTAGTATGTTATTTCTAAAATATTTAGATGATCGATATAATGAAAGTAGTACTTCCATATTAATTATTTTATTACACACACACACGGAATTGATACTTATTTTATGCTAAGCACTAGGTGACATGGTATACTACAATAGGTGGTGTATCTGTTTTGCAACTAGCCATTATCTCACACTACCTATTATAGTATGCAATATCACTTGAGTGTTTAGCATAAGTTAAGTACCGGTACTTATAGAATCAGTCATACACACACTTCGATTTCAAATCAATAAAGCATGGTTGGGGGATTCACAACCCAAGTCATCGGGTCAAAGTTGAGGCCTAAAAATCCTACTTAAGCTTTGATGTTGTTTCTGAATTTTAGGTCAATATTTACCAAACTTAACTAAATTTTAGGTTGCAAGCAAGCAACCTTAGCTAAATTACGATTTACGAAGAGTGAGACCAAGTAAAATAATTAATAATGCTATCTAACATCCATGGTGTTAGAATATCATTTTAAATGTCATAATGTGATAGACTTAAGTAAAGGTGAAATTATGGAATTCATTTAATTGTGCCTATCATTTAATATTTGATTATTGGATTTAATCATCACAATAGGAAATTAATTTGCCTTTGAAATTAAATCCAAGTGAATAATGGATTGTAGATCAATTTGAGATCAATGGATGTTGTTTTTAAATTCTCATACATAAGGGTGAGATGATAACTTCGAAGGAGATTTTAATGGCCTAACCAAATGTTTCCTTCCTTATATCTTCTCCATTATTCTTCTTAGGTGCCTCCCTTTTAGGAAATATGAAAATGTGGCTAACCCTAAAACTTGAGAAATGTGCCCATAAATGGAATATTTATAATACTCAATTAGGGTTTCATAATTGCACAAATTTCCTTAGACTTTATTGTAGTAGACCAATTAAGTTACACACCTTTATTAGAGTAAAGAGAGAGACATAACCGAACTCGCAAGACTCAAGCTTCAATAGATGTTTCTAATTGGATCAACTCTTGACCAATTGAAATACATTTATTAATCCGGACTTATTCTACCAAAAAGTTGAAATTGCACTCTCGAGTCGAGTGATAGTTAGGAAGAAAAATATGATCCGATAAAAATATCCTTCAATTATCGTTCCACAAGTCAACCTCTATTTGACCGTCAATATGTTGAAACATGCAAAATGATTGTTTCGCCCTTCAACATGTATTAACCTCTAATCCCCTTTTCATAGGCAAATTCAATGTGATTAAATCACAACATAGAGCCCTACGATCTCGTCATCGGACTATTGAGCTCAGGTTCAATTGCCTATAGAAAATACCTTAGAGTGAATATCGTCTCATCATGATGATTAACATATTTCACTCGCAAGTATATGATCTCTAGTTGTTTCGACTCGATTTCCAAAGCACCGAGATCAATATTCTAATTAAGACTTCACTCATTGGTACCTCAAAAAACTTAAACTAGCAATCAAAGGTACATTACTCGCTCATGATTTAGGTAACTTGTTTGATAATCGAGTAGGGTCTCATTCCAAGAAGTCACAAATGAGTAATCTACGTGGCTCGTTCAATGTGTATCAAAAACACATTATTGTTCTTATTTTCAAATCTAGATAAATCTCAATAAGAACAATACAATCTTATTAACATAAATTATCCAACTTCATGTACCAATTGTGAATACCATATTTTGATCACATCACGAATTGTGTCTCACTATACCCGAATCGTTGAGTATACAATTTGTAACATCTTATATGATCATTAAATCTTAGATAATTATTTCAAATTGTAACACACGAATAATCGAACGTTAATTCATAATATCGTTTTACAAAATACTACTCGAAAGAGCATCAAACTAACAATCTCCCACTTGCCATTTTAGAGTATATGTGACATATCTAGAATACCCATCCTCTCAAGATTCCCATCAAAAACCTTATCTGGTAAGCTCTTGGTGAACGGATCCACAAGATTATCTTCTGATTCCATCTTCCTAACCTTTACATCTTATCGATGAACAATCTCTTTAACAAGATGATATTTCCTCTCAATGTGCTTGCCACGCTGATGACTCATTGGTTATTAGCATTGGCATCCGCTCCACTATTTTCGCAATAAAGTGTTATGGGTTCCATTGTCAGAAGTACCACGTCAAAGTCCAAAAGAAACTTCTTAAACCATGCAGTTTCTTTAGAGACTTCACAAGCAGCTACATATTCTACCTCCATGGTGGAATCAGCAATATAAGATTGCTTGATACTCATCCATATCACGGCACCATCTCCCAGTGTTAATACTAAACTCGACATATACTTCCTAGAGTCACGATCGATTGAAAATCAAATTAGTATATCTAATAGGATTCAGATCATGTCCTGAATATACAAGCATATAATCTCTCGTTCTCCGAAGTTACTTGAGTATATGCTTCACCACTATCCAATGTTCTGGTCTTAGATCAGACTGATAACGACTAACAATACCCACAGCATAACAAATATTCGATCTAGTGCAAATCATAGCATACATGAGGCTCTCCACAACCATAGTATAAGGAATCTTCTTCATGTAATCTATCTCCATTGGAGTTTTGAGAGAATTCTCCTTAGATAGATGAATTTCATGTCTAAAAGGAAGTTGTCCATTTTTGAGATTTTGCATTACGAATCTAGATAATATATTGTCAATATATGAACATTGGGATAATGCTATTTGTATGTTTTTCCTATCTCGTAAGATAGATTCCCGATACATAACTAGTTTCTCCCAAATCCTGCATATCAAACGTGTCGTGACAACCATTTCTTTACATATGATAATGTCCCTACATCATTTCTAATGAGTAGAATGCCATCCACATAAAGAATTAGAAAAACTACTTTATTCCATTGTATATGCTTGTATACACAAGGTTCATCCAGATTTTGATCAAAATTATAGGTCTTAATGGTTTTATCAAATCTTATATTCCAAGACTTAGATGCTTATTTAATCCTTAAATGGACTTCTGCAGCTTGCAAACTTTCCTTTCATGGCCTTCTTACACAAACTCCTCAAGTTACATCATGTAGATGGTCTTGTCAAGACGTCCATTTAAAAATATTGTCTTGACATCCATTTGCCAAACCTTATAATCATAATGAATGGCAATGGATAAAATGATTCGAATGGATTTAAGCATGGCAACCGGTGAGAAGGTTTCTTCATAGTGGATACATTCTCCTTGGATAAAAACATTGGCCACTAGCTTTGCTTTGAAGGTTTCAATCTTCCCATCTATACCTTTTTTTTCCTTTTATAGACCTATTAGCATCATATAGGTTTTAACCCATTAGGTGCATCCGCAAGATCCCAATCCTTGTTGGAATACGTAGATTCCATCTCTAAGTTCATGGAAGATTTTCATGATTTAAAGTCATCCTCCATCGCTTCTTTAAATGAAGTGGGATCTTTTTCTTGCTCAGTAAAAATTTCCTGATGGCTCCATAGAAAATGTACCTAGAAGGTGGTCTCATAACCCTTCCACTACAAGTAATGGTTGAAGGTTCCTGGTCATCCTGTCTAACCAAAGGTCCTTCCTCTCCTCCCACTACTTGGTCCTATCCTTGAATATGACCAACTTCCTCATTATCCCTATCGTAAGGGGATGTGTGAAAGTGCAACAATGGGTGCCTCATTCTATACTACCTCTGGTTCTGTTTCTCCATGAGGTTCTTTGGGCATCACTTGCTCACTTACCTCATTAGCAACCATTGGTTCCATATGAGGTTCTAAGTCATCATTGTTTGATTCTATGCGAAAATATGGAATCGGGTTGTTTGAACCATATTCTAAAACCTTCTTCAATAGAATCTTATTAGACTTGTGTTCTTCTATATACTTGTCCTCTAAGAAGGTTGCATTTGTACAAACAAATACCTTCTTATCTAGAGGACTATAGAAGTAGTAACCTTTTGTTCCTTTTGGATATCCTACAAAGAGACAAACATCTGATCTTAATTCTATTTTATTCATCTTCCCCTTTAGCACATGTGTCAGACATCCACATATCTGAATGTGGTGCAAATTAGGCTTGCGCCCATTCCACAATTCAAGAGGCGTCTTGGGAACTGACTTAGATGGTACTGAATTCAAGATGTAAATGGCTATTTGTAGTGCATATCCTCGAAAGGAAATAGACAATGATGAATAACTCATCATTGATCTTACCATATCTAAAAGAGTTCAGTTTTTTTCTTTTCGAGACACCATTCTGTTGGAGAGTCATTGGTGCACTCAATTGGGAGAATACCCCATTAGCCGATAGGTAGACCTTAAACTCTTGGAATAGATATTAGCCACCTCGATCAGATCGAAAGGCCTCGATACTCTTACCCAGTTGTTTCTCAACCTCCATCAAAAACTCCTTGAATTTCTCCAAAACTTCAAATTTGTGAGACATAAGGTATATATATCCAAATCTAGAGTAATCATCTGTGCAGGTGATGAAGTGCCTATAATCCTCTTCTAGCTCGAGTACTAATGGGTCCACAAATATCAAAATGTACCAATTCCAAATCTTCTTTAGATTTTAGTACATTAACCTTAAAAGGCTTCTTGATCATCTTTCCTTCTGTACAAGACTCATAAGTTGGTATATATTCAACCTCTAACTCATTTAAAGGTCTATCATTCACCAATCTTTGAATTCTATTTAGATTAATATAACCCAGCCTAAGCAGCAGTAGTAGTGTTAATATTTAACAGAATTATTCAACTTAATAACCACCGTAGAACTAGTACATTTAATCGAATAAACAACACGATATAAAAGTGCAACGAAAACCACATTCCGTATAAGTTTGGGAACGTAATAACAGTCATCTAAAATCAAATGTCTACGATTTTCAAAATATAAATTAAAGGTGCCAATAGCTTTGGCAGACACTACTGCCTATATGCCAACTCTAAGAGTGTACTCCCCTTCTGAGATGTTTGGTTTCCTGGAACCCCTGCAAAGAATTGTAAACATGATTAGTAGGTCCAGAATCTGTAATCCAGGTAATAGCATAATCAACCACTAAGCATGACTCAATGAATAGTGCATTACCTTTACCTTGCTTCCCCTTAGCTAGGTGATCTGGGCAATTTTTCTTCCAATGACCATTTTGTCCACAAGTAAAACACTTTCCCTTTGATTTTCCATAAGCATCTGTTTTCTTTCCTTTTGATTTGCTATCTTTCTTTCTTTTTGTTTGGCATCTTCCTCTTACTTCCTCCTTTGCCACCAGAAGGCATAGGATGAGAGTGTCTGACTGTCACAATCAAAGCATTTACACTTCTTACCTTCAGAACAGTTTCAACGTTTCGGAGCTCTTTCATTAAATTCGTCAAAGACGTGTCCATCTTGTGTAGATTATAATCAACAATAAATTGTGAGAACATTTCAATAAGAGTCTCAAGAACCATGTCAATGTGCATCTCAAAATCAATGTTAGCTCCTAAAACCTCCACAGCATTGAAGTGACCAATCATGGTTAATATATGGTCCCTTACAAATGTGCCTAGTTTTATCCATGTGTTCATAATTGCCCTAATGGAAGCTTGTCTAACTTGTCGGCTTTGATGTCCAATCATCTCTTGACGACTTTCCATTATATCAAAAACAATTTTCATGTCATGATGTTTCTGTTGCAATACATTTGACATGTATGCCAAAATATAGCAACGAGTTATCTCATTAGAATGACGTCACTTTTCATATGCAGTCTTTTGAGATTCCGTGGAATCATCTTTAAGAGCTTGGGGACAAATTTCGGTCAGGACAAACTTGTGTTTTTCAGTGGTAAGAACAATGTTAAGATTCCTTTTCTAGTCAACGAAGGTTTTCCCTATAAGTTGGTTTTTGATATGTATCACTGAAAATGGATTAAACAACATTTTTTTATAAAATTAATGATTCGCGTATTAATAAAATGAACAATAATTTTTGTATAATGCATGTATATGAGTACGCAAATATAGACCTAAAACTATATTTTCAATCAAATACCTTAAATCCTTACAACTTTTAGCATGTCTTCTATAAGAGGTCAATGTAGCTGCTGGCAAGGTTTGGATCCTCCCACTCATTTTATTGAGCTAGGCATCTCATGCCACAATAAAAAATGAGGATTGATTATTATTGGCTTATGAATAATTTTGTTGGAACCTTTTATAGGAAGTCCTTGAAAAAAATCATATATAAGTTTAATAACTTTCGCCAATAATTTTAAAATATCCGAAATATATGAGACTTTTATCTATGAGATAATTATTAAATTATTCTATTTTAAAATATTCTATCTCAAGATCCAATTTCAGTTAATCTAAAATAATGTAGTCTCCATATAGGGAAACTGAAGTAATTCGGTACTAAAATATGTATTTTAATTACAAATTTGATAATGGAGGAGGCCATGGGTTTATACGTGCCTATAAACCCTCTCCCACTTATTATTTTGAATCGTTGGATTTTCATTTAATAATTAATCGGCCATATAGAGCCAAGAGAGGGACATAACTGGACTCACAAGATTCAAACTCGAATAGATGATTCTATTTGGGTCAACTTTTGACCAATTGAGATAAATCTATTAATTTTGGTTTATTCTACCAGAAAGTCAAAATTGCAGTATCGAGTCGAGTGAAAGTTATGGAAGAAAATTATGATCCGATAACAATATCCTCCGATTATCGTTCCACAAGTCAACCCTCGTTTGACCGTAAATATGTTGAAAGGGGCAAAATGACCGTTTTGCCATTCAACATGTATTACCTTCTAAGTTCTATTTTCATAGGATTGTGCTACATGTACACTCCATGGTTTACACAATCCTTTACACCACTCTCACATGGAGGGGGGCCCACGAATATTTTATTGTGTGTGGGCCGCCTCCATGTGAGAGGAGTGTAAAGGATTGTGTAAAGGATTATGTACATTTAGCATAATCCATTTTCATAAGACAAATTCGCTGTGATCAAATCACAACATAGAGTCCAACAATCTCGTCGTCGGACTATTGAGCTCGAGTTCAATCGCTTATAGAAATTAACTTACAGTGACGATCATCTTATCATGATGATTAACGAATTTCATTATCGTAAGTATATGATCTCTAGCTGTTTCAGCCAAATTCTCAAAGCACCGAGATCAATATTCTAATTAAGACTTAACTCATTTCTACCTCAAATAACATGAACTAGCAATTAAAGGTACATTACTTGCTCAAGATTTAGGTAGCTTATTTGATAATCGAGTAGAGTTTCATTCCAAGCGATCAAAAATGAGACATCTACGCGGTCCCGTTCAATGCGCATCAAAAACACATTATTGTTATTATTTCCAAAAAATCTCAATAAGAACAATGCAATCTTATCAACACAAAGTATCCAACTTTATGTACCGATTGTGAAGAACATATTTTGATCACGTCACGAATTGTGTCTCACTATACCCGAATAGTGATGGCAAAAAAATCTACCCGCCCAGGCGCCGCCCCGCCCCGAAGCGCCCCGAACTCGCTCCATGAAGAATAAAAAAAATAATTAACTACAAATTAAAAATAAAAAATAGTTAATTGGAAGTTTTTGAAAAAAAAAAAATATAAACGGGGCAAGCCAGAGCCCCGCCCCGCCCCGCCCCATTGCCATCTCTATACCCGAACCATCGAGTATTCAATTTGTGACATTCTATATGACCATGGAACCTTAGATAATTTTTTCAAATTGTAACACGCGAATAATCAAACATTAATTCATAATATCATTTTACAAAATACTAATCGAAAGGGCATCAAACTAATAGCTTAATAGCAGTACTCAAAAATAATAGCAAGAGCAACATTAGTTTAATTCCTTGGACAGCAAGCACAACTGTCCTAATCGACATAAAAAACTAGAGCTCATTATCACATATTAACATTACACTTGCCCTTGTGGCTGCACAAAGCTTCCAGGGTGGATTTTCTTGTTTGTACTAGGTTTAGGTTTAGTGTAATCACCACTTAGTTTTTGTACCACGCAGCCTGCAGCCTTGTTTGTTGCTCTAATTTTCGGCTCCTCCTTTCTCCAGTTTCTCCTTCTGGTTTTGATGCTGCACATAAACGTGGGCATAACTTGCACCTGTGGAAGACATTGTTGTACAAATTAATGTTTACTGTCTGAAATTGTTAATTTGTTTACAATGGGTTGAAGGAATTTACAGGCAAGCCATCACTAGCAGTTTTGTCCGATATATTATAAATTTTATGAAAGCCGGTTTAGGATTGGGGCATAAGAGGACCCACATGGGGTCAAGTGACCCCACAATTATTTATTTATTTTTTTTCAGAAAATGTGTAGTTATTTTTACGGGAAGTAAAATGAGTCCGAAATATTGTATTCTTAACACATTTTCAAAGTGCTCACGACCTAGTTTTTCGCTTATTAAGACACAAGAAACTGTTAATCGTAGCAAAAGTTACGTGTCAAAGTAGACCGTTCCAAACTAATATTTCGATAGTATGTTAATTTTAAAAATTCTTCAATGATCGTACGTTATCCGAATCTACAAATTGTTTATGTCATCTACAAGCTCATTTCGAAAACTATATCGTCTTCATATTGAATCACCGAGACAAATATCGGAAATTGTTAAACGTGTGCCAAACGTACATTTTTAAAAAAAGGCATTTAACTCGTCTCTTCTTTAAAAAAATTTCAATTATTTAATTAACATTTATTATTTTTGCACGATAAATTTCTCAATATAATTTACACATTTTATTAGAAAATTTTACATTGAGTATAACATCAAAAATTTAGGATCGTTACATATTAAATATAATTTAAATTACTTTCGAAATAAATTTGCATTAAATTTGAATTGCATATAATTACTCGATTAAATTTGAACTTTATTCCAATTCATTTACTTCCTACATTCAATTTATTTATTCGTCGCCAGCCTAACATCTGTCAACAAGGTCGAAATCAAAACTATACAAGTAGCAAATTTCATTTGACAATATTGACAATGATGTAATTACATGATGTTTTTAAATTATCACAATGCGTATGCTATAATTGTAGTAGCATATTAACTTATTTTCATTAATATTATGTTGTTTTTTTTTAATTATATTTTAAATTTTGACCCCATGATATAAAAAGTCCGAATCTGCCCTGAATTGGGATATACACGTATAAAATGGTGAACTTTGAAGGTTGCTAAACCATCATCATCATAATATTGTGGTTATGAAATTAGGGAGAGTGCTTAATGCATGATCAGACATTAATGGACTTATCCGTCAGCATTCTTTTAGGGTTTAAGCAATAGAGTGCGAAGAATTAGAGGTCTCAATAAGGCCAGACTGCCCTGCTGGCCCACGCTGGCCAAGCCCAAGAACATATGTGGGTTGAGAGGAACCTTGGTTCCAACACATCAACCTGAACGGGCCAGCCACGATGATGTCCATTAGACTTGGAGTCTTGGTCTGATAACTGACCCGGTCAAGGCACAATCACTTGGTGCATTCGTGAAGAGTGCTTAATGCATAGTGGGACATTAGGGGGATTTAGACATCACCAGAGGTTTAGATAAAGTGTGTTGAAGAACTATGTCGAATAGAATCTCTCCCTTTACATTTCTATCTGTGATGTTTACAACTGTTACAAAATGTTGCCTTTTAGGAACGGATTGTCAACAATGTATTGATTCCGTCACAAAATTCTTAACGATTTTCTTGAGAAAAAATAAACAATCTGTCGATAGAGAAAATTCCTTTGCCAACATTTCATTATTGTTTACGTGCTCTTAACTGTCAAACGAATCCCTTTCCTCTGAATTTCGATATCTTGTATAGAAAAATTGGCAAGTTCTCAAATGGGGCAATATTCTCGTTGTTTAATCCTTTATATTCCGTCATGCAAACATCCCAAATTATTTAATGAGGTATTGACTGTGTGCACATTGCCCACAAACCTACTTTCAGAAAATGGCATTTTTTGGTTCCACCAACAATGAAAGATAGGGTTCATAGAATTAAAGAATACAAACCAATCGAAACCATAGTTTCTATTCTTAATACATGTCTCTGTCCTTGCAACAAACAGTAAATTAGACTTTATGCTGGTCTGTGACGTCTGTCTACTATATTGTTTTTAAAAATTAATACATAATCAGAAACTCATGTAGTTAACATGGTTGATATTGACAAGTATATTTCCCTCAATCGCATTTTTAGAATTTGAGTGTGACCAAAATTTTTTATTTGAAATATTGAAGAATTATAATTGAAGTGTACGTCAAAGAAAATTCAATTTGGAATGCTATTTGAGTTCTATGTCAAGTTGAAATTATATTTTGGAAGCCCATTTGGAGTTGAAAATTGGTATTGGATTTGAAGAAGAATTTTGATGGAGAAAACAATTTGAAAAAAAAAAAATTCGGCAGATTGCCTAGCGCCGTGGCCCCCGGGGGTGGGCGTCGCGGTGCCACCTGTGTTGTTCAGGTTTTTCGCTGTTTTCTCTCCTAATTCGTTTGAGACTAAATTTTTTGGTATCATACTTCATCAACAACTTTACTAAGAGGGTTTGGACGCCCCCTACATGTTTCCTATAAATATTATGCTCTACAATAAAATTTTATAAGTGTGAGAAAATAGATTACTAGAATTATAGGATCTATTGTAATTTTCTCTCTTTTTTATTATTTTTGAGTCAATAAAATCTCTTAATTCATCTGTAATATTCTTGTCTTTATTATTCTTTTACTTGATCATATACTTCATTATTATTTGCCATATAATTTCAATATCTCAATCCGGTGATTGGTGTCACAACAAGTGGTATCTAGGGGTGGGCGTGGGTTGGGTCGGTTTTTGTCCCAACCCAAACCCAACCCAATACGATCGGTTTGATTGAAATTCAACCCAACCCAACCCACGAAAAAATTGAAACCCAATCCAACGCAACCAAATGTCGGTCGGGTTGGGTCGGTTTGGTCGGGTTGGAACAACCTTTCAACAAATATTAAAGTTCCAAAATTCTGATTTTTTTCTACAAAAATATTGAATATAAAGCAACATTAATAGTTTTTCAATATCAATAAATTTCATATTTGATAACACATAACATATTTGACAACATGTACATAATGTAAACATAACTAAAGAAGCTCTTGAATATACCTGAAAACGTGCAAAATAGAGGAGTAACTCAGATACACATGCTGAATTTTTCATTCTGATAATTATAATTTTGTAATCACAAAATGAAGACAAAGAACTCCTAATTTTGTAAATGCTCCCAATAGTGTACGTTTTTCTGTGTATATAGTAACTCTGAATCTCTAATTACAACTACTAGAAATACATTTCCAGCTTATTTCCACTGGAGTCATTTAAGATTTAGGGTTTAGACATACAATTTCAGTGGGCCCATCACAATGCAGTGTCATGAATTCATTACGCCCATGTATAAATACACACTTCTGGGTCGAATAAATACAATTACTAACTTATTTCATATATGTATTCTCGCACATAAGATGTAAATAGATGAAGCACCAAAGAAGCAGCAGATTTTTTATTAAAATTTTGCTAACAAAATGACATAAATCGAGAAGGAAACTCACCAGTTCAACCCTATAAACCAGAAATTGAAACGAGATCTAGAATCCCCGTCTCACTTTATCTCCATGAGTCCTAAAATTGGTAATTTGAGAGGAGAAAATGAAGGGAGTCAGAGACAGAGAAAATGAAGGGAGTCGGAGAAAATGAGGAGTGGAGTGAAAAGTCGGGTTTGGTTTGGTTTTAAGTTTTTTTTTTTTTTAATATGAAGGGCGGGTCGGGTCGGGTTAGGTTGAATTTTTTGGTTTAACCCGCAACCCGACCCAACCCGACCCGCCTTCAACGCCCCAAACCCGAACCCAACCAAAAAAATGAAAAAAAAGGGACCCAACCCGGTCGGTTTGGGTTGGGTCGGGCGGGTTGAGAGGGTTGGGCGGTTTTTTGCCCACCCCTAGTGGTATCAATCCTAACAAGTGGTATTAGAGTTTAGGTTCAGCAATTCCGCAGAGCGTTAGATTTGATTTGTTCATGATGACTTCCATGAAGTATGACATTCCACTTTTGGATCGGAGCACTGGATTTTTGCTATGTCAGGTTAAGATGCGTGCAGTACTCACATGACTGGATTTGGATGGTGCGTTGTTGGGAATTGACAAGATGTCAGCAATTTTGATCGCGGAGGAGAAATTATAGAAAGATAAGAATGCAGTTTCTCACATTCATCTTCATCTATCGAATACCATTCTTCAGGACGTTTTGAAGGAGAATTCAGCAGCTGCTTTATGGTTGAAGTTTGATCAATTGTGTATGATTAAAAGTCTAACAAGCAAGTTGAATCTCAAACAACGTTTATACTCTCATCGAATGGTAGAAGGAGGATCATTGGAAGATCACATGATTGTATTTAAAGAGATCGTTGTTGATTTGAAAACTTTAGAAGTAGAGTATGATGAAAAAGATTTGGCATTGTACTATTGTGTTCGTTACCCGCTTCGTTTTCTTCATTTAGAGATACGATCTTGTATAGTCGTGATACTCTCATCATAGAGGAGGTGTATGATGCTTTGTATTCAAAAGAGAGGATAAATCATCTGGATTTTGAGATCAGAGATGGAGAAGACCTGGTTGTTCATGGTGGTTCTGGAAGGGGCAGATCGAAATCTAAGTTCTATAATCAGATTTATAACTACTGCAAGAAGAATGGGCACATGAATAAGGATTGCTATAAATTGCAGAATAAAGAATGGATGGCTGCAAGTAGATATTCAGATACTTTAGGTGAAGCAGACCCCGCGAAGAACGTTGTAAGTGATGGAAATCTTTTAGCTATTTTTGACATTAAGTCTAAACCGGAAGATGATTGGATTCTTGATTCAGTGTGTGTTTCATATGTGTCCCAATAAGGATTAATTTGCTACATATGAAACTGTTTCCAAATGTGTCGTGGTTATGGAAAATAACGCACCTAATCGGGTTGCTGGAATTGGTACGGTCAGATTGAAGCTATTGGATGGGACAATTAGAATACTTGGTCAAGTTGGACATGTTCCAGATTTGAAAAAAAAAATCGTCTCGTTGTCTATCATTGATTCAAAGGGTTATGAGTTCTTTGGTGGAGGTGGAGTTTTGAAGGTTTGTAAGGGTGCCCAGATTGTATTTGAGGGATAGAAAATGTCTCGGTTATGCATCTTGCAGAGACGTGCGAATTTGAATGAGTCAATCAGCACAAGTTCAGTATCGTGGTGGACATTCAGTTTGGTACAATACCTTTATGAGCTTATAAAGGGTCGAATTTGAAAAAATACTGCTTAGTTGAGTTTAGGAGATATGGATAATGCCGCTTTGCCACAATCACCTGCGGTGCCACTGTATTCAATTGCTAGAGACGGACCCAGTGGAAAAGGGTATGTGGATGCTGATTTTGTTGAGTTTGCTTTAAGTGGAGTAGAAGGTGTACAATTTGCAAAAAAAAAAAAAAAAAATCTGTAGATTGCCTGGTGTTGTGCGCCACAGCGCACCTGTGCTGTTCGGGTTTTTCGCTATTTTCTCTCCAATTCGTTTTGGATTCGATTTTTTGGCATTCTACTTCATCAACAACTCTACTAAGAGGGTTTGGATGTCCCCTACATATTTCCTATAAATATTAGGCTCTTCTATACACTTTTATGAGTGTGAGGAAATAGATTACTAGAATTATAGGATCCACGGTAATTTTCTCTCATCTCGATTATTTTTTAGTCATAAAATCTTTTAATTCATCTGCCATATTTTTGTCTTTATTATTCTTTTATTTGATCATATACTTCATTATTATTTATCATATAACTTCAACATCTCAATCCGGTGATTGGTGTCACAACAAGTGGTATCAATCCTAACACACTGGTGGTGTCAAATGAGCCGAGCGGCTCATCGGCTCGCCCGCTCGGCTCATATTGTTCACGGCCACGAGCCGCACGGGCTCGTCAAAAAAGAGCCCGAGCACGAGCCGAGCGGGCTGGTGGGCTAGACGAGCCGAGCCCGCTCGGCTCGTCACTATTCACGAGCGGCTCGCCGAGCCGCTCGTGAGACGAGCCTGCCTAGGCTCGTCTAAGACGAGCCCGCCTAGGCTCGTCTAAGACGAGCCCATTATGATGAAAAAAAATAAAAATTAAAAGGCCAAAGGTGACCAGAACGGTCACTTATTTTTTAAATTTTTTTTTTTTTTTTTTTTTTACTTTTCTTCAATTCTTCTCCTATAAATACCCAACCCATTACAACATTTTTTTCCCACCAAACTTTCATTCTACACTCTCTACTCTACAATTTACAAATTATTATCAACAATATCATTCATTTATTCTATAATTCTCTTCTACATTTTTTTACATTATTATCTTCATTTTACAACTCATTTTATACACTAGCCACTAGTACATAATCTTCATTCACTTCTCATTTCTATATTCTATTTCAACAATTCACAAATGGATCCACGAGCATTTGTTGAAAACTTGTTCGGTATGGAAGGCGAAACACCTGCCCAAAATCAATTTGGGAATGAATTTGCCGGTTTCAATGAACTACCAATTCCAGAAGATATTGAAGATTTCGACGTTCGTGAAGCCGATCCAATTGATTTGGATGACGTTGATGTTGATCCTAGTGTTCCTATTGATTTGGAACAAGATGAAGAACCTACATTAAATATTCCCGATGCAAGAGGGAAGAGAAAGGGGAAGAACTAGGCAAAATGTTGGGACCATTTCAAATTGGTTAACACTGGTCGTGTGATCGATGGACTTCCAGAAACGAAAACAGTATGTAAATACTGTCAACAACGACTGGCATGGCAAAAAGGCATTGGAACCACTCACCTCAACCGTCATTACAAAGCATGTGCAGCCAAACATGTGCTTCTTGAACGTGGACAAACGCAACTACAGTTTGATACTAGTAGAGCCGGTGCTACTACTGCGCCACTTTCTACGTGGATGTATTCGGAGGAGGAAGCACGAAAGGGAATGGTGAAGTTCGTTGCCGCGGCGGAGCTGCCACTAGCAATAGTGGACAACGAACATTTCGTAAACTACGTCAAACAATAACTTCAACCAAGGTACGTTAGGGTAAGTCGAAATACTCTTCGTTCTAATACAATTGAATATTTTCTTAATGCAAAGCAATTATTGATTGGGGATTTAGAAAAATATGGGGGTGTAATATCTTTAACTTCGGATTTATGGGAATGGATTAATAAGAGAGGTTATATAGTTGCAACTGCACACTATATAGACCCACTTTGGGTTATACATAAAAAAATTATTGCTTTTAAAATTGTTGAGTATCCTCATAATGCTAACACTATATTTAATGCAATTATGTTAATAATTAAAGAATATAAATGCGAGAGTAAAATTCGTTCTTTTACTTTTGACAATGTTTCTGTAAATAAAGTAGTTATCGATAAATTGCATAGAGTATTTCAACCCGATTTTGGTGGTTATTTATTCCATATTCGATGTGTGTACCATATTTTTAATTTAATTGTACAAAATGGTTTAAAACATGTGAAGGACAAAATTAGTCGAATTAGGAATGCACTTACGTATATCACGATTACACCTAGTAGAAAATAAGTATTTGAAGAATTTTGTGAACAAGCTGAGAACTCTAATACAAAAACTTTTATTACTGACGTAGGTCATAGGTGGAATTCAACTTACTTATTATTAAAATCATGTGAAGGTTTTGAACCGTTTATCACTGAATTTTATAACAGTAGGCATATTAGAGACGAAGAGGATGATATCTTAAATGAATCCGATTGGAATACAGTTTTTAAAATTAAGAAATTTTTGGAAAGTTTTTATACGTCTACGAATATATTGTCTGGTGTTTATTACCCAACTAGTTGCATGATTTTTGAACGTCTTTATATAACTGCTAGGGCTTTTAATAGATATCAAAATGACCCTAATTTTCATACGGTTATATATGCTATGGAATTAAAATTTAGAAAATATTGGGAAGAATTACCTATGTTATTTCCTTTAGCATGCGTCATGGACCCCCGATATAATTTATCGGGTACTAAATTTATAATTGACCAAATTTCAAATGCTTTAACTTTTAATATGCCTATTACTTATAGGAATTTGGAACAAACGCTAACTGAAATGTATGAATTATATGCTTCAAGAATAGGTACACAAGTTACTCGTGTACCTACTCCTCCTCCCACTAATATAAACGATGACGACGCTGAAATAATTAATTTATTAGAAAACATAGACTCAATTAGATATGATTCAACTGCATATGCATATGGTTCCTCTAGTAGTAGTAGTATGTGTTCCACTGCATGTACTCAAACTTCGAGTAGTAGTCCAAATGCGTTGCCATCTGAATTAATTGATTACTTTCGTTATACTATGCCTAGTAACAAATCAGTTAAGAAAAGTTCAGAAGATGTAATCGAATTCTGACGAAATAATGAACGTCGATGGCCAATTGTTTCTGCAATTGCAAAAGATCTACTAACACCTCCGGTTAGCACTGTAGTTTCGGAGTCTGCTTTTAGTGCAGGGAAGAGGGTTCTCTCTGATATTCGAAGTCGACTAAAAGAAGATATTTTGGAAGCGTTAATGTGCGTGGAGGATTGGGAAGACGCTAATTATCGAATTCAACATAAATATGCCGAAATTGCATATAATCAAGTAAGTGATATTTAATTTCAATACATTCATTACAAAATTTTATTTTCATACATTTATAATTTTTTTAAAAAATTGTACACGTAAAAAGTTATTCGTGTACAATTTTAACTCCGCCTACACGAAATTGAAGTAGCCAATCCCAAACCCGGATAAAGGAGGAGGGTTTATCTTTTTTTTTTTTTTTTAAATAAATGTATATTTACTATTTTAAAAATTATAAATGTTTTGACGAGCCCCGATAAATGTTTTGAAAAATATATATTTAAAAAAAATAGACTTGTAGTACTAGTAGCGTTATTTAAAAAAAAATAAAAAATAAAAAATAAAAGGCGAGCCGAGCCGCTCGCTTTGGGCGAGCTCGGGCACGAGCCGAGCTCGCCCAAAAGGCAACGAGCCACGAGCTCGGCTAGTGCGACAATGGGCCGAGCCGGCTCGGCTGGCCCATTGACACCATACACACATGCTTAAATTTAATGTCGACTACCTCAAAGTTGGTCTACGAGCGCTTATAAAAACTTTATAAGGAATATTTTTATTTATTAAATTTAGCTTTCAATACTGTTTCACAAGCAACCTTATCAATTATAAAGAGTTAAGAGTATATAAAACTATAGCAAGAGGAAAATTATTTTCATACTATAGACAGTAACGCATATTAAACTCAATTTACACAGAATTTAAATCCCATTATCAGAAAATAAGGGATTAAACTGCCAGCCTTCTTTGAGCGTTTAAAAATTTAGTGCGTAAAAAATTAGAGGTGTCAATAAAGCCAAGCTGCCAGTGCCCGAGTTGTTCCTGGTTCACGTACATATTCAGGTCGATATGGACCCTGGTTTTGGGATGGCAAAAAAACCCGATAAATTCGATACCCGCGAGGCCCCATCCCGAACGTGGCGTGGATAATCCGCATAATTGGGTATTCGGGGCAGAGAATTTTGTCCCGGGGCGGGGACGGGTAATGGACGCCCTGCCCCGTTTAATTTTTTTTTATTTATTTTAGAATTCAATACTTTAAATGAAAAATTTCATTAGTTATAATAGAAAATGACAATTAAAATTATTTGTCTAAATCTAATGAATGAGGACAATAAATTTTTTTTTCAGAAACTGAAAAAAAAAAAAAAAAATTAAACAGGTTAGTAAACGGGGCAAGGATCCCGCCCCGCCCCGCCTTGCCTTGCCTTGCCTTGCCTTAAACGGATAACAGGGCGGGGATGGGGCGTGAAATTGCTTGGGGGCAGGAGAGGTTGCCCCGATCCCGTCAGCACAAGGCACGGGATCCCTTAGTGCGTTTGTGAATAGTGCTTTAATGCATAGTTGGACATTAATGGGGATAGCCGTCAGCCTTCTTTAATTCTAGGATTTATAAACTGTGGAATGCTAGTCCTAGCTAGATGATGTCCAACTGTTCCTCTTACATTAATTTTTCAATGTGACGCCTCATGGTAATACAAATTGGCATCCACTTCTATAGGAGGGACATCGTTCTTAATCTCATCTTATTTGGTAAAGTATAAGAAAAAAATTATAAACATAATTTAACATTACATTATTTAATCATATTTCAATACTGCATACTAAAAATATTCTATTTTTCTAACATTGTATTATTAAGATTTGAAATTCTATTTTAAAAGATCAACCTTATTAAAAGAAATAATCTAAATCCTTATAAGTTGATCTATCTTTTCGTCTTTATTCGAATATGAGATTTTATCATTTAATATGTCCCCACAAAATGGTAATTCGTTTGAACAAATCAATCTTAAAATTCGCGTGCTCATTTTTTGAGTCTTAAACGAATCGAATTTTTCGTTTGAATTTAATGGACTCTGATACCATATTAAGATTTGGATTTACATCTTAAAATGTCATCATTTTTAGGAGGAATAACTCAAATTCTTATAAATTGGTCGTTTTCAATTTTATTCTACGTGTACCTTATCCCTTAGTAAGTATTGACTATGTGGTCTCTATACACGAGCTATTGACTTCAACTTTTTTATTTTCTGAAAATTACATTTTTTAGTTGCTCGAACAATAAAAGATAGGGTTCTTAGAGTTCCAACCAATCAAATCCCTATACTCCGTTTATGTGTCCCCATGCAACGTCATTGAAACAATAAAACATACTTTATTCTGGTCTATCCTGTCTTGTCCGTAGGACGGTGTCAAAAATTAAACACACTTTATCAAGTGCTTACTTTATGGTGAACTTTTAAGGGCTATGCTAGAATACCAGAAGAATTCTGTCAGAAGTCTACCAGATACTCACAAAGCTTTTAAATAATATAAAATTGATTTCTATAAAAGTACTATCTTACCTTTCCTATCTTTATTTGCAAGTTTTACCCTATATCTTATAATTCTTTTATTTGGGTCATTAATCCTGGGATTTTTAACTTTTAATATCTTCTCTTTCTCCTTGATTAATTAATCAGGATCAATATGTAATTTCTTTAATCTTTCAAATTGTTCTAAATATTCTCTATATTTTGATAATTTTTCAAAAGTTCTAGGTTGGTCTTTTTCAGTTATATATCCAAAAACTATTCCTTCTGAAACTTCTTCTCCTATGTCTTTGTATTTTCCAATAACATCTTCAATTTTCTTTATTTCTTTGCTAATTTCTACAGGGTCAAATCCTATATTATGTTTACAAGCATAATCTATTTCAGAATATATTTCTTTAAGCTTTTCTTGTCCAACAGGAACTATATCTTCAGATTTTTCTACTATACTTAATAAAAATGAAATATCTTTATCATCTAAATATAATCTAAGACATTCATCATTAGATGTGGATGCTTGTGGGGTGTTCATGAAGATTAATAATAATAATCAGAGCATAAGTAAATAAAAGCATGTAAATGACTTACAGTAATCGATGGAAATAAACAGGTTTTCCCTCCAATATGTTCTTATAGTAGCTTTGCATGTATTCAATCATTCTTCTGAATCAGATGAACATTTAAAATGTTTTTGAAATCATTTGGGTCCACAACTGCTTCCGCAAAAGGTTTTTCAATTAAGGTTGCATTTCTCACTCTAGAGAACTAGCCGTGTTGCCACAGACGCTATCTCACAGAATTCAGAGTCTCTGTTTTCACCTCTATTCAAACTCTTTTCAGAACAAGTTCTTACTTAGAACAAGATTTTAAAAGATAACTCACACACAATGTGCTACAAAATTTTTGTTAGAAATCTGCCCTTTTTCCCCTAAAACATACATCAAAGACGGGTACTTTGGCATGGCTAACATCCATTCAAAAACAATGTTTTTGAAAATCTTTTAAAATCTCTATTTGTACTGCCGAGGAATCATGAGAAACTTAACGAAATCCCTTCATAGAAACTTTATTAAACCATAAAAACTTCATCTTGATATTCATAAGATTGAAAATAATACATGCTTGCTTACTATATTTACATACCTTTGGTACTCACCTTATGAAGTTTAGAACTCCATAAGTGATTACCTTATTACAAGCTTTCCTATCTTCAAAGCTATTTATTTTTCTGAATACAAGTGGTGTATACAGATATGAGAGAGAGATATGAGATGCTAGGAATTCGAGAGATAGAAGATGCCTCTAGTCTTTGGACCCCCTCTTCTTATATAGAGGTTTTTTCTTCAAGTAGTTAGGAATCTTATCTTTACAGCTGTCTTGCATTAATTCTTGTCTGCCATCTTCTTTTGTTGGGTAGTTAAATTGTCCATCTTTTGAGCTGGCAAGTGGGTGAAGAGTTATTGTCATACCCACCTTTCTTATCTTCAATAGCAACTCTTGTTCTTTTCTTCAATAGCTGGTAAAGGGTCATTATCTCAACCACTATCTTTTTCCTTTGAGTGACCACAATTTTTCTTTAATAAAGAGACTTTATTAAAGTAGTGATAAAGGGTCACTATCTTATTTCAATTATTTCTCCATTCTTGATTCAAAGAATTCGGCAGGGAATTCTTCATCATCGAGTGAGACTTGACTCATATCTTCCACTACACAGTGTACACAATGGTGATCACTGTAATCCCAAAGTAATTTGCATAATTCTTTCTCCATTTTCTCAGATCCACTAACCTGATTAGAAATTATCTTGGATAATAAATGATCAAGATAACAGATATCTTCCTCTTTTGTCTCTATTCTGGCATTAGAATAGATTATATGTTCCTCAGATGGGTAAACCCATATTTTTTCTTTATCAGTAATTAACTGAGTTAAATGTTCAAATATTTCTTTGTATCCTTTGGCTCTTCTATATGGCATCATGTTAATGATATCTTGATAACCATTTTTAACAACCTTCTGACTGGTTGGTAAAAAATGTTGGTTTGTGAGTCCTAATTTGATAACATGAAATGCTGGCTGCATACATTGAAGATCTGAATCCCATTCCATTGTTGCGGAGTAGAATCTGATGTATATGTTTGTAGTTTTCACAACTTCAGTATATCTTTTAATCGCCTTCTTGACGTCAGCTGGAAGTTGGGCTATCTCCTTGAGATCTTTGCTAGGATATATACAGAGTATATTTCCTAATTCAAAACAGTTTTTCACCCAGTTGGCTGGAGCTTCTGGATAAAAATTTATCTTGTTGTATCTTTCATAGTGGAGAGTCTTCATCCACTTTCCCACTTCAAGATACCAATCGGATAGTATATTGAAAACAACAATAAAGAAAATTATTTCTTCATAGTTATCTTTTTTGGATATTTTTGTCACATGACATATCTTGACAATTTCTTTTGGATCAATTTTTTCAATATCTAGCTTAGGTAAAGTATGGCTCTGTGAAGAGCTACCTTTGCTATTTTTGATATCTTGGATACTAGTAATAGGTTCAAATTTTCCCTGTGAAGGGGTTCCTATTACCTTCTTTGTTTTCCCTTTATCCTCGGGTAGAGCGCTAGTATTCACAAGTCCCTGTGAAGGGATACTAGACTTGGTACAAGTTACTTCTGCCTCAAGGGCTATATTTTTGTCTCGAAAACTATCTTGTATATTTTGAATTTGAGCTTCCAAATAGGAAACTTTTATCTCAAGTATTTGGACTTTCGTCCTTAGTTGATCTAGCTCCATCCCTGCTAAGATAATCAGGAAGAAAGTTAGCCTCTCCTTTTATATGCTCAATATCAAATTTGAAATAAGAAAACCAAATTTGAATTCTAATAATATATCTATTGGCAATAGATGGATCAACATTATTTTTCAAAAATGCCCTAATTAAGAACTTTTTTGGTAATAGATAATCTTCATATTTTTGCACTCCTCGCTTTACAGCAATTAGTTCTTTTCTGTTCATTTCATACCTTGTTTCAACTTCTTTGAATGTTCCTGATGTATAACCTGCAAGTATTTCAGGACAAGAACAATCCTTTGTACATTTATTTTCTTTGTGATTCTTTTTAATCTTTAATACTGCACCCCAGTAATTATCTGATGCGTCAGTTTCAAGGATAAAGAAATCTTCTTCTTGTGGAATTACAAGTTTAGGCAAAACTCTTAATTCCTCTTTTACTTTTCTTATATTTTCACAATCTTGTTCTTCCCAAGACCACATTACATTCTTTCTTAATTTTGGAAGAAAATAATTTTTTAATTTGGCACAATTTTCAATAAATCCTTCAGCATAATTTAATATACCAAGGAAGCTTTGTAACTGTTTTTTATCTCTAATTTCTTAAGTAAATTCTTGAATTTTTTCACCAATATGATATTGCAATTGCAAATCTCCTTCTATAATAAATAATCCTAAGAATTCTATTTCTGTTTTGGCTATTTCTGCCTTCTTTTGAGAAAGTGTGATACCATGTTTTTTCATAATATAACAAAATTTCTCAAGATGCTCAATATGTTCATTTATATTATTTGAATGAATCAGTAGATCATCAACATAAGCAATACAGAAGTGAGTAATTGGTTTGATTACCTCATCCATTCTTCTCTGAAATATCTGTGGTGCATTTTTCAACCCAAATGGCATTACATTCCATTCATATTGTCCTAAAGGACTGGGAGTACTAAATGCGGTTAATGGTTTACTTTCTTCTGTAAGCATGATTTGCCAAAAACCTGACTTACAATCAAATTTTGAAAATATCTTCTTGTTTTGTACTTGTTTAATAAGGGTGTCCTTATTAGGCAAGTAATATCCGTCAAATTTAGTAACTTCATTTAATTTTTTATAATTTATCACCATTCTGGCTTTTCCTCTTTTTATCTCACTATGTTTTCTTACCATAAAGGCTGGACTACTATGTGGGCTTTTACTAGGCCTAATCAATTTGGCTTCTAGTAATTCTTTTATCTGATTCTTAAATTCTTTTTGATCTTCCACACTATATTTCATTGGCTTAACTCTAACTATAGTGTCTGGATTGATTAGTTCTATTTTGGCTTTTAACTTATCTTTGTTCCATTTTTATTATGGATTTTCATAATATGTTTCAGAAATTTCTTTTTTAAATTTTTCTAACTTATTTTCTCGTTGTCATTTTTAAAAGCAGAATCGGTTTAATTTTTTCTGTATTCCAACATCCACCACGCTGGGTTAAGGAACTCTGATGACTAATTTTTGTATGTGCTATGCTAACAGCTTTAGTTATCTTAGGTGTAAATATTTTATGTGTACAAGGAGTTGTGAACATATATCTATCTACATATTGTGTAAATGGTGCATATTTTAATAGGAAGTTTTGTCCTAATAAAATATCACATCCAATTGTAGATGACATATATATTGTGTCAACAAATACTTCTCTAAAGGATATTAGAAAAGGTACTTGTGTAGCATATTTACTATATATTACTTTGTTTCCTCCTGCTGTTGTAGCAGTGATTATCTTTTTTGAATCATATTTCCAGGATTCATTTGGTAGTACATTTGGTAAACACAAGCTTATCGTGCTTCCTGTGTCTAGATAAGCATGAAATTTAATTCTACAATTTCCTTTTATATTGAGTGTAATTTCAATATATGGGCTCATGGGATTAGTATTAATTACTCTTTCCATGATAACAAGGTTTTCATATTTTCATCTATTCTTGATATGATGATTGGATTATCATCAATTGTTATTTTTAAATATCCTTGACAAATTTTATAGGGACTAAATTTTTCAAGGAAATTCATTCCTAATAATATAGGTGAACGTTTGATTCCATATGATTCATCTTTATATAGAATTATTTCTTTTTTATGTTCTTTCTGATCCTCTCCTATAAATATAAGAGGGAATTTAACATATTTTTTAATTTCAAGATTATTTCCCAAATAATCTTTAAATATATAAGGTTCTGTTAATTCAAAATCTAGTAAATGGCTAACAAATTTAGCATTTACATGACTTTGTTCTGCTCCAGTATCTATAAGGACAAGAAGATTCTTCTTGTATCCTTCTTGATTAACATATCTTGTTTTGATGTAGTATTGTGAATTCGTTGGTTCAGCAATACTGAGTTTTTTAACTTGACTTATCTTAAGATCTTGTCTGGAGGGAAATCTTGCAATAAGATCATCTCCTACTAAACTCACACTATTTCTCCTTATCAATTTTCCTTCAGAATTAATTTCTCTTGCTTGCTTATGAAAATCAAGCATTATTTGTTGAGGTATTGTTACTTCATGTTCTTGGTATTTTCTAGGAGGTATATATTGGGCTAATTCCTCAAAATCTTTATGTATGATAATATTATCAGTTATTTTTCTTAAATTGTTATGATGGCTAGTACTAAAAGCAAATATTGATTTTATGCTTATGCTTATAGCCTTACTTTTTCTTAACATTTTCAAGTTTCCAATCCTATAATATAGATTGAAACTTTGGTCAATATTTTCATCAATCAGTGAAACCGCATAATTTGGTTTTACTGTGAATATTATCTTTTGATAGACTAGATTTCCTACAATAGTTCCTAGTAGAGCATCTACAGGATCTTGTAAGATTCTATTGTCCATGCAATATATTTCTATTGGTATATTCATACCTTCTCTAAAGAATCCTTTTACCATAATTTGGATTCCTCCTATCTCAATACATTTTAGTTTGCTTCTTACATTTTCTGGAATTTTGGATAATTTTTGTCTTACCCATTCTTTTGTAATTATAGGAATTCTTGCTTTTCCCATAGTATCTTCTATGTTAACAGATATTTCTTTGTAATTCATACTTACAATTGTTTTGTTTATTCTTGGTAATATTCCTAAGAATCCTTGGTGGAATACATCTTTTTCTTGTAAATCTAATATTTTCTTTGTTATTCCTTTGTATTTTCTAACATCAAAGGTAATTTCTTGATTTATACCTTCTACTGAATCTTCAACTTCCTCAGTTGTTTCTACCTCTATTTCATGATCTATTTCTTGTATTTCCTGATTCATATATACTATCTCTTCAGAGTCTTCTTCTGAAGATGATGTATCTAATTCATAAATGCTACTGCATTCACTACTTAATTCTTCAAAATTTTCTATTGGTTCTATATCACTATCATTTTGAAATTCTTCATAAGTCCTAAGAGTTTTTATATTTTGTTTATCTTTCTTTTTAGGACATTGAGGAGCAATATGTCCTTCTTCATTGCAAATAAAACATCTACATTTTTTGATATATTTAGGTTTGGGCTTCTTAGTCCAATCTTTTTTCTTAAAATATTTTTTATGAGGTTTAAAAAATCTTTTCTTAAATTTCTTATATTTTTTGAACTTTCTCTTGTACTTCTTATATGGCTTATATTTCTTCTTGTAACATCCAAATTGTTCAATTTGACCTATATCTTTATAACAGCATAGAGAATTTCTTCTCATCTTATATGCTTTCTTATTTTCTAAAACTTCTCTACACCATATGCTTATCATTCTTTTTGTAAATTCAATTCTACATCCTAAACTATCTTTATTCACTCCATCCTCTTCTCCAAGAGGTAACAGTTTTTCATATTCTTTTAATAATTTCATTCCCCATGGAAATGGTAATTTCATAAAATAAGACCTTAATATAGGTTTATTTTCTTGATAATTTCCTTGGTTTAATATATAATATATTTCTTCAAACTTGCATGTGTATTTCTCTAATTCACACATATCACATATCTTTAAATTTTCCATTGCTATCATTCCTTCATTATATTCTTCTTGTTTTCTAGTTTCTTCATCTATTGTGAATCTATTTCCTAAGAATTCTGTTCTCAGGATTCTTTCTATTCTTTTAAGAATTTCTTGTATATTTTGCTCATTCAAGGCATTCCTATTATCTATTGCTTCAGTTGTATTTTCTCCATATTTAATATTCTTTTTTATATTTTCTGGTAGCTTTCTCCACCAGTCAGATACAATTCCTCTAAAAGTATGTTCTATAAATCCAAAGGCTGTATATGTTTCCCATTTGTTAAATTGTATAGCTAGGTCTGTACTTTTTATCCATGTTTCAATGGCCTTATTTTTATCTACACAATCTAGATCTAACCATATTCCAGTTGTATGGATTGGTTCATTGTAAGATTTCATTGGGTTTATTTCTTTAATGGATTGTTTTCTTATATTTCCAGTGTATCTTTTCTGTGTTTTCCTATATTGGTTAATACCTTCCTTATTTGGTATTGGTGTACCATAAGGATAATTTTCATATTCTTCATCACTCTTTGTACTCTATTTTTATATTTTGACTAGTTGATGGATTAGTATTCATTTTTGTATTTTCTAATTTTTCAGTTAATTCTTCTAACTGTTTTTTATATTCTTCATATTCTTCACCAGTAGATTCTAAGAATTTTTGTTCTAATTCTTCTACTTCTGTTATCATGTATTGTTTTATTTCATGATTTTTCCCTTTATCTTTTCTAAAATCTTGGGGTGGATTAATTATAATCCTATCTTTTCTTTCTAGTTTTTTGTCTAAAAGAGCATTTCCTATTTGTAAATTATATTCAAGATTTTCTAATCTTTTATGTATATCCTCAAAACTTTCATTTGTACTAATTTTAGGTAGGTAAGGATAACTAGGTTTTTTATGTTTTTCAACCTTTTTCAAAAATTCTTCAATTATATTTTCTTCATCAATTATGTTCATCATTACTTTTGGTTCATAATATTTAGATTCGTAATATTTATCAAGTTCATACATTTCTTTGCAATAAAATTCTACTTCTTCTTTTTCAAATTCTATCATTATCTTTTGGTATAAATATTCATCTCTTATATATCCCAACATTAATTTTTCTAATATTTGTTTTCTTGTTTTTATTGGTAACTCTTTTGTTATAATTAATGTTAATATTTTTAATTTCTTAGGTAGAGGTTCTAACATATAACTTAAACCATCTTTTTCTCTTAATATATAGTACCAATTATTTTTAATTATTTCAATTTCCATGATCTAACAAGGCTCTGATACCAGTTTTACCGGAGTGCGCAGCGGAATAAATTTTGTTCTCATAAATATTTTAGGGGCTAATTTGGCATTTTTATATACTTATGATGGCTTCTAGTTGTAAATTATGGATGGAGGGTATTTTTGGAAATTAATATTTCTGGAAAGTTTCTGTAATTGCTCTTTCTGTACATATATCTTTTCTCAACTTTTAACCGTGTGTTTGAGTCACGTTATTTTAAAAGAATGTATTTTGAAATAGTAAATTAATGGAGAATGTGTGATTGAAAAAGAAAAAAAATTATTAATGTAATGTAAAATATTATTTTATTGAAAAATGTGTAGTTGAAAATGAATAGAAGAATGAAAATGAAAATTTTAATGTGACTCAAACAGGGACCAAGTCTTTGTGGAATCCATGTTCGATTTTAAAAATGTCCAATATTGAAATCCCTATTGTTCTTGTCCTAACTAATGATAATAGCAATCTAACACCAAGAGGACCAATATTGAAATCCCTACTTTTGTTCTTGTCCTAACTAAGGATAATAGCAAATCCAACACCAATAACTCGAGCCAATTAATGTGGAATATGGCAATCTCAACTAATTAATAACTCCTTTAAATGAGAACCCCATGCATATTGGAAAGTATTATAATGGAAAATATGTTCATTCAACCTAATTTTAACAAAGGAACAGATGAATGGGAAAAAAATTTGTCCCATATTCGAATAAGGAAATAAATGGTTAAAACACTAATCATTTGGGGCTTGTTTGTTGTCTTTATCATTTTCAAACCGTTTTCTGTTTTCAATTTTCCAAAACAGTGAAAACGCGTTCTCTTTCTTATTTTCGAAAATGCATTTTTGAAAACAAGTTAAAAATTTACAAAGAAAACCCAAAATGACAAATTGGTGTTTTCAGTTATAATCAAGTCAAAATTTCAAAACGTTTTTTGGGTGTTTTCAAAACAATTTTTCAAAATATTAAAAATAACACATTTTCAACAATCTCAAAATGTACACTCAAAACACAAAACTCAAAATGAATTCAAAACTCAAAATACAAAATTGAAACACAAAGAGAACAACCTCTTAACTTTTAGCAAAATTTCATTTTAGATTGTATGGACTCACTCGCTGAATATACACGAGACAAATATATTTCTTTAGTTGCATATCGAATTCATTTTTTAGAGAGATCCGAGGCTGCAGAAATTCTATAAACGTGTAGGGGTGAAATTTAACCTATAATACGTATTTTGATACTAAACACGGATGAGGTGCTCTATTTTCTCTTTCCATTAATGCCAAACCAAAATATGTGCTTGAGCTAACTTTGTAGTAGGGGTGTAAGCGGTCCGATTTTTGCGATTTTTGACAAATTTTCAAACCAAACCGTTTTGACCGGTTTGAGAAAAACTCAAACCTAAACCAAACCGTTTTGACCGGTTTGAAAAAAACTCAAACCTAAACCTAACGATTTGGTCTTGTTTTAAACCGCCGGTTTCGCGTATATTTTTTTCCTATCTAGTGTCTACTTTTATGCAATATATATTTATATCTTACTAGCAATAAATCTAAAACAATCTAAATATATCTACTATAAATTTAAATACCAACAAAATAAAAGTAAAATCACAATAAAATAAAGCATAGTTTTTTTTTCGCACTTTTGACGTTTTAGGATAATAATTTACGATAAAGATACAATACAAGTCCCTTAAAATAAATATAAGATCCAAAAAAACGTAATAATGTCATTTTTCAACTAGCAAAAGGAATAAACGAATTAATTTTGTCATAGAATTTAAGAAACATCAAATTTTGTCACAGAATTAGCAAAAGGAATAAACATTCACATACTCAAGAAGCCACGGAACTCATGATCATTTGTCCTTCATACACAAAAAAAATTTTAATTAGCAAATTGGAAAAAAAAAGAATTAAGATACGGATCCATCTAATAATGGCTTACAAAAGACAAGCTGCAAATATATTTTCTCCCCCATTCCACTATATATATCCACCTTCATCTTCTGCAATTTAACACGGAATTATACATATTCTCTTATATGTAAACAAATGTCTTTTGCGCACCTAATAGCTCGAATTTCAATTTTAAGCCTTACTCACGATCAATAAATATGTAAACATATTTCAACTAGCAAGTGACAAAATTTCAATTTTAAGTCTTAATCACGATCAAATAAATATGCAAGAATCTGAAATAGTCTAATAATACCGACGAACGTACACTACCGGCGACTGGGAGGTTCGAGATTTCGAGGGCGTTGACGATTTGGGGGAAACCAGGAGGCGCCGCAGGGAGTGAGGCTGCGACCAGCGAGTTGCGAGTGAGAGAAATGGAAATTAGAAGATTAGGGTTGTGACTTGTGAGTATATGGACTTGGGTTGGGCTGTTTAGTGCTACTTTTTTCAAATTTGGGCCTTTTTTTATATATAATTAGGCTTGAGCGGGTCGTAAATCTTAATAATTAATAGGAAATTAGAAATTGACGAAAATACCTACAAAATGACAAAATTATTCAATTTTACAAAATTGAAATTTTGGATAAATTTTCAAAAAAAATCAATTTTTTATTTTTTTATTTTATATATTTTTCGTCGGTCCGGTTTGGTTTCAAACCATAATTAAAATTTCCAAACCTAAATCAAACCGTTTTTGACCGGTTTGGTTTGGTTCAAAACCATTTCGTTGACGGGTCCACGTGACATCAAACCGTCGGTTTCGAAATTGCGATTTCGGTTCGATTTTCCGATTTGACGATTTTTGCTTACAGCCCACTTTGTAGTCTTTTTCTTCCTATCCTAACTAATGCTTCTTACTAAAATTGTATTATGAGTTGGTATTAGCTTTTAGTTTGTACTAAAAAAGTAAAGTAAACACTTCGTAATAGGTTTTAATGTGGTTTTTGATATTTTTGAATGTACATAATTTATTTTGTTGCATCACAATACAGTAGAAAGTTATTATATGAACTAGTGATGTTAAAGTAAATATAATGTAAAATATACAACAAAATCGCGGTTTAAAACCAAACCATCGTTAGGGTTTGAGTTTTTCTCAAACTATTTTAAATGCATTTGTTTAGGTTAGGGTTTTTCTCGAACAGTTTTAAACAGTTGATTAAATCCTCATGTACAGAAATGAGGTTTACATGGGTTTTACACCCTCTCACAGTGGTGGGCTCCACTGTAATTAAAAATAACAAAAAATTACCCACTCACCCACGCACCCCCATGTGTGAGCGTATGTAAACCAAACTATCCCCTCCCCCTCTGTACATGAAGCACTGCTCTAAATGGTTTGGTTTAAAAATATATAAAATCTTAGCAAGACTTTTATACCCTTAGGTCAGACTAACAATTACAATCTTATCCTCCAAAATAAGACTTGACTATTTATGCCCATGTTTTGGCTCCATTTTAATTTAATGCATTTTTTTTCATTTTCAACCAAATATTTTTCAATAAAATAATATTACATATAAATTCAAAACTTTTTTCTTAATTTTCATCTCCAACAAAATTATTATTTCAAAATACGTTTTTCCTAAAACTTCATTAAAATGGAGCCCAAACAAGGACTAAATTTTATACATACAAACAATTACCCTAATTTGATAATTCAATCAATCTATCATGAGATTCCTTGTTCATAGTTCAAAATTTAAACACCAACCCTCTTCATGCCCATAAAGTATCACAAAACCATCAGTTTCACTCGCTCAAGTTCAAAAGCAAAGCGACACTAATAATATAGGTCTCGATCGTGAATATCTTGTCAAGGAGCATCAAATTGTATTATGACTTTATGTTTTATTCAATAGAGTTTATTGTGACTTTGTGTTAGATAGTTCGTTTTATTTCACCATCAATAAAGTAGAAAGGTTATTTGTATTATGTAGTTTGTTTTATTTAATATAATAAATGAATAGAAGGGTTCACGTCTATACAGGTCGTGTGGTGCTTGGGCCTACCCACCCTATTTGTTCCATGATCCGTGGGTCTACTGGAACTAGCCACTTCGATCAATTAGAATGATCGATATGAGAGTACAAATGTCAAAAATGAAACGACTAGGACGACAACACAATAAAGATCAACAATATGGACATTTTGCATAATTACCCATTTTTTGCCTTTTTTTTCGAGATATTTGTAGCCCTAAAGATAAGGCCAACTCTTAAATTTATGACGAAATTACACCCAGCCCTACTTTTAAATTACCATTTTCATAAATCCTGATTCAAGTTTGGTATTGCAAAAATCAGGTTTTAATTAATCATTTTAAAACATTTTTTTATTCTTATTTTTATATTTACCAACCCTAACCCACAACCACAATCAGCCTTCCCCTTTCTCTCTCTCTCTCTCTACCCGCCGCCTCCTCCCTCCCTCCTCCTTCTCTTCCCTCTCCTCCCTCTCTTCTCCTCCTCTTCCCTTTCTCCTCCTCCCTCCTACACTCTCCTCACTGTCGCAGCGTCGAATGCTACTCACAGCAGCGTTCGACGCTGCTGTGATTCTGAGAGAAAGCGTTCGACGTCGCTCTTGTGATTACTGACGTCGTCGGTCACAATCGGAGATCGGCTGAGAGGGGCGTTGAAGGGGACGGTGTGTTGTGGTCTGGTTTGGTTTGGTTTTGGTGGAGGCTATTAGTGTGTTGTGTTGTGTTGTGGTCTGGTCTGGTTCCTGATCTGAGAGGGGCATTGAAGGGGACATGATGCAAATTGTTGGTTTGGAGTTGAGTGGGATTTTTGTGGGTTTCGATGAGGAGACCGCACAGAACCATTTTTGTGGCTGCGGCATTGTTCTGGTTTTGTTGTGGTAATGGCATTTGTGGATCTGTTTTGTTGGTATTTTTTGGGCGACTACGGCGGTTGTTGGTGGCGGTGGCAGTGAGGGTAAGGTGTTGGTACTTTGATGGTTTTTTATTAACAGTGAATGTGTTGGTGGTTTGGGATGATCGGTGGTGGTTTGGGTGGTTTGTGCGCGGCGGTGGTGGTTGCGGGTTTCTGTGCGGTGGTTGCGGGTTTCTGTGCGCGCGGCGGGGGTGGTCATGCTGCGTGCGACGGTGGTGGAGATGCGACGACTGTGGTGGTCTTGTTGGTGGAGACCGCGGACGAAGTGGTGGTCACATGTGATTTGGCGGTGGTCACAAATGATTTGATTGTGTGTGACCAATAATTTTTTGGTTTGTGACCAGTGAACTAGCTGTGTGACCAGTAAACTAGCGTTGTGACCAATGAATTAGATAAACGGTGACCAATAAATGCTTTGTGACCTAAAAATTATTAATTTGTGACCAATAATTTGATAAATTGTGACATAAAATATAATATATGTTCAATTAATGGGATGTTTGTGACCGTAAATAAGTATTGTGACTTTCAAATTTTGTGATTTATGACCGATGAAAAAATTGTGACTTTTAAATTTTTAAGTTGTAACCGATCAACAAATTGTGACCTAAAAAATTTTGAATTGTGACCTAAAAAATTTTGAATTGTGACCAAATTGTATAGATTTGTGACCTTAACAAATTCGTCGGAATCGGATCAGTCGTCGGAAAAGTTGTCGGAACGGTCGCCGGAGTAGAGTGGTGATCGGAAAGGTCGTCGGAATATCCTCGGAGTTGTAGGGGTGGTGGAGGTGGGGGTGGGTTCATTATTTTATAGTAGAATTAAATATTAATAATAAATTAATTTAATAATTATTATTTCATAATTAAAAATTTAAAAAAATCTGATTTTTGAAATTTGAAATATATTTTGGTATTTTTGAAATGGGTAAAAGTAAAGGCATGATTTATGTATTCTTCCCTAAATTTATTTCATAAATCGAAAGTACTGATCAAAATGCAACAATGGCAATTTCAGTAACAAATTTAAAGAACACAAATTAAAATCTTATCTTTAAATTCCGTCGCACAAACATCCCATTTTTTTTAATGAGGTATTGACTATGTGCGCACTGCCAACAAACCCATTAACTTCTTCAACTTATTCGCTTTCTGAAAATGGCATTTCTTGGTTCCACCAACAATGAAAGATAAAGTTTCTTGAATATAAGAAATAGAATTCAAACCAATCAAAACCCTATACCCCGTTTTAAAAGGTTGAACCACAACCTTGAGGGCCCCCTACCGTCCCTCCCCTTGAGCATTGTGGAGGAGGTAAATCGCGAGATATGCCTAGCAGGTCAGGGTACAAGAGTTCATACTGGCGTTCACAAAAAGTCCAATTTCATACCTTATAAGAGGCAGGAATCAAACTCTCACACTACGACTACCAACTCAGTTGAGGCTACCTCACTCTTATCATTTGCACCACTGAGCTATGCCCCGTTTTCAATTCACATGTATCTGCGCAAGCACAATAATAAAACAAACAATATTATACTGGTCTGTTGACTCTGTTCTGTCTACTATATAGTGTTTAAAAAATATTATTTTATTAATAAAATAATATTATGTAGTTAACTTTGTTATCTTGAATTTTTAATGTTATCTCAAAGTCGGACTCCGTGAGCGCATTTATTGTTTGGGCTCCATTTAATGAGATTTTGGGAAAAAAATGTATTTTGAAAATAATGTCGAGAATCCCATGTATGTTCGAAAGTACTAAGATGAAAAATGTGTCTTCATTCTACCTAATTTGAACAACAATAATGTTATTTATAGTCAATGACTACAATAATCATCCTATATGCAGATTCTTATTCGAGGCATTAGTTTCCTATAATTCCTACAATAATCATCCTATATGCAGATTATTATTCGAGGCATTAGTTTCCTATAATTCCGTTACCTCAGATAACAAGATAACGTCTCAAATAATAAGCTGTCATATACAAAATATGAGTATTGCAGTCGTTGTCTCGTTGATTATGAATAGTATTACTCTTTATCTTTGAACAAAATTTAGTTTTAGTATGCATAAATTCACTGAATATACACAAGAGTAATTTCTTTAATTAAAGAGTAATTTCTTTAATTAAATTGTTTTCAACATACCTCTTGAGGTGCATGTGGGACATATATTTTTGTCAAGATATGAGGGTGCAGAAATTTTATTAACGGGTGGTGGAGTTTAACCTTTTTTCCCTACTTGATACTATATGGAATTATGGCTTGCTTTGTAGACTTTTAGTTCCTTTCCTAATATGTGCCTTCTTAATCAATTATTCTCCTCATATTTCCTCAAATTCATTTTCAACGATACGTTATCTCAATATAATAATTTTGCATGTGAACTGATAGTTTTTTCCTACTTTTTAACCATATATCCTTCAAAAATATCACTCTTCATAAAATATATTCGAAAAAATCTAAATCAAACAAACTCTTAATTAACTATGTCTGAGTTTTTTAATATCTATGGACAATACACTATATATTGACTTGGTTCCACTTTTTTACTTCTGAAAGGGGATTTTGAAGTTCCACCATCAATGAAATTGCCAAATTGGTCAGATAAGGCCAATTAGTTCTAGAATTTATCCAACCAGTCAAAGACCTATACTCCATTTTAATGCATATATATATGTCTGTCCATGCAACAACCTTAAAACAGTAAAGCAGACTTCCTGTCCTGCCCATCACCATCAGATAGTGTTAAAACATTTATACTTTGTAAAATTCTTAATTTATGAATTTTTTGATTTTTTTGGATGATGAGAATTCATCCTCAGTCGTACTATCTCGAAGTTGGCTTGGCTATGGTCGAACTAACCCAAAAAACAGACGAACAAAGTCATCTATATGTCAATGTAAGAGTAAGTAAAGCAATAGCAAGAGCAAAATTAATTTCAAACATACGATAGTGAGACATTACTGTCTTAATTTACACAGAAAATCAAAGCCCATTATCAAATGTACACAATGACCTTATGAAACACTGTCTGTTAACCGCATGAGCTCACATTAATTGAAACCTGGTTCCTCATGCCTGCACAAAGCTGCTGGCTGGGTGGATTTTCTTGTTTGTACCAGGTTTAGGCTTACGGTCATCACTTAGTTTTTGTACCATGCAGCCTGCAGCCTTGTTTTTTGTTATACTTTCCAGCTCCTCCTTTCGCTTCAGTTTCTCCTTCTGGTTTCTCTGCTGCACATAAACATGAGCGTAACTTGCTCCTGTGGAAAACATTATAGCAGGAATTAATGTTTACTGTCTGAAATTGTTAATTAATTATGAAGGTGTTTACATGGGATTGATTCTTGAGGAATTTATAGGGCAAGCTAAGGGCTGATGATTTTGGTTATACATTATTATATTAAGGCAGTGTAGTACACTGATAAACAAGTGGGAATGGTCATCTTTAGACTTTAAAGGTGGCTTAACCATTATCATCATATAATTGTGGTTATGATAATAGTTAGTGTGCTTAATGCATAGTTGGACATTAATGGAGTTAGCTGTCAGCCTTCTTTTAGGGTTTAAACAATATAGAGGTAAGAATCAGAGGGTCCACCAAGGCCAAGCTGGGATGGTGACTGGTCCACATACATATGTGGGTCTAGGCTCAGACTCTGGTTTCAACCCATGAGTGCGAACCAGTGATCAGCACAAGGGCATTTTCAGACTCAAACCCATCATTGACCTAATCAAGCAAGGATCAATTAATGCATTTGTGAAGAATGCTCAATGCATAGTTGGACATTATGGGCTTTATCGGTCAGCTTTGTTTGAAGGTTTAAACAATACGGAGTTTGTTGAAGTACTGAAGTAGTTATGTCCAATAAAATTTCTCCTTTATATTTTGAAACTGTGATGTTTACAAATGCTATAAGATGAGAAAGTTAAATTATCTGTCCACAGAGAGATTTATTTGCCAACAATTTATTAATATTGGGCCTTTTCTGGTAGTGTTTTGAATTTTACAGAATTGAATATGCAGATAGCGTTAGGTCCAATGTTGTAATTGGCATGTTTGTGAACAAAAGGGTCTTAAGTGAACACTTGTAAAAAGTCAAGGACTTGGATGCAATTTTATCACTCGAGGAGACATACTCCCTCGTTCAAGCGACATATTTATGCGGCCAGACCTAATTCGCGATTTTGAAGAGTTTTACACGTCCCATAACACCTAAGCGTCTCCAACTATAAATACAGATGTCTGGGACGAATTCTAGGTGGTTGCTTCATTGTGCTTTCATTGTATAACACATCCATATCATATTTTGAGAGATCCAAGAGCATAATTATTTGGTGATTCATCCATATCATTCTTGAGATCCGATAACCAAGTTTTGGAAAAACATCAAGGTTCGTGAATCCAAAACACCTAACTTCCTTAACACTTTGAGGAATGTACTTTTTCAATTGGATTTCAGAAGTTTCTGGAGGTTGAGAGAGGTTGGACTACAAGCGCAAGAAGAAGAACAGGAATAGGTGATTCATGTATATCCACTTGGAAGAGACAATTGAAGAAGATCGGGAGTCTGAAATTTACAGCAGATCTTGGAAGCTACAGAAGGTAGATCGGGAGATCTAGCAGGTTTTCTAGATAGTATCTACGGTAGCAGATCATGAGTCTGAAAGAACAGCAGATCTTGGAGATTACAAGAATTACAACAGCGGGAACTAGTGGAATTTTCTAGGCTGAAAACGGACTGTAATCCATATTATCTATAGTGAAGGTAACTCGCTTAGTCCCGGAGTTTTTACCCAGTTGGGTTTCTCTGTCATCATTTTGGTATTCATTCTTTATTGATTTTCATATTACAAATTATGATATTCAAATATAGGATAATTGAATTGTATGCTTAATCATTTAGAAACGGTTAAAAAGTGACTTGTTGCTTTTAATAGAATAATTCCGCACGTAAGGTCGAACTTAGTTAGTAAACCACATATTTTCATATAGGATTAATAGAAAGAGTAGTCAGCTACATACATGTCACCTAATGTCAAAATGAGCTCTTTTCTTCTGAATTTCCATACCATGTAGAGAAAATTGACAAGGTTTTATTCATTGTTACTTGGTCACTAAATCCATGATAAGTCATCATGAAGCAGAATTTGAACTTAAACAAATGTGGGAAAAAATTTCAATTCCATGTTAATTAGAAAATAAAAATCCACCAAACCTATAGAAATTTGTTTTTCATGAAAATAAAGAAAATGCAACTTAAAGTGTTGCACATTGGAATTCGGTTTTCATTTCCACGTGATAATCAAACGGCCAAATTGGAATTTTTTTTTTCGGATGTTACATTTTCCATAAAATTTGTTGCAATCAAACGGGGCCTTAGATTTACTATCTTATGTTCAATAGTGTACCATGTTAATTCTATAGGAACTACCATGGAGATTCTTATCTTGCAGCTAAAATAAGCTCACTGCTATTGTATTTCTGAGGTTAAATGTGCCAACGGTACATTGACTTTATTGTGGGTAACAAAATCATATATGAACTCACAAATTTATATTACATTCATACAAGAAATAACTTCCATCAATAACAAAAGGAATAATCTATGTGGCAAACGGAGTGCCTACATGACAATGAGAGGTAGACTTTTGGCAAGTAAATTACGTAATGGTACATGAACTTTACTCCCTATATCAAAATCATACATGAACTTTATCCCAAGTACCAAAATTATATGTGGATTCACAAATTTGTATCTCATCCATAAATGAATTAACTTTCATTTGTCAAAATTAACTGAAAAATTCACGTGATGATGCACAAGAAAATATAAAACATTTTTTTATTGTGTTATTTATGGCATGAATTAACTTTAGAATACTAAATAAACTCCAAAAGGCTGGATTCAAAAACTAAAATATTTGCCTTTCAAATGTTTTAATGAAATGAGAAACTCGCCTCTATTACCACTTGCTCTAGACAAGTGAGAGGAGACGATTTTTGTTTTCTAGCTTATATGCCCTCGTGTTTCAAGAACACCGAAAAAATCTAATTCAACTCTACGTAAGATAACAATTTTAGGACATTCATCATTGTCCAAATTGTCCCTTTTTTTGTTGAATTCTCATGAGCTTCAATTGATACATTTCAAAATGGATTTTTCTCTATCCACCAGAATCATCTCATTAAACATTCTCTAAATTGTTAACCAACAAGTGTTTAGAGTGAGTTTCTCATTCAATTGGAGTATTTGGGATGCAAGTCTTTTAATTTTGATAAATAAAAGTTAATTCAGTATGTTTGGGATACAAATTTGTGAGTCAATGCAGGATTTTAATATAGAGCTGAGTTCATATATGGTTTTCATAAAGAGGGTAAAGTTTTTGTACCATTCACATAATTAACTTTTCAATTGTATGTCACATCATTGCACATAGACACTCTGCTCTCCACTTGAATCATTTCATTAATTTTGACTAATAGAAGTTACGTAGACACTCTGTTTTTCGCGTGGATTATTTCGTTAATTTTGACTAATAGATGTTAATTCATCTATGAATTTGAATCATGAAGCGAAGTTCATGTAATCTTCGAGCGTTTAACCTTATTTTCTGTTCCTATGATATTGACCCAAATAAGCGTACCCAAACATGATATAGCCAACTAATTAACTAAATTATCCCCATGTTTTTACAATGTCAATGGACAATGCGTCAACAACATGCTTAGTACCATAAAATAAACAGTAATTAACAAAACTAAAGGGGGGAAAAAGTTAAATTCTGATCCGAAAATTATGTGACTGCGCACAACCTATGTACTTCAATTTTTCCACTTGTTGAAAATGGCATTTTTTTTGTTCCGCCAACAATTAAAAAATAGGGTTCTTAGAACAACAACCAATCAAGATCTATTCTTCATTTTAAATGCATATATGTATCTGTCCAAGCAACAACAATAAAGCAGACTTGTTACGCGAATTGTTGTTAAACGACCTCCCGGACGATGATCTAAGGTTATTGTTTATTCAGTCGATATCGACCAGATGACTGAAGTAGAATATCGACACCACGATTGTTCAAACCAATCTTATAACCTATTTGGACCATTGAAGTAGCCTAATTTAATTAGGAGGAAATTACACCCTGACCTGTTTTTTAGTTACCATTTCAATAATACAGAATCAATTTTATAATTTCATAAATCAGGTTTAAAATATAATTAAATCTATTTTTAATTAACCCAACCACTTTCGCCATTTACGTACAATTGGAGAGAGAGAGGGCAGTTTAAATATGTAAGGTTATCTCTAGTAACCACTTAATCCCCCAAACGTCACCTTATTTAGAAAAAGAAAATCACAAAATGTCTTCTAATCTTCTCGTTGTCCCTCAAGCATAAAATCCCAAATTGATTCTTGAGTGAAAACCTATATCATTCTAGGGCGAAAGCATGACGGTATTGAGGGAAAAGTTGGCGCAAGAAAAGGGAGTGCGAAGAGAAATCGGTGACGACGGTTTGTGTCCGAAATTAGAGTGATAGTATAGTCCGTTTTAGTGGCTAGTGGATGTTTTATGCTTTTGAGTGTCAGAAACAGTGTAATTCATGGATATCTTAGGTCATTGATTGTCAAAGTAACGGATATGCATTTCACATTTTGTCTACTTTATTTTAGATGTTAGATTCAAAGATCACCAGGCTACATTGTAAAAAAATTTGGTTATGATACGAACATGTCATAAATATCAAAATTTTTGTGATATATTTTTGACAGGTTACAAACTTCACTGATATGAATTTTTTGAAGCAATGATGTCTAAATTCATAGGTCATACATACCATGCACTCAGAGATGCATAGGCCACGGTATTTTTCCACATCTCAATTCATGGGTCACATGTCATAGCTAACAGGCAAATAACACTGACATGTATTTTCCATGCTGTCTACATTCATAGGTCACATATACCATGCATTCATAGATGCACAGGTCACAAAATATTGTTCGGTCTTGCTACTTGTACATCACATTGTACATCGGGGTGTACACCCCCCTCACATGGGGGTGGGACCCGCTTAGATTAAAAAATAATTTATGCAATGGGTCCCACACCCCATGTGAGAGTGATGTATCTCCTTATGTACAATGTGTGATGTACAAGTAGCATTTTTCAATGTTGTTTCACCATCTCAATTCAGAGGTCACACGTGAAAGGTATTTGGTCATAGATATCGCTTAAATGAATTTTTTCAAGTCATTCAGCCTTAATTCATATGTTACATTCTCCATGCACTCAGAGCTGCACATGTCACAAAATGTTATTTGACCATCTCATGTCACAGGTCACAAGTCAAATGTATTGGTCACAGATCTCACTTACATGATTTTTCCCAAGTCATTTTGGTCACGGATCTCACTTATATGATTTATTAAATTAAGGTCACAACTGTTAAAATGGTCACAAATAAAATGAAATCCATTCAAAACAGGTCACAAATGTAACAATGTAGGATTACAATTCCTATGCAAAAATAATTTGAAGTTCATTATCATTATCCAGAATCACAATTTTAGCTTAATGGTATCAGGTTGGTGCACGTCCTCCAATTGTGACCAAATCATTGGCATCGTCCACATTTCAAGATTTGTTTCCTCTCACCAGACGATCTTTTTCTCTTTTCTGCTGGCCTTCTCGAACTCCTCTTCTGGTTGGGTGATAATATAATTATGCTTTCTATTTCTTGAGTCACAGTCCATTCATTTCAATTACCGACCGGGTATACAGACTCCTGATAGGCATTCATGTACGCCTCTTGTGTGTAAAAATATGAACAATAATCGTACAGATCTCCTTTCGTTGGCGCTATCACTGCTAAAGTGTGTGGACATGGTATCTGATCAATTTGGAGCATCCTACATGTACACGTACGCTACTCTATGTTGACAACAAATGTGGAGCCCTCGTTCGAAACCCAAAATATTGTTTGGTTGACAGGAGAACATAGAAAGTACATCATGTCAGGTTACAAATAGAACGTCTATGTTCATTATTAAGTCACATATATTGAATAATCCAGCATATACTACAATTACCCTCATGTTTTTCAACTCTGTACTCATTTCTCTAATTATTTTCTCGTATTTCGTAGACAACTTCGTGAATGTGCTATTTGCAAGATCTTTATTCTTACAGCTCCAAGATTGTACGATTTCTCGCAATGACTCCAACAAAGCCACAATAGGATAGTTATTTGCCGCTTTTGTGATCGCATTCACCGATTCCACTAAATTAGACGTCATAGTGGAGTATCTGTTTGCCTGCATGTGGTATCGTGACCACCTTTTTGGTCCAACCTCGTTCTACAGAATGCGAAAGTTGAATAATAAATGAGATATACAAAGCCACGATAGTATTTAGTGATTGAAAGTAATAGCTTACCAAGTAACCCCTGATCTTCGAGTTGATCTTGTCTAACTGTTGCATATTGTACTCGTACTCTATCAATGTGTATGCACGCACAGCTGCATTGAATGCTTGAGTTATGTTGTGATCAGATTTTTCATAATATGATTTCATGTTTTGTAGTAGATGGTATGCACAAATCCCATGACAAGTTCCTGGATAAACACGTTCTATTGCATTCTTGATACTGTTGTGACGATCCGATACAAAGCATAGACCTTCTCTTGTTCCATAAGCAGACTTCAACTTTTTCGAAAAACCAGGTCCATGATTTATCGTTTTCATTATCTCCAATTCCAACCGCGAGTAAGAATATGCTGTTATTTGTATCTTGTGTACATACTGTGAACAATGTACCACCGTAGTGTCTAGTCAGGTATGTGCCATCAACAACAATGACAGGTCTACAATGTAACCACCCTCTAATTGATGCAACAAGCGTCATGAAGCAGTACTTGAATCTATTGTGACTATCAACCTTAAATCATGTAACTGTTCGTGGATTCGTCCATTCAAGCATGTAAAAGTAGCTCGGTAGCTGTTGGTACGACTCTTTAGGATCACCCCTGATCATTTTCAAATTCTTCTCATGGGATCTCTAAGCTTTAACATAGTTCAAAGAAACTCCATAGGTCCATAAGATGGCATTACATATATCATTAGGAGTGTATATAGTACGTGACAATGTATACTTATACTTGATGAAGGAGGACACTACGGACGTTGTGACGTATCTGTGAGAACCTAATACTATGTTTATAGCACGTGTGTCCATCGCTAATTTTTCTAATCTTAAAGAGATCTGTTTTACACATCCTTAAAGATCTGCATATCCAATTACACTCATCATAGGAACACTTGATTAGATATTCTCCCTTGTCTGATCGAATAACCAGAAATTCAAACATGTTTTCTATGACATAAAAACACAAGCTCAATTTCAAAACCTCCTTATTCCGAAAAGCCTGGCCCTCTTCTACATTTCTCGCATCAGGATTTGATACAATTGTGACCTCATGTTCATTACTGTGACCTAATGGTTCCACTGTTGCTTCACATATATCTTATGCTATTTCCTGTAGCGAAAATAGATATTCTCCAGATTGTACATTATCCGAGATTGCCCGGACTAATGGAAAACTGAGACACTGATGTACAATTTCTGAATATGTGACCTCAATATTTATGGGATATTTGGAAGGATCACGATTCATACCTTTGAGAGTAATGTACAACAAAACATTGCTGTCACTTCTTATCTTGACGGGAGGCAGATCATTTTTCAATTAGTATTTCATTGTGACCGCCGCCTTAGTAGGATCCAAATCGAATTATGTTACTACGGTGTCCAGAAGCTTTACATAACAACAATTACGATCGAACAATACCAATGATAATTGTTCTCCATTCATCAAGCAGATATGCACGTAATCCATTTCTGTATTTATGCACAAGAAATGTTAATGACAAACCAAAATAAGGTATCGACACAATGAGATTAAGGTCACAATGTTTCACATCATCACACCAATTTTCGCGTCATTTCTACTGTTTTGCAAAATGATGGTCACAATGGTAGACTTCGGTCACAATTCTAATTCTCGATCACAAACGAAAACTTGGTCACATATACACACTAAGATCAAAGATTCATATTATAGTCACATGGATAAATTTCAGTCACATAAATTCCCTGATTTGCAACTCGTAAAGATGACGGGCAATTCTAATTATCGGTCACAAACAAAATCGTGGTCAGTTACACATTGAGATCACATATTCATATCATGGTTTATGGGGAAATTTCAAACACACATACTCTCCAATGTGCAATTCATAATAATGGCGGGCATCATTAACGGAAAACAATTATGAAGAGAAACTGAAAAAATGGCAGCTATCAAAATCAATGCAACGTAAAACAATAATAGTAGAGGAACACGTACAATTGAACACAATTATTTTGTGACCTCCCTTGACCAATATTTTTCCGATTGCAGAAGGACGATGTCGGTCGTATCCAGACGTGATATCAGCTGAGATAATTGTGACCTCCTTGCACCAATAACCAGGCTTATATGTGATCCTCAAAACTCGAAGCAGATGTGACCTCCTAGCACTAGGCAAACTCAAATTGCAGAGAACAATGGAATAGTTTATTGAAGACGATCCAGTTTCAGAGATGAGGAAGAGCTATTTGACGGGAATCTTATTTTTCAAATGGTAACGAAATCCATGATTTCAGGACTGTATTAAATCATACCAAATTAATTAAATTTCTATATATAATATATTATACATTTTTTTAATAGTTGCAACCTAATTTCTGAAATTTGAAAGTATATATTGTAAAATTGAAATAGTGTTTACTAAATAGCTGAGATATGTATTGTTCCCTTATTTTTACCCTAAAGCTCACCTAAATCCTTATATATATGCTGCACATTACTGTTGTTGGCGTGCGTGTGAAATTGGTTATTGCCTTCCCTTTGGTTGAGAGAAAAACGGCAACTACTGTTGTGTGTTCTTTGCTTCGTGCTCCCTGTTTCTGTGCCTTGTTCTTCCATCTCTTCCTTAGCCTTTGTGGTTGTTATTGAGGCTGCAATAATATTTCACACTTTGTACTTTGTGAGCAATCCGAGAGCAACCGGGTCTCGAGATTTTGGTTTATGGTTTGGGGTTGAACTTTGTGGTGTTTGATTAAATATATAGTCGATACTGAGCTTGAATCCTTGGCGGTCGAAGATTCTTCTTCAACAAGACTATGATGGTCGGTCCTGTCCATCAGATTGTGTTAAAAAATTAATACTTAATTGAAACCTTAAATTATGTAGTGATTCCTCAGTCACTATCTCGAAGTTGGTCTATGAGCAAACTACTGTCGAGTGGGTACGTACAGAGAACACACACAAATTAAAGAAAGAACTAAAACTATTAGATAAGGAGTTTATTAAATTTAGACCTCAACGTAGCATCACGACTCACAAGCAATCAATCTTAACGTCTCGACGTTATGAGCCTATACACGATGGACTTTCTTGTTTCTGCCTGCAGGTTTATTTCCATCTCGGCTTAATTAGTTTTTCTGTATGAGATATTACACCGATAATGTGCATATTATATTCATCAAGAGCATGTCGTTAATATGCGTGAAATCGAAACATCATTCGACTTACCGAAATCTGATTTGAGAAGATAAAATACGATTTACCGACTTCGAATATAATAATATGAATTCTTCACTTTCCAATATGAGTGAACGCATGTTGTTCTTCAATTCAAACCCTTCAATAAAATACATAAATAAATTAACTATATTCTGAAATCAAGCATAAATAAAATCAGAAATGAGAAAGATGAAATGTAAGTGATGCAATTAGTCGAGGCAAGTGTTTGACACTTTATCCTTAAGATGAATTTGTCCCGCATCGGTGCTAACGGTTTCTTGGCAATCATCTCCCAAGATACAACGACCACGTCAAGCCATAGGAACACTCCAAATGACTTAGACCAACGAACTCGAACGGAGTTCTCTCTCTACCATAATCATGATTTTGATGCAAGAAATAATCACTTCTATAAAGTGTTTTATGCAAAATTAAAGCAAAATATGAAATGATATGAAACTATCAATTGAATTATTTCTTGTTTCTTCTTGTTGTTGTTGTAATCCAAACATATGGGGAATCCATATATATAGTAGTTGGAAAGACTTGTCAAAAGACACAATCATACCAAGAGACACATCTCTTGAATATACATAATTATTGGAAGTTACTCATACCAAAAGTCATGATCTCCAAAGGTCATGATATTCTATATGAAAAGACACATCTTTTCATCTACATCATCTCTAGAATATTCCACAATATTTTACACAATTTTCCAATAATTTCAAGTATTAAGTGGTTTAAGTTTGGCTTAATTTCTCATTCACCAAACAAGGAATTTACACTTAAATCATTTCAATTGGTCACAACCAATTTCCAATACAAAATTCCAACATTTTCTACCATGCAGCCTTGATTTCTTGCCATAATTTCGTGTTCCAAATTGCCAAAATATCTAATAATTGAAAAACAAAGAAAATTTGGAAGAATATTACAATTTTCAATTTCGTATCGACATACGTTGCTCTTGTATTTTGTACGTGACAGGTTGGAAGAGTTGTACGCTTAGCATCCTAACTTTTCTAGTTCTCTTTGTAGTAGAATTGGTTGTAAAGCTTAGCTAATCTTTTTCTTACGATATTTAGAGGGTTCGGTTCAGTTAGAATTCTATATGATTATTTATAATTCTTCATTTATTGAAAATTTCTGTCAATATTCAATTGTTTTTTCCATACGTATTTTTTTTTTCTCGTTATATTTTCTCTAAGGGTCCGTTTGATAAGTAAAGGTGGAAATAAATTTCAATTCCATTTTAGTTGAAAAATAAAAACTCACCAAATCCATAGGAATTCGTTTTCCATAAGAATAAATAAAATGCAGTTGTACCATGGAATTCGATTTTCATTTCCATGTTGCAAGCAAAAGGTCAAAGTGGAATTCGTTTACCTCGGATGTGACATTTTTCATGAAATTCGTTGCAATCAAACATGGCCTGAATAAAGATCTCGCGGGCAAAGTAAGGAAGTCGTCTAAATTCCTACAACAACTTGGAAGACATTATTGCAGAAATTAAAATTGTTAAGGAATAAATGGTGTTTGTTTATCCGGGATTGGAGGGATTTATGGAGCAAATAATCATTAGCAATTTTGGCCTAATGGCTGATGATATTGTTAATTATATGAAATGACTAGTGATGGGATATACATAATGATGATTATCTTTAAACGTGGCTAAACCATTATCTTCATAAAAAAATGTGGTTATGATATTAGGAAGAGTGCTTAATGCATAACCGGGCATTAATGGAGTCATCTGTCAGCTTTCTTTTTAAGGTTTAAAAAACATAGATGGTAAAGAATTTGAGGTTTCAATAAGGCCAGTCTGCCCAGACCGAGTTGGCATGGCCCACGTACACATGCCAGTCGAGATGGACCCCGGTTGCAACCCATCAGCACAAACAGGTCAGCACATAACATCATTTTGAATCGCGATCAAGATGTTGCATGATACTACAGAAACAAAAGACGAGTAATATGTGAGTATGTTACTTAACTCTTATATTCAGAACGAACTCCTTTGTATGTGCCCATTAAACTATTCTACAAGTCATTGTCTCGAGTTCCATTGCATTTTTTTTTTTTCAATAACTCCTATACGTTAAAATTTTGTCTTATCCATTTGTACATGCGGTGTGAACCACTTTTCTCTATCCATATCAACATTTAGTATAGAGTTTATTATCTCAACATGCAACTATGAATCTCATGGAGAGTTCGATCCTGACTCAAAATGAACGATAACGACATGCTTGACACATGCAAGTCAGATAGGAAGTGGTGTTTCCAGTAATGGTCATGTTGTTCTACAAGAATGAGTCTTAAAAGATTATTGAGGGATCACTCCACTTCTTGTTCAAACCCTCTTTGTGGGGTTCCCTCGTTATTGTGATGGCAACTAGCGGGCTTGAAAAATGAGCGACGAGAGATTCTCATTTAGGAGCCCAGTAAGCTCATTGATCTTTTTTTCCTCTTTTTTTTTTAAAAAAACTTTTTCCACTTTTGACATTAATTACTTTTCCTTTGTCCTTATTGCCCAGGCTTCGACAGTTATTGAGCAATAGAAAAGATTCTTAAATATATCAGTAGTTGTTTGTGGTTATTGGGTCTTCTGTCGAAAATGAATTTGTTTTTTGGCATAACAGAAATAAAAACGCCCAGTCACAAATAGAAAGAGAAGTTCTTTTTTCCTCTATTGCTAAAAAGCAAATTTGATAGGGGTGTCTTTAATTGTCAATATTTTTCATGAAAAACATGTTTTTTCCACCTAATTTCATAATTTTGTACTGTTTGATTGACAATTTTTTCCGCGAAAAATATTTTCTTACTTCTGATCACGTGACCATATTTTCCTTGAAAACAAAGAAAATCACTCTATCTTATCTACCCACCAATAAAAAATAGACATGTATAATATTTTCTATGTTAAAAACTAAATCAAATACATTTAATTAATAATTTCCATACAATAAGTTCTAAAAAATTGAATTACTTAAAATTTATTTTCTTTCCATGCAAATTCCTTACTCGCAATCAAACACACCCTGAGAGAAAAATAAAGTGGAATTTCACGATGACAAATGGTTGATAAAATAGAACGTATAACATGAACCCTTCAAATTCGACAAATCTGACCAATTTGCCAAGACATTGCTTTCATGTCAACGCCGAGCAAATTCAATTACAAAAATAAAAAATAAAAATTCAAAGCTCATAACAAGTATGCATTCATAAAGAGAGCAAAACGGAGCTACGTTTATTTGCCTATTTTCCAGTCTCTATACGATATGCTGAGAATTGTTTCAGTCCTCCAGTGGTTTTAGATTATGCTAAAATGAAATAGCATTTAGTTTAGGGAACGTTCCTTGCATCTAATTTTGTAACTACTGTCAATAAAAAGCACAGACAAAAATGAGAGAATTTTGGAAGTAGTGAACGCCTGTGTACATTTTGAAAAGCACGGACAAAAGGTAGTTATAAAGCTCCTCTACAAGAAATAAAAGCAAATGTCCTGCCAAACATGGCCATAATCATTTACTCAACTACTCGTGCTAATTGATATATATGATATATGGGAATGTATACTTGAGCACGATATATGCACAAAAATACTAAATTTATCTAATAAAATCTACAACATTACGCCCCTTATTTGGCTTGGCTAAAAAATAAAATTTCTAGAAGATTTTGATAAAAATGCATGAAATGTGTGTCGGAAAAGTTGACAAAAGTCCCGAGTCCCATGAAATGCGTGGCTAAAATTAATTGTTCACTTTTATTTAAATTTTTATCAAGGTTTTTACATACACCAAACAGGGGCTAAGATTGCAAAAACCTACAAGATGAGCACAGATACTGCAACTGGCAGCATGTAAACAATCTGCAAGTAAACATGCTTCTCCCAATTATCTTACCACAGGGTACAAAAGCTTGGAGAATAATATTTTGCAAATTGATCGATGTGCATCTTAAATCGAGAAACAAAAAGCATGGCAAATACAAGTTATATGCAGTGAAAAAACTATAATCAGATGCTTCTTATTACTTGAGATTGAGTTATTAATTGTATCTATCTTCTTATACGGCATAACAAAAGGAAATTATTTCAATTATATTATTACTTTTTTATCGTTCATACACTATAAACACGATTCTACAGCAGGTGCGTGTTTCCAATAGGACAATAACAATTTCAGTCTCAAGATTAATAGCATTGACTTATTGTCTATGCTCACCAGCCTATACAAGTGCAGAGTCAGTCCATCTCTATGTCCTCCATTCCCTGTTCAAGGTTTTTTGATATTATAGAAGCCCAAGTGTTTTCAGCTGCTGAACATGCTCCGGGGGAAGGGGCGGGGGACACCAATCAGATCCAGTCATCTCATCGTCAACATCCTCCACGACATATTCCTGTTGAAACAGAGGTGCTTTCCCAATTAAGATTATCAAATAAGAACTTGAATTGAGAAAGTTACAAAGTAAACATAACAAAGCAAATCTCATTCTTCAAAGTATATGTCTACAACTATACACATTTAAGAATATGTTTCATTCTTTATGTTAACCTGAAAATTGAAGAACTTCTACAACACCTGCTGCTGCGGTTCCCTCATCAGAGCATGAACCAGTAGGAACAAGAAACAGTTAATTACATATTAAATCTGCATTAACACGCGTGCAAATTTAGATATATTCCAGGGTAGAGTATCTGCTTCTTGTAGCTCTTATTAATAAACTTGTGCAAAGAAAGAGATCGGCCAATCGCCATAATATTGGGTAAACAGCCTCTGGTTTTAAGGAGACCCAGAATTCCAAATAAATTTCTTAGGACTAAGAACTAAGATATCGCAACCCAATTAAGTTTAAAATTACATCGCAGTGTCTGTTGTAACATTACCCAGCAACCTTACAGCTATAAATTAGAGGCCTTCTATTATTGCACACATATATATGGTGCATGTGAGAGGATGATGTCTTAAAGACTTCCAAAGTTTTTCAAACAAATATTGTTCATCTAAGAAAGCACATAAAAACCGTCATGGCTCGGAAAGCAGTGTAGAAAGAAAGTCAAACACTAATGTTCAGAGCACTTTCTTTTAAGAATGTATCTGGTTCCATGTCTCTTTTATTTATGTATTTGCTTGGCCTTTGAATAGATTGAAATCTTCTTCCAACTTGATGCACAAATAAGATAGAATAGCAGCTCAAATCAGAGGAGTCAAAAAGACCATATCCCTTTGATTGATAAGGTGGACTGCATACTGCATAGTACTATAAAATAACAAGAAAAGCAGTCCATAACTTGTGCATTGTCCTGTCCAGCCTTGTCTTAAATTGTGTACCCAACATGCTCTATCCTGTCTTGTCCAATATTGTGTACCCAATGTGTTCTAAGAGATTACTCATCAATCATCATACACTTGGATGAAGTGAGTTGACAAATAGTAGGGAGCTTGCACATCTGAATATCTTCGCACAAATAGCAGATTGAACTAAATAGTAATACTAAGACGAGGTAATTATTTTCAGGACAGAAATACAAGAATGTAATTCTGACTCACTTTTGTTAGCATTCGTTTTGCTAGTATGTGGTAGTGCCGCTGCCAAATCCTTTGCCCAACCATGGTTGCCACCAAAACGCTGTAGAATATACCGATTACAGTAAATAGTCCCAACACAATTAAAGCCATTATGAATAATAGAGGCAACCCAGCTTCGCCAGCACCTCCCAGGCAACCACATTCACCAGCTGCACTAGCACAACTTTCAAAGCACGTGGTACAATCAGTCCACATACAAAGAGTGCCAGGCAAATGGCAATCAGCACACATTCTGCAAGAATAACATTAGCAAAATTATTTATATTTGGAAGAAAGATCCATGTACGATAATTCATTATTGTCCAGGTGAAAAGGGAAAGCTCCTCAAGATACAAGAAATAGAAGCTACTTTTTTGTGATTTCTCTTTCTATCAAAGAATCCTACGGACATTTGATTCCCGCGTGATGCACTTTGGATAAAAAATGTTTGATAAATTCCAACAGGTTTTGATCAATTCAGAATGTCATATATTTCAAGAATCGAGAAAAATGTTACCTATTAACTCAACATGGTAGTTCGCGGTCGATAAATACTTCAGAACAAAACAAGCAAAAGACTTGAATACAGCTAGGATCAAAAAGAAAATATCGTCTGGGAAAAGCATTTAAATCATATAAGGCTTAATGCCCAGAGTGGAGTTTTCAGCATTTTATAAGATTTAGCTCAAAATGTCACCCTCGGAAAATGAGAGAGATATAGTATCAATGACAGATGAAAGAGACAAAAAAAATGCATAAAAACTTTTCTAGACTTTCCAAGGAAGTGATAGAATGACCAGAAATATCAGAAGCCACAGAGAAAATATACCCAGGGTGGCAGCAACAAAGACACAATTCTCGACATGGCTGAGCCAAATCATTGCGCATTCTTCTGTCATAACACGTGATGAAGCACCCAGATAAGCCCAGTAATGCGAAAAACATCAGTGCTCCTGCAAAGATAGAAAAGGATAATATAATGTTAACATCATTATGACTAAATTTATGAATCAATATACAAGTGAGCATAACAGACATAAATGTTCACCTGATAAGTAGAATGTATTTGCAAGTCTTATATAGAATCTCAAAATCATTTACAACTGTGTACGTGAAGAGAAATGAGGATAGAGGCATAGACAGGAGGAAATGAGATGAGAAGAAAAGCGACCACGTACAACTAGACACAAAAGGAGGCATGAGAAAGGATAAGAGAGGGGAAAGAAGAACCCAAGCAGGAATGAAGTGATTCTTTTCATGGTTGTTTCAGGGGAGGGAAGGAGAGAGAAGAACCAACCAACCTACCTCTGTCCACCCCAAGATCTGTGTGAAGAATATTATAAATTGTATATAATAAACATGTTTCTATTACAAAGTAAAAGACCCCATTTATAGGGCTATAAATAACTTTAAAAGGAAAGATTGCATAATAATTATACAATCAACTATTAAGGAAAATAATCCTACACTATTGAAAAAATATCATAGAGATTATTCTTTCCATATGTTCAACACCCTCCCTCAAACTCAATATGGTGTAGCAGCAATCAAATTGAGTTTGAAAGATAAATCGATTCAATCCAATCTTCAAAATTGCTTGTATGTCAACCAAACCGAACAAATAACTCAAAGATGATGATAATGAAAAATCATCATCCACCAATATAACCTAACTATCACCAAAACTTGAAGGATAAATCAGATGATAGTCAATTTCAATACGAGTTGGTGAGGAAGAAGGAACACCCATATCTGCAAGTAACCAACGCATCCACTACTAAACCAAAAGGATGCAAATTTCAAATTTCAGCTTGACAAATACTAAATGAACTAGACGCAAATTTCAAATTTCAGCTCGACAAATACCAAATAAATTGGATGCAAATTTCAGATACACCGAACCAATACCAAATCAAATTTCAGATGAACTGGACATATACTAAACCAAATTCCAAATGAACTGGACCAAATTCCAGATGAGCTAGACATATACTAAACCAAATTCCAAATAAACTGGACCAAATTCTAGATGAGCTGGACATATACTAAACCAAAGGGATACATCCGAAAAGAAAAAAAGCATTGGTAGCCGGACGAGTGGCTCAAGGCCGCTCGCCTGAAACGAAATTCAAAGGTTAATTTATTTAGAATCGAAACTGCTCCGATACCATGTGAAGAATATTATAAATTGTATATAATAAACTTGTTTCTATTACAAAGTAAAAAACCACATTTATAGGGTTATAAATAACTCTAAAAGGAAAGATTGTATAATAATTATACAATCAACTATTAAGGAAAATAATCATACACTATTGAAAAAATATCATAGAGATTATTCTTTCCATATGTTCAACAATCTCAAATTATAATAATTAGCTCACATACATAACAATTTTCTTATACACAATTTACAAACAACAGTTCTGAAATTCTTTGAATCGACAATTAATCTTTTGTAGATATTGTAGTAGCAAGCTAGGACCATTGATCATTGATTGCACTATAAGAGCTCTTCTCATGGGCAAGACAAGCAGTTTTTGAATGCCTTCCAAGTTTCTCAAAATCCAATGAGTTAATTACATTAAGGAGACTGTCTAAAATATCATTGCTATCTAACTGTTTTATGTAAGTGCCAAGGTAGGTCATCCCTAATATGATGCAATATCACCATACAAATCAGGCAACTTAGATAATCACAACTAAATTCAGGGACTGAGAGTTTAGAAAAATAACATCATTACGCTCACAAAGAAACGAAAACATGAACAAATTAAAGCATAAGAAAGAAGAATCCAATCCCAAGATATTTTTACCACATATGTAGTAGAAACTTATTCCACTGTCGAAACCCCAGGCCAGACGAAGCCAAAATTTCTGGTAGCCATCAATAAGATACACCATATATGCCAGTGAAGAAATAACCTGTAACAATGAGGATGGCCCATGGAAATCAGAATAACACTATCAAAACTACTTTTTCTCACACATATTTTCTAGCAAGTCTTGGCATAATATCCAATAAAAAGCAGTAAAATATGAATAAAAGAAATGGAAAAGCAAACAAAAAAGCAAGTTTAATGACCTACCAACTGAACAGCAAGAAAGATGAATAAAATATCTCTCGTCACAAAAAATCGAAACTTCAAAGTTCTCCATTTCCTATCAGCAACGACATGGACTCTCAAATGATAAGGAGCCTTGCAAGTCGTGCAATGAGCAAATGCAAACCCTTCCTGAAGAAATGGAAACAAAGATAAAAACAATAAACAAACTTTCACTAGACACATAATTAACTTAATTTTTGTGATACTTGAGGATATTGCATCACTAGCCTTGATAGATATATTCTTAAATCTAATATTCAAACTTGAAGAAGCACATACTCAAATAATAATGAGTACTGCCTTTTGAAGGTTGACCCCTTTTGCTAATAAGTAACATAAGAAAACATGCTCGTCACTGTCAGCATTTTTTCAGATAATTATCAATATAATGAAGAACATGGCAGGGCCCCCCAAAGCTTAAAATTGGGGGGAGGGGGTGGGGGGGTCCAATACCTGATTACATTTTCACTTTTATAGATGCTCAACCAACAACCAATGTCACATTATATCTGTCTGAAAAAAATAAGTCAATAGACTAGCTGATGAAGCAAATTCATTTAGCAAATCAGCAGCCTCGTCATTCAAGGTAATTAAGCAAACTGGAATTTTATAATTGAAAGGGAAAACATGTACGAAGGTAAAGTTTTGGCAATAATATATACCCTCACAGCACGCCAATGATCCAGACATTCTCGATGAACGTACTTTGACGTCCCTTTGCACTTGCAAGGTGAAATAAAATCCCTACCTGATAAAGAACAAAAGTTACAAATCTGACAGTCATTATGTTTACATTAACAACTACGCCCTAAGATTATGAATTGTCAGTAGTCAAAATATGGGCTCAACCAATAAATAAATAGAACCTCTTACACCTCCAGAACATTGGAACTCAATGCCAACGCAGCAAGTGTGATTACATTAAGGTCAAGAAAATATAACTTATCTACACTAAACATATATGGCTAATATTTATTGTCATTCAGAAAAAAACAGCGGCATTGCAGTAGTTTACAGCATAAACCAAATTTACTGGGCATAGAGTACCAAAGTCTAGCAATCAGGGGAGGATCTCGGAGAGGGCAGACCCGGACCCAGGCCCAGGTCCAGATCCACTATTAAGGTGTGCTAAAAGAAAATTTTATACATTAGCCAAGCCCAAAACCACCCAGCCCCAGTCCAATCCTCCTAACTAGTTAGCCCATTTCCATAACTAGTGGATTGTCAACCCAAATGCATGTGGGTGGATTTTTTATTTTTTTCTGGTTCTTTTCTTTTCTTTTTTCTTTTTTTTTTTTGAAGTCTTTGTTTTTGTTTTATGTTAAATCTAGGTACCTACCAACTGAACGTGCTACAGCATTAAGCTTTAAACCTCGAAAATAATCTACAGTGAATTGTTTATGGATGTGAGATTTCTATTTTCAGAACCACTTGAATTATGTTGGATTTGATTTTTGATAGTTTGACTCCAGATAAACTCGGTCAGTCTTCTTCTCGTTAAAACCTAAGCTCACTCCTACATGTATATGTTTGCATGTTTTTCTATACCTTTTGTTGTCTTTTCTTTTTTATCTTTTAAGTTAATGTAACGTATTAATTATTTGCATATTGAAAGGTGAGACTTATTATGTCCTCTAACTAATTTTTTTTTTTTAAATAAACAAATTTTCTTTGTAAGGTCAAAAACAGCTTTAAAAAAATAAGATTAGCCCCCCTGTGGTTAAATCTTGGCTTTGCCCCTGCTAGCAATGGCCAACTTTCCTTGAGTAAAGAGGAGCATAAACTTTTCAAAGCATCAGTATCCCACAACAAATCTGGACTACTTTATGTAAACAACAATGATGCTACATAATTGTGTACAGATTGGTTTATAGATTGACGATGCAGAAGAGAGAGAGAAAAACAAGAGAGAACGAAATGAAATGATGTCCATTAATACCAAATGCCATGTGGTGAGGGAAAGAACCGATTAGAAGAGAGGGGAAGAGAAAAACAAGAGAGAATGAAATGAAGTCAGTTAATACCATCCACGTCAGCAATTTGTACACCGATAGGTGTATTTTGTACACTTATATAGGTCGTTAAATTAGAGTATTTGTTAGTGATTTGAACGAGTTATAACTTAATTTTGTGTTAATTATGTTTGTTAGATTGTCAATGCAAATTGGTAAATTTGGAAGAAATGAACGAAAAACGTACGAAAATGAAAGAAATTCAAAATTTGGGGACCAAAGTGTAAAAATCCAATAGTTGATTCGAGCTACAAAACGACGTTTGAAGATCATATTTGATCAATTTGATGTGATTGGAGGTCAAATGAATGAAATATAGTGGAAGTATTTTCACAAATCAATTTCCAGCCGAAAAAGTTGTGCTCCGGATTTGTAGTCTCAACTTGAGACCAATTTTTCAGATAGCAAACATTCGAACCGGAAAAATTGTACTTTTAGAAGAATTGTAGCCCTTTGAATTACCTTACCAATGCATTTTAAATCACCTCAAACGGATATCTGTAGAGAAAATTATAGCCAAAATACTGAAAGTTGCTCATGGACAAACCGAAGCGAACATGCGCGCGCAGGCAGCACGTGCGATAGTTGTGCCGGTGCGCGAGCACGTTGCATTTTCTTAAATGAATCAACATTTTCCTTTCGTGATTCAAACTCTTTTGGACCCCAAATTGGACGCGATTTTGACATATTTTAGGCTCTTATAAATAGAGAACGATGGTTACACATTAAAAAAAAAAGAAAAACCTCTCTTACATCTTCATATACAATAATTTCATCAAATTCATCAAGAACAAGAGGACAATTGCTACATTTTGAGACATGAGATCAACCCCTGACAAGGAATTGAAGGTACATTACATCAAGATTTCGAAGAATTCAACTCTTGGCTTGAAGATCGCCATCTTTTGATTTATTTCATGATTAGTGAGAAGCATCTGCCCCAGTAAGCCTATATGTTGATGAATGGGGGGTAGCAAACAACATTCTTGAAGACTGGGCTATTCAGGTGATATTTTTCTATTATTCTTTTCATAATTTATATATTAACATGCTACGCTACATCTATTTTATATTGGATGAAGATGAACCCTATTGTTTATTTGTTTTAATTCAAGACTAGTAGTTTCGTTTATTTTTTGCGTTTCTTGATTAATTTTGCATACACATTACATTATTTAATTGATTGACTACTAATTAGTTTCTTGTTGTATTGTTGAGAGACTCACAATAAGTTTAGAACGCGGTAAAATTAATATATGTGCAATAAATGTTAGAAATAATATTTATCAAATGTGCAATCACATATAAGATCTAAATTTTAATGCATTCTAACAATTCGAATTTGGGATAGGAATAGATTTGGGTCGTGGTTAGGATAAGCCCCTGTTTGTCTACCATTTTTCAAAAAATTGTTTTCTATAGTAATCAATCTCTACCACACATTCAAATAATAAAATATTCTACACATAAACCGATAAAGTTTCTTTCAATTTCAACCACACATTTTCCAAAAAATACTATTCATTACACCATTTTCTTCTCAATAATGGTTGACAAACAGGCACTTAAATTGCCTTGAAAAGAAAATTATATATGATAACTTTATCGATTGTCAAGAACGTATTAACAAAATTATATTACAAATCAAGAATTGGAATAGATAACAATAAAGAGATTCGATGTCCAATACAATCATCTAAAAATTGATAAAAAAAACACATTTTTACAGTTTTTTTACATTAATTTAACATAAGATAAAATCAAACTCTCTCATGTTTATATAATTCAAGTCTCATAGAAATCTAATAAACTTGAATTGAATTTATTCCCTATGTGACGATACTCTTAATTCATCAATTCTACTTGTCAACGATCACGTATACTTGTGGGTTTCATACGAACATACATGATTATGTACAAGTAGCATTACTCGTGTAAACAATGATAGCAACAAGCACCATATATGTAAAAAATGACGGTAACAAGAACCCGTAAATCCAAAAATGGACAAACAAAGGAAATTTATTTCAGAACATAAAAATGAGTGTTAACAAGCTCAATGAGAAAACCGAGAACCTCATGCATATGTCGCATCAAATGTTACTTCTTATACAGAAACTATCATTAGGTTGCAAAATAAAGTATACTAAAATTAAGTCAACGTTGAAAAACCTGAAATGGAAAAAACATAAGAGGGTTTCAAAAATTACAAATTGGAGTAACTTAATCCCCAAAACATCAGTAAAAACACGCAAATTCGTAATTTACATCCACTTTTAGCAACAATGAATAAAACCCATAACATTTCATACATAATTCCCAAAAAAGCAATCATTTCCCCCAAAAATTTACAATCAATATATCCAAAAACGAAAAACTCAACACAAACGAAAAAAGAGTGAAATTGACAGTAACAGAGAAATCATACCGTCAGTTTCAAGGCAAATTCGGCATTGAATTTGCTCCCCAGGCCCCGCTTCGAGGTCGATCTCCAACGGTTCGTTAATCGGAGGATTCATCAGTGGTGACGAATCAGAGAGATCACCACCCATTTTATTCCACACTTATCTTAACTCACGCTTCTACTAAATCGAACCCTAAAATGGTGAAAAATAATTATTTTAATCCAATTGAGTGATTCAATCATACACGGAGGGGGAAACCCCTTAATTCTCCGCTGACTCTGTGTGTAATTGTGTGTATAAATTAGATAGATGTGAATAAATGTATCTACTGTTTTGGTTTGTTAGAGAGAGTTCTTAGAGGTTTAGATGACACCAGGAAGACGAAAGTACTGCGAAAAACTTTGCAGTGCCATGTTTGGCTATGCTTTAAAGCAAAAGAAATTAGCCTCTATTTCAGTTAAAAATTAAATTTTGGTAGATTTTAATAAAAATTCGTGAAAATAAAAGTTGACAAAAATTATGAGTTATGTGAAATTAAAAGTAAATTTGGATAGAGGAATTTTTAAAAATGGGACCACATATAAGCTTATTGTGGCTTTTTATTTCTGAAAAAGTAAAAACAGTTTTAAAAAAAGAGAGGTAAAAACAGAAAAATAAAATTTATATTGTCTGAGCCCGGGTTCGAACCGGGGACCTCTAGTGTGTGAGACTAGCGTGATAACCAACTACACCACCCAGACAATTTTGTTGAAATATTGTCATATTTAGATTAGAATAATAAACCTAATCCTGAATTCGGCCATCAAGATGGGCCATTAATACTGAGGGCCCAATATTTCTTATTTCACCATTGAAAGAAAATAGTAATTAATTATTTTTTGACAAAAAAGAGTAAATAACTGTTTCTTATATTGAAATATTTTTGCAATATATAGAGACACCCAAATAGTTTGATTTCTATGCATCTTAGCAAATTCTTCATTGTTCAAATTTGTATGGGATAGCCACCAAAAAATAAAAGGAAAAAATAACGAAATCTTCTTTTCATTCATAGGCTACATCAACATTCAATTTGTGGACTGCGAACGCTTTCTGTTGAAAAACTTGCTCAACAAAGTCACATATATTGGAAAAATTTATGGTTAAGAGCATTCAATTTGTAAGTCACATGAAACATTTGTATATTGTGTGTATATTTAAATATTGATGCAATATTCAACTGCAATGTGAATGTCGGTACAAGTAAATCACTATGTTTTAGAATTAATAATTTTTTTATTTGGCAAATTCAAAAATAAGTTAATTTACTTATTTTAAAAGCAAACTTGTCATTGTCTCTCAAAACTACAAGTAACTTTTATACTTATAAGTAAGAAGAAGAAATATATTCGAACATGTTTGGATATAAATATTTATTTAAAAATAAATTTAGATTACTTTTTTTAAGCTTAGGAAACATTTTCGATAAGTATTATATCACTTTTCTAGTTTTCTTTTGAATTTGGAGGTCTCCCTCCTAAGCAGCATTATATTTCTTGTATCTTTGGAGGGTAAATCTTGTAATTTCATTATAATTGATGATTCCATTCAGATTAATTTAGGACTTGATTGTCAAAAGGGATTATAATAAAGAAAGCATATGAGACAAATGTATGCCTAAGATTTACTTTTATTTTATTTAAATTTAATACCATCCCCCTTCGCAAGTAGGTCGATTCACTTTTGTCAAAGGCCTAACACGTGCACGATTTTCATAAATTGATAGTAATAACTTGAACTTGAAACATTTGCATGCTCTGATACAATATTTGATTTAGAATTTATGATAGTTAATTTGTATGAAGCACATATATGGATTATTCTCCTTATCGGAATTTGTTAATGCCTGTCATTTTGCCTTGATCCAATGCTTGATTTTCCTTCTCTTTTTCTTTTTTCAAATTATACTCTTTAGCAACAGTTTATATGGCATTGTAAGATATGTTCAATTAAATGTGAAATTGCGTGATTTATTTAATTATGCATTTCATTTAATGATTTTTTAGCCCATATTTGGGCTCCATTATAATGAATTTTTGGGAAAATGTATTTTAGAATAGTGATTGTTTTGGAGAATATGTAGTTAAAAAATAAGAAATTTTTAGATTTACATGTAATATTATTTTATTAAAAAAGTTATTGAAAATAAGAGAGTAAAACATGTATTTTGCAAATAATACAACCCAAACATGAGCTTATGGTGCGTTTGATTGCAAGGGTGGAAAATGAGTGGAAATAAAATATTTTACAGGGAAAAGATTTGCCTAAAAAATGTTTTGCAGGGAAAATGATTTCAAGTATGTTTGATTGGTATAATTTTCCACTCGGAAAATTTTTAAATTTTATATTCGTTTGATTTTGTTTTATATGGAAATTGTCCATTAAAGTGATATTTTTTTTCACAATTGGTTATAAAATTTGTTTCCATTGCTAAAAAGTAAAAAAAAAAAAAAGGGAAAAACAAATTGTTTCCTAAAAAATCATTTTTTATCAAAGTTTAGTGTTCGTTTGACTTTGTTTTACATTAAAATTGTCCACTAAAGTGAATTTTTTTTTTACCATTAGTTATGACATTTGTTTCCATTGCCAAAAAAAAAAAATTTGCAGCCAGCCGGGAAAATATTTTCCCACCAAAAAGGCGGGAAAACATTTTCATCAAAAATCCGGAAATTGCACACGTGTGGGAAAAATCCGGAAAATATTTTTCATGGAAAATTTCGCCTATCAAACAGTCAAAAAAGTGGAATGTGAAAAATATTTTCCTACTTCCCCGGAAAATGTGGCCTATCAAACACGGTCTTAGTGTCATCTAGATTTGTATTGTACCACCAGCGTTGTTAAATAATATTACATTTTTTTTCTTTTTTACTATTTTGTCTATGTTTGAGCCACATTATCTAAAAACTCATTTTTCTCCACATCATTTACAATCACACATTTTCTCAATAAAATAATTTTGCTACTAAACAAAAAGACTTTTTTCTATTTTTTAATCATAATCTCCAAAAAATTGATATTACAAAATTTATTTTTTTTCAAGAAAATGGGGCTCAAACGGAGCTTAAATATGGATGGCAAAAAATCCGTTTAACCCAATACTTGCGGCTCCGTCCCAATTGAGACGGGGATTATCCACCTAATTGGACAAAAAAGGTGGGGACGGGGGAGGGGGTCGTTACCCCGAAGCAGGTACTGGGCGGATACGAAAAACATAGTCCTGTTCCATTTAAAATTAATTTTAGATTTAATTTTTTTATCAAACAAAAAGAAAAGATTTATATCATGTTCAAAGAAAACATAAGTTGTTCTTAACAAATCGAAAAAAAAAAAGAGTAATAATATTCACTGATTAAAAATATAAAAATAAAAGAAAAAAAAAATAAACACGATGATGAATTTCGCCCTGCTTAGTCGGGTATAGAGGTGAGATAAGGTGATAAAATACCCGATGTTCGGGGAGAGAATTGTTGACCCGTCCCATTGTTATCTCTAAGCTTAAAGTTTTGCCATTTTTTTATAGTCTACCCTTGTATTATAATTCAAAGACTATTTTATTCTTCTATCAGCATTTGGATTTGTATTTACCATGGAAAATTGTTGTGTTCAAAGGCTAATATATTCTATCTTATGTCTGTCATGTGGAAAACATCAGACGAACGTTATTTCTCCTGGTGGATTGGAGGCTTTCAGCCTTTAGAGATTCTAAAGTTGATGTCATGATGCATACTTCATATCTGAGTCATCCACACTCCTTGTGCTTCATTTCTATTAAACAAAAGCCAAAAAAGGCATATTTTTTGAGATGTGAATAATTTAAGAGCGTAAGATATATACATTGAATTGTGTAGAATCTAATTATACTGTTTATTTCCACCAGTGTGGAGGCAATTTTTATTTATGTTGTATGGGCGTATTGGGCATTAATCTCTCTTTATTAAGTTATCCTAGTTTCCTACACATAAAGATCAGAAAGAGAACCTCGTAATCTCCTAAATCTACTAAATAAACAGTTGCAACGACAAGTAAATTGGTGAACTACCGTAAATCTGCAATAGCGATTTGATTCTATTTAAAGAAGTTAGTTTCATTTCCAAGATTCTCGATTCATTCTCTTGTACACGAGGCAGGAGTTGGCAATAGCTTTATATCTTTGGACAGGTTCTTTTGCCAACACATCTAGAATCCTTATTTGATCAACTACAATTGGAGGTTTATAACCTTAAGACAGTCGTGTCAGCAAGCAAAAGACACATTATCACAGGGAATGGATAAAAATCCGTCAAATTCTCGCAGAAACTGTATGCTGTGGTCGACTGGGTGAAGACAACTACCTCCCGCAGATAGGCCCCGCAATGAAGTTGGAAGCTCTACTAAGGTTTGTGAATCAGGTAATTCTGCTTGCTCATTTATAAAGCTTATAGTGAATTATTATGATTTCTCCTTTCCTCTGTTGGTTGTAGTAGCATGAATCGATCCAATTGCTTAAAAAAAAAATTCTTATTATTTTCTTCCTCAAAACAGCCAGATCATCTTCGTTGAGAAACCTGCAGCAGATATCTCAGATTCTTAACATCCACCAAGCCGCTCGAGGCCTCCTTGCCTTGGGAGAGTACTTTCAGTGTCTTCGAGCTTTAAGTTCACTTTGGGCGAGGTCCTCATAACCTGCTTACTTACACCAAACCTTGTTGCATCTCTTATAACATAGAAAGGAGAATTGAACAAAGCTCAAACTGTTTTCACAAAGAAAAAGAAGTTAAAATATCGTTCTACCAAATATGTACTTAATAATATTATGTTCACGTTTGCAACGCACTATAGTGCATGTTGTGATCCTTAGTCAAAGTTTTGTGAGTGTTCTTTTATTGAGAAGCAATAGAAGTTGGGGAAGCAAATACCTATGTTCATTTACTGCATTTCATGTCATTCATACGCTGTTCCTGTTCTTCATTTACTTGGAGAAATCCGAGCGTAGGGAGGTTCAATAAGTGGGCAACTTAGTGCCTAGCAGGCGAAAAAATTACTGCTGGAAAAAGTTCGCATCTCATCTATGTTCGGTGTAGTATACATATCAACTTATACTCACAAATTATAAAGAAAAGCTAAATCGCAAAAACTTGACCATACATAACAAACTCAAACAATATATATAACTCCATCTACGTCTACGTGGAATTTTTTGACTTCCACCTAGCTTTCTATTGAAAATGCTCATGTATTCCTGTAAGATCACTGTTCTCCAGCACAAAAGAGCAACAAGAAAGCAAGAATAAACAATATGAAAAAAAATGCAAAATTTTGAATGCCAAGAAAGCGAAAACAATCAATACCAAAGAAATGAACAAGTTAATATTGTTGTGGACAAATAAAAGAATACTGACTAGTTAATAGGATATTAATAATGTAACATTCTCAATGCCTTCGATCATTTTACAAATCAAAATCAAGTTTAAAAGAAAGAAGATTGGCTTAAGAGGAAAGTTAGCATGACAAAATAAAACATAATAATGTTACAAGTACTAAAACATATTCCAAGATACCACCTCAGCAATTCCATCATCTAAAGATCCATCTTTGGATTAGTAGCATGTTCTCGGATGCACATGTTTGAGACTAAAATTAGCATGTTCAAAAACATTCATACATATGATCTCGAAACATTTGTACCTGTGGCAAAAGAACGGAGGAAACTCATAAGGGGCAAAGTGAGTACAGATGCTTGAGTTCATATCTAAAGAAAGAAAAACATTAAGCTCAGGTATATGGTGGGATTAAAATCAACTTTTTGCTAAATTTTGATAGAAGTCGATGAAATGTATGGATGAAAAGTTGTGGGACTCATAAGATAAGTGGTTGAAATAAATTGTTGACTTTGACTTAGAGTAAAATCTAGATTTTAATCGATATCAAACATGAGCTAAACTAAGTATCCTTCCAACAAATTGAGGTCGGATAGGTAGAGCCCTTAAGAGTCATGCTCAAGGGCAGTTAGTGAAGCAACGAGAGGGGGGAAAGGGTATTACATGTTAACTAATAGTATAGGGAATGCACTGACTGGACCTAAGGTTGTAGGCAAGACGATCAGTCAGTAGCCAAGGGCTAAGCCGAAGTCAACTACAAGAATCCTTTTACGCGTTCGGTTCAATTCCAGATCTATTGGAAGATTTAAGCAACTACAACATGCCAAATTAGTTATGGTCTATCCTTCCCTATTCTCACTCATTTGACCGAGAAAACTTCACTCTTATTGTAGAAATCCCGGTTATGGAAATATTTTTATATGATTGTATAATTGATTTTTTACCTTAACTAGATTAGGTAAACTTTATATTCCCCTAGTTAGAAGCTTACCTTTTTTATTCTCAGTTTATACTATATATTGAGGCTCTTTGTAATGTAAAATAAGTGAGAATAAAATTATCGTTTCCATATGGTATCAGAGCCTGGTCATTCCTGACCGAGCCTTCAACCGACAATGGAAGAACAAACTGAAAACAACCAGACAACCACGTCTGAGTCCAAAAACAGTGAAGTAGAATCTCCCTCTACCATGGGCTCCGGAGGACTGGACAATTCGTCTTTCCAACTCACCATGGAAAAATTAAACGGAAAGAATTATCGTGAATGGGCCCAATCAATCAAGCTCATTGTCGATGGAAAAGGTAAATTGGGATATCTTACTGGAGAAAGAAACGGCTTACTCAACCGATGCCCTTTTTTTGCGAGAGATGGAGGTCAGAAAATTCATTGGTGGTTGCGTGGTGATTAACTCCATGAAACCCGCAATTGGGAAACCACTATCTCTTTCTACCAACGGCGAAGATGTGTGGGGAAGCCGTCGTGACATGTACTACGATACGGGAGGACTCATCCCAAATTTTTGAGATCAAAACCAAGCTTTGGCAAACAAAACAGAGGGAGAGGGATGTGACGGAATATTACCTGGAGATGAGTTCCTTGTGGCAAGAACTCGATCAGAACACAGAAGAAGAATGGGATTGTTCGGCAGACAGTGTGCGGTACAAGAATAAACTGGAGAACGAGAGAGTTTATGAGTTCTTGGCTGGCTTGAATCGTGAGTTGGATGACGTGAGGGGACGAGTTATGAGCCAGCGTCCACTACCATCGTCTCGGGAGGCCTTCGCGGAAGTACGCCGGGAGGAACATCGACGGAAAATTATGATGAATGGGAGCGGACGTCTTTGGATGAAGAAGGCGATGGATTGGCCCTAATTTCTAAGGATGTTGGGCGAATGGGTCGACGATTACTCGAAAATGCGGGACAAACCCTATTTGCCTAGTGGGCGAGAGTTAATAATTCTAAATGGCGTGGGTCAAGCGAAATGAGCCCGTTATTTAAAAGAAATGGGCACAGGGCTAGTGGGCACAGGAACAAAACAAAAAGGTCGTCACTTGGTGTGATCGTTTGTCGTAAACCGGGACATAAGGAGGATACATGCGGGATCTACATGGGAAACACAACGGATTGGAAATCAAACGAAAATAATAGGACTCGTGGATACAGTGATACTATCGAGGAAAATAATTCCACTCACGACGATGCGTTTAATCCCGAAACGGATGGAGCAACTATATAAAATGTTTTCATCCTTTCACTCTTCTAACTCATCATGTTCACTCGCAAAGGTAATTTTCTAAAAGCATTCATGGCTAACTCGATCTAAGGCTCCTTGGATTATTGACTGCAGTGCGTCCGATCACATGACGGACTCTTATCACCTTTTTCCACATACTCCACTTGTCTTTGTGATATAAAAGTTAAAATTGCGAGACGGTTCCCTCATCTGTAGCGGAAAAGGGAGTATTCGAATCTCTAATTCCATAACTAGAATCGATTCTTCATGTTCCCAGATCTAGCTTTGCAATTTATTGTCGATTAGTCGATTAACGAAATATTCCAGATTGCGCGGCTAAATTTTTCCTTCTCATTTGTATCTTTCAGGACCTATCATCGGGGAAGACGATTGGCAGTGCTAAAGAACGTGAGGGGCTTTACTACTTTGAGGAGGCAGATATGAGTAAATCAAATCTAACTGTAATATGTGATTCTGCTTCTAGTCCTCGAGATAGTGAAATAATGTTATGGCATTTTAGAATGGAGTCGTCTGACCTCCAGTACTTACGACATGTATTACCCTCCATATTTTCAAATAAAATGACCGTTGATTTTCAATGTGAAAATTGTGAATTAGCAAAACATCACCGCACTCCTTTCCCAAAATCTACATACAAACCATCGACACCATTCACTTTGATTCATAGTGATCTATGGGGTCCCTCAAAAACCCCTAATCTAACTCAAAAAAAATGTTTTGTCACATTTATTGATGACAATACTCGATTTTGTTGTGTCTATTTACTAAAAAAGAAAAATCGAGGTCAGGTACTATGTTTATAAACTTCCATTCGTGATTGAACACAATCCCAGGACGAAAATTCGAACTCCTACGCAGATGATAGTCGAATACTTTAACCTTACCTTTGAGAGAATACCTTGAGCAATGGGATAATTCATCAAAGTTCTTGTGTTGATACTCCCCCAACAAAATAGGATTGCGAACGAAAAAATAGACATCTTCTTGAAGTTGCTCGTGCTTAATGTTTACAACACATATGCCCAGGCTATTACGGGGTGATCTTTGCGACATATTGCTCATCAAATAGAATGCCCGGTCGTATTCTCTCTTTCAAATCACCCGTGAAAACATTCCGAGGAATCATTTCCCGATTCCCGCCTTGATTCGCACTTAGTTTCGAATATTCGGTTGCCACGCCTTCATTCACATACACCCTCATCATCGAGGCAAACTCGATCCTCGTGCACTTAAATGTGTATTTATTGGATACTCAGCTACTCAAAAAGGCTACAAATGCTATGACCCGTCCACAAGAAGAGTTTTTGTTAGCTTTCGATGTCGCATTTTTTGAAAAAACTCCCTACTTCCAAAAACCACTCTCTTCGGGGGAGACTTTGAGTGAAGATCGGCTCTTAAGTAATGATCATTTTCTTAACTTTGATCTCTCACCCATTGCAGACTATCTCGAAATACGACTCGACCACGTCCCCTCGTTTTCTAATATGCGAATACAAAAGGACACTTAAACTCGGGAGAAGCGAGGAAAAAGCAAGTTAACAAAGAGATGCGAGTTTACTCGAAGCAAAAATCAAGGTACGAAGAACCTCGCATCCAGAAACGCGAAAGAGTTTGACAGATGATGAGCTCCAGGACCTCCATGAAAGTTCATCGGACGAATGGAGTCCTCGGATGATGATCTACCTATTGCTCTCGAGAAAAAACCTCGGTCGTATACCTTCCACGATCTCGAAATTTGTTTCATATAATGCTCTATCTGCGAGGTTTCGCATTTTTCCTCAAATCTTGACAATACGAAATTCGAAGAGTATTCGGAAGCCATGACTATTCCGAGAATGGAGAAACGATCTAGAAGAAATGCGAGTAACGGAGAAAAATAAGACTTGGGATGTGGTAGAGTTACCTAAAGGAAAGAAACCGTCGGATGTAAATGGGTCTTTAATGTGAAATCTGAGGTGATGGGGAAATAGAACGGTCAAAACTCGACTTGTTGCAAAGGGATATCTGTGAGACATGGCGTTGATTACACGAAACATTTGCTCTGTGGCGAACTGTAACACAATCGGGGTTATCTTGTCCTTAGCGAGTGCAGGATTGGCGCTTCAACAACTTGACATTAAGAATGCATTCTTGAATGGAGAATTAGAAGAAGAGGTCTTCGTGACGTTACCCCAGGGTTTCGATGAAATGTATGAAGACGATAAGGTGTGTAAACTAAACAAATCTACGTACGGCCTCAAACGATCGCAGAGCATGGTTTGACGAGGTTTGCGAGGTCTTTAAGGAACGAGGATATCGACAGGACGAGTCGGATCATACTATGTTCTACCAGCTTGTCTAAAGATGGGACAAAAGTAATACTATCTTGTATATGTTGATGACATAATACTAACGGGAGATAACATAAAGGGACTAGAGGCGAAGAAAAACTTAGCGACGGAATTCGAAGTTAAGGATGCGGGACAGAGATGAGATACTTTTAGGAATGGAAATTGCCGATCGAAGAAGGGTATCAATGCTTCGCAACGTAAGTACATTCTCGATCTCCTGAGTGAAACGGGCGTACTTGGATGTAAACCCAGTGTGGCTGTACATAGACATAGGAAGAAAAGGAGTAGACATGGGAAAACCCGTTGAAAAGGACGAGATATCGGCGATTAGTTGGCAAGTTAATCTACTCTCTCATGAACTGACATTGCATTTCTTTATTAGTGTAGTAAGTCAACACATGCATTCCCCGGCGGTCACTTTAAGCGAGTTTACAGAATCCTCGGATATCTAAAGGTACTCCTGGAAAGGGGCTCTTCTTTAAGAAAAACGAAAAGAAAAGAAGTAGAAATCTTTCTTGATGCAGTTGAGGTGGATCAATAGAAGACAGAAGATCAATTACTGGCTATTGTACCTTTGTATGGGGAAACTTGGTAACTTGGAGGAGTAAGAAGCAAAATGTAGTAGCCAGAAGTAGTGCCGAAGCTGAGTTCAGAACAGTCGCACAAGGAATATGCGAAGGATTGTGGTTGAAAAAATTATTGGAAGAGTTACAGGTTATGGTAAATTTTCCAATCAAAATGTATTGTGACAACAAAGCAGCTATCAACATCTTTGTCAATCCAGTCCAACACGATCGAACCAAACACATTGAAGTGGACGGACACTTCATCAAAGAAAATGTTGAAGAAGGGATTATATGTATGACCTATGTACCTACCAAAGAACAGATCGCCGATATATTCACTAAGGGGCTACCTCGACAAAATTTTGAGGATTTCATCTACAAGTTGGATATGGTCAACATCTACGATCCAACTTGAGGGGGAGTGTAGAAATCCCGGTTATGGAAATATTTTTATATGATTGTATAATTGATTTTTTACCTTAACTAGATTAGGTAAACTTTATATTCCCCTAGTTAGAAGCTTACCTTTTTTATTCACAGTTTATACTATATATTGAGGCTCTTTGTAATGTAAAATTAGTGAGAATAAAATTATCGTTTCCATACTTATGAATGGGAGTTTAGTTAAATCTACGCAAAACATGTTTCAAGCATCTAAGTTGATAGTCCTTTATTTATCCTCAATCAACACAGCCTCCAATCGTGTAACTACAAGTCATAAAACCCATGAGACCTGCTTCTTTGATATTGATATGTCTGATAAATGAATTTCAAGTCCACTCATGTTTACTCACAACTGAAATGGTCTCAACCACATCTCATATCATTAAATTTACTATGAGATTTACATTTTCATGTTAGAAGGCTTTGTGTCAACATCAGATGTAAGTAATTTGGAGTGTGCCCAAGATATCCACTATAAGTCTGTAATTCTACTCAATTTATGAATTCTCTCTTCATCAATAAGTGATTTCATTCATTCCCACCTATATGCAAAAGAATGTACTTAACATGAATCTTATTTATGATGTCACATAAATTAATTATGCATAAAAATGAATTTATTTTTAATCATTTTTATTTCAAGAATTAGAAATTCAAAAACTAAGGACATGTTCTCTTTACTATTTTCAAGTCGTTTTCTATTTTCGATTTTCCAAAATAGTGAAAACGCGTTCTCTTTTCTATTTTCGAAAACGCATTTTTGAAAACAGGTTAAAAATTTACAAAGAAAACCCAAAACGCATGTTTTCAGTTATAATCAAGTCAAAATTTTCAAAACGCGTTTTGAGTGTTTTCAAAACAATTTTTCAAAATGTTAAAAAGAACACATTTTCAACAATCTCAAAATGGACACTCAAAACACAAAACCCAAAATGAATTCAAAACTCAAAACACAAAACTGAAATACAAAGAGAACAGCCCCTAAAAGTTCCAACTTGAAGAAAGTTGAACCAAAACGTAGTCTTTATACATCTGCTCAAGAATGTAAAACACAAGAATCTCAAGTATCTCGTCAAAATTGTTAAGTTGTCTAATTTAATTATTTTTAGATCCAACTCGAAGACATGTTAATACACAGGAGATATTGATGAACTCAGAGAAATTGAAAACTCATTGCAAGAAATTTCTTTCCAGTAGCAAAGACAGATGATCATAAGCTTGATGATTTGCTTCTCATTGTCATTCTTGTTATAACCTTAATTAAACAAGAATATCAAGAGAATATCCACAGAAAGCCCCAATTTCTTCTGAAATCATCTAATCTTCACAATACAGCATGAGTACGACCATATATTGGTATTTCTGAAATGTCTCTAAGTTATAGTATACACACAAGCACATGCATGTACAAACACAAGATATTCCAGTTACATTTTATTGATGGAAGAAAGGGTATTCCAGTCAGTTAATCTCACCAAATTTCTGATATTATTTAAGCTCAATTCTGAACCAGGTTCAAATAGCTTTTGTCTAAAGACTTTCCTTGTTAACATTCTTTGTACAAGTCGACTTCCAATTCAGTATGATGATTCTGAATTATCATATCATATTATCTTTCATTCAAGAGTTAGTGACCTATACATACACTACATTGTCATTACCAGGAACACAAACAGAAAGATAACAAAAGAAATCCCAGGTGAAGAAACTTTAGAGAGTGATGAAATTCTTGGAACCAATAAAAAGGGTACTTTCAAAAAATCTAATAACAAAGAGAAGAAAAGGAGATTTTGTTCTTTATTTTGAAAGGAAAGTGGAAGGGATAATTGGAAATTTAAGTTGGAGTTAAAAAATTACTCTTCAATCCTCCACAAATGCACGTTAAATACTGTGGCTTTAGTGATGATAGATTACATGGAAAAAAGCTATAAACTATATACATACCATAAGGATTGGGAACCAAATTAGGCGAGTAGTCTGCAAGATAGTATTGGATCGACCAAGATTGGCTTTCACAGGGAAAGCTGTTCTCAGACCTCAGCATAGACACGGATAGATAAAATGAGTGCACCGAATACATATGAGATCCATCCAGACATCCACCTATGCCTTTGCATGGTCTGTCTGTCTGCTTGAACCATCTGTCTTTCTATTTGACTTTTGGTTTTCACGTGAAGACCCAATGGCACCCAAAGCATCGAGGAAAAACCTTTTGTTTGGGATAATGCCATCTCTGTCCATACAGGTCAACAATTTCTGTAGTGGTTCCTTCATGTCAGCTTTAGTATAGGCTTTGTAAAGAAGTTTATAAGTGGAGGAATCGATGGGAAACAGTCTTGAAGTATGTGCACTCTCAAAAAGCATGTCGGCTTCCATAGGCAAGCCATTCATGCAATAGACATCAAGCATCGCATTCAATGTCGAGACCTTTTTCTCCTCAGATTCAACCACCTGCTGAAATATCTCTCTTGCCCGTGAAACATAGTCACAGTAGCCATACATCGTAATAAGACACTCATATGTGATGAAGTTTGGTTTGTATCCCATATCAATCATTTTCTGGAAAGCTAACTCCGCTTTCTCCCTGAGACGTGCTTTTCCATAGTTTGTGATCATAGAATTGAATGTAGGAAGTGTTGGTTTGTGCTTGGAACGCAGCAAGCTCTTGAAAACTTGTTCCATCTTTTCAAATTCCTGCTTCCTCCCATAGGAATCAATCAATAAATTAAATGTGATGATGTCTGGCTTCAACTGATTGCTCTTCATAATAGAAAGCACAGACTCCATTTCCCTTATCATCCCATTTTTTCCATAGGCATCCATCACACCGTTAAATGTGTAGATATCTGGGGTCACAATGCTCTCATTCAGATCTTTAAACAAAACATTAACCTGATCAACATTTTTTGCCTGAGCAAAAGCTCGCAAAAGAATGTTATATGTCACAACACTGGGTTTACAACGCTCCATTCCCTTCATCTTGTCGAAGTACCCCAGAGCCTTGGCCAACGCCTTTGATTTATCCCGGGAGTGAAGGTGGGCAGTGATCAGTGCATTGTAGACTGACGTATCAGGCCTACAACCACTATTACGCATCTCAGAAAAAAGCCACATGGCCATCCGAGTTTGGCCCTTTTTTCCCATAACTGATATCAACTTAGAATATACCCCATTATCCGCTATGTACCACCGTTGTTTTTGCATCCATCTGAACACCTGAATGTTAGAGATATTAGTGAAGAAGGCCTTTATCCCAACAGCAAGTTCCACTGGATTTGCATTTATATTAGAATTGTATATATGTGATTAAGGCAGCAGTAATAATAGATTTCTTAGTTAATCTTCATGACATTTAACAAAAGTTTGCATCTTTTATCAAGCATACTCGCATATGACAAACCACCACACACCCATATAGGCACTCACATTGACAAGCATATTTTGATATATAACAAAATCATACATGCTCGAGCACATGAATAAAATTCATGCCCTAAAGAACAGATGCCACAATAAGAAACAATTGTGAACAAATTAAAATATGCCATTGAAAAGACCTAGGTGAAAAAATGCATAATATCATCTGTTGTAGATAAAATTACAAAGATAAAGCTCGAGAGATCAGAATTTCTATCTTAGTCTAAAAGAACTCTGATTCTCCTGTGCTAATATAAATCTTAACTGTCCAATTCTATTAAGTAGCACTCTGCTCATACAAGTTACAACGAGAGCATTCCTGGCCCCCTTCTACAGTCACCTTCAGCGTTCTCAGAATTACATTGTAAGACAGTTGTCCATTGTCAAAAAAAAATGACATGAAATTCTATGGTTTGTAAAGGGCATGGCCACAGGCCAACAAAAGTGTCAAATGGCTAAAGTTCAAAATTCCATCTAAAGTGCTAAAATCAAAGAAAAATACAATCCCTAAGATTACTAGAATGGATGGTAATCAAGAATTTCTGTAAATGTACGAAAAATTCGAAAATGACGGGGAAAAAATGAAATCATTGACGAGGGCCAAACCTCAAGGCATTGCAGCCATTTATCATTCTTCCCAAGCTCTTCAAAGAGCATGAAACAATGTTCAGTTCTCAAAAACTTGGCATACTTATCCAGAGTAGTCACCAATGGTTTTTTCTCTCTGAAATTTCTCAAGACTGAACGAACCAGCTCCTCCGCTTCGGAAGATGAAGAATTCTTTTTAGGGGTCTTTTTCGGGCCCAGATTGTTTCTGTGTCGGGTTGGAACGCACATGGAAACGGGTCTGGTTCTTGGAAGTGGACATGCGTGTGGAGTGAGAGCATGATTTGGTGAAGAAAAGATGACGAATTTGGATGTGGGGGAGAGATGCAGGGAGTTAGATGGGAACGTCAAGGAAGTCAGGGTCATTCCGGGAATTTAATAATACGGTGGTGTAAGTGGTGGTGGGTTTTGAGAGGCAGAGCAACCCTTTGGGGAGAAGAAAAGAGTGAGTTAATTGTTTCATTAGCCACTGCACTTTCATACATGTCACGGTTTACTCACTCATCTTTAAAATTTATACTACTGGTCACTCAACTTTAAATCGTCCCACTCCGTTGGCCACGGGATCAAAACCGTTAGTAACGTTGTCCACGTGGCTGATGGAAAGATGACGTGCACATTAAATTCCACGTCAATGCCATGTGTGCAAGTGGATTACTCACCGAATTTTGCTCCATGTCACGGATTACTCACCGAACTTTGCTCCATGTCGCGTATTACCCACTGAACTTTGCTATATGTCACGGATTACTCACCGAACTTTGTTCTATATGACGATTTACTCACCGAACTTCAAAAAATTGTCCCGTTGGCCACCGAACTTCACTCTATCCAACTTCATCACTCACACAATTAAGATGATGTTTGACGGGGATTAAAATTGAATGTTTTGGTAGATTGTGATAGAAGTTTTTGAAATATGTGGTTGAAAAGTTGCAGGACACATGAAATGGTTAGAGACACATTTTGTCATATTTAATCAAAGCGAGATTCAATTATATTATGAAATGCGTGTTTGGTAGTGATGATTAGGGTTGGACAAAAAGTCCGAACCGAATCGAATCCGAACCAAACCAAACCAAAAGGCTTTCTTAAATTAAATACCCGAACGAGTATCTGAATCAAGAATCGATGAGTTCGGTTCGGTTACCTATTCTAGACCAAGAACTGAATAAGAACCGAATTTCTCTGAATTTTTAAATTTTTTTATATTGTATAAATCAAATTATTTCAATTTTTTCTACACAAATTAACTAATTAGGTAATTAATGCTCCAACTTCCAAACTTTTGTTTAGAAAAAATTAAAATAATTTGATTTATCCAATATAAAAAAAATTAAAAAATTCAGAGAGATTCGGTTCTTCTTCGGTTCTTGATCTAGAATAGGTAATCAAACCGAAAGATACTCGTTCGGGTATTTAATTTAAGAAAACCACTCGGTTTGGTTGGTTCGGATCCGATTCGGTTCGAACTTTTTGCCCAACCCTAATCATCACTACCAAACACGCATTTCATAATATAATTGAATCTCGCTTTGATTAAATATGACAAAATGAGTCTCTAACCATTTCATGTGTCCTGCAACTTTTCAACCACATATTTCAAAAACTTCTATCACAATCTACCAAAAAATTCAATTTTAATCCCCGTCAAACATCATCTTAATTTGGGTGAGTGATGAAGTTGGATAGAGTGAAGTTCGGTGGCCAACGGGACAATTTTGTAAGTTCGGTGAGTAAACCGTGACATAGAACAAAGTTCGGTGAGTAATCCGTGACATATAGCAAAGTTCAGTGGGTAATCCGCGACATCGAGCAAAGTTCGGTGAGTAATCCACTTGCACACATGGCATTGACGTGGAATTTGACGTGCCACGTCATCTTTCCATCAGCCACGTGGACAACGTTACTAATGGTTTTGATCCAGTGGCCAACGGAGTGGGACGGTTTAAAGTTGAGTGGCCAGTGGGATAAGTTTTAAAGGTAAGTGGGTAAACTGTGACATGTATGAAGTTCAGTGGCTAATGAAACAATTAACTCGAAAAGAGTAGACTGTAGTGGCTGAGCAACGTTTTGGGAAAATAGCGGTCGGATCCCTAAACGTTCATAAGAAATTCACTTCAGTCGACAAATTTTAAAAATTATGAGTTTTATCGCCAAATTTTTGTTTTGTTTGCAGCATACTGGTCCAACAGAAGGAATTTGTCAAAATAAAATTGTCAAAATTTCGAGATTCTTGTTTGGTCACCATTATTTTCAAAATTCATTTTTTTTCTTATTTTCAACCACACATTTTTCAATATAATAATATTATACATCCAAATTTTCTTATTTTTTAGCTATACATTGTCCATCTAAATATTATTCAAAAATGCATTTTGGGCAAAAAAGTGGGGCTCAAACGGGTGCCAAAAATGAACATATCTTTGACTTATCTAATCCTTTTGGGAGGATGGGACCAAATTGTATATCGGGTGAAAGTTTGGGGACATATTCATGCTGTTTTCCCTTTTCTTTTCTTGCAAATAATTATGCGACTCCATTAAACGGTGGAGGTTATTGGAGAGAAGAATATCGAAACGACAAAATGGGGAGAGTAAAAAGTAGGGAATTGAATTGACATGAAACGAACACACAACCATTTGATCTTGAGTCAGACGCGCTACCATTGCGCCACGGATCCATGAGATTGTAGAACATTTGTATTACTCCCTCCGTCCCAATTATATAGGCCGGGTTTCCTTTTTCTCTTGTCCCAAATATATAGGCTTGTTTCCTAATGTAGAATATTTTATTGTGTTCTTTTACTAATATACCCTTATTAAATTTTCTCCACTTAATATGCAAATTTCTTGAAAATTCAAATTCTTTATGAATTCCAACAATAATTTAGTTTTACTCACTGAAAATTAAATAGGGGTAAACTAGGAAAGATGTTGGCAAAAATTAATTTTCCAATGACATTAAATAAGTTTTCTTAATCCGTGTGAAAAACCAAACAAGCCTATATAATTGGGACGGAGGGAGTATTATATATTCATATTGTTAAAAATGATACAAACCCCCCTCGAGAAAAAAACGTCCACACACATTGAAACCATTGGTTTGATTTTACTTAATTTTGGTTTAGATGGTTATAATACACTAGAAACCAAATTGAATCATGGTTTTATCCAATATATATTATTTATTAGATCAATTTGTATCTAAAAAGATTAACTGATAGTTGGCTTCTACGGATTCTTTAGAAAAACAATGATTTGATAAGATAATATTTTATTATTTAAACAATGAAATCGCAAAGTTAAATTTCATGGTTGAATTTATATTAATTTATTACTTAAGCTTGTATCGAGACAAATTTATCGTGGGTAGCGCTATTTTCGTTCACACTTTTTATATGTAAATCTACTTTTAAAAATAAAATTTTATTATATTTTAAATCCTATGTAAATTTACTTAAATAGACATAAATAAAAATACATAACTCTAAATTCATCCAATAATTTTTATTGTCATTAAATTATCCTAAATCTTTTTATATTCTCTTAGAATTTGTGTTTAACTAAAATCAGAGAAAATTACTTGAATATGTTCGAAGCATTCTAATACTCAAAACTTCAATAGATAAAGAATTTAGTAAACAATGGAAGAGACTCCGTTAGAGCAAATATATACAAACATAGCAATATATGAAGAGGAATTTGAAAAAGTAAGGATTATTTCATTATTGTGTTTTGTTGTTTGATTTTTTTTTATTTTTTTCCTAACGCGTTAAGACATTAATGGGTTTTAGCGGCGTTCTCGTGATATCGTGATTGAATTTGGGCGCTCTGATTTTCTTTTCTTTGTTTACGATTATCTTCTAATTGGATGATTAACGGTTGAAAGTATGTATCGAGTTTATGGCATATAGTGGCCATTAATGGCGACAAAGCCTGCTCTAGTGGGCCAAAAAAAGTTAAATCCTACAATACGTGTCCACTCAACGAGTCAACTCAGTAGGGTTCGTCAACTAATATTTGGTGCATTATACAAGTTGGATAAAGATATATATACGAGTTTGGGCAACTTGTGGGTTTGCCAATCTTGAGCGTGTTTGGTATACTCAATGTCTCTGTTGTCTTTTTATCTATACAATTCTTTTTTTTTCTCTCTCACTCTCAATTGTAGTGGATTTCTTCACAAGTATTTGGAAAAGTTCCAATTCATCAGCTATTTCGCATACTTACCTGATGTTTTAATTGTTATCTTATTTATTTTTGAATTTATGTCATTGACATTATTTGATACTATACTTTTAATGTAGGATACATCAACACATAGAATGGGATATATATAAAATTCATGTGGGTATATTTAAAATTCAAGTTTTATCAACTGGGAAAGAGATTTCAATTTAAAGTAGGATAAATATATAAAATTCATGTGGATATATAGTGTTAGGGATCTAAAATTTAAAATACTATTTTTTTTAATTTTAAAATTTTAATATAAATGAACTTAGATTGTGATAGATATATAAAAAATGTGGAAGAAAATAGTGGTACCCTATTTTAATATTGAGAAATGCTATTCATCCCCATTGGGGATACATCCCTAGTCTATGTAGAGTTAATGTGACATTAAATGATAGGTGAAATTAAGTAAGTCATCTAATTTCACCTATCATTTAACCAATCATTTACATCCACATAGACTGAGAATACATCCACACTGGGGATGAATAGCATTTTTCTTTAATATTGTAACATTTCATCACTATCACTATCACTATCACTATCACTACACTCTATAAAAGAGAGGATGGGGGAATCACTATTCATTTTTGTCCCCTTGCTTTCGCACTTAACCGGTTTGAAATATTGCCTCTTCTGTGCCTTTAATTTTGTACTGTTGAAGAACCAGTTTACTACTGATGTGCACTGTTCTCAAGTATAAATAATTTTTCCACCAACGATTTATTCATTTTCTAAACCCTAGCAGACTCTCCAAAAGCTTCTCCTGCTTCTTGCGATTCGTTCTCTCTTCCCATGTCGTAATCTTCGTGCGACATCTGTGGCTGATTCCAGGGAAACCCTTCCGCTGTCTTTCTTCTCCATTTCCTCTCTGTTCCTTCTCCTAGGTATGTCTGTATTCAGGGAATTTGTTTATTCGTTTGTACAATCAATTGGAGCCAGGTATTTTACAAGTGGAGCAAACAAATACCTCTACCACTGAAAATATCAAGCAACCTTTCGTGATTGGTATGGGCTAGAACTATCATAATAAAAGTCCTATTTTCTTGTTAAAAATGTCGAAACTGAAATAATATGCTAGAGAGAAATGAATTCTGGTACTGTAATATGATGCTCCAGCATGTTAGTAATTACAACCAAACCAATCATAATATTCTGTTTACCAACACCTGGTTCTTTGAACTCTAAACTTCTCCTTGGGAATATCATAATAAATCTGGGTTATCTTGATAGTGTTAAATCTTTATTTATGTGAATTTCGGATATATAATCTTTAAATAAATTATTTATGCTTTTGGTCATTTCCTCTGCTATTATCGGAAAAATATCATGTACATATTTTCCCTCTTAATAATTTAAGTTTCATATTCTTGGCCTCATCTGTTTTTAATTTCGCAGAAGCTGCTGGAGGTGCAACTTCTGGGAAGACTACAGTTTGTGATATGATTATTGAGCAGCTACTCGATCACCGTGTTGTACCAGAAGTTCCTGCATGACCTTTTGCTTTAATTCCGTTAAAATAAACAATTTTCCATAACCACCCTAAAAAATTGTTTTTAGAATTCTTCAATAACATATTTCCATTAAATTTGATTATACAGACATGTTAACAATCACTTGGATGATGAAAAATATGCCCAAAATCTCAAATTAGCACGACAAATATCTATCCCTCCCCCATTTGTTTGTATATATGGTATCTTTTCTTATTTATGTGAAATTTTGTTCTGCATATAATGTTGGAGGGATAAAAACAAGAATAAAAGGTTTTGTCAGATTTAATTAATTTGGTTTTTTCCTCCTCTTAGGTTCATTTTGAACTTCAATTGCACTGGTTTTTGTCCATCATAACAGGTACTGTACATTTATATTTCTCTTCTTTTTTACTTGGTTCATGTTTTTTATATAGATCTGGACTATCTCTCTTTCTCTCTCTCTCACTTCGTTCTCTGCATAAAACCCCCAAAATTTCCCCCAAAATATGGAATCCTTAGACGACCCGCACAAACTCTGAATCAATTCTAGAGGGTGTTATGTGAATAACTTGTGATATCTAAACAGTACCTCTTCACCACGCTTATTTAATTATGAAATTTATTGTTTACATTTCCTAACTGTACTTTTAATGCTACAAAACCTCCAGGTAGCGGTTGGTGACGTTATATACATTGAAGCAAATAGTGGAGCAGTTAAAAGGGTAGGAAGGAGTGATGCTTTTGCAACAGAATTTGATCTCGAGGCAGAAGATTATGCACCACTTCCTAAAGGAGAGGTTCACAAAAAGAAGGAGATAGTCCAGGTGGGACTGTCTTCTGCAATATAGTTTTATTTAATTTTTTGTAGTGCTAATTGTTACTTTTAAATAAGTTGGAAGTCCACACCCAAAAAGAATTTTGTTAATATCCCAATTCCTCAGTTAGGTTTACTTCTACTTTAGGTGTTTTGCGCATTGTATAGACATTTTCATTAAATCGTTACTTTCATCATATGTGTGATATTAGTTGGAATTCTGGATTGCAGCCTGCGCACAATTTGATTTTTTAAACATTTTTTATTCTTAGTAGATCAAAATTTGTCCTATCTTGCATGTGCTAGGCTTGCTCCCGTCTAGATTTTATATGAACATATGATTTGTTGCATTAGTTTAATTTATGTAGTTCCTGCTTATGTCATGTTTATTCCTTTTATCATATGGAGAATGTTAAACCGCTTGATCTAAAAACTTAAGCTGTTACATTGGGTCAAATGTATATCATTAAAATATTATCTTCAATACACTTTTCCATCGAAGTCTATGTGACGGTGAGATTTGAACTCAAGACCTTTGTGTGCTCTGATACCACGTTGAGCCACTGGATCTAAAAGCTTAAGTTAGTAGACAGGGTCAAATGTATGTATTTATATATTATCTTCAACAGAATTCTTATAAGTTATCTGTTATGGCTTTTGGTGCGTAAGATAAGATATTAGAGGGCTGGAGTTATATCTCATAACATATTTTCGGGATAGTACGTGGTATTCTCGTAATAGGTTTTACTATGTGGGTGTTGTTTCATCATGAGAATAAATGCATAGAGGGAGGAGGTAAGGCTTCAAAATTTTATTGAACATCCAGTTAGCTTATGTAAATATTTCTACCTTGTCAGGATGTTACATTACATGATCTTGATGCTGCAAATGCACGACCTCGAGGTGGGCAAGATATATTGTCCCTGATGGGTCAGATGATGAAGCCCAGGAAAACAGAGATTACTGACAAGCTACGGCAAGAAATAAATAAGGTACATATATCATGTTTCAATGGAACTCTTATCATATACTTTCTATGGTTGTGATGTCACATCTTATAGAAGAATCAGGAAACGGCTATAGATTATGTCTAGGAACAACTTCTGGATTATCAGAAACTGTATTATTGTAGATTTTTCAAATCATTGTGCCCTTATACAATTAATTGATCGCATGTTGTTAACCGCTATATAGATGAAGGTGTAGCAGAACTTGTTCCTGGTGTATTATTTATCGATGAGGTATTTCTTTCCTTATAAACCCATACATTTAGATCCTTGAATTGTATGCAGATGTCTTTCCTGAAAACACTAAGCTTAACTTAGGTACATATGTTAGAGAGTTCATTATCTCCTATTGTAATTTTTGCGACAAACTGGGGAATTTGTAATGTCAGGTACAGTGATGTACTTTTGCCATTTGCTTAAATACTTTTTGGTTATCTTAAAATTTTAAAGCGAAGAGGAAGTCCCAGTCGTTTCACCTTCTATTAAGTGTTGAGATATGTTTTTCTTGAAATTACCCCCACCCCCTAATTCCCACAGCAATCAAAAAAAAAAAAAAAGAAAAAAGAAAACGAAGAAGAGAATTAAATTAACAATATCTTAGTGAAATCAGTGAACTGTTGGGTATAAAATGTTGAAGATTGCAGTATAAAACCATTGTATCTTTGGATTTTATTTCTTATTTATTTGTTGCAACACTTATAAGTGAATTATATGTTTATATCCTATCATATGCAAATGAAGTATGGATCTATAAAAAGTAAGAGGCTTCAATCAGGTCAAGAAAAGGAAATTTTGGTGGCTGAACGGTAACTTCTGGGAATGGCTGTGTTGTGTGTATTGAAAATCGAGGATTGACTGAGTAGTTATAGACTCAGAATGATTGTTCTAACAGTATAAGAAATAGGTTTCTGATTAGGTTTAGAAGTAGAGGCAATGTAGTAATCTCCTATAGTGTTACTACAATATAATGCTCAAGAGAATTATTTATTTGATTCCCCAATTTTCCTCCATCACTATCAATTTTTTTCTCATCCTCCACTTGCAATGCTGCCTTCCCCTTCCCCCTCTCCTATGTCTGAAAGCATAAAAAACAAAACAAAATTTCTCATTAATGCTCTAAGCTATAAAGGAAATAACTAAAAAACATGAAGCCGGTAATAAAATGCCCAAAAAAGGCAACACAAGTGAGTAACCTCATCCACTCTGAAGTATAAGCCTCAGTAGGTTGAGTTGGCACTCAAGGGGCGGGCTTCGAAGTGTTTTATAATAGCCTTATGTGAGGTGTAAGCCTCAAAACGCTTTTTTAGACGATGTACTAGGAATCTGCTAACAAATTATTTTTAAAACCAAATCATAGTTTGCCTAAGACTTGAGTAACAATGAAAGCTTATGGACTAAAATTACTGCACATTACAAATTACCAAGAGTTCCTCTACTCCTGAACTTAAATAAAAGACCAAAAAGTCTTAACTTTCTGCATTCAAACATTGACCAATCGCGCTGATGGCTTCTGCATCTCTTATCCCTGCCCTTGGAAAAGGGTCTTCTGCTACTGTACTGGAAACAGTAGCAATCCATTTGGAAGTGTTACCACAAAAATGACTCCTAGCATGTTTCACAAGTTTTTAAAGAAAACGTTTTAGCAGTTCTATCGCGTGAGTCCACACACCATAAAAACAGAACTCCTGTGTTTGTGCTTTGTACAATTACTTTCTGTTCGAAAACATAGAACAATCAAATAAATATTGTTTTGTTAAGTACTGTTCACTGGTTTTCCTCTGGGGAATGTTGAAACTAGCACTTATTTTGTTTTATGACCTAGAAACTAAATACATTTTGTGTGTTTGATGATGGTGGAATTACTTGAATAAATGATCAATACTTGTGACTCTGTGCGGTAATTTGTTCTGTGTGAATTAACTTCATGAGGTTTGGCCACTGATCTGATTATTGTTATTATCCAAATTATTAACTCGACTGTTAAATTTCAGTATGTATGTCTATTTTTTAAGAAGACCTGAATAGCTGAAGCACCAAAACGTGTTGAAACTTCATTACGTGAAAAGAAGCTTAGCACATACTTTGTCTATTGTAATATAAAATTCTTCATAAGTTATGACACTGTTGTTGATCTGGAATCAAGCTTCATTGTTTCCTTTTATAAGAACATGCTAATTTTAAATAGCTTTAAGTTGCAGGTGAAGTTTTATTCCACCAATATCAATATGGTTACCATCGATCATTTACTTCGGTTCTTGATTAAAGATCCTGATGGCTATGGTAAGGTTTTTCCTATGAATTTTTTATTTTCAAGATTCTTTTATGTGCACTACTGAGTCTGTTAACTTCCTAATATTAGGAGGATCTATGGAAGTTAAGGTCTTCTCTGTTGAATTAAAAACGTGTCTCACTTTAATTCAATACAAACTAAGATATGCACAGCAAATAGAACTCATGAGAAACAGTTGACATAATATTTTATTTTATTTTCATATTAATGTGCATCACTTACTCACAAATTGAATTTTCTAACTGCATATGTACATCTTTATTTTGTTTGATTATAATTTGCAGCAAATAAAGTCACTTCTTAAGTGTGTTCGGACCTCTTTCTGCCCAAATGAGAAAAGTTCGTTTGGAAATGAAGCCTCTGATTCTCATTCAAGAAATGCAGATCAATCTGTAGTGTAAAAATTTTTGCAAGCACGTCCAGCAGATTATTTAACCATCATACTACAGGTGCTCTTCACTTATTCAACATATTGTTGATGTGGTAACTAGGTGGAAATTATTAAGATTAATTTAGATAGAGATATATGCATCTGATTACATATTCATTTGACAGATATTTTGTATAATTGATATTCTTATTTTGGTTTATTTAACGTCATTGGAGAATGAAAGCAACCCTCTTTTAAGCAAGTTGATGCTTTTACTAACTGCTTATAAATGATAATAGTTTAATTGTCCTTGCAAGACAACTAGAATGAGAGTTTTAACATTTTTTTGCGTCATTCCTTTTTTTCCATTGCATTAGGTTCTTAAGAACTCCATTATCTTCTAATGCAATACATCTTTCAGTTCTTTTGTAATAATAGTAATTGCAGATGATAAACATACTGTCTAACCTTTTACATAAGGAAATGGTTCGTTTGATGAGGGAAAAGTGATTTCCTGCTGCTTTTAAGTATTTCCACAACTTTCAGAAGATATACTGTGTGAAGTCATAATCTTCATTTGAAGATGCTAATTCATGTACACAGTGAATAAGTCTTTCGCCGGTAGGAGAAAAAGATGAAGTCTGCTTTTGAATTTTGTGTCTCTCATTTTTTTCCTTCAGTCAATAAAAACAAGTTTTGAGTGTTATTCTTCATTATAAAGCTTCTCTCGCCTATGTGTTCTTTATTCAAGAAGAAATTGGCATGTTTCAGGTTCAAGCTAGAAATGTGGCCACTATATCGAGGTATGTCATATTACTTCATTAGAAATCCATCTCTCTGCTTTTTTTTTTTTTTTGCTTATTGTCTCTTCTAATTTAAAGATGTGTCCCAACTTTCTATTTCAAGATAAATTTAATGTGTGAAAAATTGGTCACGTCTTTTTGGACAAAAAAATGCAAAACATACAGAATACAAACTCTAGAGTGAGGGAGCACGATTTCAGTTACAGCAAAGGGTTATAAACATATTTTTTCAACCATGCATTTTGAAAATGATAACACTTACTGTAATCAACTTCTAATCATTCTTGCTTTTACCATGGTTTTTTGCCGATCTAAACTTACAAAAGGCTAATAAAGAGCTGCAGAATTTCCCAAGTAATGCTGTATTGAAAACTATGAATGAAAACAACAGTGCATCTGAAAAAGATGGTTTAGCTAATGAAGACGCTAACCTGATCATTGAGTTCAAAATTATTATGTACGCTTCAGAGGCGAAATGAGTTGAATTTCTTACACATAAGTTGAATTTTCAATCTTGGATTAGGAGGACAATGATGAAGATAACTACGATGGTAAAGAGGATGATGATAGTAATGAAAAGGTGGAATCTCTTTATTCAATTTTTGTACCTCTTCAATGCCAGAACTGTGGGACTGAATTCTGTGAACCTTGATAATTATTCATCTATAGGACTAGGTTGCCATACTTGATAACAACGAAAACCAGGATGAGGAGTCTGATGGATCACTACGGGACTAGGCCAAATTGGAGATAATGCAATCTTCTCATCCTATATATTTTGCAATAACTTAACTGAGGTAACTATCTTTATCAGATTCTTTTGCTCAATGTATGGCATTAAACCGAAAAGTGAAATATGTACAACATTTTTGAGTGCATCTTTATCTTATTTTCTCTTTCATTTGAATAATTGATGCGTAAATATCTAACTTTCAGCTTTGTGCCAATTCTTGTTTTCCAATACTCTCTTCTTTGAATATATATATAGTTTTATTTCTTTGGAGGGGTGTTTGAAAGTATTAATTCTTTCATTCATGTTCAAAGTTTCTCAAGTGATTGCAATGAGTTCATGCAGTACTGCCAACATTTAGAGCTATTGCCAGAAATCATCCCAGTGATGTTTCAGAATAAAAGAATAGCTGATTTAGCTTTTGGGGCTGCAGTAAAGGAGCTTTTCCATACTTTTTTAACCTCATATTCTTCAAAAAAATATCATTATTAGAAAATACGTTTTCCCCAAAAATGGGGCTCAAACAAGGGCTAAATATGTTGGCATACCAAATATCCTCATCAGAATTGCGTAAGGTGGTAATCATTTAGAAGAAATAAGCAAGCTGTTCAAATTGAAAGCTCAAATAATAGAAGTGAAAGGGATAATGATGGATAATATTAAGAAGGTACAACATGAGGTGTCGAAGCACAAGACCAAGAAGCCACTACAGGAGTCTTGAAAGATACCTTCCTACAAACCTATTGGTTCGCAACCTTCGGCATGATTGCAAGTTTGTTTAAATGCTTCGCAATCAAAATTCAATTGCTTTGTTTCTTGTAGTTGTTGAACTTGCAACGAGTTGCTGTCTTATTATTGATATTAGTTTAAAAGCATTGATATTTCTTCCCCAATTTAATGACTTGACTGCCATTCCTTGGAGATTTATCCTCCATATTATAAATATTTTCTTTTCTGCAGAAAGCATTAATTATTATTATTATTATTATTATTTTTGGCATTTGGTTACTGCTATTTTAAGTGTATTGATCATGTATGAGTATATGAAGCTAATCTGTCCACAAGTATTTTACATGACATACTCGCTAGATGTACAAAATTATTTCATTATGCATACGCTTATTTTGATTGTGTAGATCCAATCCAATGTTCATATCAGGGTGTGGTTTTATATGTATGAACTTCTGTGACTAAAATATCACGTACCTTTGTTCATGTGTACATGAAAACCTTTATCCCTAAAAGAATCACACACATACACAATGACATTTAGGAATATGTTGTTCAGAGTGAATTTAGCCATGAATTTTATTGATAAAAGTGTGTCTGAATAATAAAGAACAGTGATTTCCCAAGGTTTAGGTGAAAACTTACTAAACTTTCAAAATAATTCTATTAATATTCGACATGCTAACAATACCTTAAAAAATAACACAGCCTGTGCATTGCACGGGCGTAAGACTAGTATATTTAAAAGGTTTCAACGTAAGTGTTATAGTGAAATTTTAAACCAAATTAAATGCCATGTTTGAAGAGTATAGTGAGTATATTAAGTTGTCTTAATATTCGTACCAGTGTAGAGGATTTAAGAGGCCAATATGAGATCACTTTTATTCTTTTGCTTCATTGTAGTGATAACCTATTCGAGCTAAAATGAGCTTAACTCTCACGTTGAATGTGAACGATTGTAATATATGGGTTCTTGGCTTGTTTCTTGTATCTATTTTTTGTTCATTATGGTTTTGAGCAGGATTAGGGCTTAATCTGTAAAGCCAAGATCTAAGGCCTCTACGCGACAATTATTTGTATCCTCTGATAAAATGAGAACCCATAATTAATTTAATCAAAGTGATGGATGCGTAATGTCAAAAAAGACAATGGGTACGTAATGTCGAACTGGACAATTTTTTTCCTTTGCACATGATAGAAGAATGATCCTAAATTGCATGGCTAACATACTAAATATCTCATGCATATAAATCGTTGTATCTTCTTTAGACACCATGTCTACACGTGTATATAGCGTTCCTCACAGTCTTTGTCTAGCTCCACTATTTGCAAGGCTTGTTTGGTTCTTCCTCTTTACAATGGAAAAATTGGGTTTGACGGTGATGGTTTTGGTTTGATGGTGGTGGTGGCAACTTAAGGTTTACGGTGGTGGCGATTTACGGTTTATGGTGAGATAGGTGGCTGTGGCCGGTTGATCGGCCGGCAGTGATGAGTTTTCTGGGTCCCGTTTTGGGGGTGGGGTAGGAGTGGATGAGGTGAGGTGAGTGAAGAAGATAACCTTTTGATTTAATTTTTTGTTTTTTGATTTAATTATTCATTATTATATAATTGTATTTATATTGCAAAATACAATGTTGTCAGAGAATTGACGAAAATGTCACTGCTTAAAAATGATCAAAATATCATTTTTTTGCAAAATATTGGTCAACCAACGGTCGAAAGGACAATTTCCATCCATTTGGACCTTAGTCGTATATTTATGAAATGTTAAGGACCTTCGCTGGCATAAATTGAAGGCTAGGATGTAGTCTATAAAAATTGGGTCAGGGATCACTATTGCAATTTTGCCTATTTATTTTAGTCAACTAACGAAAATGTGGACGGATTCCATCAATTTGTACTCCAGATGCATATTTTTGAAAGGTTAGGGGCCGTTCCTGACAGGCTGACACATTGATGTTGTTTCACCATGAAAATGCTCGCCTAGAGTTGGCGAGACTACCGACAGTTAGGCGCGACCACGGGTGTGACCGTAGGGGGCGATTTGTGGATTGAGGCCATCGACTAGGGAAGCAATTTCGGCGAATTAGGTGGGCAGTGGTTTTTCTGGATTAGGTGGCCGCCGACTTGTGTCGATTTTGATCTTCTGTGATTTTTTATTAAATCTTTTTCTAGTTTTCTGTAGATGTTCGATGATTCTTTCCAAAATCTGGTTTAAAATGTTTTCTAATTTTGATGTTCGATGATTTTTCTTTCCGTCGTGTTTTAGGTTCTTCCTATTCGCAATGGAAAAGCTGGGTTTGATGGTTTGATTGTGATGGTTTTGGTTTGACGGTGGTGGTGGTGGTGGTGGTGGTGGTGGCAGCGGCAATTTACGGTTTGTAGTGAGATAGGTAGCTGTGGTCGATCGGCGGTGGTGAGTTTTCTGGGTTCGATTTTGAAGGTAGGCAGGTAGGTGGGGTGAATAAAATAGCCTTTTGATTTGAATTTTTTTTATTTAATTATTCCTTATTGCATAATTGTATTTATATTGCAAAATATAATGTTGTCATGGAATTGACGAAAATATTTATACTTAAAATGATCAAAATATCTTCTTCTTCCTTTTTTTTTTACAGAATATTGGTCAATTAACGGTCAAATGGACTGTTTCTATCCATTTAGACTTTAACTGTATATTTATGAAAGATTAAGAACATTCGCTAGCACAAATTGAATGCTATGGTAAAGTTTACAAAAATTGAAAAGATTAAGGATCGTTGTAGTAATTTTTTCTAATTTGTTTAGTCAACTAATGGAAAAGTGGACGGATTCCATCCATTTAGATTTCAGATGCATATTTTTGAAATCTTAGGGACCGTTGCTGATACAAATTGAAAGTTATGGTAAAATTTACAAAAATTAAATAAGTTAAGAACCGTTACTGCAATTTTCCATAATTGCATCGATAATTCTCAGTGCTTTCCTGACTTGATGGTGCCCTCCCTTTGGTTCAATAATTGAATTTTGGTTTCTTATCTAATGCTTTCCTCGAAAGTTGCTAAACAAGCTCCTTGGTCTTAGGCTATGTTTGATGGAGGATATACGTGTGAATGGCCCAAATTCAAGGCTATAATTCCAAAATGGCCTTTGACCATTTTAACATTCTAAAATACCTAAAATACCCTTAAAATAAAAAGTTTTAAAACAAGTCATTTTAGTTCTTAAACTTTAAATTTAATTTTGGATTCGACAAAATTGTTTGCCCCTTGTAATAAAAAATTAACTTTTCTTCACCATAAACTCTTTCCACCTATCTTGAGCCAAAATTTATTTTTGAATTAATTGTATTTTTGTAATTGTATTTTTGCATTTTAGGTCACATAAAAATGGTATCAGAGCCATATATCTTGAGGAATTAAAGACATTAGAGAATGGAAGATAATAACGAAATATGCATTGGATGGTACGTTAACAATTCTACTGAATATCTAGATACCGATAGTTATATTCAACATCTTATTAATAAATCTAGAAATTTGATCGATAAAATAAAAGACTCCGATAGTCTTAAAATAAAGAAAAAATTTGAAAAGAAAATTACTTTTCTTTTAATAGATTTTGATGAAGTTTTAGACGAAGACATAGGATATCTTGTTAAAATGCCTATTCTTATAGAAATGAAAACTTTAAAAAGAATACAAAGAGTTCTTAATAATGAAATTATGAGAATTGAAGAATTAGATACCTAAAGACCATGGAAATAGAAAATTCAGAAAATATAGAAACTGAAGTATACGAAGGAGTAGAGGGATATGCCTTAAAAGGAAAATTTGATTGGGAAAAATTTAGAAAAATTAATAGAGCAGAATTAAGTCTAAAACCACCAGGAGAAAATAAATTGTTTAATATTTTAGGATCAGCTTTTAGAAGAAAAAAGTTAGTCATTAATGAATATCATGAAATAGAAAAAGCCATAGATATTAAACATACACAAGGAAAGATAAAATTAAATCTTATAACAAAAAGAAATATTAATGAATTCCTAGGAAAATTAAAACAAGAAAAACGAGATAAAATATCTTATGTTTACCTTGCTGGAATACAAATAATAATAAAATCATGTTTTAAAGAAGGAATTAATAGTCCTATAATACTTAATCTACAAGATGAAAGATGTATAACTGCAGAAAATGGAAATTTAGGAATAATAAAAGGAAATTTAGCCTATAAAAAATTAAAATTTACTTGTTATCCTAGATATTGTGTGCATATAAATGATAAAAATTTAGATGATTGTCTTAGTCTACATTTTAAGATGACTAATAAAATATTAAAAGATGATAATAAAGTCTTTACTATATTATATCAAGGATTGTATTGTTATACAAATAGTAATTATGGAAATATATATAAAGAAAAGCCTTTTATAGAAATTGACGAAGAATTTAGGGATATAGGAGAAGCAATCTTACCTAGAGAACAAGACATAGAAGAAATAGAAAATTTTGAGATAGGACATGATGATGCTATAAGTATTGATCAACCTATAATACCAAAACAAATAACATATAAAGAAAATAAAATAATTATTGGAAATAATACAGTAAGACATAGTATTTCAAAAATAATACAAAATAAAAATAATAGTGTCTATGGAATCAAAGGAAAGTTCTTTAATGGAAGTAAATGGATAAATGAAATTAAAATACTCATTGATACTGGAGCAAGTCAGAATCATATTTGCTCTCTTATTGATGAAGGAATTAAAAAGAAAAAAGTTGAACCTTATAGTTATAGAGATTTTGAAGGAAAAATAAACTCTTGTGATATCATAGGACAAGTTCAAATTAAATTAGGAAATCTATTATTAAGCATAGAATGCTATATTGATAATAATATGAATTTTGATGAACATCCAATATTATTAGGAAATTCATTTTTAAATAGTCTTGATAATTATAAAATAGACAAGGAAGGAATTCTTATTATACATCAAGGAATAACTACATATTGCCCTAAAGAAAAATGAGTAGAGAAATAAAATTCCCAATAAGTGTATATATACAAATAACTGTATTTGAATCAAAAATAACTACTTGCGCTCTAATTGATACAGGAGCTGAGATAACTGTCTTTAAAGAATTCTTATTACCAAAGTGGATAGAAAATAAACAACAATTAACTCTGCAAGGAATAACTGGAGTAAGAGAATCCTTAAAATATGAAAATGAAAATATAGAAGTTATCATAGGATCTAAAACAGTAACCATAAGAAATATTTACCAATATAATATAAATGATTGCGATATTATTCTAGGAAATGACTTTCTTCAACAGTTTAGTCAATATAGTCAAAATATTTATACTTTTCAATTAAAACACCATGTGGACATTTATTGAAAATTTCTAGAGAATTTAAACCTTTCAGAGTTCGGCCAGCTCAGCATGGTGAAAAGATAGAATTTATACCAAAATTACTCAATTATTCAATTAAAACAATTACTCTTGATCAAATAAAAGATCTTTTAGCTAAAAATTATAATGAAAACCCACTTGAAAAATGGGAAAAATAAAAAACAACAGCTAAAATAGAACTATTAGAACCAACAATCATTATTAGAGTCAAACCTATGCTCTATAATCAAGAAGATAAGGAAGAATTTCAAAAACAAATTCAAGAACTTCTTAATCAAAAACTTATAAGGAGAAGTAATAGCCCTCATAGTAGCCCAGCCTTTATGGTTAGAAATCATTCGGAGATAAAAAGAGGAAAACCTAGGATGGTAGTAAATTATAAAGAACTTAACAAAAATACTAAGTTTGATGGATATTATTTACCAAATAAAGAAGTATTAATAAATATAGCTAAGAATAAAAAATATTATTCAAAATTTGATTGTAAATTTGGATTTTGGCAAATTAAACTAGAAGATAATAGTATACCATTAACAGCATTTAGTACTCCTCAAGGACATTATGAATGGTTAGTTATGCCATTTGGATTAAAAAATGCACCACAAATTTATCAAAGAAGAATGGATGAAGTTTTTAAAACTTATAATTTTCTTATTGTTTATGTCGATGATATACTTGTTTGTTCAGAAACATATGAAGATCATCTTAAATATCTTAGAATTTTTGCTACACTTTGCTCAAAAGAAGGTATAATACTTAATCAGAAAAAAGCAGAAGTAGCCAAACATGAAATTGAATTCTTAGGAATGATAATAAATAGTGATGGAATAAAACTGCAACCTCATATTTCAGAAAAAATAATTTTATTTCCTGATAAATTAGAAAATAAGCAACAAATTCAAAAGTTTTTGGGTTGTCTTAATTATGCTGAAGGATTTATAGAAAAACTTGCAGAAAAAAGAAATAAACTTCAGAAACTATTAAGAAAATCAAATAAATTAGGTTGGAATGAAGAACATACTCTTTGTGTTAAAAATTTAAAAGAAAATTGTAGAAATTTACCTAAACTTAGACTTCCTGATGAAAAAGATAAATTAATAGTTCAAACCGATGCTTCAGATTTATATTGGAGTGCTTTATTAAAAACTGATTTAAATGAAATTTGCAGGTATACTAGTGGAACATTTAATAATGTCAAGTAAATTATTCAACCAATGAAAAAGAATTATTGGCAATTGTTAAAGGAATAAACAAATTTAAAATGTTTTTGTTACCCAAGGAATTTATTGTTCAAACTGATAATACACAACTTAACGGACTAGTAAATAATAAATTACCAAATTCACCTCAACATAGAAGATTACATAGATGGCAAGTGTTACTATCTTTTTATAATTTTAAATTTGAATATATTAAAGGAAAAGATAATTTATTTGCTGATTTCTTGAGCAGGAATCATGAATATGGGAAAGATTGAAGCATTTACAAAGGAATTACAAGATCTTCTAACAGATTTTAATGCAGATTATCTTGCTGTTCAAGAAGATCATCTTGATATTCGACAAACTTTGTGTGATTTATCAAACAAAGTTGTTGAAAGTGGGAAAAAGATTGAAAAATTGAATGATAATAAAGAAAAAATAGTTGAAAAATTGTCAGAATGTTTAGACTTTTTTGCAAATTGCAGCCAGGAGTATCCTCCTTTAAAAGGTGAATACAGCAGAAAGGCTAGTCACATCCCATTTCGGGAGATTAATACATCCACCTCAAGTGGAGAATCAAAATTCAAGAGAAATGACTCTCTTACCTCGCAAGAGGAAAAGGTCATAAAAAAGGGTCCACAACAACTACCTGTCAGTATGGACAAATTGTTGGAAAAATTTACAAGTGGAAAAGGAGCCGCTGAGTCTAGTACTCAAACATCCTTATCAAAAGGCCCATTGGAATGACCTCATCGTTATCGATGAATTCCAAGAAGATAAAAAATCACCAATTGGTGACCTTAAATCACCAAAGGGAATAATTGCTACTCATCATATCAGAGCTAATCTACATCCAATGGAAAAGGAGTATTATGAATTCTCAGAATGGGTATATAATTTCAGAGAAGGAAGTTCTCTATATTTGACAAATTCTTCCAACGGCGATTTATCCAAGGATCAGTGCAGTTCAAGGAGCAGATCCTAATATTGTTCGAAAATTGGCAGCATTTGGATTTTTAGATCGACTCTTCCCAGGGATAGATCTAAAAGAAATCGAACAGTTTGACAAAGAATTTGTTAATTGTGTTAAAAAATTCAGTGATAAACAACCAATTGAACTGAGATTTTACACAATTAGTCCTGAATATAAAGAACCAGAGTGGTATGGAGAACATCATCTCATCACAATTCGGAAAAATAATGGAAATCCACTTAAGGAGATTCAGATTTTTAAAGAATTACCCACTATTAATAGAAAATGGATGATTTACAGACGAGCTCTCGGAATAAAATCAGTCTGCTCAACAATGCAGTTCTTTTTTGGAGAAAGATACATGGTCTATGGTATGAGCAATAATTGGATCCTTATCTCAGAGAGGAGATAAAGAATCAAAAATTCTTGAAGAAAAATCGTGGAATTATGAATGATCAATTCTCCGGGAAGTGAAGAATGCATTAAAGAAGCCTGCCGACTCATGGGACACGTCCACAAGTGAAGGACGATCAAGAAAAACGTGACTGACAGCACCATGTGAACTTTGAAGATAAGAAGACAGCTGTCAAGCTGGAATCAAAAGAAATTGCCGACACTGGAATAAAGACAACCAACAAGCACTTTAAATATTTTCAACCACTTTTGAAATTATTGTACTTTTTACTTTTGTGTTGTAAAAATCTGATTGGCCAGAAGCTTCTCGGTGAAGTGCGAGCCTTTCTATAAATTGAGACTCTTCTCATTAGAAAGGATCATCGAAAATTAGCCATCTGAAATCTCATCCTGAACTACCATCTAAAACCTTCAACAATGATCTTTGTAATCATTCTCTTTAGAGAGTAGAAACCACTCTTCGGAGTATCAATCTCTGTAAAAATCTTTGTATAATAGCTTTCAAGCTATCTTCAGATCAATAAAATCTTTGAGTTTGAAATAAATCTTTTATTACGCTTTGAGTGTTGTTCTACACAGTGAGTCTTTTTGAGAGTTTTGAGTGCTTTTTTGTCCATTTTGCTGTGATGCTTTCGGACTTTGGCCAACTCTCTTGACGAAGGTGACCAGGAACATATAACATTCTTGCTATTTGGCGAAGCGTGGTAAGGCCCTTATTTTAAGCTACAAGAAAATTTATTGTCTGAAAATTTGCATGAAAATTATTATATAAGAATTTTTATGAGATTGTTTACTTTGAAGAACTTTTATCATGGAAAGTTACGAGTTTTATTATAGATTTGTACCTTTTAGATATACTAATAGTATTAATTATAGTCACATGATAGAAATTCCAGAAACTTATGATAGTTATACTAGAGGAATAAATTTCATAAAAAGAGATAGTAGATATTATGAAAAATGCCTTACAATTGTATCATTTGGATTAAAAGAAAAATTGCCTAAAGAAATAATAAAAATAATTATATTTTTCTGGTTAGATAGTGAAAATAGTGAAAGAACTTTTGAAATTTCAGAGCATGTAAGTTATAATGAAATTTCTGAATTATACGATTTTGATCTTAGTTTTGACGATATAGAATAAAAATATGCCTGGAATAACTAGAAAATTTTGTGATAATAAAATAAAAATTTTAGAAGAACAGATAATAACTGACAATAATCGTAGAGAAATAGAAAGGGAAATTTCTAGTTGGAATAAAATCAAAAGAGAATTATTAAGAAATGAAATTACAAGAGAATTAAGAAGAGAAGAACAATTTAGAAGAGAAATAAGACAAATGATAAATAATATAATAATTAATTCCTTAAATATACCAGACTAATATGAGTTTACCAACAAAAATAAGATTTGATAAACAAGAAATAGAAAATATTAGATTACCAATAGGAAGCTATCAAACTAAAAAATGGAATACAACTCTGTTTCAACCTTTAAGCTCATGGGAAATACGGATGAATGGTTAAATATGACTACAAATTGGACTAATGCATTTTTATGGCAACAATTAGGACAATTAAAATCTAAAGATGTAGAAGCTATAGACGAAATAAATAATATTGATCCAAAAGATGAAATAGCTAAAGAAAGGTTAGAAGTTTTAAGCAAAAATATGTCTAAACAATTTAATAAAATAAAAGAACAAATTAATAATTTAGAAATACTTGATGAAGCTAAACTTGAAGAAATTCAAAATCGAATATCAAAAATTGCACAGAAAAATAGTATTAATAAAATAGCAACTTTAGAAGAAAAAATAGACATTATTAATTATAAACTTGATATTCTATTAAATAAATTAGGATTTCAAATTACAAAACCATCTTATAAAAAACCTAAAATATGAGTATGAATGATAAAATTAATTTAATTGAGAAAAATATAAAAACAATTGATGAAAAAATAACTAGAATTGAAATAGGCTACGAAGAAGAGAAAGAAAGACTACAAAATAACTTTTTAAGAATAGAAAATCTTTTAAATAGAATAATAGAAAATCTAAATAAAGAAAAACCATTTAAATCAGATTATACCAAAGAACTTAAAGAAGTTAGAAAGAAAATTGAAAAATATGAAGAATTAATACAACTTAATGGAGGATTAAAAGAAGATATAGAAAAATTATTGATTGATCTTAGAAAGCAAGAAGAAAATCTTATAGAAAAAGAAGAAGGAAAATTAATCATAGAAGAATAATGAACGAAGAAATGGAAAATTTAATATTTGACTTAGAAGACTTAAAAATTTGTGAAGAAATAACTAAAAATCATATGGTTGGAAAAACAGGAGGACCACGAGCAGTTAAACAAGAAGAATATGGAGAAACTAGCACTGTTAGATATGAAGCAGAAATAGACCCTAGAAGATATGTTAATACAAAAGTAGATTTTAAAACTACCAAAGAAAGAATGTATAGAGACCAATTTAAACCAGTATTAAGAGAATCAAACCCAATGAAAATTGCAGGTTCATATTTAAATTTAGATTGTGAATTAGATGTTAGAAGAGCTATAAGTGAATGGAGTACTAATATGATAGCACACTTTAATTATAATCGCGATGTCTGAGATAATAAAAATAGAACTGAATATTTATTAGCAACATTTAAAGGAAATGTGTTTAATTGGTATAGAGGATTAGAAGAAACAACAAAAGGTATTTGGAAAGATAGTATTGAAGCGAGATTTGGAATTAGTATAATAGAAGGAATAAATAGAGTTGCTACAAGAATTTATAGAGAATTTCTTTGGAGAAGATTGGGTAAATGAAAGTACTAAAGCAAGATTAGAAGAAATAGAAGATGCTAAAAACAGAATGGAACATTTACAAATTTGTAATATGTGTTACCTCAATGAATATTGTTGTGAATATAGTAAATATTATTATATGATGTTTGGAGGTGGAGCTGATAATAATTATTATAAGGAAGTTTTTATTAGAAAATTACCACCACCATGGAATAGTTATTTTCAAAATAAGATTAAAGAAAAACAATTAGGAAGAAATGAAGAAGGATATACATTAGGATTTATTATAAGAACTATAAAAGACGAAATAAGTACTATGTGTAGTAATCAAATGATTTATAAACAATCAGGATTTATACAAGATAGGATTTGTTGTAGAGATACCGAGGTACCAGGAAATTGGGGATGTTATGATTATAAAAGAAAAAGAAAAATAAAACCCAAGAAATATAAAAAATATAATAAATTTAAAAAGAAATATTTTAAACCAAAAAGAAAATATTTTAAAAGAAAATATAAACCTTATAATAAAAAACCATTAGATAAAAAACGATGTAAATGTTGGAATTGCAATGAAGAAGGTCATATTAGCACTGAATGCCCAAAAAAGAAAGTTAGAATATTAATTACGGACTTTGAACAAATTAGAGATGAATGTGAAGAAGTTGATATTGAAGAAATAGAAGTAAATGAAGAAATATTCGAAGAAAAATCAGATTCAGAAGAAACGTCTAGTGATAATGAATAAAAACACGAATAAAACTAATTTCGAAAAAATTATAAAGATTGAGGACTTAATCTGCAATAAATGACCCATTTCATTAAGGGTAAAACTGACTTTTTAACAAAAATCTTAAAAAGCCACTATTCACAGGCTATTTTGAATATTCCCCCATGTTTGATGGCTACTTTCCTTAGATGTTGGAAAAAATTTTCCCTTTCCCACAAAATGTGTTGTTAGATGGACAAGATTTTCTAGGCCAAACATTTTCTTGGCAAGACAGTCATGCACCTGAATTCCTAGATTGGCAATGGAAACAAATTTCATAATTAAGTGTAAATTTTTTTTTCACTTTCATGGACAATTTTGATGCAAACGAAAGCCAAATGAACACTAAATTTTGATAAAAAATGATTTTTTAAGAAATATATATATTTTTAAATTTTTGGCAATGGAAACAAATTTTATAACCAAGTGTGAAATTTTTTTTCACTTTAATGGACAATTTTGATGCAAACGAAGGCCAAACGAACACAAAATTTAAAAATTTTCCTGGTGAAAAATTATACAAATCAAATACACTTAATTAACAATTTCCTGTAATTCATTTTCCAAACAATTACTTTCCTTGAAATTCATTTTCTTTCCACCCATTTTTCACCATTGCAATTAAACGGATCCTTATTGTTTTCGGATTTTGAAGATTATTTGATTCAAGGTAAATATATTATGTAATATTGATCTCTTTCTATCATTTTATGATCGTTAAATGTTTTCATTTATTATTCCAATTAAGTAATTATTAATAAATGATTATTACTTTGAATCAATCTCGCACTTTCGTTCTCGATGCGATTTGAGTGATAGGCTCAATTTTGGAGGAAATTTGGTCCCATATTCAAAACGGCCAGTACAATGTCCCTTTTTCTCATTATCAAATTACTACTATTTGTTAGGAGATAAATAAGGATTTTGTAATTTTCTTCTGCATTAATTTTGATAAAATTGTGAATTTAATTAACGTCTAATGTATTGTTGCAAAGTTCCATTCAGTTTTGGTTCTAAAGTTTTCATTATTATGATTGATAACAAATAAGTGAGAGACGGGTAAAAAGTGACCCAAAAGACTCGTGCTATATTTTTAGAGGATGATTGAGATTGAAAAAAAAAAAGTAAGAGAAAGAAATAAAATAAAATTTAAATATAACATGTCACCATTTGTGTTGGTTGATAGGAAACTTGACTAGTTTATTGTCAGCAAAATAGAGCATTTTTTAAATTTAAATAGTATATAAATAGTGAATTATGTAAAAGTTGACATACTTTGAAATAAATTAATGATTTGAAATTTTCTTGATTGAGTTTGGACAAAGAATAATTCACAGATCTATATGGTGCATTTTCTGTAAAAATTGCACTTGTTCTGTAAAAATTGTGTCAATTTTTGTATGTACACGTAGCATAGCTGTTTTTATTGTGTATATAAAATGATATTGCATGATATTTGCAGGAAGCCACATGGATAAGCTGTTAGAATTTGATGCACTGCTATGCCCAATCTTGGAGGAAAACACACAACCCCTTCAAAGAAAAATAGGATTACTAGAACGTCGAAAAGATGATGTGCATGAATTTTTGTTTTTTGATTTAATTATTTCTTATTATATAATTGTATTTATATTGCAAAATATAGGGGCTGTCTGATAGCGCTTTTGGCAATGGAAAATCGATTTTTCTTTCACATCATAAGGGCCCACTGACACAAAAGTCTTGCACGGCATCAAGGCAAATTGGGGATGAATTACCATATTATCATCCATGTGCCAATTATTACAACTTTGACCAATTCAAACATGGCATGCATGAGGGTAAATTGGGAAATTGTCTTCTTATGGCCTGACTTTTGTACTTCAATTCTGCAGAATTTGTTGAATAAAAAAATTAGCAACGGTCGATTTTTTGCTCCTTCAACGGTCTGAATTATACTGGACCGTGCGCCCAGACAGCCCCATAATGTTGTCATAGAATTGATGAAAATGTCCCTACTTAAAATGATCAAAAAATATTTTTTTTTTTTTTGCAAAATATTGGTCAACTAACGGAAAATGGACGGTTTCCATCCATTTGGACCACAACCGCATATTTATGAAAAGTTAGGGACTTCCGCTGACACAAATTGAAGGTTAAGATAAAATCTACAAAGATTGAAGAGGTTAGAGACCGCTACTGTAATTTTCCCTAATGTTTTTAGTCAACTAACGGAAAAGTGAATGGATTCCATCCATTTGGACCCAGATATATATTTTTGAAAGTCTAGAGACTATTACTAACACAAATTGAAGGTCGAGGTAAAATTTGTAAAAATTGAAAAAATTAGGAACCGCGGTCGCAATTTTCCCTAATAGCATTGATAATTCTTAGTGCTTTCCTGACTTGATGGGGCCCTCCCTTTGGTTCAATAATTGAATTTTGGTCCGTTTGATCCTCATTCTTCCCTTCATGCATTCTCATATCACATCAAATGGGGTCCGCTACAGTGAACTTGTCTTTTGGTCAAAAGGAATTATGTGCTCAATTACGTGCTTGCCCTCCTCTCTTCTTTTGAATTTGAAATTGTTGACAATCATACATTTGAAAACGTGAAAAATGAACAATATTTTGAAATCGGCAGGTACAGTGATGTGTACGAATGGAATTTTATTAACGTCAACATATATATCAATTTATTTCTCTAGGTTCTTATTACACTGCACGTGCAAATTATTGCACCGTTTGCCTAAAAATAATAGCGTCATTGTTGCTACCGTAAATGGGAAGTGCAGCAAAGAGGATATGGGCTTAAGATTTGTCAACGACGAAGTTGGGTATCCGACAAGGGAAGTCGACGGCAACCGGACAACGGCTCGGGCGCGTTTGACGTGAAGCTGCTTTCTACACTTGCGAATGAGGGAGAATGGAGAAATGGGAAAGTGATTGTTAGAAAATGCTGGAAGGGTAGAATGGAGAAATGGAATCCTGCATTGTCAAATTTGGCACAGTTGTTGTCAGAATTTTACTGCTCCAACGTTTATTTTTTTCTACAAAGGCCAAAAAAAGGTTCCCCAAACAGGCTGTAATTGATGCTTTTCCTGGAAAGTTGCTTCTCCATCAATGACTCAAACACACCCCTATTATGATTTAGGTGGGGCCCGCCTGGAAAAAAAATGATGTCCATATGGTTTTGGTCCCTAATTGAATTGATAATTCTCAGTGCTTGCCTGACTTGATGGGGCCCTCCCTTTGGTTCAATAATTGAATTTTGGTGCAAGCTCCTTCCACGAAGGTTCTGGGTAATCGTCAGTCCATGTTGTAGACTAAAAGAAAGTTGTACAATTTCACATGCTACAGCTTTCTCCTACTCCTTTATTAATAAATGATTATTACTTTTAAAAAAAGTGCCCCAAACAGGCTGTAATTAATGCTTTTCCTGGAAAGTTGCTAAACAAGCTCCTTCCACGAAGGTTCTCGGTAATCGTCAGTCAATGTTGTAGACTAAAAGAAAGTTGTACAATTTCACATGCTATAGCTTTCTTCCACTTCTTTATTCATTCAACTTAGTTCCTTGCTCTGATTGTCTTTGGATTTTGAAGATTATTTGATTCAAGGTAAATATATTGATCTCTTTCTATCCTTTTATGATCGTTAAATGTTTTTATTTATTATTCCGATTAAGTAATTATTAATAAATGATCATTCTCGAAGCGTTTTGAGCGACAGACTCAATTTTGGAGGAAATTTGGTCCCATATTCACAGTACAATATCTTTTTTTTCTCATTATCAAGTTATTACAATTTGTTAGGGGATAAATAAGGATTTTGTAATTTTCTTCTGCATTAGTTTTGATAAAATTGTGAATTTAATTAACGTCTATATCTATTGTATTGTTGCAAAGTTCCATGCATTCTAAAGTTTTCTTTATTATGATTGATAACAAATAAGCGCGAGATCTCTTAAATTTATGTCTAGATACTGTGCTACTTTACGAATAATAGAGCAGTTTTTAAATTTGAATATTATATTAATAGTGAATTATCTCTTAATTTAAGTTTCTGTAAAAGTTGAGATACTTCGAAATAATTAATGATTTGAAATTTCTTGATTGAATTTGGACGGAAAATAATTCCCAGATCTATATCGTGCATTTTCTGGTCCAAAACCGATGAAAAATTGAACTTGTTCTGTTAAAATTCTGTCTTTTTTACTGTGTATATAAAACAATATTGCATGATATTTGCAGGAAGCCACATGGATAAGCTGTCAGAATTTGTTGCACCGCTATGCCCAAACTTGGAGGAAAACACACAGTCTCTTCAAAGAAAAATAAGATTACTGGGAAGTCGAAAAGATGATGTGCATGAAATATTACAAAGTCATTCTGGAAAAAAACGCAAGAGAGAGGTTGAAGGTTGGATGAATGATGTTGAAAACATTATAAAAGATTTTGGAACCTTGGAACTAGGAGTACAACAAAGCAGCAGAATTCATCATCTTTTCAAACGTCAAGCGTTGGCAGAACAGCTTGAAAGAATGACTGTGGAAGTGACGGAGCTTGTTGCCCAAAGTGAATTTCCTAGCGGGCTTTTTCTTGAGGTTGATGAAGGTATTGACAGGTTACTGTTAATACCCGAACCGAATGGCCAAGCATTTCAACAAAATTTCCATGACATTTGGACATCATTAATGGATGCCAACGTCGTAAGCATTGGCATTTACGGAATGGGAGGAGTGGGCAAGACGACTCTGGCAAAGCATGTCCATGATAAGCTAAAAGAATCCACATTCTCGGGTCATGTTTATTGGGTTACCGTCTCTCAAGAGTTCAGCATTTACAAATTGCAAAGTGACATTGCCGAATTACTGAATCTAAATATAACACATGAGAATGATGAGGGGAGAAGGGCAGCTAAACTCTTCCGGGAATTCCAGAAAATGGAGAGATTTGTGCTTATACTGGATGATGTTTGGAAACGAATTGATGCAGAGAAGATAGGCATTCCTTCTAAAAAGGATGGATGCAAGTTGGTCATAACAAGTCGATCGGAAGAAGTTTGTCGTAGTATGTGCTGCAAAAAGATTATAAAAGTGATCACACTTTCCGAGCAAGAAGCTTTGCACCTGTTCTTGAAGACACTTGAACGTGATGAACTATCTGTGGAAGTACAAGAGATTTGCAAGAAAATGGTAAATAGATGTGATGGTTTGCCACTTGCACTCATCACATTGGCTGGAAGCATGAGAAGCGTGATTGACATTCATGAATGGAGAGATGCATTGGAGGGACTTAAAGAATCATGTTTGGGACGAGCTGACATGGAAGATGAGGTTTTGCCAATTCTCTTGTATAGTTATCATCGGTTGAGAGATACAAGGCTACAAAATTGTTTTTTGTATTGCTCCTTGTATCCTGAAGATTTTCCTATTTCAAGAGACGAATTGATTACAAATTTCATTTCAGAAGAGCTGATGGAGCGAAGATTAAGCTGGGAAGCTGAATTCAACCAAGGTCGTACAATACTAAATCAATTGGAGAGAGCCTGCTTATTGGAAAGTTATTCATATGGGAGGCTGAAGATGCATGATTTAATCAGAGAGATGGCAATACGGATCACTAAAGAGAAACCGAGGTACATGGTAAAAGCTGGACTTCACTTAAAGGAATTACCAGAGGAGCAAGAGTGGACAGAAGATTTGGATAAGGTTTCCTTGATGCGCAACTCTATAGAGGAAATTTCACCTGGCACGTCACCCAAGTGTCCAAGTCTTTCCACCTTGATCTTGAGCAACAATCCTCTGCGGTCGATTCCAGATTGTTTCTTTACGCATATGTGTGGGTTACGCACTCTCAATTTATGTAATACTGATATTGAGAGCTTGCCAAATTCCATATCAGACTTGGAGAAACTTAATGCATTATTGCTCGATGGTTGTGAGAAATTGAAATCAGTGCCATCATTGGAAAAGCTCAAGGTATTGAAACATTTGGACCTCTCGTATACTTATCTTGAAGAAATTCCCCGAGGTATGGAAAGCTTAACCAACCTCAAACGCCTATCTTTGTTAAATAGCAGTTTTAAGATGATACCGACGGGGACTTTGTATAGACTCACACATCTTCAGCAGCTCGAGTTGCCATATTATTTTGAAGTACCAATAGAAGAAGTTGAGGCATTGAAACAGTTGGAAGTACTTCAATGCAGGTTAACTAGCATACGTGATCTCAATCGGTTAATCAACTCACGACAAAGTGACAAGCAATTCCTTTCCTACAATATTACATTAAGTTCTCTAGAATTCAAAGACCCATTACCTTTCAATTTCTCAATCGGTAAATATTTAATTTTTGGAGAAAAGAGTCTCATGGACACAGATGGGATTATGCTGCCACAAGATGTTGAGTGTTTATGCTTTTCAGGCAGTGGCTTGAGGGGTTGCTTATTAGATGAATGTCCAATTCCGAATTCTGTTAGAAAATGCGAAATACGTGAGGAGGATAAAATAGAGTGCATTATGAGGTTAGAGGAAGAATTTAGTTGGGTCCCATTCCAAAGCCTTGAAAGTTTGGTACTGAGAGACTTACCAAATTTAATTGGTCTCTTCAAGTGGGAAGCAGTTGTACCTCTTCCACCTGGCACATTTTCCTGTCTCGATCATTTGACTATTCATGGTTGTGGTAAAATCAAGAAGCTTTTCCCTCAGAGGTTGGTACGCAATTTCCATAACCTCGAATCCTTGACTGTATATAAATGTGTAGAAATGGAGGAGATAATAGAAGATGACAACAATGAAGGAGCTGATATCACATTGCCAATGTTAAGGGAATTGGTTCTGAAGGATCTGCCACAACTAAATAGCATCTACAAAGGAAACTTGATTTGTGAAAACCTTGAGATCATTTGTTTGGAGAGAATTAAAAATATAAAGAAATTGCCGTTACTCAATAGACAACGATCTCCCCATGATCTAAATATCATGATAGATGAAAGCGATAAAGAATGGTTTCAATACCTACATCTCAGTTGAGTTTCAGGTACGTCTCATGTCTCAATTCCACAAGCTAAGTAATTTCTAACAATAATTTTCTTTTTCTCTCTCCTAACAATGAATTCCATAAAATATTTTTTTAAATAATTGAGCACTGAAATTAAATGTATCCAGGCACAACTTATTAGACATAGGAATGACGTACAAATCCATCGAGCAAGAATTATTAGATCATAACACTCAAAACGAATAATTAAATAATCAAACTAATTCAAAATTATCGGTTTATTGTCAATATTTAATTAACAAGATGCTTTTTATGCAGAGTTTAAGAATATTATAATTAACCTAATTGATAAGGCACCAAATTAGTAAATAACCTAACAGCATTTAGATATAAAATTAGAAAATAACTCATTGGATAATCAACCTCAAGTTAAATAAAATACTATCAATTCAAACTTTAATATTAATATTAATATTAATAAAATATAATTATTTATTCAAACTTTAATATTAATATTAATATTAATAAAATATAATTATTGGAGTGGCCCCATCGATTCTCATAATAACTAAATGGGATAATTGCAGTTACGGTCCCAAACCTTTCAAATTTTTGCGCACTTTACCCTAACCTTTGATTTGTGCCAGCCACAGTCCCAAACCTTTAAAAAACTCGCACCTACAGTCCAAATGGATGATTTCCGTCCAGTTGACCGTTAGTTGACCAAAAATAGTAAATTTGATCAAATTTTAAAAGGGCAAAATGGTAACTTTCCCTTTTCTAATATATATATATATAAAGAACTAAAATAAAATAATTAAATCATAAAACCCTGTTATCTTCTCCAACCAACCCACCCCACCTCACCCCCACCCTACCCAACCGAAAGCCAAAATTGCCGGCACAACCACCATCACGCTGCCGGCACCACCACGACCGCCGTCACCTCCTCCACCACCACAACCGCCGTCGCCTCTCCCACCACCACAACCTCTGCTGCAATTTTCCCTAAGCTGAATCGAAATATCAGTACATACATTTCATCAAATTAGAACATCAAGAACTCGAAAAATTAACAGAAAGAAGAACTTAAACGAAGGGCATAAGCTGTATTGCATTATCAGTAAATACATTATCAAATTAGAACATCAAGTAATTTAATTAAAGGGAAGGAGTTATATTACCATGTTTTGGTAAAACTCAACTGCTCTAACACGTGGATAAGAAGCTGGTGCCCTTTTGAGTTTTGAAGGATTTATGGGAAATAGACGAATACGAAGAAGTAGAAGAGAGCTTTAAAGGGCAGTAGAGGAATTGTGAATGCAGGCGAGAAATTGGAGGAGCAGCCCACATTTGCTCTTCCTCGCTCTGTATATTTGTGATTTTAGCCCTCCTGGTTTACAAGTCCAGCAGCCAATTAATGGTAGGCCAATCCCCAACCACAAACTAATTTAAGAAAAAGAAGCCCACCCACAATTAGTCACAAAATCAAAAACCAAAATTAAATGCACGATCAGCAATTAAATAGGTGAACTGGTGATGAACAACACGCGATGAAGCAGCGGAGGAAACTTTGAAATCTTTTATCAGGTATCTAAAATTGTGAATGAGGTTGTGGTGGTGGGAGTAGGTGACGGCGGTCGTGGTGGTGGAAGGATGAGGCGGTGGTGCCGACAATTTTGGTTTTGGGTTGGGTAGGATGGGGGTGAGGTGGGGTGGTTGGAGGGTTTTATGATTTAATTATTTTATTTTAGTTCTTTTATATATATATATATATATATATATATATATTAGAAAAGGGAAAGTTACCATTTTGCCCTTTTAAAATTTGGTCAAATTTACTATTTTTGGTCAACTAACGGTCAACTGGACGGAAATCATCCATTTGGACTGTAGGTGCGAGTTTTTTAAAGGTTTGGGACTGTGGCTGGCACAAATAAAAGGTTAGGGTAAAGTGCGCAAAAATTTGAAAGGTTTGGGACCGTAGCTGCAATTATCCCTAACTAAATTTGACTATTCATACATCTTGATCTAATTTAATTATTGACGTAAGCAGTTCCCGTGCTTTTTTCTTTTTTTGTCATTTTTTCTAATATCAAATTTTACCTTATTCTTTCTAGATAGATGCCTAGCAACCTGGCCGGCAGTCAAGAGAGGAAGAAAGCCAATTCTAAAGTTGGAGATTGATGAACATATTAGGTATTTTATTGACGTCCAAATGTGAGTAAGAATTGCTTTGTTTTTATTTTCTAAGGGCGTCTATATCACAAATCCTAGATGCACTGATGCCTTAACTTTTAAGGTTGTCCGCATGACAATAAGAATTAGTTGCAGAATATATCAGCTTATGTTTTGAGAAATTTATTTCGATGTTAGTATAAAAAAAATGTTGGAAAATTGGGATTAATAGGCTAATTTTGACTTAAGTTTGAGTGGGACCCGCTCATTCATTTTGTAAGATCAAAATTGATTCGTGTTCTCCTGCGTGAGACCATCGAAATCATGTATTTATTTGTCAAATTCGATACTCGGATGAATGAAAAATTGAAGCTTAAAGTTGGTGTATTGAAAGATGGTTATATGTATTTGAGTGAAACCAATTAAAGTTTGTCCAACATAGGATAATGATGAAAGCAGAAACCAATTTATATATGGTTATATTTTGTAAGTGTGTAATCATGTGTAGCATAGATGTTTTATAGGGATGTAAATTATCGACCAAAATCAAGGAAACCTTTAAAAAGGATGGATTTTAGATTTTGATTTTTAGATAAGCATTTCAAATTTTTATTTTAGATAGGCATTCCTTTTAAAAAGGGATGGAATTTAGATTTTATTTTTAGAATGTTTGAATCTCTCTTCAAATTTTTTTTTTTTATCATTTTAGAATTTTAAATTTTATTTTTATTCATGTAATTTAGAAATTGTGTTTTCCTTTTCTTTGTATCTTGAGGCCATCTAACTAAAAAACTTAGTTTGTGGACTTTTTAAACTAAAACTTAGTTTGACTAGGCTTATTAAATGAAGTCCCCGTGTTTGAATCTCTCTTCAAATTTTTTTTTTTATCATTTTAGAATTTTAAATTTTATTTTTATTCAAAAATGCATTTTGGGAAAAAGTTGGGCTCATCCTTGTTTAGAGCTTACATTTAAACCATAGAGAAGAATCCAATATATGAGCTATTTGGGCGTCATTTTTATCCTAGGTTCTAAAATAAGCACACAAAACTTGTTCATTTCCCAGGTAAAATTCATGACAGAGTTGGTGGAGAGATAAAATTTGAACTATGTTGTCTATTCATTAAATATTAATTTGATGTAGACCAGAAGCCTTTCTATTTAGATGCCACTTGAATTGCAATCCATGGAATGCAATGGAGATGCTCTTAGTGTGTTGTATTCTGAATTTTTTATTTTTCGACGGTTGGTTCTCCGTGCTTTTATTTTAACATGTAACCCTTGCGGCCCAAGTCATCAAATTCTGAACAGTGCTTATCCTTGTTAGTCCATTATTTCCAAATATTATTCTTCTGGCGTATTTCTCATGATTATGGTAAATGACATTGTTTGAACTAAAATCTAACTTCCTTTTGTTTCCCAACTTGCTTTTCAGGCTCCATTAATCAACAGATACTACGGGAAGGCTCACAAGGTTCTGTGAGTGACTTGTCAAGGAAATTTTTTCGTATGGAGAGAATCTATTACCCCGGACCACGTGCTTTGTGGTAAATAGGAGCTTCTTAAGGAAATGAAGTTGCACTATCAATTTTCTATGCTAGTTCGTATTACACTGTATTTCAGAAAGATTGAACATCGAATGGTTGTAAGCTTATTACTGACCTCCCCTAAAATAATTGGTTTTTGTCATTAATTGGCTCCTGTTTGGACTTTTTTTTTTTCCAAATTATAATGAGGGGAATAATAATTTGTTGGAGAGTGGTTAAAAACGAAGGAAACGTTTTTATATTTACGTGTAATATTATTTTGTTGAATTTTTATTTAATGGGAACCAAATAGGAGCCAAACTCAACACATTTCTATTTACACATTGTACACTGTACAAAATTCTGTTTGTACTTTGTGATTTACTTGGTACTGATGGAATTGGTATTACAAACACAGCAAAGATAATGGTTTTACGGATTAGATTTGCTTCTGTGCATGGACTGCCTGAATCCCACGTTTATCTACATTGAATCTCACTTACATTGAATCTGACTTATATCACCCCATCAATCCATTGAAGAGAGGTTTCATTTCAAACTTTGTTGAACAAGAGTGTTGTGCTAATGTGTCTTGGATGATCTACATATCAGGCTTCGGAGCTCATGAGTACATTGCAACTAGAGATGCAAATTTATCGTTAAGCCATTAGCCATTATGCGAGCCACTGAACCATTGGAGGTCTATTGCACAAAAAGCCAAGCATCCCTAAGCCTTGATTTGTATTTTAATTGTCCTTTTAGAGTGTAACCTCCCGGTCAAAAATAATTATCATATCACACGGCCATGAGCAAACTCTAAACCTCTCTAGTGGAATGCAAAGACCAATCAAGATGGGATCAATACAAGTTCTGAATGAACTCCACTAGATCAGGAAATACAATTTAATTCTCTCAGCAATCAAGACACTTTTCAACAACCTAAGAGATACTAATTCGACGGAGAAAACCAGAACTCTGGGCTGGGATAAATAACAGATATTGACAGATAATACGAATGATGGTATATGACCATGCGAGTCAAGATAAAACAAACCTAGTGCAGAATAAAATTACATCCTTCTCAGCACTCTTCGTTGTGTTGTATCTGTCCTCATCATAATCTACAACGTTGGGGCACATCATGTACATCATCAGACAGACGGGTTTGTGCTCATGTTTAGAGTCCTATAAGCAGAAATCCGTACACTTCATGTATATTTGGTAAGCAATACATGACAAGACTAGGCAGTATGAAGAACTAGATTGTAAACCCAGTGTACCCAATTTCCTAGAATCAATCATCTGCATCTGACATTAATTGCATAGTCAATGATGAAAAATGATTGATCCATTCATCAGTGCTCGGGAAAGGTATAAAACCGCACAACAATGGGAGAATTAGCAGCATAGCAAAGAACAAAAACCTCCTTATCCAATATGGAAATATCGTACCATCTTTCACCTTATCTGAGACATTTATGGGCCCGTAGAGAATAAGAATCAAAGTTGAAGCCCCAATATTAGAGAAAATGCAGCAAGCATAAAACTTCCCAATACATTGACCAATGATTTCCGCTGCCACCCAATGTATCAATGCAAAATTTTCCTGCATACCCACATCCAACTCCTAATAGCAACATTATGAAAGTAATTGGCATGGTCTGATTTGTAGTAGCAGATCTCTGAATAAGCAAAAGGGTAATTTCCCCAATCATTAGTCCGGCAAACAACATGCGAGTGTTTCCATCTAGAGTGTTGTTCATTTAAGTCTGACAAAAGTGTAAAAGTACTTAAAAGTAACTTTTAAGCTTAGCAAAGATATTATAAGCTTAAAAATTAACCTTTTTCTTTTGGGAAAAAGTGTTTCCCATAAAAAAAAAGTATAAGTAAATTTTAGTTTAAAAACTAACTGTTTTAAAAGTAAGTATTTATTTACTTTTCTGGAAAAACACTTCCTACTTTTTTTATTAAAGATTGACCAAAATATGCTCCTCGTCTTTTAGCTCAATAAATAGGCAATGAGACATGCGCTAAAGTTCAGCTAAACGTGCAACAACCTTGTGATGAGTAACTAATTCCAAGGAAATAAATGGATGCATGAATCAATGAGAAAAAATTGCAACATAAAAAGGATCTAGAAAGTATCCCAGTCAGATAATCCACTGATATCTTATCTCCGGATGCATTTTTCCTGTCCAAAACCTAAAATAAACACAAATTCGCCCTGTTATGAAAAACGTATATATTTTATTTTTTCCATGATTGACATCATTTGTTATTGCGAAAGTCAATAAAACAAATAGAGTGCGCCAAAATCCATGGACTGCATGGTTTGTGGAGAAGGAAAATATATAGCTATAACAGTTATATATATATATATATCTTCTATATATTAAAAGTGGCTATGTAACGGAATTTCTTATTTTTAACGGAAAAACTAACGGAATTTGTTGTTTTAACGGACTATGTAACTGAATTTCTTGTTTTAAACAGGCAGCTGCACCTTCGTTCAGTGTTTTTATCATAACTTTGTATTTTGATGTACGATTGAGACGATTCAAAATGCGTTGGAAAGCTAACTCATCTGGCTACAACTTTGATTCAGACATCATTCTCCAATTCGATCACTATCTATGCCAAAAATAGGTCTCAATATGAGACTAAAACATCGAAGCATAACTTTTCGGTTGAAAATTGATTTGTAATCATCTTTTGACTAAATTTGATTCCATTGATGTCCTCCTTTATCCAATTGACTCCGAGTGCTCTCAAATCTTCATTGTGATGTTCGGCACAAATTTTAAGTATTAACATTTTAGTCCCCGAACTTTGAATCCCTTACAATTTAGCCATTTCTCCAATTTTATCAACTTTTGCTTTTTTTCTTCAATTTCACCATCTTACATTACAACATCAAAATCACACATCTAATTATTTATCAATTACATAAACATTATATCATTAATTATTTAATTAACCAAACAAATTACATATTTATTAATAACAAATTAATTCTTAAACAAAACTATTAAATATAAACTAGGCAAATGTGCATTGCACGTTGCTTGCACCTAGTATATATATATATATACATATATATATATATATATATATATATGCTTAACACCAAACAATACAGAAGGTCAAAGACGAGCTAAAACTTACTATTTAGACTCACACATAAACAGTGTAGTCAATTAGTCATAACTGAAGCTAGGAAGTTAAATCGAAAATAAATTTTTTAATACTTTGTGCATAATGGCAAAGCAATAGATAGTCCATATGCATGAATACTACATGATTCCATTTTAAACCAATGGCATATGCCACCCTAGTAAGTTCTACACATAATTATTATTTATTACTAGTCTTTCTTTCATAAAAGTTAAAACGCTAAGAAAACATATCCTGTTCCTTCTTGTTCACTACTATGTTAGACGAAGATGCCTGAAGAAATCATGCATTTCTTGTTCACTTCTATGTTAAAGGAATACGCGTCAGGAAATTATGCATTTTTTGTTCACTTCAGAAAATTTCTACAAAAGATAATATGAGAACAGGCTCAACAAGCACAATTTTATTTACTCAAAATGAAAACTACTAAAAATGATAGTACACATTCTTTTGCTCCACATGAATATAAAAATTGATCAATGTAAGCACTTAGAATTTAAATTAATATCTCTAATAATTAACAAATTCATCATCTCCCAAGATTAATTATAAGAAGGTCACTCTACATACTGGCTCTTGACAAAGTAATTTCACAATCAAACTTTCCATAATAAGCATACTTAATAACTCACATTCCTCATTTACTTTTGGGAAAACATTATCAGACTTCAAAAGAAAAGTATTATTAATACATTAATAACCTTCTCATAAAAACACATTTTCAAGTGCAAGTATTTTAATAATCTGCACACAATGAAAAGGTAAAAAAATCATTACTTTACTAACTTTTTGCCTAAGCAATGGTCAACAGATCCAAAAACATCTTTTCTACAACAAAACCCTATCTTTCCCACAAGAATTCAATAATTTATCATCAACTCGAAGGTTACCTATACATATCACCAGGCATATTCGAATATATATATATATATAGGAAATTTAACAGTAGATCCCATGTGCACAATAAATAAAAAATCTGCAATGACATCTTCCTAAAAAAATTTCAATCTCCTTTTTCACACTAAAGATCTAGCTATCCCACTAAAGATCCAAAATTTTCCACACAAATTATAAGAATAACACTTGTAGAGTCTTCTAATCAAAATATCTGAACCCATGACTTTTATACTCATAAAAATCCATAGTTTTTCAAAAAAATGCACAAAATCCTTCCAAAAATTACAAAACTTTCCATAAATATCAATCATTAGAAAAATCTATTCTTTTTAATAAGTACCTGGGAAACAACAGCAGCAATGGACATTCCCAGAGGAAGAGCAAGGGCATCAACAGTAACGTGTCTGAAATTCGTACTCTTCCGGTTTGAGGTCGACCCAACTCGAATTCTTTTGGGTTTCTTCAAAATCTCGAGACCTTTTTGCTTCAATGTACAAGAAAAATTATTTGATGATGATACTGATGAGGATGGAGATGAGGGTTCCGTAACTGGGGTCTTCTTTTTCTTTTTCCTTTTGGATTTTAAGCCGTTCATGACACAAGAGCTTGATGGGTCAGGAGGAATTTCCGGCATTGTGTAAGCGGTGGCACTGTTGTTCACGGCAGAGGGTTCTGTAGGGCGGTGGAGAGGTGACAAAGAAGGAGAGAGTCGAGAGACAATAGTAAATTTTGGCTTGAAGAGGAGTTGTACATTAACCATTTAACGGTCAACAGGTACGAGGGAAAAATTATTTTTTTCTGTGGCACTTATATTTTGACTAAATTTTATTTTTTAGACCCTCGGTTTCACTCCAATTGGACTCTAAAATTATTGGTCAATTTACAGCATATGCAAATAATTGATATTAATTTTTTATATAAAATTTTATAAATATAGACCCAACTACTAAAGGGTATGAATCTAGACCCAACCCTTTATAAAGGAACTTAAAAAAGTAAAAAATTACATATGTATATGATTTTGAAAACTTTGTTAGAGCACCGTCAAAGGTTTTTCAAATCTTTAAAGAACATTTTGCATATAATAAAGATCGAAGAAATAATTATCTTTAGAACTAAGGAGTAATTTATTTTATACAATCTAACAATAATCTTGCTTAAATACTCATGTGGGCAGTGTATTAAAATTTGTAATTCATTGAATATCGGTCAGCTTGAACATATTCATAACCCACTTCCATCTATTCTGAATTGGATTTCCTACATGGGCCATATCAAACATTTACCCAAATTCACGTAAAATTTCTCTCATTATTATCTTCGACATGGATTATTCTTCGAGCTCATTGTGTCGATGTGGTGAAACCTTTACAATTAAGATGTTTTGGACGGAGACATTCGGGAAGGAGGCTCTGTCGCTCTGGGGACGTAGCTTCTATGGTTGTCTAGTCGTGAGCCACTACATCCTCGGAACCTCCTTTCCAGTTTTGCCTTCGTCCAAGACTTCTTAACTGCAACGGTTTCGCCATATATACACAAAGATCCGTCCTTCATATCATATGAACTTGAAGAATAATCCATGTCGAAGAGAATAATGAGAGAAATTTGAAAAGGGAATTTCACATCTAATTTTAGGCTGAATTTAAGGTTCGTCTTGGGAATTTGGAGCTTTTTTTCAGTAATAAGATATGATTTTTACAATCTAAATTGCATTTTGCAAACACACTTTGCTTACAGGGATTTTGATGGATGTCTTGATACAATACGCGTAGGAAATTTGATTGACACGTGCAAAGATCCGTTAGATTTAACAAACGACGTCAATTTGAATAATGAATGGGTAACACGGTATTGATTAAAATCCAATTAAAATTGAAAATATAATCGTTATTGGGTCCCACTCGTCTAATAAAAATCAACAATAACGGCTAATTTTTCAATTTTAATTCGATTTTAATCGATACCAAACAAGCTCATAGTTTAGTGATTATTGATATACGATTTAAAGTTCAATTATTAAATTATAGTACTTGATACAGTTTAGTAATCATTCAAATAATTAACCTTCCGATGAGTATTGAATTTTAAAAAAAGTTTAAAACATGATCGAAATCCACCAAAATCTAGCTCGAACTGTGGTTCTATAAAGGACGGTTCAAACTCGTACTTTTCCACCGTTCTGAGCTTATGAGGGGTAACCCTGTATTTCAAACACGTCCCACCCCCACCCCACTCCATCACCGACACAGTCAGGAAGAGAGTTACCCGGAGATACATACAGGGCAATTGTATGTATACGTCTCTCTGTTAGTTAAAATTGGGTTAATATTTAGAAAATGTTCAGTGCATCAAAGTTGAAGGTTTGAAACTCTGGGCCGCACTGGAATTGCAACATCTTTGTTTCTTCTCATCGCCGCTTGAATCTCCGGTTACATCCTCACCGTCGATTCGCTTCTTTGATTCTGCAATCAGACGATAATGTGAATGCCTCAATTGAGCCATCGGTTTCCTCCAACCTCACCTCCGCCGTTGGATCCTCTTCATCCTCTGCACTAAACCTCTCACGGTGGACTCTTACTCAACGCCACATTCACATTCTCAATTTCACCGCGTGCGTGGTACAAACATATTTATTATCTATTTATTTCTCTAGCTATTATTGTCTTACACATCTGAGAAAATATCGAATTTAAGTGTTTAACATTCACCCTAGTATGAGAAAGTAATTTTCCTGTTCACCTCTTTAATATAATTTAATTTGCAAATGTAAAAATGATCAACTTATGCATGGATTGTTGAAGCCCTGCACCGGGAGGGGGGAGAATTACAGTATTATTTTACTGTGCAGCATCGGTCTCGTCTTTAATTAGGATCAACAGGGAACATAGGAGTAAATTAAAGAAATCTGAATTGGGATTGTTGATTTATTGAATGTTGTTACCGTGTAAGGAACACAATATCTGATTGAAAATAGAAAAGCATTTTCCTTGGATATGACCGGGGACGGATCCAGGACCGGACTACAGGGGGGCTAATACGTAAAAAAAAAAAAAAATTACACCTTAATTTTTTTTTTTTTCCTTAGTAAAAAAAATTTTTTTGGGCCCCCCCCCCCCCTAAATCCGTCCCTGGATATGACTCCAACTGGTTCGGCTCTTAGAAATTGGTTGAGTGGAAATCAAGTATGTGCCATCTGTTTGGTGCATTTTGGATCCATTTCAGTTTGCGATTCTGTGAAGCAAAAGAAAGAGTAACAGAAACATAGAAAATTGATTTCCCTTGTGAGTTCTTCATGTGAGAGTCTTTTCTTGGGTTTTGAGGAAGAAAATAAGTTGAAGACGAAAGGATAGTTTTTCCCCCATTTTCTTTGCAACTCAAATAGTCTGTACTATGGATTGTATAATAATCACCCTATTCTTTATTTATTAGAAAATCCAAAAAATAAAATAAAATAAAATCATCAGAATATAATACTGTAACCAGGTGACAAACTACAATATTAGTTATCAGAAGAATTCATTATGTCGATGTACTTAAGTATGGAGCCATTTATTGCTGATATGGAACTTTATGCTTGGTTCACATGATATAATAATAGATTTCGTGCATATTTAGGTTGGTATTACTTTAATTTGGTTACATCTGGTGAATAAATATTTGGTTTGTGGCCAAAGAAAACATTGAGTCTCACACACTTATACAGGATGCTCTTTTACAGAAAGTATAAGGCTTCATTTAGATCCTGGATTTAAGTGAGCATATGGCAAAACAAAAATGAAACTGGGGAGATCCCTTCCCCTGCTTTTTATTTCCTGTGAAAACAGACGAAAGATTCTATATTTGAATGTCTTATCAAATTTCCTTTGCATAATTTCCCTTGTGTTATCCTCGAGAACCAATAATGCGAAAAAAATTTCTTCTTTATTTACCCATTGAAACCCATGATCAAGTGAAGGTTCACTGATTGTATTAATGTAAAATATAGTCAGCAAGCTAAATAGTGACTCTTTCAATTAATACGATACCGCAAACAACTTTCTAAGAGAAAAAGAAAACTGTATGGGTGAGTGTAAATCTAGTGATGGACGTTGGAAGACATTTCAACCTGAAAATTTTGGCACTCCTCCTTCTCCTTTTTATTTTCAATAGTAAGCCAATAACATTAGAAGAACCATTGGCCTCACAAACTCTAATCTTTCTCTTTCCAATGATTAGAGACTTGAGTAATGAGATAAGTTCTAGTTCAAAGATGTTGAGTGAGCACTGGAAGTAACTTATAACACAAAATGTTTAAAATTTTCTCAAGCGTTTATTACTGTACATGACTTCGGTATTTACTAAACTTCTTAGGAAAAGGTTCATTCACATTGTACTTTTTTGGGTTCTGCTGGTAGTCGAGCCTCAAAATGATGTTCTTTTCATTTTTTCACCCTCTTCCCTACAAGGAGAGTTGAAGAGTAAAAGGGTAAGGGAGGACATATATGGGAAAAAAATATTTTTTAACAATTTTTGCCATTCTAGTTGTTGTGGTCGATCTGAAATCCACATCGGATCAAGGGTCCACCTTGAGTTGGTCAAAGCTTTTTTTCCTAGAAATTGGACAAGTCACCTAAAATTGTCAACTAGAGGCCCTGTCAATACAGGTCGAAGTCGAACTATGGGAGACGTTATAAGGTAACACGTCATTGCATGACACGGGAAATGCACCGTCCAAATCCACCAATCAAGAGGAAGTCATGATGACCTAAGGTACATATCTAAGTGTAACGACCCAGGCCTCTGTCCAGCTGTTCTCTTACATACTGTTCGCTTTGGGAGGGCATCTGCCCTCTTACTCCTCATGGCTTTCATTGTGTTCCCCAAAATTTGAACCATGACCTCCCCTTATAAGAAATTTAAGTTGAATTCTGGTACCAATTTCTTGTAACGATTCGGCCACTATGCTCGAGTCGTTATATTATACGTACTGTTCGCTTTGGGTGGACATCTGCCAATTTACCCTCTCACGGCTTTCTATCGGGTCCTCAAAATTCGAATCCAAGACTTCTGCTTAATGAGAGATTTAAGTTGAATCCTGTGATTACTTAACGCCGACCTCTATGTCCTAACAGTTATATCATATGTATTGTCCGCTTTGGGTACGCATTGCGTCCCTCGGGATTCAAACTCATTACTTCTGCCTAATGAGAAATTTAAATTGAATCATGGTACCAATTGAACAACTTTTGTAACGACTCAGCCTCTATGCCTAAGCCATTAAATCATACGTATTGTCCGCTTTGGGTGGACATCTGTCCACTTACCACTTCACGTCTTTTTATTGGTCCCTCAAGATTCGAACTCAAAACCTCTGCCTAATGAGAGACTTAAGTTGAATCTTGCTACCATGATTCAATTTAAGTCTTGCATACAAGGATTAACTTAAGTCTCTCATTAGGTAGAGATCTTGAGTTCGCATCTCGGGGGATACAATAGAAAACCGTGAGGGGATAAGTGGACACATGCCCACTCATAGTGGACAGTACATATGATATAACGGCTTGTACATAAAGGTCAGGTTGTTACACTAAGGCCTATATATAATGACTATGTGGCTACACTAAACTCTCTAGCCAATCGAATCCTTTTGAGACCACTGACACATAAACCTAAATCGGACATTGTAGCTTGACATGACTAAGGCGGCAAGCTAGTGTTCGACGACCTATATAAAGGGGTGAGGGGGCGAGTGAAAAGGGAGCAAACTTTTCAAAATTTCTCTACATCACAAATATACAATTTCCAGCAAATTACATCCTTATGTTGCCTAGGTTCTATCAAATATAACGTTGTTATTCCGTTCAAATCTTGTAAGTTGATCAAGAAGTGTCACGTCATTTTTTGTAATCAACACTAGTAATTGAGTTTAAGCATTATAGTTGTCAACTATAATTGAATTGACCTTGGAGATTATTTTTCTTCGTTAGTTCCAATACTGAAATTTCCTAAACTTGAATTGTAAATTATGGATAACAAGTTCTTGCTCTACTTCTACAGTCTATTGATATGTCCTCAAATCACAATATGGAATGTAAATATAAAAATGAATATTAAACGCTTGAAGTTGCATTTCTTTTGTTCCATTTGATGTGCCTATTGAGCTACAATAGATTGGACATTTCTAGTTTCATTGCCTTCTTTTATTAATTTTAAACTTCTGCTGAACATATCACATGTTTTCAAGCTAATTAATCCCATGCAATCGTTTTTTTAATGTACAAGTAGCAAGGAAAAACTACTACTCTAATTTTTTTTTTTTTTTTACATCCATTTACAGGCAGCAATTTCTGCAACATGGCTGTTTTGCTCGGCAATTCCGGCACTTCTGGTTTGTCATAAGTTATTTTTCTATTATATTTACTTCATGATAAGTTCAGTTTTGGTAAATGGTTTTATGGGCTTGCTGTAATGAGGTCACTTTACATTCTATGTTGGCTCAATTTTGATAAAATCGAGGTTTAATTTAGTTATTGAAGCGGATATCATTCAGAATTTATTTTTTTTCCTCTGAAGTGGTTTAAAGATGGCTATATTCACTTATGAGTTGCATTATGACATGCTGGGTAAGCTTAAAAAATTTACTTACGAGTAATGTTATGTTATGTATCAGTATATAAGTAGGATTTAATACGTTTTCATTGATGGAAGTTCGAAATAATAAGTTAAAAAGGAAAAGAATCCAGTTTATTTGCTGCAAGAGAGGTTAATATGCATTTATTTTTCTCTTTACATTTCTCGGCGTTTGATGATCATGTGGCTATTGAAGGCCTTTAAGAGAGCTGCAGAGTCACTGGAGAAGCTGATGGACGTTACGAGGGAGGAGCTCCCTGACACAATGGCAGCCATTCGATTATCTGGGATGGAGATCAGTGATTTAACAATGGAGCTCAGTGATATTGGGTTAGTATAATATGGAGCTTCTACACATACTAGTAAATTAAATGGAATATTGCATCATTGGTTCCCATTTCTCAAGTTATTGCCCCAGTAGTAAATTGGTCCTCAACTTTTCTCCATAGTTGCACAATCAGTCAAAATGTGAAACCATCCAGATCTTCGTTAAATCCTCACGTGGCCATCACAAGCTAGGATTCTTTTCCCAACTTGGACTGGGGACTAGAAATTTGAAGTTCGATATGTTATGACGTCATACGATGATTTAACTTATGTTTGGACAGTTTTTCTTTTTCTTTTTTTTATTTTTTAAGGTTGGGAACTAAATTGCTGCTTGAACAATGGTTAGGGTACTAAAAATGCAAAATTTGCTTTACTACAGCCAAGAAATAACACAAGGCGTGAGAAGCTCCACTCGAGCTGTTCGTTTAGCAGAAGAAAGGTTGCGCCGGTTGACAAACATGAATCCATCAGGTTAGTAAGTTTATGTAGAGGTATTATTTAATTTATTCTTCGCAAAACAATTAGGGTGATGAATTTCACTTCATCTTTACTTGATTAGTATCCTTGCAGGCGACAACCCCACCAGGAACTGAGACAGCAGGGCCAGCTCTCGCTAGAATGGCAAGGGGTGCAAAGGATGGAATCGTTATGGGTCGTGCAGTTGTGCAGATACTTTTTACCCTAACCCAATATTCCAGGGTACTTTTCGGCTACTTCACATCTCCTTAAGGAAGGAATCTGCCTTTTGCACATATGCTCAACTTGAATGATGATTCTGAAACTGTCAGGCGACGACTGTGCCCCTCAACCAGGCCGACTAATTTTAAAAGGGCTTGAACTAAAGTAAAAGGTTTGTCCCAAGGGCATACTGCGTAGGGATGGATCCAGGACCGGATTATGAGTCAGGCTAATACTTAAAAAAAAAAAAAAATTACACAAGAAATTTTTTTTTGCATAAAAATTTTTTTTTTCTACTAAAAAATTTTCAATGGACTGGGGGCTAGATCGGGCTATAGCCGGGTCCAGCCCCCTGTTACAACCCAAATTATTTCGTCAAAAGTCAAAATGGATTGTCAAAGTCATAGTCAAAATTGGATTTAAATGGAATAAATTATTTTATTGGGGTTATTTTACAAGTTGACAATATTTGAAGGGTTAAGATGGATAAAAATTAATTTTGGGGGTTTACTTATATGTTATTAAAAGTAAAATGGTTGGATTTTATATCCAATGGAAGTTAAGGACTAAATGTTATGTTAAATTGAAGAAAATGGGCTTCCATTGCAATTGTTGGTATGAGTGGATTACACATGGCAATTATATAACCAATTACCCAAATTGTCATTTGATATGCACACACAAAAACAGAGAACGCGCAGAGAGAAGAAAAATCGAGGAGGGAAGAAAAGGGAAAAAGAAAGAAAGAAGGAAGAGAAGAAATAAATAAAGAAAAAAGGAAGAGAAAAGAAGAAGAAACTTGGGTTATCCATTTCTTCAATTTCTCATTTGATTGGAGAGGTAAGTACAAGTATGTTGAATTATTATTTTTTCCGGGTTTGTGAAAAATTTGCTTTAATTTAAAGTTAAGCAAGAATTAGGTATTATTGATATGTATTTGAGGTTGTAATTAGGAAAATGGTAAAGAAATGTGTATTAGGAAATTTATGTGGAAGAAAGTGGAATTGTGAATGGGTTTGTGAGATAAAGACGTATTATTTGATTTTCTTTTGATTATGTGATGTTAAACATTAAATTTAAGGAGTTGAGATTGATTTCTCCATTGTTAAGCAATTATTAAAAGTATTTGGAGACAAAATCCTACAAATGTGCTATTTTCGAAATTATTACCAGAAGGTGCTACTTCTGTCAATGGTTTCGGTGCTACTTTTCAATAAGGAGAGACATGAGCCAGAATTCAATAGTCTGGAAGTTTAGTGCTGTTTTTGTCAAATATTTGATTTTTAGATTTTAAAGCTTTGATTGTAGTTATATGATAAATATTGAAGTTTAGGTATTTGATTAAATTATGAATAGAGGTTGTATATAAATACGGTAGTGATATTATGAAATTGTAGTGATTTAATGGATTTGATTAGGTGTGGTGATTTTGTTGGTAAATAATCAAAGAGAAGAAAAGTTGGGGAAATGGAGATGTAAGAGTAAATATAGAAGTTGAGGAGTTAAGTGGTGGATTTGTATTAATTTAATTGTCAGCTTTTAATTTGAGTAATTATACAGTTTTGCAGGTAGTGACGTTAAAACTTGAAAATGCTCGTCTATATAGCCAGACTGTTATCCATAGATCAGTGAGTGGAAGAACTTAAATGTTTTTCAAGTATTGATAAGTAATAATATTATTATCCATTTTATGCAATTATGTGAATTATTTGTCCAATTACATGATTAAAATGGAAATATTCCTTCATTATGATCGGTGTGGAATTTTAAAGATTGTGTATGGATTATTTGTGAATTGGAATGTGAGACTTCTCTGGTGATCACGATGGTAGTTAGGGGATGTGCCTTTGGTGATCACGGGATGATTGACCACTTGCTTGTGTTGTGTGATATGGTGATTGTTAGCATATCGGGTGGGACACTTCCTGGGTGATCATGGAGGCTGTCAGGGGATGTACCTCTGGTGATCACAGGAGGATGGTTCACTCGATTGTGATATTGTGATTATGGAGGCTGTTAGGGGATGTACCTCTGATAATCAAATGAGAATACTTCAAGTTTACATTGATGATATTATCATGTCTGTGAGATGATGTTGTTTTGAGTATTACAGGGATGGTTTTTATCTTGATTATTATTATTATTATATAATGTTATATCGTGACCTGTTAAGTGATGTAAACTCGATTTTCGATAAAAGTATATAAATGAGAAAGTATAATTATTCTAGAAATTTCCACTCACTGAGCTATTAGCTCATATTTTTTCCCATAATTTTCCTTACAGGTGGTATTGGTTCTTAATAGTTTGAGGAGTCTGATGATTTCAGAGTATAGCCACACGATATGATGCATTTTGGTAGAGCATAAAATAATTATCTTGGGCCCATCGTATTATATTTCTCATAAACATGTGATTCTTGGTATTTTGTAGTAATTCTTAGTTAGCCTTGATGATGGATCTGATATCTAGTCAGCATCTATCATGGACGCACGTCATGTTTCGGGTCCACTAGGGTGATTCGGGACGGGTCGTGTCACCCCCCCCCCCCCTCTAAGATCCGCTAGTGATGCGTCATGTGCAAATGGTTCGATTTTGCTATGTTCACATATGTGAATCCGTAGAAGTAGCTGTAACAGATGAAGCCAAACCTCCATTTCTAAAGTGGGGATTGGGGAGAAACTTTTTAAAGACTAATACTCATTAATTTTGTATGATTCCCCATTCATCCTTCAATTATTATTAGAATTTAAAAAGTTTTATAATCTGTTATTCAATTGTTACTTGAATTTATAACACAACGTGGGAGGGTTTTGAATGTGAAGGGCTGCTTGTGTCTGGTAAATTAGCTAAGTATGTTGAGCAGTTTAAAACTTGAAATGACATATTTTATTAAGTCGATTAATATTTATGTATAGAATTTATTTTAAAAAATATTACATATAGTTGTTTTTTTTCAAACCTAATATTACATATTGAAAACAATATTACATTCCTAAAAAATTCTATTGAAAATAATAAATTCAATACATCTATCTACAATAATTAAAAAGTAAGGATGGGAGAGAGACTTTTGAATACTAATTTTACCCTTATATATATATATATATATTTTTTTTTTTTTTTTATTATTTTTATTTTTTCTTTTTTCCTTTTGACAACAATGCCCTTAATTATGAATGTACCATAATGGTTAGTGATAAGTGTAGTTTTTATGCTTATTCGAGACTCTAAATTAATGATATTTTGAATTAAATTCTATTCAATTTATGTTAAATTGTCGTTTGTAGGTAAAACTTTATATTTAATGAAGAATTGAAGAAAAGAATACAAAATAGCGGAAAAATGGCAAAATCCAAAGTACGAGGACTAAATTGGCATGGGCCGTGCAAATAAATTTATTTTAAGGATTAACTTGCAGTACACAAAAGAATTGAAGACTTTGAAATTAGAATTAATTTAATTTGAGTTTCACTTGGAGAGGGGGACTATAATGGGAATCCTAATTGCCCTAGAATTGGCCGCTCATTCTGCCATATATATATATATATTCACACAGACGAGGGGGGGAGAGAGACTACATACATACACAACACTCAGCAGCTTTGGAAGGAGTTTTTGGGAAGCAATTGGATTATTGATATTACACCCACTGCCGGCAGAATTCTGGAGAAAAAGGAGGAGGAGATTTTGTTGGAAGAAAACAAGGACTTCGATTGTTCAATTCATTCAATTTCAGGAAAGCTGCTGGAAGTGGAGAGATTTGATATCAATATATATTAACGCGTGTCCGGAATTTTGGAAGAAGAAGTCAAAGGCTGACACTTTGGAAAGAAAAAAAATTCTGAATTTGATTAATATAAAGTTGCAACAGTGGCCGGCAGAATTGATTTAGAAGGCAAAACTGAAGCAGATTCAAGTTTCAACTGAAATTAATCATGTTTCGTCAATTCTTGGTGATTTCTTTCCACTTTTCCTTGTTTAAATTCAACATTATGAATGGCTAAATATTTTTATTTTAGGATTGATGATTTAACTTAGGTTTTTGTTAGATGTTTAATTTCAAGATTTTCATGCCTTTTTAATACTTGTTAATTAATTATTGTGTATTTAATGCTTTAATTGTCCGCGCAACAATTAATTGATTTGAGGATAATACTGAAATTGAGAGGTGATGTATAATTCTAACTCGTGCAATAATTGACATAGACATTATAAGAGGTCGAGAGATAATTATAATCTATGCGATTTTTGTTGAATTCTTATAGATTAATGCGTTCTTATGTGTGTGAATTTACATAGAGATATAGTAAGTTCGGACATATGAATAGAATTAGTGTTGCTTGAGAAAGATCACTAAATACAATAGGTTAATTCAATCGTTGGCATGTATGAAAAATGGCTGAATAATTTGGAATTAAATGTATGATAAATAACCTAAATGAAATCGAAAATCCTAACTATCCAATCACATAATCTTTTCTCCAATTTTAATTTGAGTTTGTTATTTTAATTAGTAGTTTGTTATTTTATTTATTAGAATTTCACGTAGAAAACAAAATTTGATTTGATCATTAGTTACCATTTTAATTTAGATTAAAGCTAGATTAATTAAAAGTTTATAGTAAATACTAGTCTCTGTGGGACGATATTCGGGCTTGATAAATCCACTTTATTACTTGTCACGATCCGTATACTTGCGGAATTTAACGAACAGTTAGTAGTTAATAATTATATTATAACTCCAAGAAGTAATTATAATTTAACTTCTTGTAGTCTCCATTAAGTATGAAAAGAAAATAAAAATAAAAATTCTATTCTTTTATTTGAAGTACTTAAAATTTTATATTAATCGAATTAAGTTTTAATCACATAAAAGTCGAAACTCATCTATATGTAATCTTATTTTATTATTATAATAGAATAATTAAGAATCAAAGTTCCATTTGAAATTGTAAAGGATAACACTTAAAAGGTAAAGTAATGGTCATGCGAAGATAGAGAGGATTGCTGTCAATTTCAAAGGCTCTAATAGTTAGAAGTTATTTGTCTTAACATATTTGTAACCTCCATCCACATGTTTCCTTAAGAATTAGAAAGAAATATGTAACATTTTTGATTTATTAAAAAAATTGATTTTTTTTTTTTTTTGGCATTAAATACTAAAGTATTAATAATTTTTTAATAACTACTTTAATTGTTCAATTGAACATTTTTTCCAAAAGTTTTTAATTGTTCTAATGTTAAATAAACTAAATCAATAAACTTTTATTTTTAATCTTAAAGAACTTAATAATTAGTAGTTATTTGCCTTTTAACATATTTATAACCTACATCCACATGGCAGGAATTAGAAAGAAATTTGTAATGTTTTCGATATATTTAAAAAATGATTATTTTTTTACATTAAATATTAAAGAGGGGAATTTTTTTCGGAAGCGGTTTATTAATAATTAATGCATTATAATAGACTTTTATTAAGTTTTGAAGGTCTTTCTTCTTTAGAGAAAAATATATCATTAAAATAATGAAGTTTTCATTTTCGGTAATTGAATTGGTTTGATTACTAATTCAATTCAAGTTTAAAAGATGCTTTAGTAAATTATATTTTTTTATGGATTGTAAGCGTATTAATTTTTTTAGTAACTAATTTAATTGTTTAATTGAATATATTTTTTCCAAAATTTTTTAATTGTTCTAATGTTAAATAAATTAAATCAATAAACTTTCATTTTTAATTGATTCTCCTTTTTCAATGAATTTGAGGTTGACTACTGGTGTGTGCTGTCGCAGGCACCCAAAAGTAATACCTTAACCTCTAAAACTAATGTAGTAGTGGAAGTAAGGGTTGATCCCACGAAAAGTGTGCAATTCAACAATTTATACTTCGTATAACAATAGTGTGAGTTTTGTTTATAAAAAGATTAATCTTATAACAAATTACGATGTAAATTAATGAGTTGTATTAAATCAATGAAACGAGTTTTGATTAAAGTCAACTTACACCATTGAAGATCCATAACCATTCATCAGTTCACAAAAAATAATCAATCCACATTTTCAATATTCACCGTTGGAATAAATTCATATTTCTCCTTAATTTTAGTTAATCAGAAACTAACGTTTTAATTAACTCTAATTATCAAATAATCTCAGAGCAGCGCTAAAGATTCAATTTAATAACAGTTTTAAATAATAGAGAAATCGATGAACTAGATAATACAAATACCAGCGATTGCATTCAATCTATTTAAACATTCTTCTTAAGATTCAATAACATCTATCGCAGAAAATTATTAAATTCTAGTGCTTTACAAGTTAAATGATTCAAACAATTACGAATTTGAAATTTAACTTTCCTATAGATTGCAATATATGAAAAATTAATAGATCTCTTAACAATCAAACATGTCAATCATAAAATTATGCATAGAAGAATATTCAATACTGAAAATATAAGTTTAACAATAAAAATAAGTGGATCTCACAGTTATAATGGTTTTCAAGGTTTCGGTATCCTTCAATCAACCACCAAGAGTTAGTTACACATGATAGATCTAAGAAAAATAGAGAGAAAATAAGTTGGAGGAGATCTGGTCCGTTCTTGGGTTTTAAAATATGTATTTATAGTTGTTTTCATAGGTGGTTGACTTAAATTTGGAAACCAAAAAATTTTTTCCGATTTGGCCTGGGACGGGCGCCCAGTAGAAAATGGGGCGACCGCCCAGACATAATTTTTTTAAAAACATTATTTTTATTCAGTTAATTATTCAAAAATGCATTTTGGGCAAAAAAAGTGGGGCTCAAACGGCCGCCATAATGAACATATCTTGACTTATCTAATCCTTTTGGAAGGATGGAGACCAAATTGTATATTGGGTGAAAGTTCAGGGCATATTCGTGCTATTTTCCCTTTTCTTTTCTTGCAAAAAATTATCCTGACTCCATTAAACGATGGAGGTTATTGAAGAGAAGAATATCGAAAGGACAAAAAAGGGAGAGTAAAAAGTAGGGAATGGAACCCGACGTGAATCGAACACACAACCTTTTAATCTGGAGTCAGATCGCGCTATAATTGCGCCACGTATCCATAAGGTTAAAGAACATTTGTATTGCATATTCATTTTGTTAAAAATGACACAACCTCCCCTCGAGAAAAAAACGTCAACACACATTGAAACCATTGATTTGATTTCACGTAATTTTGGTTTAGATAGTTATAATACATTGGAAACCAAATTGAATCGTGGTTGTATCCGATCGATATATATATATATATATATATATATATATATATATATATATATATATATATATATATTATTTATTAGATCAATTTATATCCCAAAAAATTTACTGATAGATGGCTTCTACGTATTCTTTAGAAAAACAATGATTTGATAAGATAATAGTTTTATTGTTTAAACAATGAAATCTTAAAGTTAAATTTCATGGTTGCATTTGTATTAATTTATTAGTTAAGCTTGTATCGAGACAAATATATTATGGGTAGCGTTGTTTCCATTCACATTTTTTATATATACATCCACTTTTAAAAATAAAATTTTATTATATTTTAAATCATGTATAAATTTACTTAAATAGACATAAATAAAATCAAATAAAAATACATAACTCTAAATTCATCCACTAATTTTTATTTTTATTAAATTATCCTAAATATTTTATATTTTTTTAGAATTTGTGTTTAACTAAAACCCTAATAGATGAGAGAAAATTACATGAATATGTTCGAAGCGTTCTAATACTCTGAATTTCAATAGACAAAGAATTTAGTAAACAATGGAAGAGACACCGTTAGAGCAAATATATACTGCCATAGCTATATATGAAGAGGAATTTGAAAGAGTAAGGATTATCATATTATCGTGTTTTGTTGTTTGACTTTTTATTTTTATTTTTTCCCTAATGCATTAAGACATTTTTTGGATTTTAGTGGGATTCTAGTGATTGAATTTGGGCGCTCTGATTTTCTTTTATTTGTTTTACGATTATCTTCTAATTGGATGATTAACGGTTGAACGTATGCCTCAAGTTTGTGGCATATAGTGGCCATTAATGGTGACAGAGCCTACGCTACTGGGCCTAAAAATTTATTTCCTACAATATGTGTCCACTCAATGGGTCAACTTGGTAGGGTTTGCCAACTAATGTTTGGTGCAGTGTACAAGTTGGATAAAGATATATATACAAGTTTGGGCAACTTGGGGGTTTGCCGGTCTTGGGTGTGTTTGGCATACTCAATGTTTTTGTTGTCTTTATATCTGTACAATTCTTTTTTCCTCTCTCTCAATTGCAGTGAGTTTGTTACAAGTATTTGGAAAAGTTCCAATTCATCTACTATTTCGCATACTTACCTAATGTTTTAGTTGTTATCTTATTTATTTTTGAATTTTTATCACTGACATTATTTGACACTATACTTGTAATGTAGGATACATCAACACATAAAATGGGATATATATAAAATTCATGTGGACATGCACAAAATTCAAGTTTTATCAACTGAGAAAGAGATTTCAACTTAAACTGGGATAAATATATAAAATTCATGTGGATATGTAGTGTTAGGGATTGTGCGGATCTATAATGTTATGGATGTATTTAAAGTGGGATGAATATATAAAATTCATTGGATATATAGTATTTAAATGAATGAAATTAGTTAGGACAAAATTGGAATATGACGTTGATGCAGATACTTTTTTAAAAAAAAAATTAAAATTTTAATAGGAATGAATTTAGAGTGAGACATATATATAAAAAACGTGGATGAAAGTAGCGGTACCCTATATTAATATTGTAACATTTATATTTAAAATGTTTAAACTTAAGTGTTATAGTGAAATTTTAAACCAAATTAAATGTTATGTTCGAAGAGTATATTAAGCATTCTATACATGTATTAAGTTGTCCTAATATTCGTACTATTGTGTAGAGGATTTTAAGAGGCCAATATGAGATCACCTTTTATTCTTTTGTTTCAATGTAGTGAGAACCTATTTGGACAAAAATCAGCGTAACTCTCATGTTGAATGTGAACGACTATAAAAAGGGGGGTCTTAGCTTGTTTCTTTATTCTATTTTTTGTTCATTATGGTTTTGAGCAGGATTAGAGCTTCATCTGTAAAGCCAAGATCTAAGGCCTCTACGTGACAGTTATTTGTATTCTCTGATAAAATGAGAACCCATAATTAATTTAATATGGGTGCGTAATGTCAAACTAGACATTTTTTTTTCCCTTTGCACAGGATAGAAGAATGATCCTAAATTGGTTGGCTAACATATTAAATATGTCATGCATATAATTAGTTGTATCTTCTTTAGACACCGTGTCTATATGTGTATATAGCCTACGTCATTTTTAGTCCTTGTCTGGCTCCACTATTTGAAAGCCTTGTTTAATTTAGATTAAAAATTAATTAAAATTTTGGATCAAAGTCAACAGTTAATTTTAACTATATATATTTATGGGACCCACAACTTTTCAACCACACATCTTATTAACATTTATCAAAATTTACTAAAAATTTGATTTTAATTTCTACCAAACATGGGCTAAAATTCATTTTTATACCGTTAGTGGGTCCCATGCCGGCTTGTAGCTTGAAGAAAGTTAACAATTATGACAGCTAACGATCCATTATTTTGTTAAAATGAGGATGAAAATTGCCATCGACATGTGCTTATTCTTTTGTTCTACTTTGATCATTGAAAGCAACCCTCAATACATCTACCGTATACGCAGTTGACAGCTGTCATGGGTCTTTTCTTATCAATAGTCCTATCTCTTTTGTAATCTATATAAATTTTCGATGTCAATTGCCCGAATATTTACTAAAAATGTTTTTTAATGTACTGAAAATATTTATAACTCTTCACATTAACCTTCTTTATAAGTTTCTAGTATTTAAGGTTGCATTGATTCTACGGATTCGGACGTTTAATTTGATTTTATCCTGCCTAATAACGGATTCCAATCTCACTTGGGTAAATCCCTGTACAATCAAAAGCATTCATCTTCAATTTTTTTTCAATGTCTAAGAAAATGAAAAATTAAAACAAAATTTTCCATGTCTTAATTATTTTAAAATTTGCAGCAAACAGGACATAATCTAAATTTGTAGATTGATAGTGCAACTATAAAGAAACTTAAGGATTAACTTAAGACCAATTTTGGCCCAAGCCATCCCTTGTGGCTTGTCCAGCGACACGTGCTGACTCGTGTCATGGGCCATTTTTGGACCGTGATTAGCCGGGCCTCAAAAAAAAAAATTAAAAAGCTAGTTGCCTACTTTTGCACAGGCAGTAGTTGTTTGTGTTCAGCAGGCAACAGTACACGCTGCATGTTAGTATAAAAAAATGGAACAGTGAGTTGGATCGATGGGTCACCCTAATTTTTTTGGTCGAGTAAAAGCCCGAATCATTTTATTTGAGTCGAACCCGAGCCTCGAGTTTCGACTCGTGAGCCGGCTCGGATCGTGGACATCCCTATTGTTCAAGGGACCCTTTATTTATAAAAAAAGTATCTTATGCATTGTAGAGAGTATCTATAAATTTAGAGACAAAAAAATTTTATGCACTCCAACGATACTCTCTATTTTAATTCTTCATTTTGCTTTTCTCAAAAAATATTTATTGATTTCTCTTCATATTTTATTTTACATACTTTTTTATATGTCAATGATCAGTCAATTTAAACGTAGTTTTAATAATTTAAAAAGTAAAGTACTGAAATATGTGACTTATTAAGCCCATATTTGGTGGCCATTTTTTAAAAAATATTATTTTGAATAATAAGTTTTTGGAGAATGTATGATTAAAAAGTAGATTTTTTTTTTATTTACGTATAGAATATGTTATTGTAGGAATACGTGATTAAAAATGAATATGTAAAAAATTTAAAAAAATGCATGGCTAAATGCAATCCTTGTATATTTAGCAATGACGGAATCAGGGGTGAAGAGACTCCGGTAGAGCAAATACACCGACATAATAATATATGATGAGGAATTTGAAAAAGTAAAGATTACCTTATTATCTTTTTTTGTTGTTTAATATTTTTTTTTAAAATTTTGTATTTTTTCTAACTCATTAAGACATTTATAGTTTAAGTGGCGTTCTCGTGATATCGTGATTGACCTTTGGGCACTCCAATTTTCTTTTCTTTGCTTTACGATTATCTTCTAATTGGATGATTGACGGTTGAAAATATATCATTAATGGTGACAAGCCTACACTAGTGGGCCCAAAAATTTATATTCTACAAGACTTGTCCACTCAACGAGTCAACTCGGTAGGATTCGCCAACTCATGTTTGGTGCAATATACAACTTGGATAAAAATATATATACGAGTTTGGGCTACTTGTATGCCAGCGTTGGGTGTGTTTGGCATACTCAATGTTTCTGTTGTCTTTTTATCTGTATAAATATTTTTTTGCTCTCAATTGTAGTGGGTTTCTTCACAAGTATTTGGAAAGGTTCCAATTCATCTGCTGTACTTACCTGATATTTTAGTTGTTATCTTATTTATTTGTGGAAATTACACCTATCCCTACTTTTGGAGATCCAATTTCTAAAACCAGATTTTATCCTTTTTTTTTCAAAAGTCAGAACTTTTTAAAATAGAAACAAGTTTTTTATATTTAATTAAATATTAATAAAAATATTATAAAAAATAAATTATATAGGATTTGAAATCCTAATTCATTTTCTCACCCAACTCTCTCACCCTCTCCTCTCTCTCTCCACCATCCCCGCCTCCTCCTTTCTCTCTCTCTCTCTCTCTCTCCCGCCGCCTCCTCCCCCTTCCCTCCCCTCCCCTCGCGGTGGCAATGAAAATCCAGCGACGATTTGTTGCACTGGGTCCCAGTGCGATTTTCTTGCGCCCATCAGCGAAATCATTGCTAGGAAAAGCAACGATTTATTCTTTGGGGCAAAGCGACGATTTATTTCTTTGGGGGGTGGTGGTTCGTGATTTGTACTATGCGGTGGTGGTTTTTTGATTTGTATTGTGCGGTGGTCGGCGGTGGTGGTCGTGGTAGTGGGTGATGGTGAAATGGGGTGGTGGTGGTGGTGGTGATTGGTCTGTCGGTGCAGTGATGGATCTGGTGCGGACGGTGTGGTGGTGTTTTTTCTGTTGATTTGTTAAGTTGCGTGGTGGATCTGTAGGTTGGGATGGATTTGGATGGTGTTTTGTGTGGTGGTGGTTCGGCGATTTGGGATGGGTTTTATTGAATTTGGCGATGGCGGGTGGTTTTGTAAACGGCGATGGTTCTTTGAGGTCACGATGAGTTGGTGTGGGCGACTATGGTTGTGACCTGGGCTGTGTCTTGTGACCCGAGCTGTGACTTGGGATGCATGTGCATTGTTACTTGGGTTGTGACTTGAAGTATTTTAATTTGCGACAATGATTTAAATCCAAGCAACAATTTTGAAGAAATAAAAGATCTAATTAAACAACACTAAAGTCTCATATATATTATGTGTGTATATTTAATATGTGACCTGACTTGTGACCTGAATCAGAGCTGTCGTCATAAATAGTCGTCGGAATCGGATCGGATCGGTTATCAATCATTATAAACAAAAAATTATGCGTGTGACCTGTGACCTGGGCTGTGACTTGTGACCTGAGCTGTGACCATATAAAAAAATTCATGTCACCGGAATAGTTACCGGAATCGAAGTGTCGCCGGAACGGTCGTCGGAGAAGTCACCGGAGAGGTCGCCGGAGTTGGAGCAGTCGCCGGAGCAGTCGCCGGAGTGGTGGGGGTTGGTTATTTATTTATTTATTTATATTTGTTTATATATTTATATATATAAATAAATATTTATATATGTGTATGTATATGTCAAAATTTCTGATTTTTGAAATGTAAAAGTTGTTTTGTTATTTTTGAAATATGGTAAAGATAAAGTAGGAAAACTGAATTTTCCCCTTTTTGTACTTCCACATTTATGTCGCTAACATTATTTGACAACATATATGTATGATACATCGATGCATAAAATGGGATATATATAAAATTCAATTTTTATCAAGTGAGAAGAGATTTCAATTTGAAGTGAGATAAATATATAAAAGTCACGTGGAAATAGTGTTGGGGATATAAAATTTAAAATGGGATGAATATATCAAATTCATGTGAATATATCAATTTGTTTTTTGATTTAATTATTCTTTATTATATAATTGTATTTATATTGTAAAATACAATATTGTCATGAATTGACGAAAATATCTCCGCTTAAAATGACCAAAATATCAATTTTTCGCAAACTATTGATCAACTAATGGTCAAATGGACGACTTCCATCCATTTGGACCTCAACTGCATATTTATAAAAGGTCAAAGACCTTCATTGATACAAATTGAAGATTAGAATAAAATTTACAAAAATTAAAAACGTTAGAAACCACTGCTGCAATTTCCTTAATCTTTTTAGTCAACTAACGGAAATGTGAACGAATTCCATCCATTTGAACTTCAGATACATATTTTTGAAAGATTAGATATCGTTGCCGACACAAATGAAAGGTTAGAATAAAACCTATAAAAATTTAAAAAGTTAAGAACCGCTGCAATTTTCCCCAATTGCATTGATAATTCTCAGTGCTTTCCTGATATGATGGGGCCCTCCCTTTGGTTCAATAATTGAATTTTGGAGTGTGTTTGGTAGGGATTTTTGGGGGAAAAATTGATTTTTGAATAGTGATATGATGGGAAATGTGTGGTTGAAAAAGAAGAAAAAAGTATTGATGTGATGGAAAATATTATTTTATTGAAAAATGTGTGGTTGAAAATGAGAATTAATTTACTGTAGAAAATGAGAATCTGTACCAAAAAGGCTCCTTCCATGAAGGTTCTTGTTCAACGTTAGACAATGTCGTACTAAAAAAAAGTTTCACAATTTCACATACTACGGCTTTCTTCCACTTCTTTATTCTATTCTAGGATATTCATTCAACCTGGCTCCTTGCTCTGATTGTTTTTGGATTTTGAAGATTATTTGATTCAAGGTAAAATATATTATGTAATATTGATCTCCTTATATCATTTTATGATCGTTATATGTTTTCATTTATTACTAACAAGCCATTGGATAATTTCCAATTGTCCCAACTCGTTTTTTGGTTAACTTTTTATGAATCAAATCAACTCGAGTCAAGTAGTCGTCCCCTGAACATATTATGTCCCTATTTGATAAAAATTTAAATCAAAGCCGATAATTAATTTTAATTACACATTGTAAGAGATTCACAATTTTTCAAACATACATTTTATCAACTTTTATTAAAATCTATTTTTAACTTTCAAAGAAGTAGATCAACATAGTCGATGCTAAATAACAAGGACCCCAAGTAAATAAAGAAGTAAAATTGAATTCTAATTGGCCTGCTTAGTGAATAGGAAAATGCCTTTCGGGTGTAGATAGGGACATGACCATTGAACGTGCACGTTGATATAAACGAGTTTGGTACACATTAAAATTTTCGTTCTCAATAAAAAATTATATTTTTCATCACATCAATAATTTTTCATTCTTTTTCAACCACACATTCTCCATCAATCACTTAAATACACCCTTATTACGATTTAGGTGGGGCATATGGTTTTGGTCCCTAATTGCATTGATAATTCTCAGTGCTTGCCTGACTTGATGGGGGCCCTCCCTTTGGTTTAATAATTGAATTTTGGTGCAAGCTCCTTCCACGAAGGTTCTCGGTAATCGTCAGTCAATGTTGTAGACTAAAATAGCCTTTTGATTTGAATTGTTTTTTTTATTTAATTATTACTTATTACATAATTGTATTTATATTGCAAAATATAATGTTGCCGTGGAATTGACAAAAATGTTCATACTTAAAATGATCAAAATATCTTCTTCTTCTTTTTTTTTTTTTTTGGCAAAATATTGGTCAATTAACGGTCAAATGGACGGTTTCCATCCATTTAGACTTTAACTACATATTTATGAAAGATTAAGAACATTCGCTAGCACAAATTGAATGATATGTTAAAGTTTACAAAAATTGAAAAGATTAGGGATTGCTACTGTAATTTTTTCTAATTTTTTTAGTCAACTAATGGAAAAGTGGACGAATTCCATTTATTTAGATTTCAGATGCATATTTTTGAAATCTTAGGGACCGTTGCTGATACAAATTGAAAGTTATGATAAAATTTACAAAAAATAAAAAAGTTAAGAATCGCGACTGCAATTTTCCCTAATTGCATTGATAATTCTCAGTGCTTGCCTGACTTGATGGGGGCCCTCCCTTTGGTTCAATAATTGAATTTTGGAATAAGCTATTTGTACATTCCCCATTACATTACTTTTGACATAATTTTGTCTTTTTATTGATGTATTGTCTATTTTACCCTTATATCTAAGTTTTAATTATTTTTCCGCAATTTCACCATATAATTGGTATCAGAGCCTAGTAACGAACCTAAAGAAAATTTTTAAAATGAATAGAAAAGATAAAATGATTTTAGAAGAATTACAAAATATTAATATTTTAACTAATACTAATCGAATTAAATTACAGGATTTAGCAACAAATTTAAGTATTAAATATAAATCTCTAAGTGAAGAAATAAAACAAGTAAATAGTCCTCAACATTTAGCAGAAATAAAAAATAAAGGATTACAAATATTAGTAAATGAATTTTCTGAAAATGAAGAAGAAGATATTATTATAAATCAATTTTTGGAACAATATAATAATTTTGCTCAACCTTTAAGAGAAACGGATATTTTAAACCAAGATGTTTTAACTCATATAAAAAATATCGAGTCTAATTTGGAAATTGTTAATGACAATATTAAAATAGGACCAAAAATCCTATATAAACAAATTGAATCTAAATTTAAAGAATCAAAATTTAAGGATTCTTATATATCAATTGAACCACCTTTACCGGCATATGTTATAGAAGAATTAGAAACTAAATTCTATGAAGCCACAGGTGAAGAATTAGAAGCTTATAAACAGAGTTTAGAACAATTAGCCATTCAAACCGAGAATATTTATATGAATGATCCGCCCAAAGAAGAAACCACTGAAATTAATACTCCACCTTTAAATCAACAAGTTGAACCACAAACATTAGTTGGAGAAACAAGTAGAACTAATGATTGGATTCAAGTCGAGTCTGATGACTGGAATTTTGAATGGATGAAAGAACATGGAATAACAGAAGAACGAGAAAATTATAATTTTAGAAAAGGAGTCAAAACTACATCAACCAAGCCTATACACCTTAGGTATAATAATCCAGTTAAATTATTTACTGAACAAATTCCTACAACAGGAATATGGCTAGATGTTGATGATAGCAATAATAAAAGCGAAATTATTGACTCATGGGCAAAAACTACTGATTTAGCTGATGCTTTTCATAAATGGAATACCACTCAAGCATATAACTTTATAATCCACACCTTTAGAGGAATCACTTCAGATATCTGGAGAAGAACTTCTGAAGAAACTAAAAATCAAATTAAATATGGAGAAAAATCTACAACTACTATTGATAGCAATGAAAGCTTAGATGCTGAAAACTTTAAGGAAATTTTAAAACGAATGGAAAATTTCTTTAGACACTTACTCTTAGGAGAAGTTATACCAGAAACTAAAATAGATATGATCACTCAAGAAGCCTTACAAGCAGAAAGAGAAATGGAATTATTAAAAATCTGTGATATGTGTGAATTAAACGAATATACTAAGAAATTCGAAAAGATATATATCAAAGCATCTAAATCCATAAAAGAATGGAATCTATCAGAAGAAGATAAAAAACTACTTAATAGATATTTTCTTAAATTGCCTTGGCCATGGGATCAGAAATTATTTGAAGATTACCAAACTTATTGGAATAAAATAGAATGGGAAGATCCTAATCATAGACCTGATATCTTAGGAATGAGAACTTCATTCTCTAAAAGAAAAATATCAGAATGGTGTAGAAAATCTATGTATCAACACCTATTTAGGAAACATGGTAAGAAAGCAAGTTTATGTTGCTATGGAGAAATAGCAGCAGTACCACAATTTGGTTGTCACCAACCACCTAGGAAACCATACTATAAAAAGAAATTTAAGAAATATCTTAAACCCTGGAAGAGAAACAAAGGATTTAAGAGCCATAAGAAGTATTTTAAGAAGAAAAAACCTTGGAAAAAGGAATATAACCAACATAAAAAACCTCAGAAGAAATCTACGGAAGAATTTTATAAAAAATGCAAATGTTTTACATGTAATTAAATAGGGCACATATCTCCAAACTGTCCTAATAGAAATAAAAGAGAAAATGTTAAAGCCATTAGAATAATGGAAGAAATAGAATCTGACTCAGACTATGAAATAATCGAAGATTTAGATGAATTATCTGAAACAGACTCAATCTATGAGCTAGATATAGAAGAAATTGAAGAACCAGAATTTGAACAAATTTATATGAATCAAGAAATCATTGATACTATAGAAACTACCTTAGATAATGAAGAAGGGACTTCACAAACAGTAGTATTTGATGAAGAAAGATATGGAGCAATAAAAGAAAAATAAATATCTTTAAGAGACAGAGACCTTTTTGTAAGACCAATAATATCTTGGTTTAACAAAACAATTTACATTGCAAAGTATGATGAAGTACCTATTAACATCGAAAATGTTAAAGGCAATACTACTATACCTCTAGTAACTAGAGAATGGGTTAATCGAGAATTAGCAAAAATAAATAGATCCACTAGAGAAAGATTAAAAAATATTGTGATAGGAGGAATCCAAATTATGGTGAAAGGATATTTTAGAGAAGGAATGTATATTCCTATACAAATGTATTTGATGGATAATAGAATACTTCATGATCCTATGGATGCTCTATTAGGAGTAGTCTCTGGAAATCTTGTATATAAGAAAATTATATTTACTATAAGACCTGGATTTGCCATGTCCTTACTAGATGAAAATTTAATTATGGGATTAAATCTATATCATAGAATTGATAGATTAATTATGCCACAAAGAAGTAAAGCTGTAACCTTACATTGTAAAGCCCTATATGCATTTACTACTACACACCAAAAAGAAATCAATAAAGTTTCAGGAGACTTCATACAAATTCATGAAGATTTTAAAGACTTAGCACAATTTACCCCACCAAGAATGTTGAGTAATAATAACATTTCCTTACCACAAGATATATTGCTTGATTTTCATCAGCAATCTAGAAGAATAGATAATAATGTAGGAAATCAAGGATTAGTTACCTTGAATACCTCTGGACAACTTATAGCCAGAATGCCTAGTAAAAGAATAGAAAGAAGTATCAGTACTAGAGAACTCGCAAGCTCTAGTAGAACATCTACAAGTAGAAATTACCCAATAATACCTAGAAATAGCATTGATATTGATCTTAGAAAATGTGAGGAAGATAATTTCCTTATCTTAACAGAATATATCAATAATCAAAATAACTACGAAGAAATAATAGCCCTTGTTAATACAGGAGCTAGTACTAGTCATATAAGAGCAGACTTAGTTGATCATTTATTAGAAGAAAACCTACCACAAGGAATAACTCTTACAGACTATCATGGAATTAAATATGAAATTAAAACATTTGTTAGTTTAGAACTAAATTTTACAGATATTGAAGGAGAACAATTTAAATTAAATCTTAAAATTCATAAAGACTATAGAAAAGGAAAGGATTCTAGTCCAATATTACTTGGAATGAACTTTCTTGAAAAAGTCTCACCATTTTATATATAAAAGAATACTCTACAAATAACTATAGAAGGCAAACAAAAAATGATTCCTAGAATTACTAGAAACAAAGAACCAATTTATATGATACAAGGAATCAGATCAATCAAAACTAGTATACTTAGTCCATATATTGAGATAACTCTCAATTTACCAGACTATTGTATGATAAAGTTTCATGCTATAATTGATACTGGATCAGGTATTTGTCTATGTAAAAGAAATGTGTTTCCAGAACATTATTATAAAAGAGATTATAAGAAAACAACTTATGGTCAAACAGTAAGCGATATTGTTGAAATTTATAGAGATTTTGTAGAAAATGTTCCTATCATTATAGGAAATAGAGAATGTTTTATTCCTAGAATATATGCAACAGATAAAATTGGATGTGATATCCTTTTAGGAGAAAATTTTATCTATACATATAGCCCATTTACACAATATAAGGATAGTTTTGAATTTACTACACCCTGTAATCACAAAATTAAAACACCAAAAATCTACAAAGCTATTGGAATTGCACATCAACCAATTCACCATAGACCTAGACATCAGAGTTCGCAGTAATCGTGGTGGATGTTATACAGAAATTAATCAAAAACAAAAAATTCCAGTATTAAGAATTGAAAATTTAGAAGAAGAATTAGAAAATGTTAAATTAGAACTAAAAGAATGTTATCATGAGCATCCTTTAGCTAAATGGGATAAAGATAAACCTATGGCAACCATTGAACTAAAAGACTCAGATGCAAAGATATCAGGAAAGCAATTTCCTTATAGCGAAGAAGATAAAAAAGAATTTGAAATACAAATTAAAGAACTCTTACAATTAGGAGTGATAAGAGAATCAACTAGTCCATATAATAGTCCAGCATTTATGGTTAGAAATCATAGTGAAATTAAAAGAGGAAAAGCTAGAATGGTAATTGATTATAGAGACCTAAATTCTAAAACAATACCAAATAGCTATAAACTACCAATAAAAGATTTGTTAATAAAACAAATATAAGGAAGTAAAATATATTCTAAATTTGATTGTAAATCAGGATATTGGCAAATAAAACTAGATGAAGCCTCAAAGCCTTTAACTAGTTTTACTACCCCTAATCCATTAGGACAATTCGAATGGAATGTTATGCCATTTGGATTAATGAATGCACATGCAATATTTCAACAAAGAATGGATAAGATTATTAGACCAATAAAGAATTTCTGCATTGTTTATGTAGATGATATTCTTATTCAAAGTAAAAACTTAAAAGAACATATTGAACATCTTAAGAAGTTCAACTATATTGCTAATAAGTATGGATTAGCCTTATCAGAAAGAAAAGCAGAAATAGCTAAAACTGAAATTGAATTCTTAGGATATATTTTTACAGAAGAAAAAAATACTTCAACAACCTCATATTGGTAAGAAGATTATAGAATTTCCAAAGAAATTAGAGACAAGAAAGAATTACAAAGCTTTATTGGATTATTAAATTATTCCGAAAAATTTATAAAAAATTGTGCTAAATATAAAGTCCACTTTACCAAAAAACTGAAGAAAGGAGTTGTATGGGAATGGACACAAGAAGATGTAGAAATGGTAAACAAAATTAAGAAAATATGTGAAAATCTACCTGAATTAAATATTCCAAATGAAGAAGATTTCTTTATTTTGGAAACTGATGCCTCTTTATTACATTGGAGAGCAATACTTAAAAGAAAAGAAAACCATAAAGAGTTTCTTTGTAATCCATTGTGTAAATGCCCAGAAGAGCTTGTTGCTTATACTTCAGGCACATTCAAAGATGTCGAAACCAGGTATGATATTAATCGTAAAGAATGTTTAGCAGTTAAGAAAGGAGTAGCAAAATTTGAACCATACTTGCTACCTAGAAAATTTCTTATTAGGACAGATAATACTCAGGTAAAACCATTATTAACAAATAAACTTGGAACAAGTGCAGCTGAAAGACCACTTATTAGAATGCAAATGTGGTTTGCACCATTTAAATTTGATATTGTCCATATTAAAGGGAAAGACAATTTTATTCCAGATTTCTTAACCAGGAATGGAGCCAATCAGGAAGGAGCTAGAAATATTGAAGTTCGAAATGAACATGAAGATTGCTGCAATAGAATCCAAGATAACTCTAATGGAGATGGCTGCTGTCAAGCCAGCATCTGAGAAGGCCAACATGGCTATAATATCTGAAGGCCCTAGTGCCAATAAAGTTGAAGGCCTCGGTGCCAATATTGAACCAGAAGCATTGAAGCTTCATAAACTTTCAGTTAGAGAGAATATTACTTTGTCTCCCTCACAGGAGAAAATATTTACAAAGGCTAGTATCTCCACACCAGAGCTTAATAGCTCAAATATCATCAAAGCCTGCAACACTCATGGTGTTATGGACATCAAAAGTAAAAACGATTTTATTTTGGCACATGTATTGTTTAATCTCGCCTGTTGCTGGTTTACCAGTATTGGAGGTTGGATGAAAACCTTAACATATGGAACCTATAACAAAGTTAACCTCTATCCAGGAGCCCCAGCTTATTGGGTTCGTGCTCTTTATGAAATGGGAAATATAATTTGTATTTACCCATCAGAATCTTTAAAAGAAATTTCTTTGTTACCAAAAGAAGTAGTCCGAGCTATTGAAAGGTATTGCCAAGTTCTTAAACATAAGAACATATATATCAGGTTTTTCTCTGCCTGTCCCGAATGGGATAATGAAGAAGATAGGCTACTGCCAGTTAGCCATGTCATAAGGATTGCCACTACTTCCAAGCATCTTCAGCCTGAGAAGAGTGAAGTCCATGAAACTACACCAGAAGATGTTATCAAGATGACAACCTTCCGTAGAGCCAAGGGATATAAGGAGCAATTTGAGCATATCCAGAAAGTTATTGAAGAAAATCAAAATATTTGGGTATATGAATCACAAGACCACTTGATTTACAGTAAAGCTGTGGCACCCACTAAACAAGAAGATTGGCACTATCTCGATATTTGGTGTGATCATATTTTTGGAGGAAACGCTAGTGGAACACAGAAGACAAAAAATGAACTGTGTAAACAGTTTTGGCGTTATCCAAACCATAAGTGCGAGTACTGTAGCAATGAAGAAGATGGTTCACCAATATCACTTGATCCAGAGGAATTTCCGGATGAGTGGTTTGAATCTCATATGGAAAAGTAATGGACCCCCTTTATCACTACTTTGTCAAAGTTACTTTGATAAAGAAAAACTGTGGGGTTTCACCTACATTATTTTCCATGTTAAGACAAAGAACTTAGGCCACAGTAAGATTCCCATTATCTTACACAGTAACACAACAATAATGAAGACCAGCTGGAGAGCTTTTTCGAGTCTATAAAAGGAAGACTAATTCTCAGAAGAAGGCATCCCATTCTTAAGCAAAAAACTATCTTTCTCTCTAGTTTTTCGAGTCTTGTAACCATTTCAGTTTATCTCTTTCATTTGAAGCTTGTAATAAGGTAATCTCTATGGAGTTCTAATCTCTTTAGAGAAAGTACCAAGAGTGTAGCCGAAATATGTATGTATACTCTTATGCAAGAGATATTAGTGTGATGAGTTTATGAAATCAAAGTTGTTTGAAAATACTGTCTTTCTATTTTTGTTGTTTTCTCAAAAACTCTTATCTTACTTATACTCCAACGGTGAGAACCTTGAGGGTTGTGCTAGTATCTTGTTGCCGTTTAGCCGTGTGTTGGCGTTTGAGGCGTTGTTAGAGAAAGCCATTAGAACCCTGTTATCTTTCAAAGGTGATGTTTTAACAAGGAGTTGAAAGGAAAACTGTGATTCCGTGTGATCCATTGTGAGATTTGCAAAAGAGTCGAGAGAAAAATAATAAGAGTGCGGAAGTCGTGTTGGACCATAACCCACTTTCTTAAACTCAAATAACATCGATCACTTATATCTGAGTATACAAACATACGGGAGCAAGCTCGAGGGAAATCTCGTTGATATTATTCTGTCTTTACCTTCTGCTTCAGTACTGTAAGATCTTTCTTATTTATGTTAAATACTTGCATTAATATTTGCACTTATGATATTTATGAAGTTTTAGTTACTATCATTCAATATTTAGAAATTAATTGCGACAGGAAAAGAGAAGAAATTAAATCATTTTATACTGTGCTTGATTATTTTCTGAAAAATAGTAGAAATATACCTGTACCTTTATATTTCACAGAAAATATAGTCAGAATTAATAAAGAAATTAATAAATTAGAAAATAAAATTAGAATATTAAACGATTGTTTTGATAAAAAATATATTGATAAATACGAGCATAATTGACTTTTCTATTTATTAGGAGAAATACATCAAAATTACCCTATATCAGGAATAGAGAACATTGACTTGAGTAGATAATAGAAGTAGGGCATTTATGTCTTTTTATCAGAGAATGTCATTCAGGATGTCAAACTAAGTGTACATGTAGCAAAATTGTTGAATTTTGGTGCAAGCTCCTTCCACGAAGGTAATCGTCAGTCAATGTTGTAGACTAAAAGAAAGTTGTACAATTTCACCTGCTATAGCTTTCTTCCACTTCTTTATTCTATTATAGGATATTCATTCAACTTAGTTCCTTGCACTGATCGTCTTTGGATTTTGAAGATTATTTGATTCAAGGTAAATATATTGATCTCTTTCTATCCTTTTATGATCGTTAAATGTTTTCATTTATTATTCTGATTAAGTAATTATTAATAAATGATTCTTACTTTGAATCAATTTCGCACCTTCATTCTCGAAGCGTTTTGAGCGACGGACTCAATTTTGGAGGAAATTTGGTCCCATATTCACAGTACAATATCTTTTTTTTCTCATTATCAAGTTATTACAATTTGTTAGGGGATAAATAAGGATTTTGTAATTTTCTTCTGCATTAATTTTGATAAAATTGTGAATTTTATTGTATTGTTGCAAAGTTCCATGCATTCTAAAGTTTTCTTTATTATGATTGATAACAAATAAGCGCGAGATCTCTTAAATTTATGTCTAGATACTGTGCTACTTTATGAATAATAGAGCAGTTTTTAAATTTGAATATTATATTAATAGTGAATTATGTCTTAATTTAAGTTTCTGTAAAAGTTGAGATACTTCGAAATAATTAATGATTTGAAATTTCTTGATTGAATTTGGACGGAAAATAATTCCCAGATCTATATGGTGCATTTTCTGGTCCAAAACCGATGAAAAATTGAACTTGTTCTGTTAAAATTCTGTCTTTTTTACTGTGTATATAAAACAATATTGCATGATATTTGCAGGAAGCCACATGGATAAGCTGTCAGACTTTGTTGCACCGCTATGCCCAAACTTGGAGGAAAACACACAGTCTCTTCAAAGAAAAATAAGATTACTGGGAAGTCGAAAAGATGATGTGCATGAAATATTACAAAGTCATTCTGGAAAAAAACGCAAGAGAGAGGTTGAAGGTTGGATGAATGATGTTGAAAACATTATAAAAGATTTTGGAACCTTGGAACTAGGAGTACAACAAAGCAGCAGAATTCATCATCTTTTCAAACGTCAAGCGTTGGCTGAACAGCTTGAAAGAATGACTGAGGAAGTGATGGAGCTTGTTGCCCAAAGTGAATTTCCTAGCGGGCTTTTTCTTGAGGTTGATGAGGGTATTGACCGGTTACTGTTAATACCCGAACCGAATGGCCAAGCATTTCAACAAAATTTCCATGACATTTGGACATCATTAATGGATGCCAACGTCGTAAGCATTGGCATTTACGGAATGGGAGGAGTGGGCAAGACGACTCTGGCAAGGCATGTCCATGATAAGCTCTTGAAGGAATCCACATTCTCGGGTCATGTTTATTGGGTCACCGTCTCTCAAGAGTTCAGCATTTACAAATTGCAAAGTGACATTGCCAAATTACTGAAACTAGATAATATAAAAGATGAGAATGATGAGGGGAGAAGGGCAGCTAAACTCTTCCAGGAATTCCAGAAAAAGGAGAGATTTGTGCTTATACTGGATGATGTTTGGAAACGAATTGATGCAGAGAAGATAGGCATTCCTTCTAAAAAGGATGGATGCAAGTTGGTCATAACAAGTCGATCGGAAGAAGTTTGTCGTAATATTAGCGGCAAAAACATTATAAAAGTGATCACACTTTCCGAGCAAGAAGCTTTGCACCTGTTCTTGAAGACACTTGATGGTGATGAACTACCTGTGGAAGTACGAGAGATTTGCAAGAAAATGGTAAAAAGATGTGGTGGTTTGCCACTTGCACTCATCACATTGGCTGGAAGCATGAGAAGCGTGATTGACATTCATGAATGGAGAGATGCATTGGAAGGACTTAAAGAGTCACGTTTAGGACGAGCTAACATGGAAGATGAGGTTTTGCCAATTCTCTTGTATAGTTATCATCGGTTGAGAGATACAAGGCTAAAAAGTTGTTTTTTGTATTGCTCCTTGTATCCTGAAGATTATCGTATTACAAGAGAGGAATTGATTGGAAATTTCATTTCAGAAGAGCTGATGGAGCGAAGATCAAGCTGGCAAGCTGAAGTCGACCAAGGTCATGCAATACTAAATCAATTGGTGAGAGCCTGCTTATTGGAAAGTGATTCAGATGGAAAGCTGAAGATGCATGATTTAATCAGAGAGATGGCAATAGGGATCACTAAAAAAAAACCGAGGTTCATGGTAAAAGCTGGACTTCACTTAAAGGAATTACCAGAGGAGCAAGAGTGGACAGAAGATTTGGATAAGGTTTCCTTGATGCACAACTCTATAGAGGAAATTTCACCTGGCACGTCACCCAAGTGTCCAAGTCTTTCCACCTTGATCTTGAAAGAAAATCCTCTGTGGTCGATTCCAGATTGTTTCTTTACGCATATGTCTGGGTTATGCACTCTCGATTTAAGTTATACTGATATTGGGTGCTTGCCAAATTCCATATCAGACTTGGAGAAACTTAATGCATTATTGCTCAACGGTTGTAGGCAACTCGACTCAGTGCCATCATTGGAAAAGCTCAAGGAATTGAGACATTTGGACCTCACAGGTACTATTATTGAAGAAATACCCCAAGGTATGGAATGCTTAACCAACCTCAAACGCCTATCTTTATTGTGTCGAACATTAAAGAGGATACCGACGGGAACTTTGCATAGACTCACACGTCTTCAGCAGCTCGAGTTGCCATATCATTTAGAAGTACCAATAGAAGAAGTTGAGGCATTGAAACAGTTGGAACTACTTCAAGTCGGGTTAAATAGCGTACGTGATCTCAATCGGTTAATCAACTCACGACAAAGGGACAAGCAATTACTTTTCTACAATATTACATTAAGTTCTCGAGAAATCAACCTACCATTCGATTTCCATTCATCTTTCTCACGTAAACGTTTACATTTTAGAAAAGAGAGTCTCATGGAATCCTCTCTAGACACGGATGAGAATATGCTGCTGCGAGATATTGAGAGTTTATTCTTTGAAGGCAGTGGCTTGAGGAGTTGCTTATTAGATGAATTTCCATTTCTGAATTTTGCTAGAGATTTAAGAGAATGCATAATAATTGAGGAGGATAAAATAGAGTGCATTATGAGGTCAGAGGAAGAATTTAGTTGGGTCCCATTCCAAAGCCTTGAAACGTTGTCACTGGGCAACTTGCCAAATTTAATTGGTCTCTTCAAGTGGGAAGCAGTTGTACCTCTTCCACCTGGCACATTTTCCTGTCTCAAAGAGTTGTGTATTTTTGGTTGTGGTAAAATCAAGAAGCTTTTCCCTCAGAGTTTGGTACATAATTTCCATAACCTCCAAAAATTGAGTGTCTGGGACTCTGTACAAATGAAGGAGAATAGAAGATGACAACAATGAAAGAGCTGATATCACATTGCCAATGTTAGAGAGATTGTTTTTGTGTAATCTGCAATAAGTAAAGAGCATCTGCAAAGGAAAGATGATTTGTGATTCCATTGAGTACTTTTATTTGGGGGCATTAAAAATATAAAGAAATTGCCGTTTCTCAACAGACAACTATCTCCTCCCCCACGTCTTAGAACAATCAAGATAGACGAAAGAGATAAAGAATGGTGGGAATCATTGGAGTGGCCCCATCACAATGCCAACAATGTCCTTCAACCATTTGTTCAATACGGGTACGTCTCATGTCTCGATTCCACAACCCAACTAATTTCTAACAATAATTTGCTTTTGATCTCTCCTAATAATGAATTCCATAAAATATTTTTTAAATAATTGAGCACTGAAATTAAATGTATCCAGGCACAACTTATTAGACATAGGAATGACTATTAACTCATGGTAGAATTATTAGATCATAACACTAAAAACGAATAATTAAAGAATCAAACTAATTCAGAATTATATTTCTTATCGGTTTATTGTCAATATTTAATTAACAAGATGCACACCACCTTTTTTATGTGAACTATATGCATGGTTTAAGAATATTATAATTAACCTAATTGATAAGGCACCAAATTAGTAAATAACCTAACAGCATTTAGATATAAAAATAGAAAATAACTCATTGGAGTATTTCTCCATTCTTATGTTTAGCCCATAATCTCCGTGTCGATGATTGCAGAGCCACGGATGGTGTTCGTTTCTGGGATTAGGGATCCTTCGATAGCTAAGGTAAAGTATGGCTAAATCCTTGTACTTCCACATTTATTTGGGCTAGAAAGTTAATTTGAAATGCAGGCCTAAAAAATACGACACCAAAAGTTGTGACTTTTCACAATATCCTAATTGAAAAAGAAAGTAACTAAACAAACTTGATACTATCGAATTACTCTTAAACTTATTTTTTTAATTAAATACATTTTTAAATAAAATCTATGTACAAAATCTATGCGTGCAAGTGTATAGATATGTACAGAGTATCGAAAATTGTAAAGTTATTCAAATATTCTAAAATATCATCGGTTCTTAGAGATACTTCTCCACGCCCTTAATATATAATGCATGGATTCTGCATTGATTTAATAGATCCTTTGTTACCTAGTTATTGTTGTATTTGTGCCTTGTGACCTCTCCTCTTTTTTTTTTTTTTAACTTTTAGTTTTTTGGTTTTTTGGGTCTTATACATGCATGTCAAAGTCTATCAATGCAAACTTTAATATCGTTATATCTATAAATCCTAGAAGTTAAATAAAATACTATCATTTGACTATCCATACATCTTGACATCTCGATCTAAGTAAATTATTGAAGCATGTGGTTCCTGTGCTTTTTTTTTTTTTTTTTTGTCCTTTTTTCTAATATCAAATTTTACCTTGTTCTTTCTATGGTGACGCCTAACAACTAATTGGGCTGGTCGGCAGTCGAGAGTGGAAGAAAGCCAATTCTAAAGCTTGACGTCCAAATGTGAGTGAGAATTGCTTTGCTTTTATTTTCTAAGGGTGTCTATATCACAAATCCTAGATGCACTGATGCCTTAACTTTTAAGGTTGTCCGCATGACAATAAGAATTAGTTACAGAATATATCAACTTATGTTTTGTGAAATTTATTTTGATGTTAGTATAAAAATTGTTGTATTGAAAGATGGTTATATGTATTTGAGTGAAACCAATTAAAGTTTGTCCAACATAGGAAAATGATGAAAGTAGTAACCAATTTATATATGGTTATATTTTGTAAGTGTGTAATCATGTGTAGCATAGAGGTTTCTAGGGATGTAAATTATCAACCAAAATCAAGGAAACCTTTAAAAAGAATGGATTTTAGATTTTAATTTTTAGATAAGCATTTCAATTTTTTATTTTATAGGCATTCCTTTTAAAAGGGATGGATTTTAGATTTTATTTTTAGAATGTTTGAATCTCTCTTCAAAATTTTTTATCATTTTAGAATTTTAAAACTTTATTTTTAAATTTGATTTTTATTCATGTAATTATTCAAAAATGCATTTTGGGCAAAAAAGTGACGCTCAGGCGCCAAAATGAACATATATTTGACTTGTCTAATCCTTTTGGAAGGATGGAGACCAAATTGTATATTGGGTGAAAGTTTGGGGACATTCATTCAGTTCTCCTTTTTCTTTTCTTGCAAATAATTATGTGACTCCATTAAATAGTGGAGGTTATTGAAGAGAAGAATATCGAAACGACAAAAAAGGGAGAGTAAAAAGTAGGGAATTGAACCCAACGAGAATCGAACACACAACCTTCTGATCTAGAGTCGAACGCTACCATTGCGCCACGGATCCATAAGATTAAAGAAGATTTGAATTGTATATTCATATTCATATTGTAAAAAAGGATACAAACTCCCCTCTAGAGAAAAACGTCCACACACATTGAAACCATTGATTTGATTTTACGTAATTTTGGTTTAGATAGTTATAATACACTGGAAACCAAATTGAATCTTGGTTGTATCCAATATATATTATTTATTAGATCAATTTATATCTGAAAAGATTAACTGATAGTCGGCTTCTACGGATTCTTTAGAAAAACAATGATTTGATAAGATAATAGTTTTATTATTTAAACAACGAAATCATAAAGTTAAATTTCATGGTTGAATTTGTATTAATTTATTAGTTAAGCTTGTATCGAGACAAATTTATTGTGGGTACCGCTATTTCCATTCACACTTTTTATATATACTAGGTGCAAACAACGTGCAATGCACGTTTGCCTAGTTTATATTTAATAGTTTTGTTTAAGAATTAATTTGTTATTAATAAAGATGTAATTTTTTTGGTTAATTAAATAATTAATGATGTAATGTTTATGTAATTGATAAATAATTAGATGTGTGATTTTGATGTTGTGATGTAAGTTGGTGAAATCGAAAAAAATAAGCAAAAGTTGACAAATTTGGAGAAAATGGCTAAATTGTAAGGGATCCAAAGTTCGGGGACTAAAATGTAAATACTTAAAAGTTGTGCCGAACCTCACGATGAAGATTTGAGAGTGCTCTAAGTCAATTGGATAAATGAAAACGTCAATGGAATCAAATTTAGTCAAAAGATAACAAATCAATTTCCAACCGAAAAGTTATGCTCCGATGTTTTAGTTTCATATTGAGACCTATTTTTGGCATAGAAAGTGATCGAATTGGAGAATGATGTCTGAACCAAAGTTGTAGCAAGATGAGTTAGCTTTTTAACGCATTTTGAATCGCCTCAATCAGACATCAGAATACAAAGTTATGATAAAAATACTGAAAGAAGGTGCAGCTGCCGGTTTAAAACAAGAAATTCCGTTACATAGTCCGTTAAAACAACAAATTCCGTTAGTTTTTCCGTTAAAAACATGAAATTCCGTTACATAGCCACTTTTAATATATAGAAGATATATACATCCACTTTTAAAAATAAAAATTTATTATATTTTAAATCATATGTAAATTTACTTAAATAGGCATAAATAAAATAAAATAAAAATACATTACTCTAAGTTCATTCACTAAATTTTATTTTCATTAAATTATCCTAAATCTTTTTATATTCTTTTAGAATTTGTATTTAACTTGAACCCTAATAGATCAAAGAAAATTACATGAATATGTTCGAAACATTCTAATACTCAAAACTTCAATAGATAAAGAATTTAGTAAACAATGGAAGAGACGATGTTAGAGCAAATATATATACAGACAAAGCAATATATGAAGAGTACTTTGAAAAAGTAAAGATTACCTTATTATTGTGTTTTGTTGTTCGATTATTTTTTTCAACGCATTAAGATATTTATGGGATTTAGTGGCGTTCTCGTGATATCGTGATTGAATTTGGGCGCTCTGATCTTCTTTTCTTTGTTTTACGATTATCTTCTAATTGGATGATTGACGGTTGAAAGTATGCCTCGAGTTTGTGGCATATAGTGGCCATTAAAGGTGACGAGCCTATATGTCCACTCAACGAGTCAACTCAATAGGGCTCGTCAACTAATGTTTGGTGCAGTATACATACGAGTTTGGGCAACTTGTGGGTTTGCCAATCTTGGGTGTGTTTGGCATACTCAATGTTTTTGATGTCTTTTTATCTGTACAATTCCTTTTTTTTGCTCTCAATTGTAGTGGGTTTCTTCACGAGTATTTGGAAAAGTTCCAATACATATGCTATTCCGCATGCTTACATGATGTTTTAGTTGTTATCTTATTTATTTTTGAATTTATGTTATTGACATTATTTGACACTACACTTTTAATGTAGGATACTACGTCAACAAATAAAATGAGATATATATAAAATTCAAATTTTATCATCTGGGAAATAGATTTCAATTTAAAGTGGGATAAATATATAAAATTCATGTGGATATATAGTGTTAGAGATATAAAATTTAAAGTGGAAAGAATATACAAAATTCATGTGGATATATAGTATTTAAATGAATAAAATTAATAAGGACAAAATTAGAATATGACGTGGATGCAAATACTATTTTTTTTTAAAATTTAAAATTTTAAACCAAATTAAATGTTATGTTCGAAGAGTATATTAAGCATTCTATATTAGTGCTACTGTGTAAAGGATTTTAAGAGGCCAATATGAGATCACCTTTTTTTCCTTTGCTTCATTGTAGTGAGAACCTATTCGGACAAAAATGAGCGTAACTCTCACGTTGAATGTGAACGACTATACTATGTGGGTTTTTAGCTTGTTTCTTGATTCTATTTTTTGTTCATTATGGTTTTGAGCAGGATAAGGGCTTAATCTGTAAAGCCAAGATCTAAGGCCTCTATGCGACAATTATTTGTATCCTCTGATGAAATGAGAACCCATAATTAATTTAATCAAAGTGATGGGTGCGTAATGTCGAACTAAACAATTTTTTTCCTTTGCACAGGATAGAAGAATGATCCTAAATCGCATGGCTAACATAATAAATATGTCATACATATAAATCGTTATATCTTTTTTAGACAGTGTATTTGCAAGCCTCGTTTGGTTTGAATTAAAAATCAATTAAAATTTCAAATCAAAGTCAATAATTAATTTTAACTACACATTTAACTTTTCAATCACACATCTTATTAACATTTATTAAAATCTATAAAAAAAATTTGATTTTAATCTCTACCAAATAGGGAATAAAATGGTCCCATGTCGACTTGTAGTGTGAATGAAGTCAACAATTATGACAGCTAACGGTCCATTATTTTATTAAAATGTCGATAAAAATTGCCATCAAACAGACGCTTATTTCTTTGTTCTATTTAGATCATTTAAAGCAACCTTAATTTGGTACCAACGCTCAGTACATCTATCGTATATGCAGTTGACAGCCGTTGTGTGTCTTTTCTTATCAATAGTCTCTCTCTTTTGTAATCTACTAGTTTTGGCCCATGCAATGCATGGGCTATCTTATTTTTGAGGTTATGTTAGCGTATATATAATAAATGAAATTAGGAAAATAAACTTTATTTAACAAAGTAAATTTACATATATGTTTGATAATTTTTTGACGCTTCATACTGAAATGTTACATTCAATGTAGAAAAAGATTTACAAATAGTCCATGTAATGAAGATGTAGCACTAAGGAACTAAAAGAAAATAATTTTAATACAAAGACACAATAATATATTTTCTAGGAACAGATAATCATGTAACATGTTATTGAATAAAAACTTAAAACTCAAAATCAAATGGATACATGAGTATCTGTTCCGATCGAAGAGAGAATAGTAGAGCTCTGTTGTGATGAACATTCCGATCTTACAATTTGGTTGTTATAACTGAAAAAATAAGCACACCAATAATTTTTACAGACACAACTAAACAAATCAATGATTGAAGTAGATTGGCTACATGAGTTACCATTACTCAACTTAGACAGAAATAGTAGTTAAATGAAGAATTAAGCTATTTGTACACCTTGTGGTGTACATAATGATTTACACTCCTCTCACATGGAGAGGGGCTCACGAATATTTTATTGTGTGTGGCCCCCCTCCATGTGAGGGAAGTGTAAGGCTGTGTGTACATGATTATGTACACATAGTAAATGAATTTAAAACATATAAAGACACATGAATAAAATAAATGTGCCCCAACCTTAGCTATTAAAATTCCACAAATTAATCAAGTTGTTTTGCCTATGTGAAGGATTTATTTTCAGGCTTTTTCCAGTAAGTTCAACTAAACTTCTGGAAACTCGTTTTCTGAGACCTCGGAAATTTGTTTGTAGACAAGTAGCAGTTGCTCGCGATCATGACACCAACTCTGTAGTTGCGCCAAGTTTTTGTGCCTTAGGCGTCCTATTGTGCTTATTTCCACCAAGTACTCCCTTTCACCTAATTTTCAAAAATTACCGAGTAATATGCTATTCAAACACTTGCGAATAAACATATAACAGATCATTCTAACATAATTAGACAAGTATACCTTGGGTCGAAGTTGCATTGATTTTTTTTTACAGCAATAGGTGAAGGATAATCAGAATTCGTGAAGACTCCTTTGTAAACACTTCCAAAGCCTCCAGCACCAAGTAAATTTTCTTTGCTGAGATTGCGCATTGCCTTTGAAAGCTCTTTGTAAGTGAACTTTTTTGGAGCATGTGTTGCAAGTTTCTCCGTGACATCCGGAGACACCATGTCTCCGGATGTCACGGAGACACCTAAGTAAGATGGCTGTATGAATGCAGCCAAATTATTTCAAGACAGAAATGAATCACAATGTTGTAGCAGAAACATACTACACAAATTTTAATCCAAGATAAACATTAACTAAATTGGTTATCTATTAAAAACCCAATGAGAAAAGTGCTAACCACACATATTAAGGCACCATCCAAAAAGAGATGCCCAAATTCCCACATTGTATAAGAGTCATAGAATTTTATAGCAATAAGCACAATTTTAAGAAGTTCATATACGGACTACCAAATATGAAACAAAACCCTAACTTTCAACCTTGATGAAGAACACAAAATATTGCAATCTCTCATTAAAGTAATGTCTGAAGGGTATATCTCTTCAGTTCACTTCACATTCAAAAATTGTTCATTTGGGTAAACATTATAATTAAAGATTAAAATATAATGATTAAACAATACAGTAAATCCACACATTCTGAACCAAGCCCACTGACTCCCCCCACCCAAACAATTTCACTCGTTCCATGAGGGCCATAGTCATTAATAATTGACAATAGTAAAGAAATTAAACTGGGCATCGCGATGAAATGCTTCAGATTTTGAGCCCAGTTTCATGGACGCCATGAATCAATACTTCTGTTCCTCAATTCTTGAAGAACATGAAGGAGGAAATAGCACTGAGGAGGAAAAATTGATACAAAAAGAAAATTGGATCAGTAAAAATAAAAATGTGTGATTTTGGAGGTGGGTTGGTACCAAAACTGATGCAAATGGAAGGGCTTAACAACGTGTACAACAGAAGTAGTGACAATTCCTTGGTCCCCTGATTAGCTCTCTAATTTTGACAAAAATGGAGTTTCCTCTAAACCCTGAATCACCATAAAGAATCAATCTTTTTCCAATAATTTAACTCGGAAGCCAAACAAGAAGTTCCTAGTAGATTCTTGAACAAAAATTATGACTGCTTGAGAAAATAAGAATTACCTTGCAGCTGGTTTTGGATTTGAGCCCAGGAACGGTTAAATTGAAATTTGGGGATTGCTTAAGCATAAGAATACACATTGCTGTGAGAGTAGCAGCCATTATAAGTTTCCCTACTATATTGTTCTTCTTCTTCGGGTCTGCACAATCCAATAATTGAAAACAAACTTTTTTTATTTATCGTTACGTAACTAACAGGTGGGAGCAGCTCAACAAGGCAATTGCCAGAGCCAATTCTCAAGACAGGAAATTGCAACTGATTGTCATTCTAACAATTTAAGAAAATGTCCATCAGGGAACAAATCTTAAATTGAACCAACCAAACAGAAAGAAAGGGTGCTGACCTCAATACAAAAAGTTCTTTGAGTGCTTCAAAGGCAGCCAAAGCATGGCGTTTACCAACTTTTGATGTCACCATTCCTGCATGTCATTTTATTCAAAACTTTGTGTTATAAAACACCAATTTGATGTTAGAAATTAACAGGACGACTAAACATAAGTAACAATCAGCTACTATGAGTTTGTAATTTGTCAGTTGGGGCATAAGATGTTTGATACACATTCAGTTTCTACCATTGCAGTACCCAGTGAACTTACAGTCAAAAGTAATCTCCTACATTGCTAGTTTCTTCCATCATGTTATTCTCTTGAACAGGTTTAAAAGAAGAGGAAAAAAGCGACGAATTACTATAGCGGAACGCCTTTGATTAATTTGTTTACTAAGATTTTGAGGTTTTAATTTCTTGTTAGGGCAAACTGGAAAAATATGAATCAGAAATCTAACCAAGTAACTTTTGTGTGAAGGTAAAATAAAGGTGATCTTATTCAGCTTCTTCCTCTCACTCTGATTTAAATAAAACGAACACATCAATCAAGAAGCAATACCAATAAATAGAACCCATAAAAATTAAAGAAACATACCTTAGATAAGAATTGAGATGGTATAGCTGGAGTTATGCAATCCAAGAAGCATTCAAGGTTTGTTTGGGTTGAATTCTTGTCAGGTGACTGTCATTTCATCATATATGCACATTGCTTCATCTGGTAATTCATTGTTCCCTGATGAGGTATCCAAAGGTATGCTGATAAAAAGAACTTGTTCTCTTTTCAAATCCACCCACACCACTCTTGCTTCATTGACCTCTGTTTCTTGCAAGCATCGTAAGCATGCTATGCAAATAAAATAGTCAAGAGCTGCATGCTATGCAAATAAAATAGTCAAGAGCTGCATGCTATGCAAAGGCAGAAACTTATTATTGGCATCAGTTAAGAGTTCTATCCAAGATTATATGCATTGCCATGCTGATCTGGAGGTCTAATCAAGATTTGACCCGATATAGTCAATTCATATTTAACTTCCATAACATTTTATTAGGCCTCTCCCACTTGGTATTAGGATTTGAAGCTTCTCAAAGAAATAGGTAACAGCGTCTAACTCCCAGTCACGTACAAAACCTTCTAACACACAGGTTCCCATGCAAGCACAAAAGGGGGAAGTCAGAATTGGTGTCACCATATGCAACTTTAACGGTGCACAGTAGCGTTTCCTAACAAGAAAAATGTGCATTCAAATAAAATAGGCATGCGGTGGGGATGATAACTCCCAAAATTCTTCTAATTTTAATTCAAATAAAATTTCAAATGGAGGAAATCCAAAGATATATATGGCTAGGTACATCTCAACAACCCGACTTCTTATATCCAATTACCTTTTAGGAGTACATTTCGACTTTGTTGGAAAATCCAAATCATCATCTTTCCTCAAGTTAAATGCAATGTCTGAGTTGAATATACTATTGAATATCTTCATTGCTCCTCCATATGGTGTTGTAACATGAATACTGAAAGTAGCTCAAAGCAAGCAGCTAAAATAAAAAGGAAACAAATGGGTAAATGCAAACAGGACAACCATGAACTAAAAATATAACATTCCAAACAAGGAAACAAGGGCACAAATGACTAAAGAAACCAAGATATTACCCTTAGCCCTCAATAATTGAAAATTAAAGATTGGTGGTATTTGGGGGACGAAAAAAATAACAGAGGAACACATATTTTTATGATTGTCGTTTAAAACTGTAGTTCTCAATTCAGCCATGGTAAGAACAATAGAAAGCCATACGAACTACAAAATAGACAAATTGCAATGTCAATGTATATATTGCAATTATTACTTTAATACATTTTCTCTTGCTTGCTCTGAAAATTCGAATTGAAATGATTTTTCAAAGTTACAATAACAAAATTTCCTCCATTTTCAAGTTGTCATTCTATAAATTATAAAAAATAAAAAATAAGCATATTCAACATAGTCCTCAGATCCGAATTTTTTTCAATCAAATCAAAACATTGTAATCTTCAGTAACAACAAATCGTGTTATATTTTTTTTCCCCACTATCAAAGCAAGTTTCAAATAATTCAATATGACAATTGAAGAGCAATAAGAATTCAGTTTATCTTTATGTACCTATTTAAACAACCTACTTTGTCTAATGTGTAAAGGTCTCATTCATCTACGATGTAATCAAGATACAGCTCAACTAATTTGCTTCACCAGATGATTTAAATTTAATTATCAGATATAGATGTCTAACCATGAAATGCTTCCTTGCTGGGAAAAGAAACACACTCCAGCATTCTGTCATCATCCACCATCTGAATTTCTAAAGATAAATTATAATAGCAAGTTAGGTGAGCGCAATTTGTATCGCATTGTTAGATTAAAAATTTGACTACTTCGACAATCAATTTGTTTAAACATAAACCATTGTGTCAGCTGAGAATAATAGGCCATGCCTTGAAGATAAATGAGATTAATACATTTGAAATCTAGTAATGGCATCAAATGAAAAGTAAAAAATGAAACGCAAAATAATCTTAAATTTGTGGACCATCACTGGAAGGGAATTATAAATTATGTTGAACTCAGAGACGTTCTATATTATATAAATGGAGTAAGATGCATGCATGTACCCCTAGATTCTTAAAAACTCCCGGAAGATGTTCAACCCCAATGTATGTGCAGTTGTGCACCACATATACAAACAAATGATCCATAGCAGTTTGGGGTTACATCACAAGCAAAATTATAAAACCCACCTGGGAAAGCTTCTTCCATCAACGGCACCCTTCCAACAGAGGTGGTCTTTGAATCAGTAAACTGCACCAAAGCTTGAGAAATAGAAGAAACGGTAGTGAGGTCAAATTTTGTAGGAATTAGAGTCCTTAAAGCAGCAAGAAAACAAAACAAAAACCCAAAAGTAGATATACGTGTTCTCAAAAAGTGTAACGACGAAATAACGAAAATTGATGCTAACATGCAATTGAAGTATAAATCGAAGAATCTAAAAATTTCGGCAATGGAAGCACCATGTCAGCAAAAAAGGTGGTCCAATGGGAACAGTTTTTACATATCATTTTATTAACATAAGATGAAGACATTGTTGCAGGCACAGGCATGGGTTCCGAACACTGGACAAAGATTTACCACTTGAACGCAACTTTGGGGTTGGCTGGAATAAGCTTGACAGGTACTTTACCTGAAAGGTAGAGAAACAGGGGGTGGAAACATTTGCAGTTTGACTTCTACAAATATAAGTTCTGAAAATATAGATATGCTGCTAATGAAATGAAAACGTTATTTTCTTACTTGGGATGCGGTTAACTCTGTCTTGTATTTGCGTATCCTTTCATTATACTTATCTTTGATTGCTTTCTTAAACATATTCTCAGGTAGTAGAAGGCAGTCCCTGTGAACAGTGAGGCGGATTTGTAGAATGACAAATCATTATTATAGAAATATCATCGAGTTAAGGATGAACACAAAACAAAGATGGGGTATCTAAAGAGAGCAACCTGGGCAGGGAAAGCTCCCCATATGCAGCCAGTTCAAGTTTCATGCCACCAGCAGAAGATGCTTCATAGATTCTACAGTACGACAAATTTGCAAAACCACAATTCCTTATTACCGAGAAAGTACAATTCTCCAATAGGCTCATAAATTTTACATTAGGATAAATATGCTTTCATGAACTAAACCAAGTAACAAATGATGATCCACATAACGAATACACACCTTATCTGTCCATTCAGCTCAAGCATTTCCCCAATCAATCCATATATGTTCGAAACAAAAAAAAAATACATTTAAAGAAAAAAGTTCAATTATTAAATCTCAAATTTCAAGAAATCAATTTCCTTTAACTGAAAATAAATTGAAAATCTGTACCTCGCAGAATTTTCATCACTCCAATCCCTTCTCGAAGTTTCGATCCAATCTCAATTACCCATTTTAACTCCGAATCAATGGCATCAATCCCAGATAAATGGGACTTATTATACAGTGTGAAGATTTCAAAATGCAACTGCGCTGCCTTAGGAAGATCCCATTTTTCAGGGTCGGGTTGGGAAGTAACAAGATTCTGAAGCTTCTAAACCAGTCGAAGAATACGAATGGTAGACTGAATAAGGACAGAGGTAGAGTGTAAATTATTGAGCTGGAGAGTCTGTGCAGCGATCACGCAGTGGGGATCGAAGAGCTCAGAGAGGGCTTGGCGGAGGGACGACTTGAGAGACGATAGCGAGGAGCGTTGAGAGAAAATGCTGAAAGAGTACCTGGTTAACGGAGCTGAGATTTCATGGAGGATTTCTAGAGAGAAGAAAAAAATGAAATGAAATGCTTTTCTGTGACAGCTCAATAAACAAATCGGAAAAAATTGTAGATATCGAAATCATACCTGTCCTGATTTCACAGGTCCAGACACCACCGCCATCACGGAGGTCAGCACCATAATGAAGTCCATGTTCTCCATCAATATCACCACCACCGAAGCTGGCACCGCCCTTCACCTCTCTCCCCGACTCTGTTACCTTCTATACCACACCCACGAACTTCTGTTTCTCGACCATAATCATCGATTGAATTTACAGGAAGTTTTCTTTCGCCTCTTTTCTATCGAGAGAGATTTTCTATGGAGCGGACGAGATAGAAATTTATGGTAAGAAGATATTTTGTATCGATATGTAAAAGACCATTAAGCCCTCAATTTGGGAATTAATTAAAGTGGTAATTACACGAAACCATACTTTAAGTTTTTAAATTTCTAGCCCCCGTTTGGTAGGCATTATTTCACAAGAATGTATTAAATGTGTCAACTCATGAACAGTGGATGGTACCAGCAAATGTCAGGTCTTTGAAATGCCATCCATAATTTCCGAGTTTGCCCTCCTTCCCTATTGAGATTTAAATGCCACTGTTTTCTGTTGGAACGTGCAATTAAAAAAAATGGACGTGGGAAACTCGTATTTTTCAGTTACTATAATTCCTTTCACTTCATTTTTCATAGTAATTATCACAAAATGTGATAATTTTTTTTTACCCATCATAAATACAATCTCATCCAACGCGAGGAAAAAAAAATTGACGTGGATTACAAAAAAAAAAAAAAAAACCCCCATTTCATAATTGTCGTGGATTACAATTTAATGGTCGGACTTTATTTTCATCAAAACCATGATGATGACATAATTATGTGATGTTGCACTCGATTTTCACACAACGGATTGAAAAAAAAGAAAACAACGAAATGATTTTATTGTTGCTGTGCCATATAATCGCGAAACCTGTCCCACTCACTTCGATGCATTTCCGGAGCGTGAATTTCCGCATGCATTTCATCTTCAGCGGTTGGTAGATCCACCTCGAACGCATCCTCATCCGTTTCAGCTGTTCTGAACGCCGGATCCATGACACCAGAACGACGTAGAAAATTATGAATACCCATTGTCGCAACAACGGCAGTCTGAGTGCGAAACGAATAGCTGGGCATTCGATCCAGGATTTGCCATCTTTCCTTCCAAACACCAAACGCACGTTCGATTACGTTCCTGCACGATGAGTGTTTGTAGTTAAACCGCTCACGAGCATTTCGAAAACGACGACGACGACCTGTTCCATCGTCGCGAAACGCTTGAAAATGGTACAAGATATCCGATCCTTTGTAAGGTGCCATATATCCCGGTCGATGTGCAAACCCCGAGTCTACCAAATAATACTTTCCCGGTGCTGGTTCTGGGAAACTAATTTCCGGACTATGTATTGCGCGCGCCAATATACGAGCATCGTGCGTATTCCCCGTAAAGCCAGCAAGCACGAAAGTGAAGCACAAATTAAAGTCACAAATCGCCAACACATTTTGTGTTGGCACTCCTTTTCGGCCAATGAAGTTCACCCGCTCGTGACGCGGAAGCACAGCTTTGACATGCGTTCCATCTATCGCACCTATGCAATTTTCGAACAATGGATGCTTATTTGGATCTGGCCTGTGGAGATCTGCACCGTCGTTGTAGTTCGGACGAGGCTGTATGAGCCGAGCAGATAACGAAACGACCGCACGAAGAACCTCCTTGAAGTACTGACATATTGTTTGCAACGAATGATTGAAAATTGTATTCACCTGCCGGTAACCCTTTCCATGCGCTAATATGCACAGGAACATACCGACTTTCTCATATATATCGACGCGCTGGCTACTGCATAGGCCGTAATCGTCCCTCAAGGTATGAGCAAACTGTCGTAGTTGCGGTGGGTACATTCGGAACTCCTGGTAGCACAGTTGTGCGTTCTCCTCCATCGCTTCCTTCATAAACATATGACCGTTCCTAGCGAAAGGAAATCGTCGGATGCGACGTTGTTGTTTGCGATAGTAGTGTGGCGCGTCGCTGCCTGCCAGTCGACAATACGTCATCCATTTGATGACGTTATTTGTGAGTTGGCAAATGAACTCTTCATCATCGACGTCTTCATCGTCTTCCGAAAGCGCCAGAATATCACAGTTAAAAGAAAACTCGTCCATTATATGTCAAAATAATTTTGCCCAAAATATTTGTAGGATATTGAAGCCTTCTCTGGAAGGAATGAAATGTTACTATAATAGCAAACATCCAACGTATATTTTTATATACGAAAAATTTGGACTGTTGGCTCGTGAAACTAATTTGTAATGCATCATGGAATCTGTCAGTACCGCACAAATTTTAATGAAGCATAATTGTAAGAGAATTCACGTGAACACATTGTACATAATAGCAATAGTACAAATCAAGGCCCATTTTACGAACATAAACTACATATCATAGAAAGCACATGACACATTCTGCACATGTCAAATAGTACATAACAAGGCCCACAGTACGAACATAAACTACATATCATAGAACGACGTAATAGACAAAAAGAAAAAAAATAAACAAACAAACATGAAAATACTAATAAAGACGTACAGTGCATCTCTTATATCCCTACGGATGGGACTTGTTGTCCCTATTGAATTGCCACTCAATCCACTCATATTTCTCATCGGCGTCGGCGAAAACGGCGAGCATGTCCCGAAAGCGCTTCTGGGCTAGAAGGGTACAAGCGAAGAAGTATAGGGGCGTGCGTCGTTTCAGCCTTTCTGCGGCCAACAACTCTTCCACGCATGCCACACCTGCGTTCTTATCTGGGTTCAAGTATGTCTTTATCTGGGCGGCCACTTCCTCGGCCGCACTGTTTGCCCGATCAACAGAGTAGGACAAATCCTTCGCAGAAATTTTCTTCTTTTTCCCTTTTCGTGAACTCGAGCCCGACTTCCTCTTCTCGCCGCTACGAGGTCCACACAAATTACCATCAGATGTACAGTGCCCCTCGGCAAACTCGTCACTAGACCCAGTGCTCTCCCCATCCACGGGGATCGCATCCCTCAGGTCCTCCGCTACACTGTCTTCGAACAAACCGAAGCCCGTACTACACAACTTCGTGGGGGTTACTGCGTACCTATCCCCGTCGTAGCTATATCCGAAAAGCTGTTGATATTTGAAGTAGATATCACTGATATCTTTATCATTGAAATCCTTGTAATCTTTGTTTTCCTGCAGCCACAGAAATACCCCAATTTATTCAAGCACAAATAACTTATACAGCGAGGGGGCCAAATGTACCTTTATTTTCCTGTTCCACCATTCCTCGGATGCCACTATACGGCCATTGGATGGGTTGTACTCAACCCCGGTATAAGACAGTAGTTCGGAAAGCCTTTTGTGCTCCCGACGCATTGCATCCCAGTGGTTACGAAGTTGAACTTTGGTCCAATTGTGGCCGGATATGGAGTTGAACAAGGTGACGACACGATCCCAGCCAAATTTCGTGAAACACTTGCCATGTCGATGCCCTTCGGCGATCGCAGTTTCACAGGCGGCTATGAAACAGCGTTTCTCGGCTTCTCGCCATTTCGCATATTTTTTGGACGCTTCACCAGTGGATGAATCGGTAACTGGAACGGACGAACCAGCCTGGTCGTAGTTCGCTGACTGCAGGGAGATTTAGATCAACCACAGGAAGAACAGGAAACCGAAAACGAAAAGAAATCAGGTGTGCCCATCAAAGGAATACCTGTGAATTGAATGGGAACATGGCTATGGAATGCTGATGTTGGTTGAAATCTCGTCCCCTTCAATTGGAACGTGTGAAACCAGCCTGTTCTTCGTCGAAGTCTCGTCCCCTGCAGCAAGTGAACACTCTTCAAATGCAACTACCAATTGATTTTTATGAGGAGAAGGCAAAATTTCAGGTGGCAACAACCAAATGAACCACTGTTATTAACAGTCAGGGTAATGCAATAACGGATCCAAAGTATCGACTGACACAAGAAATGCATTTCTGGACATCGATTGTTTTGTGAAAAAGGGGAAAATTGAGTATTCTGATAAATTTGGCAACAAGCGTTGGAACGCTCTACAGTTATGGTCATGCAGAGAATCATCAATTTCATCTAGTTACATGAATCAAAGTGCTGAAACGAATTAACCGGAACATGTATTATCATCAATTACACAAATTTCATCTACTGAACTACGAGCTGCAGGACCGTTTAGAAATATCCGATCTTCTCAAAAACGAAGGAATACTTGCCTGAAAATGCTATGACTCCGACGGATCTGCAGCAGACCGAAAGGGAGAACCTGATCTTCACACCGTGAGCAAAGCGACAGCTACTCGTGATCTTCGCTGCTGGTTATTCGAAACAAAATTAAGACGGCGGGGTCGCAAGGTAGTGCTGAGTAATTTTTCAGAAATACCTGGTGCACTTGAGAAGCTTGTCCCTGCGTTGTAGTGTATTAATTCTGCACTTGAGAAGCTTGGCCCCTTTTTTCTTCTGCACCGTCGTTGTGTGGAGGAAGATGGTAGATGAGAAGGGTAGATGAGGAAAAGGGAGAGGATAGAATGGGCAATTACTGTTGGTAACGGGTGAAAGTGGAGTAAATGACCTGCAAACTGTCAGTCGTCACTGTTGCTAACGGGTAAAATTTTTCTACAATTTGGGAAATAAAGTGCACCAAACAGGGACCTAAAATCAGATTGGAAGTTTAAAATTACCAAAATCAGAAATTTTGGTATATTAATTATATTAAAAAATAATAACTGTTTCCTTATTTTACGTCTTTGAATAAATGGAAACCCTAATCAATTTCACTTTAATTTCCCCCATCCTTCTCTCTTCTCTTTCTTCTCACTCTCTCTACCTTCTCTCATCTCCGCCACTCTTTTTCCTCCACTCTCCAGACTCGTCGCTATCTGTCTGAAGTCAGCCTCCACGAGACCGGGTGTGAACGGCACATCGTAGCTATCCACGGTGTGAACGGTGCTGCACTCAGGTCGCGCTGCAACAGTTGTTGCTGTGCAATGAGGGCCACCACTGCGGCGGTGAATGATGGGGGATTTGGGGAAATTTTGGCTGCAGTCTGGTGTCTGAGTTTTTGTTGGTTGTGATATGGGGAAAATTTGGTCGCGACGGAGTCGCGGTTGGGTTGTGGTGGTAGTGGTGCCCATGGTGGTGGTGTTTGGGCGGCTGTGATTTTGTTGGATCCAACTTTGGTGGAGGTTATGTTGGATATGGTGGTGGCTATGGTGGTGGTAGTGGATCTTGGTGGTGGTGTTGGTTTTGGTCTATGCGCCATGTCCAGATCGCAGCTCCACAATCTGTGGGTTTTGGGGTGTGTTTTTAGTTGGTGGTGGATGGGGGCTGTGGTGGTGGTGGTGCTCATGGTGGTGGATGGGGGCTATGATGGTTGTGGTGTATGTGACCAACTATTTAGATTAACTGTGACCTTAAAAATTGGACAATTTGTGATTAAAAATTAACTAATAAATTTGAAAATATGTGATTAAACAAACAATCATGCGTTGTGACTTGTGACCTGGCCTGTGACTTGATTTATGACTTGTGACCTGGCATGTGACTTGATTTGTGACTTGTGACCTGGGCTGTGACTCTTGACTTGTGACCTGAGCTGTGACTTGTGACATAGGCTGTGACTTGTGACTTTGTGACCTGGGTTGTGACCGTAAAAAAAAATGTTAACCGTACAAAAAAATATAGCGGGGAATGATCGCCTGAATAATCGCCGGAACGGTCGCAGGAATCGGAGTAGTCGTCAGAACGGTGATGGGTTAATTATATTATATTATTTGTGATGGGTTAATTATATTATATTATAATTAAATATTTAATAATAAATTAATTTAATAATTTATTATTTCATAAATAAAAATTTAAAAAAATTAAAAAAATCTGATTTTGGTAACTTTAAACTTGTGTTCTTATTTTTGAAATAGACTAAACTTATACTCTTGAATATGTAATATTCCCATAATTAAAATAGGAAATAGGATTGAGAGGTCAAATAGGGAAAACAAAAATGCTTCATATATGAACAGTAGACTGCGGATTGACACTTTTAATAAAGTAGGAGATATAAATCCGAATATTTACTAAAAATATTTTTTTTAATGTACTGAAAATATTTATAACTCTTCACATTAACCTTCTTTATAAGTTTATAGTATTTGAGGTTGCATTAATTTTCCGGATTCGGACGTTTATTTTGCTTTTGTCCTGCCTAATAACGGATTCCAATCTCACTTGGGTAAATCCCTGTACAATCAAAAGCATTCATCTTCAATTTTTTTCAATGTCTAAGAAAATGAAAACAAAATTTTCCATGTCTTAATTATTTTAAAATTTGTAGCAAACATGACTTAATCCAAATTTGTAGATTGATAGTGCAACTATAAAGAAACTTAAGGATTAACTTAAGACCAATTTGCTAGCAGAGCAATAGGCTAGGATCAGTAGTAGAATTACTAACAAAGAGTGTAATTGTAGTACATCAAAGTATGTTCAAGTAGGGATGTCAATTTAGCTCCTCGTCTCGAGCGACCCATGGCTCGGTTAGACAAAGGCCCGAGCCGGCTTGGCTCGGGCACAATAGAACTGAGCCGAGGATCGGGCCGAGCCCAATTTTAGGACGTAGGCTCGAGCCCGAGCCCTCCCGTGTGGCTTGTCGAGCCACACTTGTCGACTCATATCATGGGCCATTTTCGGCCCGTGATTAGCCGAGCCTTTAAAAAAATTAAAAAGCTAGCTGCCTACTTTTGCACAGGCAGCTTGCAAGCAATAGTTGTCTGTGTTTAGCAGGCAGCAGTACACGCTGCCTGTTATTATAAAAAAATGGAACAGTAAGCTGGCTCGGCGGGTCAACCCTAAATTTTTTGGCCAAGTAAAAGCCCGAATCATTTTTAATTGAGTCGAACCCGAGCCTCGAGTTTCGACTCGTGAGCCGGCTCGGATCGTGACATCCCTATTGTTCAAGGGACCCTTTATTATAAAAAGTATCTTATGCATTGTAGAGAGTATCTATAAATTTAGAGACAAAAAAATTTTATGCATTCCAACAATGCTTTCTATTTTAACTTTTTCATTTTGCTTTTCTCAAAAAATATTTATTGATTTATCTTCATATTTTATTTAACATAATTTTTATATGTCAGCGATCAATCAATTTAAACGTAATTTTAATAATTTAAAAAGTAAAGTACTGAAATATATGACTTATTAAGCCCGTGTTTGGTTGCCATTTTTTTTAGAAAAATATTATTTTGAATAATAAATTTTTAGAGAATGTGTGGTTAAAATGTAAGAAAAAATTTTTGAATTTACGTATAGAATATGTTATTGTAGGAATACATGATTGAGATTGAATACGTGAAAAAAAAAATGCAGGGCTAAATGCAATCCTTATATATTTAGCAACGACGGAATCAGGGGTGAAAAATAAAATAATGAAGAACACGTGCCTAGATTTTTCTTCCTTTTTCCAGTCGCGTAGTTTGCACGCGCATAAATATCATCACGGTATATATAAACACACAAAATTGACAAGTTAATTGTTTCATTGACCACTGAACTTTACCCATCGTCACGGACTACCCATTGAACTTTACAGTGCTTCCAAATACCCATTGAACTCATCTCCGTTTTACCTAAATGGCCACTGAATGGATTTCGTCCGTGAAGAACCTGACGTGGAAGACGGAATGCTGAGTTGGCTGTTAAAAATGGTAACCTACAAGACATGTGGGCAAAAAATCTCCCAAACAGCTCCTTACCTAGAGTGAGCAAATGAACTCGTTAATGAGATGGCCAAAATTCGAGTTCTCATTCATCCTGAAAATGGTAGCCCTAGCCCCCAAATACAATCCAATCAAAAAGTCAACTACTCCAACTTCAAAATTTCTGCCAATGGACTTGAAATCCGGAAACCGCAATCCCCAAATCGATTTCGAACTGAAAAGGAAATCAATTTTTGCGGTTTCCGGCATCCCCAGTAAGCTGTTACGAACACAGATTTCGATTTGCTAGGTTTAGGGAAGGTTGGCAGAGCAAGCTTGCACATGGATGATGAAGAAAGTGAAGGTAATTTTTTCACAATGTTGTTTCTCTTGTGTCGTACTGTGAAGGCGTGCGTAATGTGAAGGCGTGCTATTTGGCATTACAAATAGCAGCAGTTTGAGGAAATCAAATGGCAAAAAGAAAACTCCCACTTCTCCATTAACATCAATCGTGACTTAAGAATGATTTCTTACATTCCACTTGTTAAACTTTATATTCTTCAAATCCAATGGCAATGGTGTTAATTTTTGTATTTTGAGCGACACTGAGTTTTTTTCGTTTGAAGGTTTCAATTCTGATTGCAGCTATTTGATTTTGTGACAGGTTATGTTGAGGATCCAAATTTCATAGATTCTGATAATGACGTTGCATCTGATGACGATGATGTATTGTACGACAGAAATGTGACAAATGGAATTGAAGCGGGGTTGGATGGATGTGATAGGGGAGTGGAGGATGAACCGACAAAGGGTATTGATATTAAAGTAGATGATTTGGAATATCCTTCGTCAGAAGAGCTATTGTCAATTTTCTGAATTTTCTGACGAAGAGAGTGGTTATTGATTTTCTGAATTTTCTTTCGATTCAGGAATGAAGAATCCACATTTTGAGGTCGGACAATTATTTACTTCTGTAATTGAGTTCCGAGAGGTAGTAAGGACATATGGTGCAATGTATGGATATAATGTGAAGTTTAAGGTAAATGAAGATAGAAGAGTTCAAGGGGCTTGCAAACTCGGGTGTACATGGAGGATATGGGCATTTGCATTTGATGCTTCTAAGAGACTACAGGTGAAATCCTACACAGCGGAGCATGTTCACGAAAATATGTTTCGAGTTTGAATCACCGCAAGTGTACGGTTCGTTGACAAGTAATAAAGTGGAAATTGTAAAATTTCGAGTATCGTTCCCACTAGGATTGGTCTAACCTAATTTCTATGATTGTAACCTTAACCGAAACTATAAACTCAAAGTGATAGTTTTTATGATTTTACTATGAAATTGTACTAACATGTAAATTAAACTTAAGTTGCGAAGTAATTGTAAAACAATGATTGAATGCAAAGTTTGAGAAAATTAATATATGGAAAAACGCACTAGGATCCCGAATCACCAAGCAAAGTTTACTCTTAACCCCTATTTCACAATTTGACAACATGATGAATCGTTTGAAGAATCAATGTTTCTAACCTATCCAACAATCTCTTTCGAGTAAAGTTGAACCTATCCTAATATACCATTTGACTATATTTCTATGACAAATGCAATATATAAGAATGCATGTAGTTTTGTAAATACTTAGAGATTCACGTAATGCATATCGGTATATTTCTATCCTTTATGAACAAAACGACGATTTACACCTTGTTGAATTTATTTCCCTTCTTTCGAATGCATGAAATAAATCACCTAAACTCACACAATTATAAATGCGACTCTAATCACGGAGACAATAAGCGTATGTAAACCATTCAAAACCATCAAAGTGCTTGAATATCAAATTGCAAAATAGAATTAAAGAGTTCACAATGCTAGGTTCATCGTTCACCTAGTACATGAAAAGTCTAGCCTAGCATAATGAAATTAAAGCAATAATAAAAATGATAGAATGAAAACATCACCAAAAATTGGAGTTTTAGATCTTGAATCTTGATGTAAAAACCCTTGTTCTAGCCTTCGATCTTGCTCAAAAATGTCGTTTTTCTCTCTAGAAAGGCGTAACCCTAATTACGGAGCGTCCCTCGTATTATATAGGAGTCCTAGATATTCTTTCCAAAGGAGTTCGAACCGAGATAAGGAAACCCGGAATTTCTCCCGATTTTCCTTCTATGCGACCGCATGAAGGATTCTATCTTGACGGCCGCATAGAACAATCATGTGGCCCTACGAAATTCTCCCGGATGCTTGCATGCGACCGCAAGCTTTTAACACTATGCGACCGCATAGTGTTAACCTTTTCCAAAATGTGGCATTTTAGTCCTCCGACTTTGTTCTCTCCGTTTCATGCCTCTTTTTCCCGGTTTCTTCTTTCCAACGCATTATCAATTACTCAATTGAATCTTCTCATCTTTGTGTCTTCAATTCTTTCTATTAGTCATCTTTTGAGTATTTGCAATTAAGTCCTTGAATTTTGATTTTTCTTCATTTTGGTCCTTTTCCTCTATTTTTCTTCCACTTTCACCGCATTCGCCAATCATGACCTGCAAACACAATTTATAACAAATTAAGCTATGTTTCACGCATAAAACGACGAATATCCAAGTTTAAGAACTGATATAAACGTGCAAAATACACCCTTATCAACTCCCCCAAACTTGAATCATTGTTTGTCCTCAAACTACATAACTTATTTCCAGTGAAACATGGTTCAACAATTTGCCATATCTCAGGATCGGAGCTTAGTATAGAACACATGAACAGTTACAACCGTGCAAAATCATATCAACCTCCACATGTTACATGAAAAACTCGATGTGTGTGTGTGTGTAAACTCATACCCACATATTAGCATCATGATTGACTCATGCTCAAGAACCCCGGTGGTCAATTTTCGCTTTCATCGCTAACAAAGGAACACTCTTCCCCAAACTTATTCTTTTCACTCAAGTATCCACAGGGGTAGTTCCTAGGTTGAACTCATCTATCGTTATTCCTCTCCCTCTCTTAGTTAGGATGTATCACCTTTGTCACAAGTTCACACTTTAAAGAGTAGAGGTTCTCCCATATTTTATTCCTTCAACCTTTGAGGCTAAACTCAGTTATTTGGTCCGTATCAGAGATATAGTTTCATCAACTGGATGCTTGGGCTGATCAATGATTCCTCTACGCATGAGTACATGTGTTATTTGAATTTTTTTTTTTTTTTTTCGTGACGCCTTTCATTTGCTTTCTATATAACCCCTGTAACGAGCTTTAGGCCGATAACTCCCAAGTCAGATGACCATAGGGCACCAGATTTTAAACCCTTTCAAGCTTAATCACTCGAGTTATATAGGCTCGAACAGGTGTCTTTATTGATTCAATTATCAGTGCAATGCCCCTATTCTTTTTAGTCATCCAGTCTCCAAAACTAATCCCTAACTTGGAACTTTTCACCTTGTGTTCGTCTCATTGGTCTCCAGAAAATCCACACAACTTAGCAAGCACGGAACCCCTACTCATCTTAGTGCTCTCTTGTAAAAGTTTAATGACGTCTAAACCATTCTAACATTGGGTACGGTGTAGCACATAAGAGGTTTTTTGGGTTTAAGCATTATGTTCACCTATTTCTAAATCATGAGTCATATCGTCAACTGATTCCATAAGCATGAGTATCGTGTGCAGAGTAAATCAAGTTTCTCATGAACATATGTTGAATAATTCAACGAAGCACAATTTTCACCAGTCATGGTTCATACATTGTCCCATATTGTCATCACAGCAGGCAGAATTGTCGAACCCACACAAGCACACAGAAGTGCGTAAAATGGGAAATTTTTTTTTTATATTTTTTTTATATTTTTATATTTTTATATTTTATATTTTTTTTTCTTTTTTTTTTTTTAACACACAATCAAACAAAATGCAGAAAACCATAGACAACAACGAAAATGCAGTAAATAATAGACTCCACCCCCAAACTTAAAAGACACAGTGTCCTCAATGTGGGAAGAAGATGAACAAACACACAATCAAACGAAAATAAATGCATAAATCCAGATATGAATGCACACAAAGAAAGAAAGTGGAGTTCAGAGTGCTCCCCTAATCAGTGCGGTGATGGAGGTGGAAAAAATTGTGCAGAAGTGTCGCCAGCGGCAGGAGGAGGTAGGCGGTCAAGTATATCTCATGAGCTCTAATGGCGGCTGGTAGGTCGGCTCGGTCTTAACTCCCTAACATGAGTCTCGATAGCACCCAAAGCGATCCCGGGATTCATTAGTGCGCAAGAATACCATCAACGCGGCCCACATGGTGGTTCGGCCGCCCATTCCATAACCTCCAACCTCGCGTCCCGTAGCGAAAGCATCCCGGCGACGGCTCGGCGAGGTCCACGGCCGTGATCACATCATCTCGAATGGTCCCCAAAGTGGTACTCACCGCACCCACAGTGTGCAAGCCCCTCGATGTCCCTGCCGGATGCGATCATCGTTGCGAACATCTCAAAGCCGGTACGTGTCGATCTCTCCAATGGTGCACAGGGTGGCGGTGCCTCACCTCGACATCGATCATGGGCGCCATTCTTGTCTATGGCGAAACTCGTTCTGGGCTGCTCTATGTTTTGCCCGAGCACGATCTTGGGATTCCAAGGTGGTCAACTTAATGAAAGGGCCGCTCGCTCGGAAGGCTTCCACGACGGGATTGTGGACAGCCGGCTTTGTTGACAAATACCACGATGAGGCTCGGGAAAATGAGGGATCGATGGCGATCGAGCGAGAGATCCGTGAGTGAATCGATCGTAGATGAATGAAGCTAAGTCAATTTTGTGCCCCGCACTTTTAAATGATAAAGCAGAACCATTGTGGGATCCGTGAAAGTAGTACGATGAGTGGTGGGCTCCACATTGTGGCAAAGAAATAGCCACGAGAATGCGATTGACGGAGTAAGCTCAATTTGCTTCCAGGATGGGGTCGGTGTAATGGCCATGCATTCGCACGGCCCGGAAGAACCTCGACAATAGTTTCCCAATGGAAATCACCAGGAATAGGAGTGATGTCTGCCCAAGTGAGTCCATAGAAGTCCTGGATGACCTCCGGGGTGAACATGATCCAACGATCTCTTACCCAAGTCTGATGCAGATGCTCTGCACCGGGAGTGTCGATGTCCAAGTTGAAATTAGCATAAAATTCCCGGACCAAGCCCTCATAGACGGGGTGTGGCCGATCAACAACTTTTTCCCAACCACAATCTTTGAACAAGGTAGTCAACTCAAACGGAAATCGATTAGACTTAATAGGCCGTTCGACGTGAGCCCCAATGGCTGACAATCTCAGAATATCTCGTGCGATTCTCTGGCGTGAGGAACCGACGAATCCCCCCGTCAAGTACCCTAGTGCGAGCGGTGCCCGAAGTACTTGCTACCTTTTCCTTGCCTTTGGAAGTACGTTTTGGTGGCATCCTGGAACACAAAATCAGGAAATGAGTAAGGCAAAAGTGGAGAATGAAAAACATAAGAGGTAAACATAGATGGTAGCACGTGCATGGTGCATAAAAATGGATCGAACAGGTGCAAATGAAATAGGTGGAAATGTGATCGACGGGGCAACTTCGTCCCCGTGACACCGGCATGAAAACTTGAAGTTTGTCAGAAGCGCAACATCCGGGCATAAGAAAGTAGGTAACCCCATAGAACATATCCAAAATCGGTGCTAAAACGGAGGTCGAATGTTTGGGAAAGGCGGGGACGAAAAGGGTGACGTGAGGTGCCGTGATGGTGCCGGAGTGTGGTGATGTGACCTTGGATGAATCCAAATGCATATGCTTGAGTTCAAATGTAAAATGCATGCGGGGAAAGCATATGAACTATGTTCAAATAGGAAATGAGGTGAGATTTCACAGGATTTCACAAGAATGGTCACGTGGGCATTTCATCGAACATGTAGTGTGCACTAATATGTGATAGAGATGCCTTAGTCCATGGTAAGAGTAAAAATCCCAAATTTAGCAACACAAATCAATCAAAAGCCATCAATCTACCTAATTCCCCAACTCCTTAACAAAAATGAAATCCAAGAAAACATGAAGAAGAACAATTTAGGGCATGAGGAGGAGAACTTACCTTGGATTGCAATGTGAAACACGGTTGGGGAAGTGAAGAAATGGGTGATGTGTGGGTGTCGTGTGTGTGTGTCGTGCGGGGTGGGAGTGAGGGGAAAGGGAATGGTGAGGTCGTGGGTGAATAGGGGGGGGGAAATGAAGAAAGTGAAAGGGCGAGGGAATTTTAAAAGCTGCCCTTTCGCAGCTTGGAGACCCTATGCGACCGCATAAGAGGACTCTATGCGGTCGCATAGAGTCTTGGTTCGAGAACGATTCGGGCCACTGAACGCATTCATGCGACCGCATGAATGGGTGGTCTATGCGGTCGCATAGACCACCAGAAAGCGTTAAATGCAGGATTTTTTTTATTTTTTTATTTTTCAATGAGTCCCCCATGTCACACAACACCCCCAAAATTTATCAAACCATATTTTTCACACCCCGAAGTGCTGATGAACAGTGATAACACATCCAAAACCAGTATCAACCATGAAATCACATGTTGGACCAACAGACTCAGAAAATGGTCTTTTAGCATAGATATGCGTGAGTTTGATCCCCAATCACCCAAAAATGATTCTAACACCACAAATGATATATAATGCATTCAAAACTAGTGTGGGCTATGCATGGAAGCTCTGTGAACTAACGAAATGATCGATGACCTAAAACTACTAAAATGCATAAGAAATTTGAAATTTGCTTAAATGAGCATGACGAAATAAGTAAAGAGTAGAAATGATGGGTTGCCTCCCATCCGGCGCTAGTTTATAGTCGATAGCTCATTGTAGTATGGAGATCATTCGGTTCCCGAAGATGAACGGTGGATTTGTCTTTCGAGAATTCCCCGCTCCAAAAGTGCTTTAAGCGCTGCCGTTGACCTTGAATGTCCCTTTGCTCTCATGTGTGATTTCCATGACTCCATGTGGGAACACACAGGTGACAGTGTACGGGCCGGACCACCTTGACCTCAATTTTCCCGGAAAAAGCTTTAAGCGAGAATTGAATAACAGAACATGTTGCCCCACAATGAACTCTCTTCTCTGAATATGTAGATCATGAAATTTCTTGATACGCTCCTTTGTATATTTTTGCATTCTCATAAGCTTCTGTGAAATTCATCCATTTCATTCAATTTGAAGTAACGGCTGTTCACCATTGCTTGCAAATCCATATTCAACTGCGAAGTGCCCAATAAGCCCGATGTTCCAACTCAAGCGGCAAGTGACATGCTTTTCCAAACACAAGACGGTATGGTGACATGCCAATAGGTGTTTTGAAAGGCTGATACAGTACGCCCATAATGCATCGTCCAATTTCTTGGACAGTCTTTCCTTGATGAATTCACCGTGACCTCAAGTATTCTTTTCAACTCTCTGTTAGATATTTCAACTTGCCCTTTAGTGCGAGGATGATATGGGGTTGCTATGCGATGTTTAACTCCATACTTACTTAACAACTGCTCAAGCGGCGATTACAAAGTGTTTCCCCCGTCAGCGATGATAGCTCTCGGTGTGCCGCCATAACGAGTGAAAATGTGCTTCTTTAGAAATCCAATCACCACTTTTGCATCGTTAGTAGGTAATACTCTTGCTTCCACCCATTTGGAGACATAGTCGTGCAACAAGTATATCTTACGATTTGAGAATGATGGTGGAAATGGTCCCATGAAGTCAATCCCCCAAACGTCAAATAGCTCTACTTCTAGGATACTTGTTAAGGGCATTTCATTCTTTCTCGAGATATTCCACGTAATGCGTTGACACCGATCACATCTCTTCACGAATACAAATCGTCCCTAAACAATGTAGGCCAATAAAACCACATTTGTAAGACCTTAATTTGCAGTCTTGGAGGCCCCAAAATGTCTGCATATCTTTGATGAATGGCAATGCTCCGAATCGATGTACTTCTTCTTGAGCACGCATCTTCGAATAATCGATGCACCACGCCTATAGAGAATGGGATCTTCCCAAAAGTAGTATTTCAAGTCCCGCATAGAACTTCTTCCTCTGGTGATTAGAATATTCTGGTGGAGGAATGGATTTGGCCAAGTAGTTGACAATATCAGCATACCAGGTGCGATCTCCCTTTGAGAATTTGTTCATCGGGGAAAAACCTCATTTATCTCCACCGACTCATACGGATTTGGCCAAGCTCCGATCGAGATAGATGATCTGCTACAGTTCTGACTACCCTTTTTGTCCCTGATCTCAATGTCAAACTCCTGCAACAATAACACCCAACGAATTAATCTTGGTTTGGCATCCTTCTTTGTCATTAGGTACTTCAATGCCGCATGATCAGTGTAAACCACTACTCTTGACCCAACCAAGTAAGGGCGAAACTTATCAAATGCATACACAAGCGCCAATAATTCATTCTCTGTAGTTTGCATAATTCGTAAATGCATCATTTAAAGTTTTGCTGGCGTAGTAAATCACATGAAAAATTTTGTTTCTTCGCTGCCCCAAAACTACTCCCACGGCATAATCACTGGCATCACACATCAATTCAAACGGTAGCTCCCAATCCGGTGCAACTACTACTGGAGCTGAGATGAGCTTTTCTTTGAGCGTGAGAAAAACAGTTAAACACCCATCATCGAAGTCAAAGGGATTATCCTTCATCAGTAAGTTGCACAGTGGCTTAGTTATCTTCGAGAAGTCCTTGATGAACCGTCTGTAAAAATCGGCATGACCCAGAAAACTGCGAACACCCTTTACAGAAGTAGGTGGTGGTAATTTCTCAATAACTTGAATTTTTGCTTTATCCACTTCTATTCCTTTAGCTGAAACTCGATGTCCCAAAACTATGCCTTCCTGCACCATGAAGTGACATTTCTCCCAATTCAAGACCAAATTCGTTTCCCTACACCTTTCTAAAACCAAGTTCAGATGTTTCAAACACTCATCAAAAGAAGACCCAAACACAGAAAAGTCATCCATGAAGATCTCTATGAATTTCTCAACCATATCAGAAAATATGGCCATCATGCATCTCTGAAACGTAGCTGGAGCATTACATAAACCGAAAGGCATCCTACGATAAGCAAAAGTGTCATAAGGACATGTGAATGTGGTCTTCTTACAGTCCTCTGGTACTCTTTGGAATCGATTATACAGGAGTACCCATCAAGAAAACGATAGTGTGAATGTCCTGCTAACCTCTCCAACATCTGATCAATGAAGGGGAGAGGAAAATGATCCTTCCTAGTAGCTGTATTGAGTTTGCGGTAGTCAATGCAAACCCTCCATCCTGTAACTGTTCTGGTAGGAATAAGTTCATTCTTCTCATTAGGTACAACTGTGATTCCCCCTTTTTTCGGCACTACTTGAGGCGGGTGATCCATGCACTATCGGATATAGGATATATGATTCCCGCATCCAAAAGTTTCAATACTTGACCCAGAACGTCCTTCATATTTGGATTCAACCTCACGTGACTCTCTCCACCTTTGGGCGAAAATTCTCTTCCATGAGGATCTTATGCATACATAATGAAGAGTAGATCCCTTTAATATCTGCAATAGTCCATCTATCATTTTGTTTTCTCCGAGTACCAGAAGTAGTTTTTCTTCCTCCACCTCCTTGATTGAGTTTGATGCAATCCTTTGGAAAGTGCATGAATCTCCAAGATAAGCATATCTGAGGTGTGGTGGTAGGCCTTTTAGTTCCAATTTAGGTGTTCTTGAATCGAAGGTATATGCTTCTTGCTCTCTGTTCCAAGTTCTTCAAATTTTGGGAAGTCTTTGTTTTTAGAAAATATTGTGGGTTGGTCTCCATAAATCGTGCGCAAGTTTCAATCTCAAGTGAATCGAATTGATTGAGCGAGAATGAGCAATGCGCGCTCATATGCATCCGAATGATGTTGAAGTAGAAAAGTATCATTCACCACCTTGTCGATGACATCGATTTTTAAAACAATTTGTCTACCTCTGGAAGGAAACTTTATGGCACTTGAAAACATCGAAGGATACACTGCTGTCACCCAATCTCAAAATCGAAATTTGCCCCCTCTGAACATCAATCGGTGCTCGTCCGGTTGCCAAAAATGGTACGCCGGAAATTAGTGGAACGTCTTTGTCTTCCTCCGTATCCAAAATGAGAAAATCGAGGGAAATATGAATTTTTCCACCTTGATGAGCACATCCTCTATGATCCCTCTTGGGTGTGTTAATGACTGTCGGCCGGTTGCGGTGTGGTTGCCTTAGCCTCTCCTAATCCAAGTTTCACAACAGAGATAAGGGCATTAAATTAATACTAGCACCAAGATCACATAATGCTTTATCAAAGTAAATTTCACCAATGGTACAAAGCACAGTAAAACTCCCTGGATCTTTTAGCTTTGGTGGAAGCTTGTTCTAAATTCTGGCACTGACTTCAGTCAACATTACAGTCTCATGATCTTCCAACTTGCGTTTGTTTGATAAAATATCCTTCAAGAACTTCGCGTAGCTCGGTATTTGGAAGAGTGCATCAGCTAATGGAATGTTTATATGGAGCTTTCTGAACACTTCAAGGAATTTCTTGTATTGCTGCTCCATTCGTGGCTTCCTCAACCGTTGTGGAAATGGAATGGGTGGTTCATAAGGAGTTCTTAGGTTATCGGCAATTCTTTGTGCACTTGTTGGTTTCTCCTTCTCTGGTGTTTGCTCGGTGCTATCAGTCTCTTCTACTGTCTGATTCTCCGGTGGAGGGACTTTCTCTTGGTCTACTCCTGGCCTTTTCACATGTATCTCGTGGCTTGAACTCCACTTCTTGTAGTAATGGCTTTGAACGTGCTCCCTAGGATTCACTTACGTATTGCTAGGTAAAGCACCGGGCACTCTCCTGTCATTGAAAGAGCTAGTGTCCCATTTGAGTCTCAGTTCTTAATAAGCTGCACCACGATTACGGAAATTTGTTTCGATCTTTCTCATGAATTGATTTGTGGTTTCCATGTATTTATCGGTCTTTTCCATGAGTTTTCGCAAACATATCTTGTGAGGTTTCCTCTCTGTTTGACGCCCCTTTTAAGCCGAGTATGATTACGATTGTGATTCGATTACCACCCCAAGAGAAATTTGGGTGATTCCTCCATCCGGATTGTATGTCTCGGAGTGAGGATTGTTACGACGTTGACCCCATTGAGCGAAATTTACTGTTCCATCCGTTGTGCAACAATGGGACATTCGATTGTACCATGCTCTGCTCCACATTCTTCACTGGGCTTCTTCACTTGTCTTTGAATTCACGGTCACGTATTTATACCTCTATCTTGTGAAACAAGGAGTCAATCTTTGCGGATAATGCCGAATAGGTATCTACCTCGTACACTCCAAGCTGCTTTCTTTGCACCTATTCTATCAGTAGACCACATGGTGAGGTATTAGCCATTCTCTCAAACAACTCCCAAGCTCCTTCAAGCGGACTGGTGGTTAAGGAACCATTTGATGATGAATCTACCATGCTTACGAAAGTTGGTGTCGGTCCCCAAATAGAAGTATCTAATTTGTTCTTTCTTGTCATATCCATGTTGAGGACACTTTCTTAGCATGCCCTTGAACTGCTCCACGCTTCATCAAGTGATTCGGTCTCATGTTGGTGAAAGCGGATATGTCGTGCCTCAATCTCGCCACTTTAGCCGGTGAGAAATATTTGGTCATGAGAATTTACGACGAGTCATTCCAAGTAGTTATGCTGCCATAGGGAGTGAATCGAGCCACTCAATTGCTTTATCCCGAAGAGTTAGCGGAAACAACCTTGATCGATTGCATCTTACGATATCCCGAGGGTATTTGAAGTGTTGACACATATCAGAAACAGGATATATGTGTATGTGGATTCTCGTTGTTTGTTCAGTAAAATTGATGTCCATTACGAAAGAGTTGGATGATATTTGTCTTCGGTTGAAAGTTCGGCTTTCGAATCTTTGGGTAAACTATCTTTGGATTGGCTTTGAACAACATACGGTACTAGAAAATCCCCAAGTATAGTATTCCCATCATCACGAGCTTGACATTGGTGCATTGACTGCAAGACCCATCCTCGGTTCCAATTGTTGATCGACCCATTCCAATTTGTCCTTGATTGACACGATGTGCTACTCTTGCTTCTCTCTGTCTGCGATGAAAGGTTCGTTCAATTTCTAGATCAGCGGAAATAAACCACGGTGATTGATCTTCGCATGCAATACGAAAGAAGCAAAAACGATGTAGCACTTAGCTCTAAGTAATTGAGCATAAAATAAAATAAAATAAAACTAAATAAAACAAGTTCGAATTAGTGTCTAGATAACAAAAATCAAATTCATACTCAATCCCCGACAACGGCGCCAAAAACTTGTTCACGAAAATATGTTTCGAGTTTGAATCACCGCAAGTGTACGGTTCGTTGACAAGTAATAAAGTGGAAATTGTAAAATTTCGAGTATCGTTCCCACGAGGATTGGTCTAACCTAATTTCTATGATTGTAACCTTAACCGAAACTATAAACTCAAAGTGATAGTTTTTATGATTTTACTATGAAATTGTACTAACATGTAAATTAAACTAAAGTTGCGAAGTAATTGTAAAACAATGATTGAATGCAAAGTTTGAGAAAATTAATATATGGAAAAACGCACTAGGATCCCGAATCACCAAGCAAAGTTTACTCTTAACCCCTATTTCACAATTTGACAACACGATGAATCGTTTGAAGAATCAATGTTTCTAACCTATCCAACAATCTCTTTCGAGTAAAGTTGAACATATCCTAATATACCATTTGACTATATTTCTATGAAAAATGCAATATATAAGAATGCATGTAGTTTTGTAAACACTTAGAGATTCACGTAATGCATATCGGTATATTTCTATCCTTTATGAACAAAACGACGATTTACACCTTGTTGAATTTATTTCCCTTCTTTCGAATGCATGAAATAAATCACCTAAACTCACACAATTATAAATGCGACTCTAATCACGGAGACAATAGCGTATGTAAACCATTCAAAACCATCAAAGTGCTTGAATATCAAATTGCAAAATAGAATTAAAGAGTTCACAATCTGAGGTTCATCGTTCACCTAGTACATGAAAAGTCTAGCCTAGCATAATGAAATTAAAGCAATAATAAAAATGATAGAATGAAAACATCACCAAAAATTGGAGTTTTAGATCTTGAATCTTGAATCTTGATGTAAAAACCCTTGTTCTAGTCTTCGATCTTGCTCAAAAATGTAGTTTTTCTCTCTAGGAAGGCGTAACCCTAATTCTGGACGTCCCTCGTATTATATAGGAGTCCTAGATATTCTTTCCAAAGGAGTTCGAACCAGATAAGGAAACCCAGAATTTCTCCCGATTTTCCTTCTATGCGACCGCATAGAAGGATTCTATGCGGCCGTATAGAACAATCATGTGGCCCTCTGAAATTCTCTGGATGCTTGCATGCGACCGCAAGCTTTTAACACTATGCGACCGCATAGTGTTAACCTTTTCCAAAATGTGGCATTTTAGTCTTCCGACTTTGTTCTCTCCGTTTCATGCCTCTTTTTCCCGGTTTCTTCTTTCCAACGCATTATCAATTACTCAATTGAATCTTCTCATCTTTGTGTCTTCAATTCTTTCTATTAGTCATCTTTTGAGTATTTGCAATTAAGTCCTTGAATTTTGATTTTTCTTCATTTTGGTCCTTTTCCTCTATTTTTCTTCCACTTTCACCGCATTCGCCAATCATGACCTGCAAACACAATTTATAACAAATTAAGCTATGTTTCACGCATAAAACGACGAATATCCAAGTTTAAGAACTGATATAAACGTGCAAAATACACCCTTATCAGAGCATACATGTAGTCGCGACCAATTTAACAGAAATTTCAATTATGTATTTCTAACCAAACGGTACATTGAACAATTCAAGGCAGACTCCGAATGGAAGACAAAACTTATTTTGGCGACGATGAAAAATGATTTTTGTATAGATATTACTCGAAATGTAGCATGGAAGATGAGAAGATATGCCAAAGAGTTGTTGGTAGGGACTATACAAGATCAATTTAGGCTTTTGAGGTCTTACGCAGCGGAGGTTTTACGAACCAATGTTGGGTCTACCGTGATTATCGTTTTGCAACAACAGGTGTTTCAGGGGATCTACATTTGTTTTAGCTGTTGTAAATTAGGATTTTGGTATGGTTGTAGGAAGTTGGTTGGAGTTGAGGGCTGTCACCTACGTGGTTGTTTTGGTGGAATATTGCTAACTGCAGTTGGACTTGATGCTAACGATTGTATTTATCCGATTGCATATGCGGTTGTTGAAAGAGAGAACACGAACACTTGGAGATGGTTTATGAAGTATCTTGCATATGACATTGGGATTGACAATTGTAGAGGTTGGACATTGATGACATACATACAAAAAGGTTTATAGAATGTAACAGATGAGTTGTTTCCTGAGGCTGAGCATAGATTATGTATACGACATATGTATAAGAACTTCTTCAACCACGGATTTAAGGGAAAAATTCTGAAAAATTACCTATGGCATGCTGCAAAGTCGACAACTGTTGCTGACTATCGACATTGGATGCAGCAAATCAGGCAACTCAACGAAGAAGCATACAAATGGTTGATGGAAAAGCCTCCACAAGAATGGAGTCGGTCTCATTTCTCCATTCATGTAAAGAGCGACATCCGTTTGAATAATGTTTGCGAAGTGTTCAACAAGACATTGCCAAGTGATAGGGAGAAGATGATTATTACGATGCTTACTTCTATTCAACTAACCTTCATGACTCGGATCCGTAAGCGTCGAGATAATATGATGAGATGTACTGGTCGTTTGTGCCCTAAGATCAAGAGAAAACTTCACAAGATTGTGGTGAAATCTCGAGAATGCACATTGCACTTGTCTGGAGGGCCTAAATGGCAAGTTGATTACAGCTTTGGAACGTACGTTGTCGATCTTCAAGAACGAACATGTGCCTGTAGAGAATGGGAACTCACTGGGGTTCCGTGCATCCACGCAATGTCCGTCAGAAGAGAGTGTAGGAACGAACCTGAGGATTACGTTGACAACTGCTACATAATCGAGACATATATGAGATGCTACTAGTGTCGATTACATGTGCATTAAGTGCACAGACTACAACGTGCATCGTCCATACAATTAGATAGTTGGAAGAAAATTATGGAACTCTTTCATTTCCTTTCCCTTTGCCCTCGGTAGCTCATTTTCCCTTACGAATCGTTATGTTGATAGATATTTCCAATTGTTCTTCATCTTTTAACTGAACGGTTGTCTTCAATAAATTTGACAAATCTTCAACTGGATCTTTCGTCTTCATTGTAACGCTGGACTCAGCGTCAACTTGAGCATGTGTTTCTTGCAACGACGATGGACTATCAAACCACTGAAAATAACCACAATCTCTAGTACAACAGAAGAATAACCGACCAATGTTTTTTTGTCTTCTTTTCTACCTCTATACATTTCACATAGCCCAATCCACATTCTCGACATCGTGTCTTTGTCGGGCAGTCCGGCAACGTGTGCCCACGCATCCTACGGCTATGACAAATACCCTTGTTTCTGCCTGCCATCCTACAGTTGTTTGTTGTATTCACGACACAAATTCAAACAATTAACCTATGTCTCATAAGTAACAGCTTCATTTCTGTAATGAATTCAACAAATGTAAAACGTTTGGGTGTGTTTGCACATGACAAACAGTGTAAGAGTTATTCGACTGTAAAGCTTATTCACCTCCAAGCATAGAATATTTGAATGAAGATAAAGCTTAAAATAAGCAATTTCATGCAGAAAATCTCAAGAATTGGAAAACAATGAAGTCCTCCAAAAGACTAAAAAGAACTTGAGTTGACAGTCATCCTATGAAGCCAAGGTCTTTATAGAAACAAACTTTGCCCATTCTCCCATGCAATTATCGTCCACAAATCAACAACTAATTCAGAAATACGTCAACATATTTCAATGTTTGTTGTCACGGGCAAGAAAATGAAAATGTAGATGAATCGCAAATATTTATTTTACATAATCGTGTTTATATATAAGAAAACTTTTCAACCGTAGCTCAACTCGTGTCTGAGTGAATGCTGACCTGAGATTCATAATAACTGTTGTAAAAGTCGTGAAGTCAAGCTTGCTCTAGCAACCTACCCTAAACCTTGCAAACCGATGCCGAAAACCACAAAAATTGATTCCCCTTTCAGTTCGAGCTCGATTTGGGGATTAGATTTGGGGATTGCAGTTTCCGGATTTGAGGTCCATGGGCAGAAATTTCGAAGGTGGAGGAGTTGATTTTGTGATTGGAATGTATTTGGGGGCTAGGGCTACCGTTTTCAGGAGAACGAGTTCATTTGTTCACTGTAGGTAAGGGCTGTTTCGGAGATTTTTCGCCCACGTGTCTTGTAGGTTACCATTTTTAACAGTCAACTCAGCATTCCGTCTTCCACGTCAGGTTCTTCACGGACGGAATCCATTCAGTGGCCATTTAGGGGAAACGGAGATGAGTTCAATGGGTATTTAGAAGCGCTGTAAAGTTCAATGGGAATGGGTAGTCGGGTAAAGTTTGGTGGCCAATAATGAAACAATTAACTCCAAAATTGACCCTTACCCATCCGCCTGTTTCCGCCAGATTTCTGCTCCGGTGAATTCAAATTTGTGTAAAAAAACCAAACCCTAGATAATCTAATTTATCTGTCTAAAGATCTATACAGATACACGCGATGAGAAGAGGTGCTAAGAGGAAGACTTCTCACAAGGACGAAGCTTCCAAGGAGCCGACACAGCCGATTGAGGGGAATGAGAAGAATGAGCCCAGCCAATCGGCTGAGGGAAGCAAAGACGAGCATAGAAAGCCGGCTGAAGAGAATCAAATAGAGCTAAATGAGCCAGCTCAGGAGGAGCTGAATAAGAAAGCTGCTAAAGGTAGAGCTAAGAGAGCCAGGACTTCGAAGCCTGAGGCCGAGGAGTATTTTCCTGACGAGGAATTTGGCAATTATTTTCATAAATTTTAGGGAAAAGTTAGATATGTAGCATGAAGTTGTGTTAAATTGATTCTGAAGAATAATTTATGGAAGTTTGTTTATTAATATTTTTACAATGACATTGTGCAGGAAGACCTATGGCAACAGGTCTTTCCAGTTGGCACGGAGGTTAGAATTTAATAAATTTCTCAAATTTTGTGCATCCATGAAGATTTCATGTGCAATTTTAGTTCTCCTGAGTTTACATTATATATTTTCCTGAGATTTCTTTTATCTTTTTCGGATGCCAGTGGGATCAGTTGGACATGGTGTATCAATACAAGTGGAACTTCTCTAATTTAGAAGTGAGTTCCCTAATGTTAATTCCCCTTATTTGACTTTCACCAATTAGGTTTAAGTTTATCTGTCCTCTTGCTCTAGTTAGACCTTCAGAGAGCAGAGTTATGAAATTAAAAAAAAAAGTTTCTTGGAATTTTGATGCTAACACTGCTTGTGGGTTGGTGGCAGGATGCATTTGAAGAAGGTGGGCTGTTATACAATCAAAAGGTTTACCTCTTTGGTTGTACAGAGCGTAAGTGGAATTTAAAACTTGGCTCCTTCATTTACTCTTTGACAACATCACATGCATTGTGCAATTTGGATTTATAGTTATGTTTAATATAACAAAGTGAATAGCACACTGTGCTTAATGAGGTATCTCGGCAGGAGTATCCTCTCTGGCTCTTCTTGAACTACTTGATCCTCTTTGTCTCTTTCTACTATAATTTATTGGTAGTTGAATTAGTATTTGTCATTGGTTTCTTAACATATTGCTTAGTCTCAGGGATGGATGGAGCCAGCTTGTTGAAGTAGGGGGGTCCTAGAGTTGAAGGGGCGGGAGGCTCATGGGGGTTCGGGGGCAGCGCCCCCGAAAAAATTTTTTTTAGATACTTTTGGCATTCCATTTTGCGACACACCTCTAGTGATAGACTAATTACTATCATCTTAAATCCATATATAGCAAGAAAAGGAGAAATTCCAATCTTATGTGAAGAAAATGAAGTCCACACATCATCGAACATGAATACAGATCTCTTTATTCTCTTGAATGCCTTACCCAATTTGGCTGCTATCTTGTGCTCATGACCTTCAGCCGAAAAATCTAGATTCAATGCTTTAGCAATGTCATTTTGCAATTTGTGAATGTTTAAATCCTGTGAGACAGTAAACCAAAAAATATTAGCGTGTAACACAATTTCATTCTTTAGCTTATTATAGATACATTGGGTCATTGGTAGCAAGGAAATGAACATGGAATATCAATGAATATCAAAATGGTGAGGACAAAAAAATAAATACAAAAAAAAAAAAAAAAAATTTCAAAAAATTGGGGGGGTCCAGGACCCCCCCTGCCTCCGCCCCTGCTTAGTCTTGATCACAATTTTTTGGATCTACGATCCTGCTCCTTCTTTGCTGCTTTATAACTGTTTATTTCTTCCTGCAGCGCACTTGGTCTCTTTCCAGGGTCAAGGAAAAGTTACAATGATTCCTGTTGTGGTTGCTGTAAGCCCTCATACATGAGATATTAATCACTTTTGTCATACTTGTATTTTTATTTTTATTTTTAACTGTCCCCGCCTTTTGTTTCAAATTGAGCCCCTGTATTCAAATGATTTTTTTGGGAAAATGAGTTTTGGAATAATAATTTTTTTTAAGATTGTGAAGTATGAAAAAGTTTTGGATTTATGTGTAAAATATTTTATTGTGAGAATGTGTGGTTGAAAATGAGTTTGAGAAGAAAGCGTTTCGTTTTAATGATTGCCAAACAGGGGATGAATTGTCTCATTCTGTTTTGCTTTCAGTTTGGTTCCAAAACAATGGCCATTGGCCACTTACCTAAAATGGACAGACAAAAAAAAGTTAGAAAATTTTGATTTCTTTAAAAACCACTCTTATCTTCCCACTGGCTATGCTCCCATCACACCCAAGATCTGCCACCATCAACCATATACTCCACCCCCTAATAGTTAGAAGACAGAGACCACTCACTCAATCTCAAAAACAATGTCAAAATGTCCAAACCTGGTTGCAAACATTGAACCTCGGATAGTTATAAAACCAGATATGATGAAAAATTGCGGAGCTAATTGATTTGTGATTAGCAGGATTGTGGGGAAAAGGGTGAGTTTGGAGTTCGGTAATTGTTTCTTCTGGGTATGGCCTGTCGTTTGACGGTGACGGTTTTATGCTGTTTAGTCCATGGTCAAGTGGAATCTGTTTCCGAAGTATCTGCATGATATGAAATGTGTTATTAGTCTCCTTGTTCTGCATGTTCATTCAATGTAACTTTGCTGCTGATAATTTATGTATAACTTCTTTTAAACAGGTGGTGTCAACTTTTCCCCCTTCTGACAAAATTGGCATTAAATCAGTACAGAGGGAGACTGAAGAAATTCTACCTATGAAGCAGATGAAAATGGACTGGGTTCCATACATCCCATTGGAAAATAGGTATTAAATCTCTCATTTGTTTTATTATGTTCTGCTTTCCTTCTTCATTTGGATGACATTTCTGCCATTTCACTGCTTACAGGGATTCTCAAGTTGAAAGACTTAAATCCCAAATTTTCATTTTAAGTTGCACTCAGAGAAGGTACAATTCTATTCCTGCTTCCTCTTCTCATTTCCTTCCCCCTTGAATGTTTGTTGTCAAATGTTCTTTTCCATTTGGGCTATTTGGTGTGTGATAGGGAACGAAGATTACCAGTCAACATGGTTTGACCTACATGAGTACTATGGTTTATTTGTATTTGTTACTTGGTTTCATTTATTAAGTATGTTTGACATTACAGTTAAGATTATCTTATTTATCATCGGCATGGTAGTCTTATAAATTTTATTGTGATTTTGGCTAGCTCATTTGTTATATATCTGGAATTGAAATCTGATAAGTGGTTTTATTTGTAAAAGTCAGATTCACTTCCTTTCTTTACAGTAACTTTTTACCGTGTTTTTTATGAGAGAAAGAAAGGGCATCAGTGGAAATTTATGTTTAATTTCTAAAATTCTTTCATTGCAGGGCCGATTTGAAACATTTGAAGTTGGAGCGTGTGAAGAAGTTCGAGTACTGCTTACCTTGTGAGTGTTATACTTTCCCTTTTTATTTGAGTTTACTTCAGTGCCTGTTTGGTGCAGTTAAAATCAGATTAATGGCAGATTTTGCTATTTCTTGCAGTTTCATAAAATTAAATATTCTGCAGACTTCCAATTACGATAAATGGTCTTGACATGATTAGACAACCCAAATTTATGGTTACCATTTTTGCCTTTCAAATGCCAGAGAAATTGACCATTTTACCCTTCCTATTTTCCAATTCTCAGTTTTTGTTTGCCGTAAGAAATTGGAGGGGCATTTTGAGAAATGAAAACATACCTCTCAAATCTTGGAAGAAATGGAGTTCAAACCTGCCTTTATAGCGTCTGATAAACTAAAGAAGTGTAATGTGAAGTGGGTGAATGAAAAAATGAGTTTTCCTCCACAAATCGGGCTCAAACAGATGCTTAACCCTATTTTTTTATGGAAGTTGAGAGTGTGCTTAGGAAATTGATATATTTTTTTTTTGATAACCATGGATGTTCGGGCCAGCTTGCGCGCACTTCGACTAATTCCACGGGACCCTGAAGTTTACGGCCGGGTACTCACCTCAGTGGCCCTGAGGGGACTCAAACTGGTGACCACTGACAGCAAACCCAATGCCTGTCCAATTGAGCAACCCCTTAAAGTTAGAAATTGATATTTGCATCCAAAGAAGGAATTTGATGCAAATGGAGTAATTGCTATGCTGTCTATTTGAGAGCCAGGTACTCTTTGCTGTCTTTCAGGAATTCATGAAATGACCTACTCCTCAATTCAATCGAGTAGATTTGTGTATCTAATACATTCTCGTTGTTGTAAATTATTTCAGGCACCTTTCCATTTCTTTATCTAGCAAAAACTTGATTGTATTAGAACAAGAGGCCTAGTATTTTCTTACCCATAAAATTCCTCCAAACCCTTACCACCTATTGTTTCTCCTTGCTTGTTTTCTTACAAATTGGTCACGAAATTATAGAAATGACCTCTAGAATCTTGTTTGTGCTGTTAATATGCTCATAATCCTTTACGTTTCTCTGAAACTTCCATAAGCACCTGTAATATTTTCAATTAATAGTTCTCCCCAAGCTTTGACATTTTCTTTCTTCTTGGAGTGCATAGCCTTAAGTTTTAATAGTAATTGCACTAAGCCATATTATTTGACTTTCTAGATTAGAATATTATTTTTTTCTTTTTTTATCTTTTTTGCATGCCACAGGTGGTCAACATGATATTAAGTGTTTTATTTTTCTGCTGATTGAATTTGCATTCTGTTCTCACTGCTTTTCTGCATGGAAAATGTTGGTTTATTTACCATCATTCTTAGGTTGTACTTGTAATGATGGATGCTTGCATCTGTTACATACTATTCTGATCTAAAGGTAATATCATTGCGTAAAATCCAAATCTTCCCATGGGAGCATGCTATTTATAACTTTAAAGTAGCGGCAATGTGTTTTTCGTTTGATTCTCTGATGCCCTTTTTTCTCCTCCAACTTCTGTTCACCTTTTTTGACTGAAAAGTCAATTCATAATTTATTTCAAGGCTAATATAACTTGCAGGACATCATAACTTGAGACATGCTTCAAGAATTTCTCTGGTTATGATTCACAATTCACTAAATTCCTTTTGGAAAAAGTGTGTTGTGTATTTTGCAGATCTATGCGATGTCTTGGTTATACTGGTCTCTTAGCCCCGTCGGTTTTCAAGTCTTGAACATAGTATGACAAACACGATCCCGTAAATTGTGAAAACATGCTGGGTTGACAAACTCTAATACTTACGCAGAATTAATATTGAAAACAAATGATTGTTTCATAATTCTAGTATAGCATGAAAACATTCTTAATGCATTTAGAAGCATTTGGTATCAATCATTAGGATTCCTTTTTGAGTAAATCAAAATCTGGTTTGCAGATTTTATGTGTGGACAACAATTTTTTGCTTACCATATAATTTATGTTATTCCATTATTCTGGTGGTGTTGAAGAGCATGGGAACAATTCGTTATCTATGTTCCTTTTGGTTTCACTTAGAAGAATGTATGACAGTAACTGGTGTCTCCGATGATGTCTTTCTTCTTTTGGCAGACTTCTACCAGCCTCTCCAGGAAGATGAACTCGAACAGAGCACGGTGGTTCAGATCTTATTTCCGATAGATCCCAAGCCAGTAAGATTCTTTTTGTAATATACTAATCCATAGGCTAATATACATAATTCCATTCTAATTATTATGAGCTACTTGCGTATAACTCTTTTAGAAATCTTAGATGTCGCTTAGGTGAAGAGGCACACTTTGATGTAGGATAGGAGAAGGCAACAAGAAAGGGGGAAGAAAACCGGAGAGAAAGGGGGGGAGAACCGGAGAAGAAACAGGGAAGGGGAGAAATCTGGGGAAAGGAAAAATTTCGTTGGCTGCAATCCAAAACCGTTTTAATTTCATATAATCATCGTCTATCTAAATTACAATGTGAAAACCATATAAATAGTAAAAACCTAAACCTTCTAGTATTGGGCTTGGGCCAACCCAATAATAATAGACAATAAAAATTCCATAAAAATGATGTCCGCATCACACTTGTAAGGCATATATAACACCAACACATGTTGAATCAGTTTAGGAAGTCGGGTAAACTGTGGCAATAAGATAACTTAGTTTCAACTCTGCTCTTCAGGTTTTCTGCGAGTTTGATTGGGAATTTGATGAACTTGAGGTATGCCATTGCAATCAATGATTTTTAGTGGGTATTGGAACAACCAGCAATTTGAAGCTTTTCTTCATGTTGATTTGTGTGAGTGGGATATCCTCTGACTTTATCAAATCAAAATATGTTTAGGAGTTCACGGATAAGCTTATTGAGGAAGAAGAGTTGTCTGCAGATCAAAAAGATGCTTTCAAGGTGAACATTCATGACATGGTGCATGTAGCTCATGTCTCAATGTTATAAATCCCTGTAGTTGAATTGACTAATATGATTATGAACGGTTCAGGATTTTTTGAAAGAGAAAGTTCGAGAAGCAAAAAAAGCTAACCGCGAGGTACGCTGTTGAAGAGCTCAGTGCAGCAAAGTTCTTGTTGACTGCATGTTGAATGTTGCTTTCTCTTTTTGTTTGGTATAGGCAAGGGAAGCCTGTAGAAAGGCCTTGGAAGAAATGAGCGCGGAAGCCAAGGCAGCATTTGAGAATATGAAATTTTACAAATTTTATCCAGTGTCCACTCCTGATACTCCTGATGTATCTAGTGTCAAGGTAAATATCTGCTCATCACCATCATTCTAGAGGAGGAAAAGTCGTGTTATACTGCCCAAAAAAAATTCCTGGCTTCATGATATGTATTCAGTTCATTTCCCTCACCACCTATATACTCTGTGTGCATCAAATACAAGGAGTTGCAAGTGGCTTTACCGAGAAAACCACTTTTGCTTATAGTACTGCGATGGGAATTTCAAATTCTAAAATTATATGGCATGGTGAAGTTGGACAATACTTGTTGGGCATGTTTCATCTTTTGGTACTGAAGATCGCATGATTTAACCTGTGATCTGATCTGTTCTACGTATAAGGTGCATCCTAAAAATGTCATGGTAAAAATGTACCCAGGATGAGTATAACCATAGAGAATAATCCAATATATGAGCTATTTGGGCGTCATTTTTATCCTAGGTTCTAAAATAAGCACCACAAAACTTGTTCATTTCCCTGGTAAAATTCATGACAGAGTTGGTGGAGATATCAACTTGTGCCCTTTCCACTTTTCAGGTTATATATTCACTTGAGCAGCTTTCTTGATTGCCTCTACTACAGAGCACAAATTTGGCTAGTTTTAAGAGCATCTCTAGTGTTAATGTGGATTGCACTAAAAAGATTGCCACATAAAGCTAAAATAGACAATGTCTACAGAAGTTACTCTTCGAATGCGACATGTCTAAGACTATGTCTAGTTGACGTGGCGAGGAAAGAAGTAGACATTGTCAAGATGACCGTCTAAATGTAGAGGCTCTTCTAGACGGAGTGAGTCATCATAATTTAATAATTCTCACTTTCTCTGTCCTATTTCTTATTTTTTTCTCATGATTATTATTTCTCTCATGTTTATTATTTTTGTCTCTCGTACAGAGATAAAATTTGAATTATAGGTGAACTCATTGGAGATGAAATTTGAACTATGTTGTCTATTCATTAAATACTAATGTGATGTAGACCGGAAGCCTTTCTATTTAGATGCCACTTGGATTGCAATCCATGGAATGCAATGGAGACGCTCTTAGTGTGTTGTATCCTGAATTTTTTATTTTTCGACAATTGGTTCTCCGTGCTCTTATTTTAACCTCTAATCCTTGCGGCCAAAGTCATCAAATTCTGAATAGTGCTTATCCTTGTTAGTCTATTATTTCCAAATATTATTCCTCTGGTGGATTTCTCATGATTATGGTAAATGGCACTGTTTGAACTAAAAATCTAACTTCCTTTTGTTTCTCAACTTGCTTTGCAGGCTCCATTCATCAACAGATACTACGGGAAGGCTCACAAGGTTCTGTGAGTGACTTGTTAAGGAAATTTTTTCGTATGGAGAGAATCTTTTACCCCGGACCACGTGCTTTTGTGGTAAATAGGAACTTCTCAAAGAAATGAAGTTGCAGACTAGTGGAGGAAATAGCGCAAAAAAATGAAAATTTTGATTACTTCTTCCCACCTTGTATTCACAGGAAACAAAACAACATTGTTCGCTCTTAATTTTGGTCGTAATTTTTAACACTATCAATTTTCTATGCTTGTTCATATTACCACTGTATTTCAGAAAGATTGAACATCGAATGGTTGTAAGCTTATTGCCGACCTCCCAGAAAATAATTGGTTTTCATCATTACTTAGCTCCTGTTTGGGCTCTATTTTTCCAAATTATAATGAGGGGAATAGTAATTTTTTGGAGAATATGTGGTTAAAAAAAGGAGGAAAAGTTTTTACATTTATGTGTAATATTATTTTATTGGAGAATGTGTGGTTAATAAGAAAGAAAAATGAATTTTAATTTAATGGAGACCAAATATGAGCTAACTCAAGGACATTTCTATTTACACACTGTATATCGTACAAAATTCTGTTTGTGATTTACTTGGTACTGCTGGAATTGGTATTACAAACACAGCAAAGATCATGGTTTTACGGATTAGATTTGCTTCTGTGCATGGACTGCCTGAATCCCACGTTTATCTACATTGAATCTCACTTATATCACCCCATCAATCCATTGAAGGGAGGTTTCATTTCAAATTCTGTTGAACAAGAGTCTGTTGTGCTAATGTGTCTTCGATGATTTACGTATCAGGTTCTGGAGCTCACGAGTACATTGCAACCTCTAGTTGAGACTTGAGAGCTCTCATAGACACGGCGCAATCATTAGAGATGCAAATTTATCGTTAAGCCATCAGCCATTATGCGAGCCACCGAACCATTGGAGGTCTATTGCGCAAAAAGCCATAGAGATTTCAAGCAGCCCTAAGACTTGAATTGTTTTTTAATTGTCCTGTAAGAGTGTAACCTCCCGGTCAAAAAAGTATAAGTAAATATTAGTTAAAAAACTAACTGTTTTAAGAGTAAGTATTTATTTACTTTCCTGGAAAAATACTTCCTACTTTTTTTGTTATAGATTGACCAAATATGCTCCTAGTCTTTTAGCTCAATAAATAGGCAGTGAGACATGCGCTAAAGTTCAGCTAAACGTGCAACAACCTTGTGATGAGTAACTAATTCCAAGGAAATAAATGGATGCATGAATCAATGAGAAAAAATCGCAACATAAGTATACAAAAGAAGGATCTAGAAAGTACCCCAGTTAGATAATCCACTGATATCTTATCTCCGGATGCATTTTTCCTGTCCAAAACCTAAAATAAACAGAAATTCGCCCTGTTATGATAAACGGATATCTTTTATTTTTTCCACGATCGACATCAATTGTTATTGCGAAAGTGAATAAAACAAATAGAGTACGACAAAATCCATGGACTGCATGGTTTATGGAGAATGAAGAAAAGGAAAATATATAGCTATAGCAGTTATAGATATATGCTTAACACCAAACAATACAGAAGGTCAAAGATGAGCTAGAACTTACTATTTAGACTCATGAATGAAAAAAGTAGTCAATTAGTCATAACTGAAGCTAGGAAGTTAAATCGAAAATAAATTTTTCAATATTTTGTGCATAATGGCAAAGCAATAGATAGTCCATATGCATGAATACTACATGATTCCATTTTAAACCAATGGCATATGCCACCCTAGTAAGTTCTACACATAATTATTATTTATTACTAGTCTTTCTTTCATAAAAGTTAAAACGCTAAGAAAACATTATCTAGTTCCTTCTTGTTCACTACTATGTTAGACGAAGATGCCTGAAGAAATCATGCATTTCTTGTTCACTTCTATGTTAGAGGAATATGCCTCAAGAAATTATACCTTTCTTGTTCACTTCAGAAAATTTCTAAAAAAGATAATATGAGAACAGGCTCAACAAGCACAAATTTATTTACTCAAAATGACAACTACTAAATGATAGTACACGTTCTTTTGCTCCACATGAATATAAAAATTGATCAATGTAAGCACTCAGAATTTAAATTAATATCTCTAACAATTAACAAATTCATCATCTCCCAAGATTAATTATAAGAAAGTGACTATACATACTGGCTCTTGACAAAGTAATTTCACAATCAAACTTTCCATGATAAGCATACTTAATAACTCACATTCTTCATTTACTTTTTGGGAAAACATTATCACAGACTTCAAAAGAAAAGTATTATTAATACGTTAACAACCTTCTCGTAAAAACACATTTTGAAGTGCAAGTATTTTAATAATCTTGCACACAATGAAAAGGTCAAAAAATCATTACTTTACTAACTTTTTGCCTAAGCAATGGTCAACAGATCCAAAAACATCTTTTCTACAACAAAACCCTATCTTTCCCACAAGAATTCAATAATTTATCATCAACTCGAAGGTTACCTACACATATCACCAGGCATATTCGAATATATATTGTTAGGAGGAGATTAACCAAATTAGCTCAAGATCAAATGCATAAATGTAAATCAATATACATCAACATTCAGAAACTGGAAGCTTAAGAACATTAAACATGAAATTTATACGAAATCAACTCAAGTGAAGAACAGAAAACTAAATCAGAACACTTATCTTCGTATTAACGCCCACAGGCTCAAGATTCGTACAACCCTTGCTTTAATCACTCAAGAATGAACACCACAATGTTCGAATCAAACCCCAAGGTAAAGATTACACAGATCGACACTCAGACAAGCCCTAAATATCATAAAAGAACTCTCTTCACTGACAACTCTGATTCACTCAAGAATCAGCATCCAATACGAGTAAATCACACAAGATTACAAGTGATTGAAACAGAAACCAGAAAACAAACAAAGACTATTTGATTTCTACAGTAAGGAGAAGAGAGAACACATGAAACGGCGAAGAGAGTGTGAGAGAGAATAGAAGAATCTCGAAGATCAGAATAATGATCTCAAACCCTAGAATGGGCTTTTAAATGGGTCACTCTACAGTCGCCCATCCAACGGTGTTGGAGGCGACACGTGGTGACTCCATTATCGTCCATTTTCATCAGGTAAGTAGAAACACGATTTCAGCCTTCCCCCTTCACGCTTTCTGCTCCAATTAGAAACACAAGCTGGGCTTAATTATATAAACCAGCTGGGCCAATTCATCAGGCCCAAAGGGCAATTGCATCATTGTGCCATTTCCTTTCATACTCCACCTTGGTACAATGATTCAAGCATCAGTAGTGGTATTCATTAGTTTCAGAACTCAATCACAGTAGGCTGCATTCACAGATCAGCAGGGTACCACATTCAGCAAGGTCAAGCAATCCAGGAATTTGTTTAAAGGCAAAACTTTGGTACCTACATCAGCAGGGTTGTAGTTAGTGGATATCTTTTCAAGTTTCACAACACCTTGTGAAATAACATCTCTAATAAAATGAAATCTAACATCAACATGTTTAGATCTATTGTGTAAAACAGGATTTCTACTTAAATGAATTGCAGATTGGCTATCAGAATAAAGAACCACTTCTTTAACAAAACCAAATTCATTAAGTAATCCTTTTAACCAAATTCCTTCTTTTATAGCATCGGTGGCTGCAATGTATTCAGCCTCAGTTGAAGACAAGGCCACAATCTTTTGAAGCTGGGATTTCCAGCTTATGCATGAATTACACAAAGTATACATGTATGAAGAAGTAGATTTTCTGTTGTCCCTATCGCCTGCATAATCAGAATCAGTAAACCCTTTCAAAATAACACCCTCAGCCTGTTTTCTAAACTGAATCCCTAAGTTTGAAGTCCCCTTAATGTATCTAAGAAGCCACTTCATGGCTTCCCAATGTACTTCACCTGGATTTGACATATACCTACTTAAAACACTTATGGAATATGCCAAATCAGGTCTAGAACACACCATGAGATACATTACAGAACCAGTTGCATTTGGATAAGGCACATTTGCCATTCTTTCAAACTCTTCTTTAGTTTTAGGACAAAAATCATTTGATAGTTTAAAATGATTAGCCAAGGGGACACTCACACTCTTGGATTCAGCCATAGAAAACTTGCTAAGTAATTTCAAAATGTATGATTTTTGACTAAGACTTAGTGTGCCTTCTCTTCTATCTCTCTTAACTTCCATACCTAAAATCTTTCTCACCGGACCTAAGTCTTTCATTTCAAATTCAGATTTTAGCTTTTCTTTAATATCTTCAATCTCTTTTATGTCATGACTAGCTAATATCATGTCATCCACATAAAGGAGTAGGTAAAGTGAATTGGCTCCACCTTGACCTTTACAATAAAGACAAGTATCGAAGTTACTCCTCTTAAACCCAAGTCCAAGAACAAAATTGTCAAATTTTTTATACCATTGTCTTGGAGCTTGTTTTAAGCCATAAAGAGATTTCTTAAGAAGGCATACTAAGTCAGATTTGTTAGTCACTTCAAATCCTCTAGGTTGTTTCATGTAAATGGTTTCTTCTAAGTCTCCATTTAGAAAAGCTGTTTTTACATCTAATTGGTCTAATTCCCAATTAAATTGAGTGGCCAAGGCAAGAATGACTCTAATTGTAGTAAATTTTACTACAGGTGAAAAAATTTCATTGAAATCAACTCCTTCTTTTTGAGTAAAACCTTTTGCTACCAAACGGGCTTTGTATCTAATGTCATTCTCACTTTGTTCACCCCTCTTTATTTTAAAAATCCATTTACAATCCACAACCCTCTTACCCTCCGGTCTTTTTACCAAAATCCATGTCTTATTTTTATGAAGGGATTCCATCTCATCTTGCATGGCTACAAGCCATTGTTTGGAATCTTTGCTACTCAAAGCTCCTTCATAAGATTCAGGTTCATCCTCAATCATATCATGATAAGAAAGCAAGGAAACATCATTTTCAAACCTAGTGGGAGGTCTAATGGTCCTTCTTTCTCTATCCCTAACAAGCTGATAATCAGCTAAAGGCTGTACAGGTTCTAAATCAGCCTCAGGAACCTCACCAGGTTCAGTTTCAGCTTCAGGTGGGTCAATATTTAAGGGGTCAGAATGGTCAGAACACTCCTCAGGTTGCTCCACCTCAATCTCAACCCTTTTTCCTACATTTTCAGATTGATCAGAGGGCTCAAACAGTGCACGGGTTCTTTGTTCGGACTTAAAAACAGGCAGGTCATTCTCATTAAATACCACATTTCTACTTATAATGACCTTATAGCCTCTAAGATCTCTCACCCACGCCTATAGCCTTTAACCCCTTCCCCATAGCCTAGAAAAACACACTTAAGAGCTCTAGGTTCCAATTTACCTTCAGTTTGGTGTGCAAAAGCTGCACACCCAAAAACCCTTAGGTTACTAAAGTCAACAGGTGTACCTCTCCATTTTTCTTCGGGGATCATAAAGTCTATAGCACTTGCAGGACATCTATTGATCAGATAACTAGCAGTCTTACCTACTTTACCCCAAAAAATTTTAGGCAGGCCAGAACACAACAACGTGCATCTAACTTTATCAAGAATAGTTCTATTCATTCTTCCAGCTAAGCCATTTTGTTGTGGTGTGTGTGTGTGTTCTATGTTTTAAGATACCAGATAATTTGCCCAATTCATCAAACTCATAATTGCAGAATTCCAAACCATTATCAGTTCTTAAAACTTTAATATTCTTATCAGTTTGGTTTTCAATTAAAAGTTTCCATTCTTTAAAAACATTGAACGTGTCATATTTTGATTTTAGCAAAAAAGTCCAATTTTTCCTTGAAAATCATCAATGACAAGCAAATAATATTTAAAACCAGAATGTACACACACAGATGTTGGTCTCCAAAGATCAGCATGCAAATATTCAAGTATGGAGACAGATTTATGCATTCTAAGTAGAAAATGTAGTCTATTATGCTTTCCTAAAATGCAATATTCACAAAAACTTAATTTTTCAATGTTCTCTTTGCTAAACGCACCCTGTTTTTTTAAAATCTAAAAACTTTTATCACTCATATGGCTCAATCTTTTGTGCCATATTTGTGATTTATCATTTGGGACTAAAATTACTGCTGAAGTGGATTCCAAAAAATTTTTAGTTTGCAAAATGTAAAGGCCATGTCTCTTGGGGACTTCTACAATCAGATTAGAGTCCTTCAAGATTTTAATGTAACCCTTATTGATAACAATGTCATAGTTAAGGTCATCTAAAACCCCTAAGGAGATCAGATTACGTTGCAAGTCAGGAACATATCTAGTCTTCTCTAGAATTAACTTATTATCTCCTTTTAAGTTCAAAGTGATAGTCCCCACACCTTTTACTTGACATGTCATGTGATTACCCATTAAAACCTTTCCACCAGTTACATTTTCAAAATCTGAAAATAACTCCTTATTAGGACTCATGTGATAAGTACAACCAGAGTCAAGAATCCACTCTTGGGAAGGGGAACTACTAACAGCAACATAAACTTCATCAACATTAGACTCATTATAAGCCAAAGCAGCCCCACCATCATTTTTAGACTTGTTTTTAGAGTCATAAAGCATTTTAGGACAATCTTTAATAAAATGACCTTCCTCTAGACAATAAAAGCACTTTTTCCCTTTAGTCATCATTTTATTCTTGTCCTTAAAGTTGCTCTTTTTCTTATGAACAGGTCTCTTGTTGTAATTACCATTTTTGGGATTAAACTTGGACTTCATCATCAAATTAATGCCACTGACAGATTCTCTCTTGTCAGATTTTAATTCTAACTCTTTAGACCTTAAGGCATTAATAATCACTTCAGTAGATAGAGTGTCCCTCCCATATTCAATTGCATTTTTAACATCTTTATATTTATCACCAACTGAATTCAATAAGACCACAGCCAACTGCCCATTTGAGAGTTTCTCGTCACAGTTGGCTAGGTCACGGGTCAATCTATTGAATCTATCAATATTAGACTCGAGGTCAAGAGAAGGATCAAGTTTAAAACCAAAAAACTGTTTTAGGAGATATACTTTATTTGGCATAGCTTTATTCAAATAAGTTTTCTCCAATTTATTCCACAATTCAGCAGTAGTCTTAGTCTCACCTATTTCTCTAATCACATTGTCAGACAAATGCAAGAAAACAAGATCTCCATGCGGTTTCATCTTGTTCAGTTACTTTACTAGATTCAAGATCAGTAGGCCATGACTCAGCAATGGCTTTAGCACATTTTTGTTGAAGTAAAAGAGCTCTCATTTTCTGACGCCAGAGACTAAAATCTCCTTTGCCATTAAAAACTTCCATTTCAAATTTTGAAGTCATTTTTTTTGAAAAATATGAATGAAATGGATGTATACAGGTCAATCAGATACTAAATCAGAACACTTGCAATACAAATCAGAGAAGTATCACCACACAAGGGACACAACAGGAAAATCAGATTGCAAGTACAGAGAGCATATACTTTCAGAGTTGAATCACACAGTACACAATCTTGCTAACTCAATACAAACACAATTGTACAGAGACAAGCAAATTATATCCAGAACATTCAATCAAGCTGTATAATACTGCAGGATAATTTTCAGAAACAACAGGATTATCAAGAATCTAGACTGTAGTCCAGGTAACCCTCAGATTCCAGACAACTCACGGTTTCTGGACAAAGGAATTACAAGGAGTCTTCGATTCAGGTTTTTTAAAGAAAAAAAAAATATAAACTGAATTCACTTCACTAGACAGTACACCTAGTTAATGCAGTAAATTCAATCAACAGAAAATCAACCAAGGCAGTAACCCAAAAAAAAAAAATTAGGGCAATAAAAATCAGTCAGGTAGTATAGCCACACAAGGTCAGACCCCAAACTGGATTCAGAACACCCAATCACAATATACAGCTTAGAGAAAATGAAAAAACCGTGATAATTCAACAAAAACTGTAAAGATCTCACCAAGCCCTTTTAATTAGGGTTTCAAGCAAATAATGCACAGCAGCTTCATTTTTCAGTATTTGAGGTTCAAGAATCGAGCACTACTCAATCAAGATCTCCTTCCAAAATGCTCTGATACCACTGTTAGGAGGAGATCAACCAATTAGCTCAAGATCAAATGCATAAATGTAAATCAATATACATCAACATTCAGAAACTGGAAGCTTAAGAACATTAAACATGAAATTTATACGAAATCAACTCAAGTGAAGAACAGAAAACTAAATCAGAACACTTATCTTCGTATTAACGCCCACAGGCTCAAGATTCGTACAACCCTTGCTTTAATCACTCAAGAATGAACACCACAATGTTCGAATCAAACCCCAAGGTAAAGATTACACAGATCGACACTCAGACAAGCCCTAAATATCATAAAAGAACTCTCTTCACTGACAACTCTGATTCACTCAAGAATCAGCATCCAATACGAGTAAATCACACAAGATTACAAGTGATTGAAACAGAAACCAGAAAACAAACAAAGACTATTTGATTTCTACAGTAAGGAGAAGAGAGAACACATGAAACGGCGAAGAGAGTGTGAGAGAGAATAGAAGAATCTCGAAGATCAGAATAATGATCTCAAACCCTAGAATGGGCTTTTAAATGGGTCACTCTACAGTCGCCCATCCAACGGTGTTGGAGGCGACACGTGGTGACTCCATTATCGTCCATTTTCATCAGGTAAGTAGAAACACGATTTCAGCCTTCCCCCTTCACGCTTTCTGCTCCAATTAGAAACACAAGTTGGGCTTAATTATATAAACCAGCTGGGCCAATTCATCAGGCCCAAAGGGCAATTGCATCATTGTGCCATTTCCTTTCATATATATATATATATATATATATATATATATATATATATATAGGAAATTTAACTGTAGATCCCATGTGCACAATAACTAAAAAATCTGCAATGCCATCTTCCTAAAAAAATTTCAATCTCCTTTTTCACACTAAAAAGATCTAACTATCCCACTAAAGATCCAAACTTTTCCACACAAATTATAAGAATAACACATGTAGAGTCTTCTAATCAAAATATCAGATTTTATACTCATAAAAATCCATAGTTTTTCAAAAAAAAATGCACAAAATCCTTCCAAAAATAACAAAACTTTTCATAAATATCAATCATTAGAAAAATCTATTCTTTCTAATAAGTACCTGGGAAACGACAGCAGCAATGGACATTCCCAGAGGAAGAGCAAGGGCGTCAACGGTAACGTTTCTGAAATTCGTACTCTTCCGATTTGAGGTCGACCCAACTCGAATTCTTTTGGGTTTCTTCAAAATCTCGAGACCTTTTTGCTTCAATGTACAAGAAAAATTATTTGATGATGATACTGATGAGGATGGAGATGAGGGTTCCGTAACTGGGGTCTTCTTTTTCTTTTTGCTTTTGGATTTTGAGCCGTTCATCACACAGGAACTTGATGGGTCAGGAGAAATTTCTGGCATTGTGTAAGCGATGGCACTGTCGTTCACGGCGGAGGGTTCTGTAGGGCGGTGCAGAGGTGGCAAAGGAGGAGATACCCATTTTAGAGAAGAATAAATTCTGGAATATTGATTGAGAATTGCTACTGGTACATCAGTTTCTACATCAGGGTATACATAATTGCTGATGGGGCGATATTTTGACTCAATATCTCGTTGAATTAAAAAAAAAAAAAAAACCAAGCCAAAACACCCCATCACATTTCCCCCCATCGTCCCCCATTTCCCGTCTTCTCTACCATTTTCTCCCCAATTCAAACCCTTAATCCCTAAACCCCCAAATCGTTGGCTCCTGGCGCAAGGCCTCTGGAAGGACCCCGACGGTGGCATCATCTCCACCACCACGAAGGAAGCCGCCATCGCCCAACTCAATGGAAGGACTTGTTCGGGTCGATTCTATGCCGCAAGTGCACGGGTCGAGGACAAGTAATAAAGTGGACTTTTAGAGTCCGGATTGTCGATCCCTCAGAGAGTGTGGAATTCAATTTGACGTTTATCTATTCTAATTTAACGAAAGACACACACACACAGATTTAAAAATGATTTAAAAATTCTAAAAACTACAGTTAGGCTAAAAACTGATGAAAAGACAGTTAAAAATGGTAAAAAGGTTCGGTTTTGAAAAGATGTTGGAATTTATGTTTCGCTTAACCTATATTTCATTAATGTCAATTCAATCACGTGCAGGTGCTAATTATCAAAATAAGTAGTCAAACCCGATTTTTCGGTTTTAGCTAATACCCTCTTTCGAGCGCATATTAACCCTAATTAATCAATTCATACCGCATATTTCTATGTCGATACAAAGTTAATCAATTGCATGAATATCTGTGAAAATAGCTCAATGGGTCACTCAGAGTAGGTGTATATTTCTATATCACCTAAACGCGCAAAAGATATACTAATGCAAATCCGAGGTATCAATCATTTCGGTCTAATTAATGCAATCATTGTTCAACAGTCACACATAATTACCTAATAATTTCATCTAGTTGTCAATTAGATGAATCGAATACTTTGGTCTATTTAATGCAACTATTTTTCAACAATCACATCAATATTAATTACAGTTATTTAAGCGTCACCAAAAATACTGTAAAACCTAACAATTTCATCTAAGCGTCACCAAAAATGAAATCATCTAAACATGATGATTGATACACTATTATTTTGATAATCAATGCATAATAAAATTCTAACAAACATATAATCAACATTAATGAAGCATTTAGGTTAAGTTACTTGATAAATTTCAACAAAAGAAACTTAGCTCATTATCATAAAATCATAACAAAGGAGATTAACAATGTTATACATGCCAAAATATGGAAAATAATGGAAGAACACAAGGTTTTTAAGATACAACCCTTGAAGCTTAGTTTGAATCCTTCCAATATGTTTTCCAAGCTTTCTTCAAGTAGAAATCTCCTTTGCAATCCACTTTCAATCAACAAAATGAGCCAAGATCCACCCAAACCAACAAACTAAAATAAAACTAAAGAAAAGAAAAGGAAAAGCTATGAGAAACTAGAGAGAAAAACTAAGGAAATTCTATGGCTATCTCCAAACTAATGGCCAATGTTAGGATATTTAAGGATAAAATATGTGAGACAAATAATAACATCCCTCAAATATCCTAAAATATCAGCCAATAAACAAAGCAAAAATACTAAAAAGTTGACCAAAAAATTCGGCCAAGAAAAGATTACACCGCCTTAAAAATTACTTCCTTGCGATCGCAAGGAACAAAATTCCAAAGGGATACTATCCCTGCTCAAGCCTGGGCGATCGCAAGGCTCAAAGCCATGCGATCGCAAGGCTTCAAGTTTTGTTGATCTGCAATTCAGTCCTTCATATTTGCACCTCAGGTCCCTCAACTTTGGCTCTTGTACAATTTAGTCCTCATATCTTCACTTTCATAACATTTTGGTCCTTCATAAATTGCATGTCAAGTCCTTCATCTTTGAGGCATGTGCAACTTGGTCCCTACTTTCACTATTTTGTATGCTTTTAGTCCCTTCTTTATCGTTTCACTCCGTTCTTCGTGAATTCGGGTATCGAACCTACAAACGTACAATATTACACAATTATGTGCAGAAATTAACTCAATTTCAATAATAATTAAATGCGATAAAGGCTAAATAAGTGTGTTTTTACACACTTATCAGGACCCCGACGGTCGCATCACCTCCACCACCACGAAGGAAACCGCCATCGCCTAGCTCAAAGCCCTCAGCGACTGATTTTTGTCTCTTCTCTGCAAGCCCTTAGCGACGGTGTTGCCATTGATTCTGTTGTGGAGCACGTGCGTGCTGCAAGCATTTTGTTCAGGCTGAGGAACGATTTGAACCCCATTTTTAGTGTGATTTTTTGTTCAGTCTGAGGAACGATTTGTAGATCTGCAATTGTTTTGAACCCCCTTAGTGTGATTTTTTGTTCAGGCTGAGGAACGATTTTGATTATGTATGTTCTTCTTCGTTGGTGTTCGAATCCATAAATTGGATTTTCCTTCCAGTTTATGCATTGGTAAAAAAATCTCATTTCTTTTGCTTTTGAGTTTCTTCATTTCTTCCTGGATAAAGGCTTCGGGTTCTCATAAAGAGGTTAGGAAAGGAAAAGCTAGATCGAATTCAACAAAAGAATTGAAAGTTGTTAGTGACTCAAAAAGTTGTTTTTTTTGAGTCTAGAATCTGAGTTGAAGCTGTTGTGCTTTGTTCACATATGACCGTGACTCTTCGCCACCTGAAATGTCCTATAATTGCTGTGGCGCATTGCATTCGAATGGAGATATCAGTATTGAGCTGGAAAACAGATGATGGTTGAGGAAATAGTTGTGATGGAGAAATGGCTGCTGAGCCAATGGTGATTATGGGGGTGGTGCTGACTTCTTCGAATTCTGAGAGAAGAGTGGCTTCTTCCAATGTTAACGATGCAATAATTGGTTGTGAATTTTTTTATTGACAAGGTCAATTGCTGCAAAATAATTGGAGATTGTATTTAGCAACTTTTATGGCAAATAAAGTTGAATGGCTAGTTTTTGTGTCCAGCACTTTGACATGTTGATTATACACTAAATGATGCTTATATGGAGTGTTTTTCATTTGGATTCTAGTTAACTTTGAACAATTCAACCACTGCGTATAGTCATTGACAGCCATTTGCATGGCAAATCCAACTTTGAACAATTCAACCACTGAGTGCAGTTGGATTTGAATGGCACTTCACCAGCATCAAAAGTTTGGTGGTCATCATTTAAATGGTATAAACTGCTAACTGCATTTTATTTATTCTTCTCAAATAGCTATGAGTAAATTACGGCAAAAAATTAACCATAAAACATAAAAATAAAAATAATTGAAGCAAAATGTCACCTAAATTTACAACAGAACATTTTTCTGCAACAGAACATATCAATAACCAGTATTAGAAAAGGAGACATTCTCAGGAGTGGAAGATGTGCTCAATTGTTGCCCAGAACGTACCTCCAAATATGAAAAATAAGTTGGCATCAACAGCCAGCAGAAATCTTCTGTGCACTCCAATTAATTCACTTATAAGATTATAACTTGGCTTAAGGTTTAATAGTTTGTGCTGGTTTATTCTTCTCCCTGGTTTAACTTTGTGCTGGTTTATTCCTTCTGGTGGTTTAACTTTGTGCTGGTTTATTCTTTGTGCTGGTTTATTGTTCTTGCTGGTTTAACTTTCCTTATGTTAGAGAACTCTGCTTTAACCAATTAAAAATGATCTTTAATGTTGATACCAAACTGTGCAGCCATTTGGTTAAACCAGTTTAGTTACTTGTTATAACAACAGAATTAAAACAAGTCATGGAATTCTGAACTTCTATCACAGGCACAAGAAGATCTTGGATATAGATTTAGAGGCACTTGAATCATACAGGTTACGGAGAGGCACTTCATCAATTTCCATCTACCAACTCAGCCACAGAAATTATCATACAGCCAAGTTACAACTACAATACAGCCAAGTTACAACTACAATACAACTCTCATCTTCACGACACTACTTAGTCGTCTACTACATGTCTCACAAATTACAGACATTGTTCTCGACACATAAAAATAACAAGTAGAGTTAATCGATTACATGTGAGAGTTCAAATCATTAAACTCAGCTCTCATCTTCACGACACTTTCCCTTCCCCTTATTTGGACAATTGAACAAGTTGTGGTCAGGATCTCTGCAGCTATGACAAGTACCCATGTTCTCCATTTCACCCATTTTCAAATCCAACTGCAGTGGTGAGAACACAGCAGGGAATCAGAACACATCCAAAGAGCATTATTCATGAACATACACATACTGAACTTTGCTAGCAAAATCACGATATTCATTTCACACAATTCTTAGGATTGCTCCAAGTTCTCCATTTCCTTATAACCCCATAACACTCTCATTACAACAACAAAGGAAAACAAATGCTTACTGGCACACGACTCACCCTAAGCAAGCCGAAGATGTCGAACAAAAAAATGCAAAAATACAAAAAATTCCAGCAAGAAACCCTTAGAAATGCTTGAAGCCGTACTCCGTCGAAGCCTTCACGTCGTATGAGGTCTGGGTTCCCCAATTTCTTTTCAACGTCGACTGCAGGAGAAAGGGCCGAGTCGATTGTTGAGTTTTTGGGTGCGCCACATTGATGTGAAAAAGGTTCCCCAAATTCTTCTCATTCACCGGGGCCGAAGACCAGAAAGATACTGGGTTGGGAGTTGTTGCGGGCTTCCCTCCTCTTTCCTCTCGTCTTCGGCTTCAACAGGGGAGAGGGGAAATATGGGTTGGGGGGGGGGGGGGATGCGAGACAGGGGGTTATGTTTTGGGGGTTTTTTTTTTTAAAGTTCAACGAGATTTTGGGTCAATTTCTCGCCAGCTCAGCATTATGGATCCCTTGATGTATAATGTGATGTACCAGTAGACTAAATTGCATTTTGCAAACACACTTTGCTTACAGGGATTTTGATGGATGTCTTGATACAGTACGCATTAGGAAATTTGATTGACACGTGCAAAGATCCGTTAGGTTTAACAAACGACGTTAATTTGAATAATGAATGTGTAACACGGTACATAGTTCAGTGATTATTGATATACGATTTAAAGTTCAATTATTAAATAATAGTACTTGATATAGTTCAGTAATCATTCAAGCTCTTGTTTTTTGGGATTGTATTCCAGACTGTGTCTCAAGCTCTTTTAGCTTGTTTCGTCTGTAATCGGTTAATCCGTTATTCCGCTTGTTGAATGCAAGTTTCTTATCAAAAAAAAAAAGTAATCATTCAAATAATTAACCTTCGTGAGTATTGAATTTTAAACAAAGTTTAAAACATGACCACATTTCCAAAAAAAAACATGGCCAACATAGACCGCCCGGCAACAATGGGTCGAGCTGGTTCCAAAGTCTAGCTCGAACTGTGGTTCTATAAAGGACGGTTCAAGCTCGTACTTTTCCACCGTTCTGAGCTTACGAGGGGTAACCCTGTATTTCACACACGTCCCACCCCCACCCCACTCCATCACTGACACGGTCAGGGAGAGAGTTACCCGGATTGTATGTATACATCTCTCTGTTAGTTAAAATTGGGTTAATATTTAGAAAATGTTGAGTGCATCAAAGTTGCAGGTTTCGAACCCTGGGCCGCACTGGAATTGCGACGGCTTTGTTTCTTCTCATCGCCGCTTGAGTCTCCGGTTACATCCTCACCGTCGATTCGCTTCTTTGATTCTGCAATCAGACGATAATGTGAATGCCTCAATTGAGCCATCGGCTTCCTCCAACCTCACCTCCGCCGTTGGATCCTCTTCCTCCTCTGCACTAAACCTCTCACAGTGGACTCTTACTCAACGCGACATTCACATTCTCAATTTCACCGCGTGCGCGGTACAAACATATTTATTATCTATTTATTTCTCTAGTAATTATTGTCTTACACATCTGAGAAAATATCGAATTTAAGTGTTTAACATTCACCCTTGTATGAGAAAGTAATTTTCCTGTTCACCTCTTTAATATAATTTAATTTGCAAATGTAAAAATGATCAACTTATGCATGGATTGTTAAAGCCCTGCACCTGGAGGGGGGAGAATTACAGTATTATTTTACTGTGCAGTATCGGTCTCGTCATTAATTAGGATCAACAGGGAACATAGGAGTAAATTAAAGAAATCTTAATTGGGGTTGTTGATTCATTGAATGTTGTTACCCTGTAAGGAACACAATATCTGATTGAAAATAGAAAAGTATTTTCCTTGGATATGACTCCAAGTCTCCAACTGGTTCGGCTCTTAGAAATTGGTTGAGTGAAAATCAAGTATGTGCCATCTGTTTGGTGCATTTTGGATGCATTTTAGTTTGCGATTCTGTGAAGCAAAAGAAAGAGTAACAGAAACATAGAAAATTGATTTCCCTTGTGTGTTCTTCATGAGAGTCTTTTCTTGGATTTTGAATATCATGAATGAGGAAGAAAATAAGTTGAAGACAAAAGGAAAGTTTTTCCCCTATTTTCTTCGCAACTCTATAGTCTGTACTATGGATTGTATAATAATCACCCTATTCTTTATTTATTAGAAAATCCAAAAAAAAAATAAAAATCATCAGAATATAATACTGTAACCAGGTGACGAACTACAATATTAATTATCAAAAGAATTCATTATGTCTATGTCCTTAAGTATGGAGCCATTTATTGCTGATATGGAACTATATGCTTAGTTCACATGATAGAATAATAGATTTCGTGCATATTTAGGTTGGTATTACTTTAATTCGGTAAAATCTGGTGAATAAATATTTGGTTCATGGCTACAGAAAACATTTGAGTCTCACACACTTATACAGTATGCTCTTTTACAGAAAGTACAAGGCTTCATTTAGATCCTGGATTTAAGTGAGCATATGGCAAAACAAAAATGAAACTGGAGAGATCCCTTCCCCTGCTTTTTATTTCCTGTGAAAACAGACGAAAGATTTTATATTTGAATGTCTTCTCAAATTTCCTTTGTATAATTTCCCTAATGTTATCCTCGAGAACCAATAATGCAAAAACTTTTTCTTCTCTATTTACTCATTGAAACCCATGATCAAGTGAAGGTTCCACTGATTGTATTAATGTAAAATATAGTCAGCAAGCTAAATAGTGACTCTTTCAATTAATACAATACCGCAAACAACTTTCTAAGATAAAAAGAAAAATGTGTAGGTGGGTGTAAATCTAGTGGTGGACGTTGGAAGACATTTCAACCTGAAAATTTTGGCACTTCTCCTTTTCCTTTTTATTTTCCATAGTAAGCCAATAACGTCAGAAGAATCATTGGCCTCACAAACTCTAATCTTTCTCTTTCCAACGATTAGAGACTTGAGTAATGAGATAAGTTCTAGTTCAAAGATGTTGAGTGAGACACTGGAAGTAACTTATAACACAAAATATTAAAAAATTTCACACGTGTTTATTACCGTACATGACTTCGGTATTTACTATACTTCTTAGAAAAAGGTTCATTTACATTGTACTTTTTTGGGTTCTGCTGCCTCAAAATGATTTTTTTTCATTTTTTCACCCTCTTCCCTACAAGGAGAGTTGATGAGTAAAAGGGTAAGGGAGGACATATATGGGAAAAAATATTTTTTAACAATTTTCGCCATTCTAGTTGTTGTGGCCGATGTGAAATCCACATTGGATCAAGGGTCCACCTTGAGTTGGTCAAGGCTTTTTTTCCCAGAAATTGGACAAGTAAGCTAAAATTGTCAACTAGAGGCCTGTCAATACAGGTCGGAGTCGAACTATGGGAGATGTTATAAGGTAACATCGTCATTGCATGACATGGGAAATGGGAAATGCTCATCTTTTAACAGCAACACCGTCCAAATCCACCAATCAAGATGAAGTCATGATGGCTTAAGGTACATATCTAAGTGTAACGGCCTAAGCCTTGTGTCAGGCTGTTCTCTTACGTAATATCTGCTTTGAGAGGACATCTGCACTCTTACCCTCACGGCTTTCGTCTCATTCCCCAGAATTCGTATACATGACCTCCCCTTAAGAGAGATTTAAGTTGAATCCTGGTACCAATTTTTTGTAACGATTCGACCTCTATGCTCGAGTTGTTATATCATATGTATTGTTCGCTTTGGGTGGACATCTACCCATTTACCCCCTCACAGCTTTCTATCACGTCCTTTAAAATTCGAACCCAAGACTTCTACTTAATGAGAGACTTAAGTTGAATCATGTGGTTACTTAACGGCCTGACCTCTATGCCCGAGCAGTTATATCATACGTACTGTTCATTTTGGGTACGCATCTGCCCACTTACCCCTTCACAGCTTTCTATCGGCGTCCCTCGGGATTCGAACTCAATACTTCTGCCTAATGAGAGACTTAAGTTGAATCCTGGTACCAATTGAACAACTTTTGTAACGATCCGACCTTTATGCCTAAGCCATTAAATCATACGTATTGTCCGCTTTGGGTGAGCATTTGTCCACTTACCACCTCACGGCTTTCTATCGCATCCATTAGGATTCGAACTCAAAACCTCTGCCTAATGAAAGACTTAATTGAATTTTGCTACCATGATTCAACTTAAGTCTTGGATACCAGGATTAACTTAAGTCTCTCATTAGGTAGAAGTTTTGAGTTCGCATCATGGGGGACACAATAGAAAACCATGAGGAGGTAAGTGGGCACATGCTTACCCATAGTGGACAGTATGTATGATATAACGGTTTGTGCACAGAGGTCGGGTCATTACACTAAGGCCTAGATATCATGACTATGTGGCTACATCAAACTCTCCCGCCAATCGAATCCTTTTGAGACCAATGACACATAAACCTAAATTGGACATTGTAGCTTGACATGACTAAGGCGGCAAGCCAGTGTCCAACGACCTATATAAAGGGGTGAAGGGGCGAGTGAAAAGGGAGCAAACTTTTCAAAATCTCTCTACATCACAAATACACAGTTCTCAGCAAATTACATCCTTATTTTGCCTAGGTTCTATCAAATATAACGTTGTTATTCCATTCAAATCCTGTAAGTTGATCAAGAAGTGTCACGTCATTTTTTGTCATCAACACTAGTAATTGAATTTAAGCATTATAGTTGTCAACTATAATTGAATTGACCTTGGAGATTATTTTTCTTCGTTAGTTCCAGTACTGAAATTTTCCTAAACTTGAATTGTAAATTATGGATAACAAGTTCTTGCTCTACTTCTACAGTCTATTGATATGTCTCAAATCACAATATGGAATGTAAATATAAAAAGGAATATTAAACGCTTGAAGTTGCATTTCTTTATTCCATTTGATGTGCTTATTGAGCTACAACTAGGTATAGATTGGACATTTCTAGTTTCATTGCCTTCTTTTATTAATTTTGTTGTTCTGCTGAAAATATCACATGCTTTCAAGTTAATTAAATCCCATGCAATCGATTTTTTAATGTACAAGTAGCAAGGAAAAACTACTACTCATATCAATCACTAATATTTTTTGTTTACATCCATTTACAGGCAGCAATTTCTGCAACATGGCTGTTTTGCTCGGCAATTCCGATGCTTCTGGTTTGTGATAAATTCATTTTCTATTATATTTACTTCCTGATAAGTTCAGTTTTGGTAAATGGTTTTGTGGGCTTGCTGTAATGAGGTCACTTTACTTTCGATGTTGGCTCAATTTTGATAAAATCGAGGTTTAATTTAGCTATTGAAGCAGATATCATTCAGAATATTTTTTTTCCCTCTGAAGTTGTGTAAAGATGGCTATATTCACTTATGAGTTGCATTATGGCATGCTGGGTAAGCTTAAAAAATTTACTTGCGAGTAATGTTATGTATCAGTATATAAGTAGGATTTAATACGTTTTAATTGATGGAAGTTCGAAATAATAAGTTAAAAAGGAAAAGAATCCAGTTTATTTGCTGCAAGAGAGGTTAATATGCATTTATTTTTCTCTTTACATTTCTCGGCGTTTGATGATCACGTGGCTATTGAAGGCCTTTAAGAGAGCTGCAGAGTCACTGGAGAAGCTGATGGACGTTACGAGGGAGGAGCTCCCTGACACAATGTGTAGCGACCGCGAACTTTTAAATTTTATAAAGTAATTTTCTCGAAAAACGTGTCGCTAAAACGTAACCCTAATTCTCTAGAGAAACGTGTTCGTCTAGCCGTATAAATATGAATTTAAATTTTATCGAATCGAATCGAATATTGAATAATTATTTTTATTTCAATTCGGATTTATTTTATTTAAATCCAATTATTATTAAATTCAAGTCCAATTACCATGAGCCCAATTTAGAAAAAAAAAACCTACAGCCCAAATGTGAGGCCCAACTATTTCCTAACCCAATTACCCACCTTGAAATCTGTGCCCTAATAATCACTATTCATATATCAACTTCATTCTCCCTCTCCATTTCCACAATTCACGCAGCAGCAATCTTTGGTAAGGAAACTTCATTTGTTCTTCAATTCATTCCACTGGAAAATCATATTGATGCTAGAACTTTAATTTCTAGCACCAACAAGATATTGTTTCCAATCAGCTGCACCCTCAATGGCCAAGCTCACCATCACCAAACCGAAGCTCACCTCAAAACCACCCCCAACCATCACTGCCTAACACCCTTACGAGACCAAGCTCACCACCAGACCACCAACTTCACTGTCCAAAATCGAAACCACCAAGCTACCACCAAACCAACGCCCAGATTGCAGCCACCCATTTCGAACGGTCCATACCATTCGAACCACACTGCCAAACCTCAACCCCACAACTTACTCCAAACCCAAACAACTCCAACAGAAAACCCAAGCTGCAAACAACCGAACCAGCCTCGTTTTCACCTCAAGCCACTACTGCAGAATCCAGCTCGAGTCACTGCAAACACCCCAAAAACCCAGAACTCAACCAACAGCCACCCAACTTCTCGAACTCCAGCAGAAATCAAACTCCACCCAAAACACCCCAAACCCGAGACCAACCCAAATCAAGCTCAAAAGCCAACTCCACACAACCACCAAACCGGGAGCAAAGCCCGAAGTCGAGCACACCCAAAACCGCCTCAAACCCGAAATCAAACCATCCAAATTCCACCCAAAATCCATCTTAATCACCCACAAAATCAAGAAAAAGGAAAAGCCCATTACCTTATCTCGTTCTTCGACCCATTTCCAGAACGTTTACACCAAGAAATCCAACTGAAAATCGAACCCGCTAGCCTCGGTTAACTTCCAACCCACGCACATCGAAAGCCCAAATCGAACCCCTCCCCTACCTGACCACCGGCGCCACCTCAGGTGGTGGCGCTGCCACCAACCGCCGCCGGCGGTGGTGGGATCGGAGGAGGGGCAAAGGCCCCTCCATCGCTTCTCTTTCTCTCTGTCGAATGAGAGAGAGAGAAATGAGGGATATTTGTATTTATTTGATTTGTTTTGATTTTGATTTTAATTTTATTTTGTTTTGTTTTGTTTTAGTTTAGTTAGATTAGTTTAGGTATATATCAATTTCAATTGATAAATTTTAGCCCCCAAGTTCTAAGTTGTTTTATTTCAGTCCCTAAGTTTTTAATTGTTTTTATTTCAGTCCTAGATTCTTTATTTACAGTTTTAAGAAATTTCAATTTAGTCCCTAGTTTAAATAAGTTATTTATTTCAGCATTTAACTTTATTTCCAGCTTTATTTTATTTACAGTTTAGTCCTTAAACTTATATAAGTTATTTAATTCAGTTTTTAAGTTTTATTTCAGCTTTATTATATTTTCAATTGAGTCCCTAATGTATAGAAATTATTATTTCAGTCTTTAAATTTTATTTTCAGCTTTAAAATACTTACAGCTTAGTCCTTAAACTATTAAAAGTTATTATTTCAGTTTTTAACTTTTATTTTCAATTTTATTATATTTACAGTTTAGTCCCTAAACTTATGAAAATTACTATTTTAGCCCTTAAACTTTTATTTTCAGATTTAATAAACTTCCAATTTAGCCCTAAACTTTATTTTATCATTTTAAGCCATTTATTTCAATTCCAATAATTTTCAATTAAGCCCTTAAACTTAATTTCAACACTTTAAAACTTTAAAGTTCGAAATACTAATTCAACCTTATTTTCTATTTTTGGCTAGACGATACGTACGAGCAATTAGGAGCTTGAAGTTATTTTCCCGCTCACTTTTCACGCAACTCGAAACAATTGAGGTAGACTCGCCACCATTAATTAGTTTAAATTATAATTGCATGCTTTATGTGAATTACGTGATTTATATGCTTTATGCATAGGATGAGAATGTGTCATATGCGATATATGATATTGTTATGCTTGTCATAACTTATATGCTTAATTGCATGAGAAAGAAAGAAAGAAAGAAAGAATCTCTTATGAGATAAGAAAGAATGTTATGCATAACTTATGTGCTTCATCCGCACAAGAAAGAAAGACTACCCACAGCCCATGTTTTTAAAGAGCCTATGATTTCAAGAAAATGAACCAAAGATGATATCACATTGTATATTGCATGAGTGTGTTTTCAATTATTCTGTAAATTAATTATCGGCGATGAGTCTACTGAGTATTTCTTCGAAATACTCATTCTGCTATTTTTAACAATATTTGCAGACTTCGGAGGCGATCGTGATTGATCCGGCAGTGGTGGCATAAAATTTGATTATCGAATTTATCAAGTTTCCGAATTTATGTATTGAAACACTGTTAACGTATTTTCGTTTCCGCTATTCCAAAAACACGATATTTAAATTTTGAACAATTATCCAATGTATTTCAATTGCCGAAGTAGTTTTCAATTTCAAATGTGATTTTAAAAATTAGGTTATTTCCGCAAAATTGATTGACAAAATTAGGGCAAAAGACGATGACGTGGCAATCCGGGTTAACAGAACTCGGGGCGCTACAGCTTGGTATCGTAGCCGAGTCGTTTTACGTCAGATCGGCAAAATTTTCAAAAAAATAAAATTTTTCAAAGAGACGTTCTAAATTGTTTAATTATCATTAATGAAAGTTGCCACTGCTACCATTCAATCCGTCGACTCCGAAGGTAAAGAAGTTATTGAAGTTTACTGTTATGTTATTTCGGATACTGTTTTACGATTTACGAGACTTAGAAGAAAGAGAAAGAAAGTGTATCCGAATTAGAAAGAAAGAAAGAAAAGAAAGAAAGAAAAGAAAGACGAGTTTGAGCATAATTGGAAATAATTTTCTAAATTTTTACGTCCTCGTAAATTTTAACTAAGAAAAGATGAATAACCCCACTTAATTGGACTTTGCATAATTGGTTTAGAACATGGCACCCATTCGTAGAAATGTACCCAGTGACGTAGAACAAGCCATTAGAGATTACAACTGTTTCCGGTCTAGACTTGATTGGACGATTGCCCAACACGTAGAGCAGTTGAATATGTACGTAATCGGGCCATACAATATGGCTACGTGACCTGAAATCGTCGATTGATTCATTAATTACTCTCGACTTTCCGAGGCAACTATGCGGAAGTAGCTCGTAGCATATACATAGATGCTCTTACGTCACCTAATGTGGATATGGGATATGATACATTCTGCGTGAGATTTGTGGCATATTGGCCCATGTATTTTGAGCACCGCTTTGGGGTTGCACCTGAAGGGGAGCCAAAACATGAGCCAATGCCCGAGCTCGAACTTGAGCAAGAAGATGGGTTAATACTCGAGGAAGAACCCGAGGAGGAACCCAGAAGAAGAACCCGATGAAGATGCTGACCTAGCGCTAGGAGAGTTTTCGGACGCCGAATCATGTGTAACCGAAGGAGAATAGAGAGATAGGATCTAGAGTAGGTTTGACATCATTGTATAAAAGGAAATTGGAAATGTTTGGCATACATGCCTTCCTATTCATGTACCCGCACCAAAAGAAGTTGAATTATTAATGAAATGATGCATGTTTAGAAAGACTGAACTTACTAGGAGAAGAGATTGGTAGCACCCTCGAGGTTAGTTTGCCGTCAAGAGAAACTGTCGATACTAATGAGATAGTCAAGGCAGTACAAATAGATTTTGATGGTCAAGTTTTGGAGGCAGACCTGAATATTATCCGAATGAAAGATTTCCATATTATTCTAGGTATGGATTGGCTCAGCACCAACCGTGCCGCAATTATGTGCCACGAGAAGGAGGTTATTTTTCGTAAAGATGGTGAAGAAGTATTCAGATTTTATGGGACGAGGATTAAGGCACTTCCTCGCCTGATTTCGGCTTTACAAGCGGAGAAGCTATTAGCCAAGGATAGTTGTCATGGATATTTGGTTAGTCTTCAAGACAAACCCGTAGAGATTACTCTGGATTCAGTGCCAGTAGTATGCGAATATGGTGACGTTTTTCCAGACGATCTACCCGGCACTCCGCCGGATAGGCAAGTGGAATTTTCCATCGATTTGGTACCAGGAGCTACCCCTGTTTCTAAAGCTCCATACCGCATGGCACCAAAGGAGTTGCAAGAACTGAAGGTGCAATTAGAGGAATTGCTAGAGAAGGGTTTCATCAGGCCAAGTGTATCTCCGTGGGGAGCACCTGTGCTGTTTGTAAAGAAGAAGGACGAAAGCATGAGGATGTGTATCGACTATCGAGAACTTAACAAGTTGACGATAAGGAATAAGTATCCCCTACCCAGGATCGAAGACTTATTCGATCAGTTGAAAATCTTGCAATCTTCTCGAAGATTGATTTGAGATCTGGGTACCATCAGCTAAAGGTTTCGCCAGCTGACGTACCAAAGACAGCGTTCAGGACACGATATGGACATTATGAGTTCACAGTGATGTCGTTCGGTCTTACGAACGCACCTGCGATATTTATGGATTTGATGAACCGAGTTTTCCATCAGTATCTTGATAAATTCGTTATTGTTTTTATCGATGATATACTGATCTACTCCAAGAATTCCGCACAACATGAAGAACACTTGAGGATTGTGTTGGAAACGCTGAGAGCAGAAAAGTTGTACGCCAAGTTCAAGAAATGTGAATTTTGGCTTGAAAGAGTAGGTTTCTTAGGTCATATTGTTACAGCTAAAGGAATCGAGGTTGATCCTTCTAAGGTCGAAACTGTAACGAATTGGCCAACACCTGCAAATGTTGGAGATGTGAGAAGCTTTCTTGGATTAGCTGGATATTATCGGCGATTCATAGAAGGTTTTTCTAAAATAGCGAGGTTCTATGACTCGGTTGACCGGGAAGGGAGTTAAATTTCGGTGGACGTAACAATGTGAACAAAGCTTTCGAAACTTAAGGACAGACTCGTTTCGACACCAGTCTTGCGACGATACGAGATGGATACGAAGGTTTCGTTATTTACAGCGATGCATCCAAACATGGTTTAGGTTGTGTTTTGATGCAGAATGGCAAAGTGATAGCATATGCTTCAAGACAGTTGAAGCCACATGAGAAGAATTACCCGACACATGATTTAGAGCTCGCAGCTGTTGTGCACGCTCTTAAGATTTGGAGACACTATCTGTACGGGAGTAAATGTGAGATTTACACCGATCACAAGAGTCTCAAGTATTTCTTCACTCAGAAGGAGTTGAACATGCGACAACGTCGATGGCTAGAAGCTGTAACAGATTATGACTGCACCATTCTTTACCACCCGGGTAAAGCAAATAAGGTTGCCGACGCTTTGAGCAGAAAGGACGCCGGACAGTTATCAGCTTTGGGAACGACGCAAGATCAGTTGATTCGAGATTTGAGAAATCTAAGAATCGAAGTGCGAACCCCATCAGTCCAAGGATCTTCTAGATTGGCAAATCTGAGCGTTAAACCAGACTTGAGAGGTCGGATTATAACAGCTCAAACTGGAGATAAATTCTTGGAAAAGATCAGATCCGAAGTTGGAACTGGCAAGAGAATAGGTTTCGAGATTGCTTCTGATAAGGCACTTATATTCAGAGGACGTCTATGTGTACCAAAGGATGAACATATCCAGAATGAGATTTTGACAGAAGCTCATTCAGCACCATATGCATGCCACCCAGGAGGGACAAAGATGTATCGTGATTTGCGCAATACCTTTTGGTGGAGGAACATGAAGGGTTGTATTGCAAAATTTGTCTCTCGATGCATGACGTGTCAGCAAGTTAAGGCTAAACACCAGAGACCATCAGGATTATTAAATCCCTTAGATATACCAGAATGGAAATGGGAGAAAATTTCCATGGATTTCGTAACAGGGTTACCGAAATCAGTGAAAGGACATGACGCTATTTGGGTTATCGTAGATCGACTTACGAAGTCAGCTCATTTCCTACCAATCAGAATGACTCTAAATGTGGATCAGTTATCCCAGTTGTATGTTAGAGAGATTGTTCGACTTCATGGAGTACCAGCTTCCATTGTATCAGATAGAGACCCGAGATTTACATCGAGATTCTGGAAGAGTTTACAAGCAGCGATGGGTACTAAGTTAAATTTTAGTACTGCTTACCATCCCAGCATCGATGGACGGTACGAACGCACTATTCAGACACTAGAAGATATGCTTAGAGCTTGCGTACTAGATTTGAGTGGTAATTGGGAGACTCACCTCCCATTAGTGGAATTTGCCTACAATAATAGTTTTCAGGCAACTATTGGTATGGCACCATATGAGGCACTTTATGGACGACGATGTCGATCACCAGTCTATTGGGATGAAGTAGGCGAGAGAAGAATTTTAGGTCCAGAATTGATTGAAAAGACAGTTAAGGCTATTGATAAGATCAGACTGCGAATCAAAGCCGCTCAAGATAGACAGAAAAGCTATGCCGATCAAAGGAGAAAAGACTTAGAATTTGAACTTGGAGAGAAAGTATTCTTGAAAGTAGCTCCTATGAAAGGAACTATTCGTTTCGGCAAGAGAGGGAAGTTAAGACCTCGTTTTATCGGACCATTCGAGATATTAGAGAAAGTGGGTAACGTGGCTATCGTTTGGCGTTGCCGCCCGAGCTATCGGCCGTACACAACGTTTTTCACGTTTCCCTATTGAGAAAGTATATCCACGATCCAAGTCACGTGGTAAATTTTCAGACTATTTCGATTCAGAGGAATCTGTCCTATGAGGAGACACCTATGTGCATTATAGAAAGAAAAGTCCATGTCTTAAGAAACAAAGAGATTCCTTTAGTCAAAGTCCAATGGGGTAGACAGGATAGCGATGAAGCTACCTGGGAGAAAGAGGAAGAGATTCTGGCTAAGTATCCAGATATATTAGATCAAGTAAGTTTAAATTTCGAGGACGAAATTATTTTAAGGGGGTAAGGTTGTAGCGACCGCGAACTTTTAAATTTTATAAAGTAATTTTCTCGAAAAACGTGTCGCTAAAACGTAACCCTAATTCTCTAGAGAAACGTGTTCGTCTAGCCGTATAAATATGAATTTAAATTTTATCGAATCGAATCGAATATTGAATAATTATTTTTATTTCAATTCGGATTTATTTTATTTAAATCTAATTATTATTAAATTCAAGTCCAATTACCATGAGCCCAATTTAGAAAAAAAAAACCTACAGCCCAAATGTGAGGCCCAACTATTTCCTAACCCAATTACCCACCTTGAAATCTGTGCCCTAATAATCACTATTCATATATCAACTTCATTCTCCCTCTCCATTTCCACAATTCACGCAGCAGCAATCTTTGGTAAGGAAACTTCATTTGTTCTTCAATTCATTCCACTGGAAAATCATATTGATGCTAGAACTTTAATTTCTAGCACCAACAAGATATTGTTTCCAATCAGCTGCACCCTCAATGGCCAAGCTCACCATCACCAAACCGAAGCTCACCTCAAAACCACCACCAACCATCACTGCCTAACACCCTTACGAGACCAAGCTCACCACCAGACCACCAACTTCACTGTCCAAAATCGAAACCACCAAGCTACCACCAAACCAACGCCCAGATTGCAGCCACCCATTTCGAACGGTCCATACCATTCGAACCACACTGCCAAACCTCAACCCCACAACTTACTCCAAACCCAAACAACTCCAACAGAAAACCCAAGCTGCAAACAACCGAACCAGCCTCGTTTTCACCTCAAGCCACTCTTTGCGAGAATCCACTTCGAGTCACCGCAAACACCCCAAAACCCAGAACTCAACCAACAGCCACCCAACTTCTCGAACTCCAGCAGAAATCAAACTCCACCCAAAACACCCCAAACCCGAGACCAACCCAAATCAAGCTCAAAAGCCAACTCCACACAACCACCAAACCGGGAGCAAAGCCCGAAGTCGAGCACACCCAAAACCGCCTCAAACCCGAAATCAAACCATCCAAATTCCACCCAAAATCCATCTTAATCACCCACAAAATCAAGAAAAAGGAAAAGCCCATTACCTTATCTCGTTCTTCGAACCATTTCCGAACGTTTACACCAAGAAAGCCAACTGAAAATCGAACCTGCTAGCCGCGGTTAACTTCCAACCCACGCACATCGAAAGCCCAACTCGAACCCCTCCCCTCCCTGACCCCCGGCGCCACCTCAGGTGGTGGCGCTGCCACCAACCGCCGCCGGCGGTGGTGGGATCGGAGGAGGGGCAAAGGCCCCTCCATCGCTTCTCTTTCTCTCTGTCGAATGAGAGAGAGAGAAATGAGGGATATTTGTATTTATTTGATTTGTTTTGATTTTGATTTTGATTTTAATTTGTTTTGTTTTGTTTAGGTTTAGTTAGATTAGTTTAGGTATATATTAATTTCAATTGATAAATTTTAGCCCTCAAGTTTTAAGTTGTTTTATTTCAGTCCCTAAGTTTTTAATTGTTTTTATTTCAGTCCTAGATTCCTTATTTACAGTTTTAAGAAATTTCAATTTAGTCCCTAGTTTAAATAAGTTATTATTTCAGCCATTTAACTTTATTTCTAGCTTTATTTTATTTACAGTTTAGTCCTTAAACTTATATAAGTTATTTAATTCAGCTTTTAAGTTTTATTTCAGCTTTATCATATTTTCAATTGAGTCCCTAATGTATAGAAATTATTATTTCAGTCTTTAAATTTTATTTTCAGCTTTAAAATACTTACAAACTTAGTCCTTAAACTATTAAAAGTTATTATTTCAGTTTTTAACTTTTATTTTCAGTTTTATTATATTTACGCTTAGTCCCTAAACTTATGACAATTACTATTTTAGCCCTTAAACTTTTATTTTCAGATTTAATAAACTTCCAATTTAGCCCTAAACTTTATTTTATCATTTTAAGCCATTTATTTCAATTCCAATAATTTTCAATTAAGCCCTTAAACTTAATTTCAACACTTTAAAACTTTAAAGTTCGAAATACTAATTCAACCTTATTTTCTATTTTTGGCTAGACGATACGTACGAGCAATTAGGAGCTTGAAGTTATTTTCCCGCTCACTTTTCACGCAACTCGAAACAATTGAGGTAGACTCGCCACCATTAATTAGTTTAAATTATAATTGCATGCTTTATGTGAATTACGTGATTTATATGCTTTATGCATAGGATGAGAATGTGTCATATGCGATATATGATATTGTTATGCTTGTCATAACTTATATGCTTAATTGCATGAGAAAGAAAGAAAGAAAGAAAGAATCTCTTATGAGATAAGAAAGAATGTTATGCATAACTTATGTGCTTCATCCGCACAAGAAAGAAAGACTACCCATGACCCATGTTTTTAAAGAGCCTATGATTTCAAGAAAATGAACCAAAGATGATATCACATTGTATATTGCATGAGTGTGTTTTCAATTATTCTGTAAATTAATTATCGGCGATGAGTCTACTGAGTATTTCTTCGAAATACTCATTCTGCTATTTTTAACAATATTTGCAGACTTCGGAGGCGATCGTGATTGATCCGGCAGTGGTGGCATAAAATTTGATTATCGAATTTATCAAGTTTCCGAATTTATGTATTGAAACACTGTTAACGTATTTTCGTTTCCGCTATTCCAAAAACACGATATTTAAATTTTGAACAATTATCCAATGTATTTCAATTGCCGAAGTAGTTTTCAATTTCAAATGTGATTTTAAAAATTAGGTTATTTCCGCAAAATTTATTGACAAAATTAGGGCAAAAGACGATGACGTGGCAATCCGGGTTAACAGAACTCGGGGCGCTACACAATGGCAGCCATTCGATTATCTGGGATGGAGATCAGTGATTTAACAATGGAGCTCAGTGATCTTGGGTTAGTATAATAATATGGAGCTTCTACACATACTAGTAAATTAAATGGAATATCATTGGTACCCATTTTTCAAGTTATTGCCCGAGTAGTAAATTGGTCCTCAACTTTTCTCCATAGTTGCACAATGAGTCAAAATGTGAAACCATCCAGATCTTCGTTAAATCCTCACGTGGACATCACAAGCTAGGATTCTTTTCCCAACTTAGACTGGGGACTAGAAATTTGAAGTTCGACATGTTATGATGTTATACGATGATTTAACTTATGTTTGGACAGTTTTTCATTTTTATTTTCTTTTTTTTTAAAGGTTGGGAACTAAATTGCTGCTTGAACAATGATTAGGGTACTAAAAATGCAAAATATAAAATGTTGGTCTCATTTTGCTTTACTACAGCCAAGAAATAACACAAGGCGTGAGAAGCTCCACTCGAGCTGTTCGTTTAGCAGAAGAAAGGTTGCGCCGGTTGACAAACTTGAATCCATCAGGTTAGTAAATTTATGTAGAGGTACTATTTAATTTTTTCTTCGCAAAACAATTAGGGTGATGAATTTCACTTCATCTTTACTTGATTAGTATCCTTGCAGGCGACAACCCCACCAGGAACTGAGACAGCAGGGCCAGCTCTAGCTAGAACCGCAAGGGGTGCAAAGGATGGAATCGTTAAGGGTCGGGCAGTTGTGCAGATACTTTTTACCCTAACCCGATATTCCAGGGTACTTTTCGGCTACTTCACATCTCGTTAAGGATGGAATCTGCCTTTTGCACATATGCTCAACTTGAATGATGATTCCAAAACTGTCAGGCGACGACTGTGCCCCTCAACATTGGTTCCAGTGGGTAATAAAATCCTGTTTGTCGTTCTTGCTTTTATTCTACAACGTGAATCGAATATAAATATTTACAAGAGCGATTGGTTCGATATCTTTATTGTTAGTATAACACCACCCCGTGAAAGGTTGACATTGTCAAGTTGTTTGCTTCAACCAAGCCCACAAGCTCGAGTCTCAACCGAGTGTTCAATTGCCAATTGCATTGCCGGTTCATCAAGTGCTCAAAATGGTAGTTCAAAATTAAATCATTTATAAATTGTTACGAAATCATACTTGTAAAATATTTCAATTAAAATTCGAGTCTTTTCAATTAGTAATGGGGAGATGAGAAAGAAGACTTGCACCAATTATGCGAAGAAAGTTGAAGACTAGACGAGGAGGAAGATGCATTAGATAGCAAATTCCCTGGAGAACAAAGTTAACTGTTCAGCTACATTCAAGAATCAAATAAATATAATTGACACTTATGTGGTGGCTATAATATACATTCAATATGTTCAACCGGGGCTTTTGTACTTGTCTAATCTTTGTTTGGAAGGGTCACCAGCAAAACGAAAGAGTAATTTCAATCCTTAACTAAAGAATAATGTAATCTAGCTCCATTGGTTTTAGAGCATCAATCTATATGATATCATGTGATCGGTTCAATTAAATGTAAAATTATATGATTCATTTAATTGTAACATTTAATGACACTTAGTGCCACCTAAATTAATAGTCTAATACAAGTAGTGCTAGATATCATTACTCTTAACTAAATTAATGCATTCAACCTAGGCGTCTCTTCAAATGGGTCGACCAGTTTGACACCACTACACATGTATGATTATGTTTGAGTACGCATGCACAAGTCTTGGTGCGTGTTTGTGCATAAGGGAGAGTGCATTCATCAATCTTCATTTCTGAGTTTTCCGTTGTCAGAGCTCTCGCATTTGGAATCGAAGCCGAAACACTTGAAAATAGCTTGTTTAGCTAGCCCGATATAGTTGCAAGGGTGGTTTGGATGCCTAAAAAGACTAAAAAATATAGAATCATTCAGTGAAGATTCTTCGCATTCTTCAACTTCTATTATTGTTAGTATTTAGATAATTTTGATAAAATGCTAACTTTAAAAAATTTCTGACAATCGTATGCTAGCCGAATTTACAAATCCCCTATGTTGTCTCGAAGCTCGTTTCGAGAACTGCATAATAGGTATATCGAATTGTCCAAACAAAATATTGAAAATAATTAAAGATGTGTCAAACGTGCGTCTTAAAAAAAATGCATCTAACTAGTCTTTAATTTTAAACTTTTCAATTATTATTATTTTTACGATAAAAAAAACTCAGTATAATTTACATCATTTTATTAGAAAATTTTACTTGGAATATGACATCAAAATTTTCAAACTTTACATTCAAAAAAGGTATATCCATGTAAATTTTCGGATGTAAAATTACCTAGAGTATGATTTTTTTTTTTTTATGTAAATTTTCAAACGTAAAATTCCGCACAACTTTTTTTGCAAGTTTGATTGTGCACCTAACTCAAAATGTCTGCGTCAGCCCCCGTTTACCTGGTAGGATAAAAATTCAAGCATTCTCTTCCTATCTATCAGATTAAATACTTAGCTACCGAAATTCACAATTTATTTATAAAAGTAACAGGTAACATGTTCAAACAATAATCCATATCTTTTTTCGAGAAAAAAAAAAAAGGTCACGGGATATGCATTCAAGAAGCTCGTGCTGTCAGTCCTCAATGACAAATAGACAATCTTAGAAACTGAATATGATCATTGATCAAACTTAACAATAATTCTTTACTAGTTACCTTTAATATGCAAATGATCATAACTTGCATTCTAAATATAACAATGTCCCTTACCAACAACTCCCCTTAACTCAATAATCGACCCCACGTAACCGCGACAACACTTATTCCTGATAAATTTGAGATCTGATTTATGTATTATTATCCATCGCTTCTTTCCATTCATTTGAAACATCGAAAAGTAATAAATTCTTAGTAACTAGAACAAAACGCTTTAAAATTTGGACTATCCCTCCAACTCTTGACATCTTCTATGGAGATTGCATTCTTATTATGAATCAAAGAACTTTATATCTATGTAGAACATGTCCCAACTATCTAATTCGTCTGTCCCATAATTTATCCTCTTAGAACCCACATATTTTTGGGACTAAGATTTTACCTATTCCCCTTGTGCTTCTCTTGGATTTCTAACAGAAGAAATAATAATTAACAAACTATTTTCTCAAAAAAAGAAAATAAATTCAGTCCCTGACAGAAAATAGTTAATAAAGAAAATAATTATACTGGCCTCGGTTCTTTGTGAAGAGCTATTCTGACTGGACTGAGATGTAGTGATAGTTGAAGGTGAAGCTGATGTCGTAGTGGTGGAAGGATTTTTAGATAAATCTGAAGTAAAAATGGTGAAGTCAAAGAAAATAAGGATTATGAAAAGAATCGTAGCAAGAAGATGGATCCATATTAGCCATGGATTTTGTAGCTTACGACTATCAACTCATCACCAAAGCCAAGCATGGCTTCTCTTTTTTCCCCTCCCTCTATCTATATTAAGGAAAAACAGCAAAAGAATTTGAGGATTAGATGACGAATTAGAGAAAAAGAATGAAGGATTGACAGTACAAAGAATTTTGATTGAAAGCAAAAGATCATAGAGAACAGTTTTGATGCTGACTGAATAAACTACCATTTGATTTGTGCCTGTTTGTTTCTAGTTTGTATTGTTTGTTTGTGCACGTAAGTTGTGTTAAAACTATTGAGGAAATGGTGGAAAACCCGGTTGACCCGATCATTTTTCCACAATAGCCGTTGAATATGTAAAAAAAAGAGGAAAAACTTAAAAAAATTTAAAAATCCAGCATTTTCTTATTTTTACCCTTACACGTGACTTGGAAGAGAGTTGGGAGAGAAAAAAGAAGAAGCATTTTTTCGAATTTTTGTTGATTATCTTCGAAAAAATTGTTATAGAATCAATTATTAATGGATGAAATGTGATTTGGGTGAGATTTGGGAGAAAAATCCCAGACGCATCTGGGCCCAGATGCCCAGACTTCTGGGCTTCTGTGCCCTGGGCATCTGGGCCGCAGCCAGACGGCCCAATTGTTTTTTTTTCTTTTTTCATTTAATATTTAATATAAAATTAATTTCTAATTTTATTATTTAATATTTATTATAGTTTAATTTTGTCTTGAATTTTTAATTATTTATTTAATATTTAATTTAAATAAATAATTAACTTATTTAAGTAAAATTCACGAAAAAAGAGTTTGTAAAATATAAAATATTATTTAGTTATAAATAATAAACTATTAAATATTCTTTTGTTTATTTAATATTCTATTAATTATAATTACTATTATAAATTATTAAGTAAGCAATTAAAAAATTTATTTTAAATTACTTATTTAATTTGACTACAAAGAATAAAAATAATCGATTTAAAATATATATTTTAAATTACTTATTGAAATTGTTTATAAACAATTAAATAAACAATTTAAAATAAATTATTTCATTTAATTTCTATATTTTAATAGTTTGTCTAATATTTAGTTACAAAAAAGAGTTTTTTTAAATTTGAAATATTATTTAATTACAAATAATAAAATATTAAATAAACAAAATAAATTGTTTCCTTGAATTGTTTATTTAAATTTTATATTTCGATTGTTTATTTAATATTTTATTACTTAATAATAATTAAATATTATATAAACAATTAAAATGATGAATTTAATTATAAATTCTTCTTTTACAACGAAATATTAAGTGAACAAGTAAAATATTTATTTTAAATTGCTTATTGAAATTGTTTATAAAACATGAACTGAACAATTAAAATAAACAATTTAAAATAAATTATTTCATTTAATAGTTTATTTAAATATTTATTGTTTATAATTAAAATTGTTTATTTATATTTTATATTTCGATTGTTTATTTAATATTCTTTTATAAATTCTTCTTTTATTTTGAAATATTAAGTGAACAATTAAAATAATTTATTTTAAATTACTTATTGAAATTATTCAAAAAACATTAAATAAACAATTTAAAATAAATTATTTCATTTAATAGTTTATTTAAATATTTATTGTTTATAATTAAAATTATTTATTAAATTTTATATTTCGATTGTTTATTTAATATTCTATTATAAATCCTTCTTTTATTTTGAAATATTAAGTGAACAATTAAAATAATTTATTTTAAATTACTTATTGAAATTGTTCAAAAAAATTAAATAAACAAATTAAAATAAATTATTTCATTTAATTGTTTAGTTATAAATAATAAAAAACTAAATAAACAAAATAAATTGTTTCTTTGAATTGTTTATTTTGTATTCTATTAATTATAATTAAATTAATTATAAACAATAAATAAAATATTCAATTAACAATTAAAATAAGAAATAATGAAATAATCAGTTAACAATTAAAATAAAAAACAATAAAATATTATTTAGTTATAAATAATAAAATATTAAATATTCGATTGTTTATTTAATATTCTATTAATTATAATTAAATATTATATACACAAAAATTGAAATATTGAATAAACAATTAAAATAAGAAATGATGAAATAATCAATTAACAATTAAAATAAAAAATATTATTTAGTTATAAATAATAAAATATGAAATATTCGATTGTTTATTTTATATTCAATTAATCATAATTAAATTAATTATAAACAATAAATAAAATATTCAATTAACAATTAAAAAATAATAATGAAAAAATCGGTTAACAATTAAAATAATAAATAATAAAATATTATTTAGTTATAAATAATCAAATATTAAATATTTGATTATCCATTTAATATTCTATTAATTATAATTAAATATTATATACACAATAAATGAAATATTGAATTGACAATTAAAATAAGAAATAATGAAATAATCAATTAACAATTGAAATAAAAAATAAAAAAATATTATTTAGTTATAAATAATAAAATATGAAATATTCATTTTTTTTATTTTATATTCAATTAATTATAACTAAATTAATTATAAACAATAAATAAAATATTCAATTAACAATTAAAATAATGAAATAATCGGTTAACAATTAAAAGAAAAAATAATAAAAAATTATTTAGTTATAAATAATCAAATATTAAATATTCGATTATTTATTTAATATTCGATTAATTATAATTAGATATTATATACACAATAAATGAAATATTGAATTGACAATTAAAATAAGAAATAATAAAATATTATTTAGTTATAAATAATCAAATATTAAATATTCGATTATTTGTGTAATATTCTATTAATTATAATTAAATATTATATGCACAATAAATGAAATATTGAATTGACAATTAAAATAAGAAATAATGAAATAATCAATTAACAATTGAAATAAAAAGTAAAAAAATATTATTTAGTTATAAATAATAAAATATGAAATATTCAATTGTTCATTTTATATTCTATTAATTATAATTAAATTAATTATAAATAATAAATAAAATATTCAATTAACAATTAAAATAATGAAATAATCGGTTAACAATTAAAATGAAAAATAATAAAATATTATTTAGTTATAAATAATAAAATATTAAATATTCAATTGTTAATTTAATATACTATTAATTATAATTAAATATTATATAAACAATTAAAATAGCCAATTTAATTATAAATTCTTCTTTTACAATTAAATATTGAGAAAACAATTCAAATACACGATTTAAATTATTTATTTAAAATAAATTGTTTAATTTAATTGTTTATTTGAATTGTTTAATTAAATTTTATATTTCAATTGTTTATTTTGCCCCCGTTTGACACCTTTTTTTTTTCATTCTCATTCTCATTTTTTTTTCTCTTTCTTCATTTCAACCACACATTCTATCAATAAAATAATACTACACATAAACCCAAAAATTCTCATTGCATTTCAACCACACATTCTTCCATCAATCACTATTTCAAAATTTATTTTTTTACCCAAAATGGGTGTCAAACAGGGGCTTAATGTTAAATTAATTATAATTAAATATTATATAAACAATTAGGGCAGGGCAGGGCAGGGCACGGGTCGGTTCGGTTCGGTTCAGTTCGGATTTTTTTTTGTTCCAGAAATTTTCGGGTATTTAGTAAATGGAACCGTCGGTTCCAGATATAATTCTGGAACCGTTCGGGTTCAGTTTGGTTCGGTTCGGTTCGGTTCTGTACGGTTCCATACTATAATTAAATTTTTTAACATTTAGAATAATACTATATAAATATACCTGAAAGTAGATACTAATACTAATAACAAAAAGTAAATACAAATACCGAGTTCAATCTTAACTTTTACAAATTAACGTAATCTAATTTAGTAACATATAAATAACAAGTTGTCAAATATAAATACCAAAAAGTAAAGATTACTAGTAAAACTTCGATGATTCATATCAATAATTCATTTGCTTCAAACCTTCAAATCCAATTAAAATTGAAAATATGGCCGTTATTGGGTCCCACTCGTCTAATAAAAGTCAACAATAACGGCTATATTTTCAATTTTAATCCGATTTTAATCTCTCCCATACAAGGCCATAAATTATAAGTCATAAAGATAAAATATTTTAAAGTATTGATAATACTTACCAACTATTTAATGTAATAATCAGTTGCTTGATTTTCTATACTAGCTAATAAGAAACTACACAAGAAAAAATTGAAAAAAACACAAATAATAAACATAAATAAACTATAAATTGTTCAACTAATAAGATTTAATAAGAAAAAAATTATTAATTTGTTTAGAAAAAATAAAAGAAATTGATTTATCCAATATTAAAAAAAAATCAGTTCTTATTCGGTTCTTCGGTTCTTGGTTTAGAACCGAGAACCGAACCAAACAATTCGGTTCTCGATTCGAATACCTGTTCGGGTATTTCATTTAAAAAAAACCGCTCGATTCAGTTCGATTCGGTTCGGTTCGGATATTTTGCCCAACCCTATAAACAATTAAATAAGCAATTTAATTATAATTGAATATTTAACGATAATAATAATGCAACATACAAATTATAATTAATAATATACTGATGAGTGCTATTAACTCATTAAACAAATACATTTAAATTGTAGTTTATAGCTTGTTTTTTAGCATTTTTGAGCGTTTTGATGTGTGTGTTCATGTCTTTTTGTAGTTTAAATACATTGGAGAAAATGACGTATTTTGAAGCCTTAGATGAAGACATGTGTGATCATAAAAATTGGACTCAAAGAGGAGGTGAAACAAAAAAGAAATGAAATGAAAAATGGTGAATTGGCGGAAATTCGCCAAAATAGGCGGTGATAATAGTGCAATTATCACGTTTTTCATCCACTAATAATTGCATTTTCATGATTTATTGGCGCCTAAATATTCTAAGTACACTTGCATTTTGGTTTAGGCTGCAAATGAACGAATGCGATAGAAATTAGAAGAAAAGAGCGAAAATGACCAAAATTGAGGAAAGTGATAGTTCATGGATTAAAGTGCAAATATTCTAAACTTATTTCTAACCTTGTGATGAAGATTCGAGAGTGTTGGATGTCAATTGGATGAAAAAGGAGTCAAAGGGATGAAATATAGCCAAACATTATCACTTATTAATTTTCAAACTGAAAAATTTTGCACCGATTTTCAACCTCATATTGAGACCAGTTTTTGACATGGAAAACAATCGAATTCGAAGATGGTATCTGAAGCAAAGTTGTAACCCTTTGAGTTAGCTTTCCAACACATCTTGAATCACCTCAATCGGACATCAGGAGAGAAAGTTATGGCCCAAAAATACTGCAAGGCATGCCGAACCCGGGCGGGCCCAAACTCGGCCTGCCCACCCACCCGGACGAGCCCAGACGTCCGGGTCGTCTGGATCCATCCGGTCCGGACGACCGGGCCGTCTGGATACATCAGGATGTCTGGTTGAGCATTTTACAGACGATAGTAAATTTGTCTGAAATTATACATACAGATGAATTTTTTTCTCGTTTTTGTTAAAAATGATTATAGATCTATTTAAGATCGTAAAATTTTCATATAGCTATGTTGAAATAAGATTTAAAGATTAAAATAATGTACTAATTTTACCGAAACGAAAATTAAAATACGTAAATATAATCACTGATTTCACTGATGGCTGTGAATAATATTTTCTTATTGAGCGTTTGATAAATTTATCTGTTTTCAAGTTTGAAGTACAGGAAAAATGAAATAATTTTTATCTGTGTTGGAGTAAACAGATAAAGAAAGTGATTTTGAAATTTTAAGTGGGAAGTGTTTGAAATTTTTTATAACTTAAAAATGGTACTTTTGTCTTTTAAACTATACCATATTTTTGTAATTATATAACATTTTAAGGATAGTTTTATCTTTTACACATTAGAACGCTACTGTGGTGAATGTTAAATTTTTTTTGGCAAAGTGGAAAATAGCACCTCTGACTTGGATAAACTGAAAAGTACCCCGACCACCGCTGCCACCGGAGGATGCCAAGAAGGAAGAAAAGAGGCGATCAAAGGAAAAAAAAAAAGGAAGGTTTGTTACTTTTCAATTTTCTTCAATAGTTTGCTAATGCTACAGCCTACAGATTTCTGCTATGAACAAATCCAAGTAGATGTTCCTTGTGTTTTCTATTTGGGTATTTGAATTTCTGTGGTCAATCCATTTAAAAATAATAAATTTTCCCAAAAAATTGCTCATTTTTGTTTTTCTAAATTTCTGCTATGAACTAGCCTTAGTTGTATATGATGAGCTTGTATTCATAACCGACTCTGGGTTGGTGGAGGCTAAATTTTTTTGTTAAAATATTTAAATTTATTTAATGACTCATTTGTACTTTTTTATTACTTTGAGACTATAGTTGCAATTATTTCTTTATTTTTATTTTTCTTCCTTTCTTTGTGTTTATTTAAAGAGAATGGTAAATTCATCATTTTAAAAGACTTTAATAAAAGAAATGGACAAATTGCACAATGTTTGCTTGATCTGAGGGTGAAATATGCCAAATTATAAGAATATAAATGAGTGCAAAATAGGCAAATGCTATACACGAATTTGTGGCAATTACCCAACTGTGGTTTGATTACATTGATTGTAGTATTTTTATTATTAATTCATATTAGATAGTTTTTGAAGTTAAATAGGGAATTTATAAAAATAAATTATTATTTGGAGTAACATTTCAACCATTTTCTTATCCTAATAATTTTAGAAATAACATGGTGTCGTATTTATTTTTTTATTTCCACTTTTTATAACTTTGTAACTCCTCTGGCTGAAGCTAGTACAAATTGGCTGAAGAAATTCAATTAATAGTAACAGGATAAAATACATGGTTTAGGAGGAGTCTTGGTCATGGATTTCTTAGTCGAGCATGATTTTGCGCTGTTCGAGGGGCACTTGAATCAGCTGTTGGCTGCCCACCAACGTCTTGACCCCGTCCAACTTTTGAGCCAATGCCCTTCGTACTACCAAAAAAAGAGATTCTTGATGAATGACTCGAGACGAAAGAGAAGACATATCTCGCTCAGCACCTAAAACTACCTTTTTTTTTTCTTGATCACAAGTACCATGAGATTTGTAGCCAAACATGGACTAATATATGGTCAACCTTAGTAGGCCAACCCAGTTGTTAAAAGAAAACAGCAATCATACATTGTTCCTGTCAAAGATATAATTTTGTTAATGATTATGTTAATAGAATAAGAAACTTAGCACATGCTACTGAACTTGAAAGAATAAGAGGACCATTTCAGTCTCCAAAGCAGCCTGTTTAGATCACAGAAAGAATCCATGGACAAATTTGTCAAAAATCTCAAGGAGAGCTTTCTTCATCTAGTGAAATCAGTTAAATCTTCTGGAGGTACTTCCAAAGGTAAGATCTCTTGTAGTAACATAATACATATCTTTTTGTAGAGAAAATAATTTTGTAGTCGACCCTTAATATATTGAGAATAAAACTCAGATTGTTGTTTATCCCTCAAAAAGAAATCAGGGATAAACTTGTCTAAAATCTGAAGAAGAGCTTTCTTCATCTAGTTTTAAAGAAATATTGATAACAAAGACTAATTTGTTATTTATGTTAAAATATAAAATCTTATTTATTAAATTGTTTGAGTTATTTTTTGTCTTGTCGATTTATATTCCAGGAAAAGAAGATGATGGAGAACCGAAGTTGGAAGTTGAGGTATCGTAATATACACAATGTTATCTGCACTTTACATGTGAACATGAGAAAAAATATAAAAAATTATACATCGCATTTCGGGAATGTTTGATGTGCAACATTAGATATGACCAATATACGAAGATTTCAATTAGTGTCTCTTTGCTAATACTGTTCAGTACTGTACAAGCCATTGACGCTTCTCCATTGATGTTTATCTTAACAGAAATTTGATACACAAGAAAGAGCCTTGAATATAACAGCAAGAGGTCCAACCCCGGCCAAACCCAAACCCCCTCCTGCCCAGACAGCTTAAAAATCAGACAAGCATGGAAATCTTGTAATTTCTCAGCAAGTGGCTTTCATTTGTCCTTATTTTTTGTTATTTATGTTTCAGTTTTCTTATTATTTAAAGGTTTAGTTTGATGCATTAAGAATAAAAAAAATTGTTTGGTTTGACTCGTTTTATGCACGTGGACATCACGTGGATATTTATTTTAAAATTCATGTTCATTTGCTAATAAATGTTCTTTTCCATTCTGTTCTTGGTTACGAAAATTGATTTTTTGGAACTTTATACTTCTGATCAATGTTTTAGTAGACGAACGAAATGGTGTAATCTACATTAAGTTTATCGAAAATAAAATTTACTATTGTCCTCGCATCTTTTGCGTGAGGAATGTCGAATAAAGACGAAGATGTAAAATTAATGACTTATCTTTGATAATAATTTTTTGATTTGAGCCACATTTGTTTGTAGAATAGATTTTATAATAGTGATTTTTTGAAGAGTGTGTAGTTAAAAAAAGAAAAAAATTTGAGTTTACGAATAAAATTATTTCATTGAAAGTATGTATGGTTGAAAATGAGTTTGGAGAAAAAAATGATTTTTTAAAAAAAATTGGAGATCGACAATAATGAAAGAAGAAAAATGCAGAGTACTTATTTATTTTTTGCATAGTAGAGACAGAAACACATTGAATTTGCCCTTGTTTGGTCCCAATATTTTCAAAATTTATTTTTCTCTCTCTTATTTTTAATTATACATTTTTCAATAAAATAATATTACAAGAAAATTCAAAACTTTTTCTCATTTTTTAACCACACGTTCTCATTCCAAAATACATTTTAGCAAAATAATGGAGCTCAAAATTAACTTTAAGAGAATAGTACACCCTATGTCCCATAAAGATATTTTTGCTTTCATTTTTTACATGTTCCAAATTATAGATTAGTTTCCTTGTTGAGAGTGTATTTGATTTTTTAGTTTTCTGATATACACCTCTTTAATGTGCTTTATAATCAGTAAATATGAACTACTCATATTTAAACCATTATTTAATGTAGGCGTATATTTGAAAAATGAAAGAAATTTTTTTGTTTTTGACTATATTAATTATTTTCTTAACCTGTGTAAAAACAAAAATAAGTCCATCTTTGTGAGACGGAGGGAGTAACAATATTTTCACAGTTGTCAATCTTCCCTTTTTGTAGAGATTGACATGAAAAATATTTCCAATATTTTCCTTGTTTATCGTTATACTACAACTTGCTCACCTGCTTCTTGTCAATCACTTTTGGTCCGATTATAAACCCTCCGCTGAGCTCCAATTGTCCGACCTACTCCACTTTGCGCAAAGTACAATCTAAAATTTCTCCATTACACTCTCAAATGGTTAAAAATTAATATTTATTATATTTTTTTTTCTGAAATGGCTGTAGTTGCCCTTTTGTGATTTGATTTGAATTTCAAAACTCTGGTTGGATCTAAAGTTTCCATATGTTTTTTTGGTTGGCGACAATAACCGTTAATGGTGACCATGACGGTGGAAGTGGTAGTGAATCTCGGGGTTTTTTTGGAAGAGGCGGTGGCCGTGAAGGCGACGATGGTGACGGTGGCAATGGCCGGCTATTTGTTTTGGCTTTGGTTTTGGGTTGGGTTGGGCTGGGCTGGGCTGGGCTGGGCGTGGCGGGTGATGACGATAACTATTGAGTTTGGTTTTTTTGTTTTTGTTTTTGTTTTTATTTAATTATTATTATTATAATATATTTTATATTAAAATTGTAAAGTTACCATTTTACCCTTTTAAAATTGGTCAATTTTTTTTTTTAATGGCCAACTAATGATTAAATGGATGGAAACCATCCATCTGGACTCCAAAAGCGAATTTTTAAAAGGTATGGACAAAATTTGTTACTTAATGAAATGTTTGATATCGTAGCTGTAATTTTCCCTTTTTTTGGATGAAACATGACTAAAATTCGGAAAATTTATTGAAAAGAAGGATTATTATTATTATTTTTTTTTAAGATGAGATAGCAATTTTATACAATCAAATCATATCCAACTGCGTGCGAGATAAACTAAGGAATGAAAAAGTCCAACGAACTAAAAGCGTAACTAGGATAACATTAAAAGTCATTAAAAATCTCAATTGAATACACCCTAAACTTTTTAAATCCGAAAAAATTATTAAAAGTTTCAATTGAATACACCCCCTAAATGTCAACACAGGAGTCGCCTTTTCCCAGCTCTATGTACGAAGTGACGTGTACTTTCAAAACTCCATCTCAATGGCATTCAATAGGCTCTTTAAAAGTGAGTTGTTTATTATTTTAATTAGACGAGCCTTGGAGTTTAAGTTTCAATCAATATTCTAACTATCGAACTTGACCGACAGGGCACAAAAAAAGTCCAATTACATGCTAAAAACCGAATAACGAACCCGACAACCAGCCAGTTTAACCGGAGCCAAAAATTGGTCATGCGTTTGCAGGTTTTAAAAGCTCCTTTCTGAAATGAAAAAGAAAAAAGCGTAGGATTTGAGGTTTAACAATGATTTATACGTTTCCGCTTATCATTCTTCTCATTTTTCCATTGCACAAGATTTGTAGGAGTTCATCAGAACCATTGTACACATTCTTGCTGTATACCTTTGGACCTCATTTTAACTACTGCTTTCGCTAGATATGTGCAAAAACTAAGAAATGAAGATGAATGTGGGAACATAATAGATAGAGTAATAGGCTAGTGAAGAGGCTAGATTTAAAAGTTGAAATTCTATTTTATTTTGGATAATTTTTTAGATTTATCGTGTAAAAATTTTAGTTATATATATTAATACTTTTTTTTATTGATATCGATTAACTTTGGTTCGACTCGGATGAACAATTTGAACTGTTTGACCCTTGACCTTTAACTTTTTGGTTCAATGACCGGATCGAGTTTCACAACATTGGTTCTAATAGATTATTTATTTTAACTTTTTAAAATAAAAAATGAGTTGGCTTCCTTATACTCTCTTTTTGTGTTTTTTATGACAAGAAATTATAAAAAAACTGTCAGTGTTATGCCATAAACCCAATCGATTTAGGCTGTAAACATTTTTAATATGTTTAATGCATTTAATTCTGGCAAGATCTATTATTTATTCAAATTACTTTTCTATTGAAATTATATTAAATAATAGAGTCTGCACATTTAAGTCTTTGCAATTTATTAATCACAAAGAGTTGTGATTGTGAGATACAAATTACAATATGACTGAATCTTAAATTATTCGTGGTCGAAATGATAACAAGATATGGATATCGTTATTACGGATAGACCATCATGTGTGGCATTTCTTACTTGCGAAGTAAGTAGCTGGTATCACAAATTAAAGTGTCGTGACACTTAAATGATCACGTTGATGTTTTGTTATAGAACAAAACATTGGAGACCTATTGTGGAGATTCCACATGGATGGTTATCTCAGTATCATTAGTTAATCTCTAACGTTCGGTAGTGGAATTGGTCATTTGACTTGAGGTGATCATAGTGCCTTATATGAGGACAATCACTTGGTTGATATTGGATGTTACTCTGCAAAGGGTCGCTAATACGGCATCGTTCGGGTATGACAAGAATCATATGAAGGTTGTGAATGATCAATAGAAGATTTGTCGCTCCTAGATAGTAAGAGATTATGATCTACATTCTATCCAATTAAGTTGATGATTAAATCATTGGCCAATGTTAAATCATAAGTTGAAAAGGAGTTTTCGACTTACATTGATTTAACAGTGAGATAATAGACATGATCGATAATTGAAATTGACACATATCCATATCTCGTAATCGATTGGATCATATTGACGAAAGGATTATAATTTCACGATAAACGAACAAAGTTTGGTTTTATCACACTTCATGATATTTTTCGTTACATGTATTGTCCGACACATTGTTAGATGTCAATCTGTGACGACGAATGTGAATTAGTAATAAATTAAAAGGGATTTTTTAATTTATCGATTTTGATTATATCAAAATAATAATTCACGTCGGTAGGTATCGTGATTGGGAACCTAATGGGTCACACACAAAAGAGAACTAAAAGAATGAGATTGACCAATTAATAATTGAGTTGCTTATTAATATGCCCGAATTGGACCAGATTTAATAAATTTGATTAATTGAATATTGGATCGGGTTAAGTTTAAGAGACGGTTCAAATCCGCTTGGACTTATATTAATAGGCTACTTGGGCTTGAAAACTGTAGAGATTATTCATTATTCTTGCTAGTACAAGAAAATAAAACTTTAGTTGTCATTCTCGTTCTCAGTGTGGATCACCGTTGGAGGCTGGACAATTGGACAGTTTGGATTGCAAATCGTGATCATTCGAGTTCAAGAAAAGCAAATGGGTTTGTATAATTCATTAAATGTATAATTCTTATCACAGTTTCTATTTAAACATAATGCAGATCATTGGTTGAATTGAAATTTGATTTATTTTCATCTGTGCATGTTGATTAAATTCCCAACAGTGGTATCAAAACCTACTTTGTGTTTGTTAGGAATTGTTTTATATCTTGAACAATCAAAAATTGATTGGTTATATGTTTTCTTGAATCTAGTAATTTCAAAAATTATTTTCATCTTCAAAATCTGTTTTAAAAAAAAAAAATTGTAAAAAAGAAACGTCTAAAAAAAAAAGTCTCCGCCGCGGGCCATGGCGGCAAAACTTGCTGCAACACATGATAACAGGAGCGCCACCACAGGGAGAAACATACGAGACTGTCTCTGCTGCAGCAGCAACGTTCGCCGTCGTTGCAAGTTGCAGCGCCGAGCACCACTACTTGAAATCGCAGCGACGACAACTCTATGGGCTGCAGGTGCTGCCGCTTGACAGTGGCAATTCCCGCCGTAGCCGGCGCACAAGAAAGATTTTTTTTTTTTTCGGGGTTTCAATGGGCTGAGGGGATTTGGTGGCGAGGACCTCACAAGCAATTTGTGAAATTGCGGGCGTATGTCTGCAATTTACCTTATGGGGACCTGGTTGCAATTTTATAATAAAGATCTTGCAATTTTTGAAATTGAAGGGGCTTGCTTTTAATTTGGAACTTGGGTCAATTTGCAATTTTCATTAAGGGCTTTTGAATTTAAATATTAAATGGTTTTAAATTTGATTTCCAAATAGTTTGAACTTAAAATTTAATTTTGAGCCAAACGTAAATTTTATTTAAAATTGACAACTTTTATATTTTCGCTAAAATTGGTTTTAACTTAAATAATAAACTTTGGACCTAAATTGAATTTTATTTTATTTAAGAGTTTTATCATAAATTAAAATATTAATTCAATTATAATTAGAGTTGGACTCTAATTTGTTATTTAATTAAAATTTGATTTCAATTAAATTGTCTCGCCCTAAAATTTTAAATAATTAGAGTTGGACTCTAATTTTGTATTTAATTAAAATTTGATTTTAATTAAATAGGTTCGCCCTATAATTGTGGAATTAGAATTAGACTCTAATTTGATATTTAATTAAAATTTTATTTTAATTAAATTTACCCGTTAATAAATTTAATTGATTAATTTGATTAATTAATTATTTTTGATCCATTTAACTAAATGATTTTAAACGACAATTATTGCTAGATTCTTGAAACATATATGCATATAATATTAGATATTATATAAGATTGCATTTATATGATAAATGTTTCATTAGTGAATGATTATGGACTCGACCATACGGATGTGTTGAATGGTTAATTTTATTCTTTTTGTTTTATTGGCCTGTGAACTCTTAATTTATTTTGGACCTACGAGTTTGTTATTATTTTTATTATTTTAGACATGCGCGTCCAATGTTATTCAGGACTGCGTGCCAACTAGTATAGTATAAATATTGTGGCTGGACTGATTGAAGATGCAAGAGAAGGAGGAAACCATGGAGATTATGCATTGATAGTAATTCAATGCTATACCCCTTAGGAATTGACCAACTAGTATTCCTTATGACTCAGGAAGTTTTTTCATCATTTACAGTTTTGAATCATGAGTACCCATATGAATTTTAGAGGCATACTAGATGCCAACAAACTGACCGAGCCGAATTTTTCAATTGGCGCCGAATTTGAGAATTGTTCTCAAGTATGAGAAAATTCATTATATCCTAGAGTAGCCCTTTCCTGAGGTACCTACTAAGGACTCAACTGTGGAAGAGGTGACTCCTTACAATAAATATAGTGATGATGGTGACATTGCAGCATGTGTGATGCTTCCAGCTATGTCACCCGAGTTGCAAAAGCAACATGAAGGTATGAATGCTCACACTATGATTTTTTATCTCAAGGATTTGTATGATGAACAATCACGTGTGGAAAGATATGAGACTTCCAAGCAACTCTACCAGTGCAAAATGACGAAAAATCTTCAGTAAGTGCTCATATGGTGAAGATGATTGGCTTTATTGAGAAGTTGGCTCAATTGGGTTCAATAATGGATCATGAACTAAGTGTTGACTTTGTTCTTCAATCTTTGTTAGAGAGTTATTCACAGTTCATCATGAATTTCAAAATGAATAAGCTCGAATGCACACTCACTGAGTTGCTGAACATGCTTAAGACTATAGAGCCCCAATTCAAAGCTAGTAATGTGTATGTCTTAGCCATTCAATCCTCCAAGGGCACTAAAAGAAAGATGAGAGGAAGTTTTAAGAAAACATCCAAAAAGGCCAAGAGCAATAATAAAACAGTTAAAGCAAACAAGGACAACATCAAATCTGATAACACATACTATTACCGTGGAGTGAAAGGTCATTGGAAAAGGAAATGCAAAGAAGTCTTCTGAAGCTTCATCTTCAGATATACTTGTTATCGAGGTTAATATGTCTACTTCATTAGCTTCTTGGGTATTAGATCTCGGATGTAGATCTCATATTTGTATAAATATGTAGGGACTAACGAAAAGTAAACCACTGTAGAAAAGAGAAGTTGACCAGACGTGGGGAATGAAGCAAGAGTTGATGCATTAGTTGTAGAAACATACTTCTTACCATTGCCTTCGGGCTTAGTATTAGAATTAGAAAATTACTATTTTGTTCCCGCCATTACTAAAAACATTATTTCTATTTCATGTTTGGACATGAGTGGCTTTTCAATTAATGTTAAGAACAATCGTTGCTTCTTTTATCGATATGAGATCTTTTATGGTTGTGGTGTTTCACAAAATGGCATTTATATTCTTGATACTGAGTTGTCTGTAATGAGTATAGAAAATAAAAGGCAAAAGAATGATAATCTAAATAATACCTATTTTTAGCATTGCAGACTAGGTCATATAAATGAGAAACGTATATCCAAGTTACATAACAATGGATACTTGGGGTCAAAAGATTTTGAATCATTTGACAAATGCGAATCATGTCTATTATGCAAGATGACCAAATTTCCTTTTACTGGAAAGGGAGAAAAAGCGTTACATTCATTGGGGCTAATATATAATAATGTATGTGGACCCATGTCAATCACTGCTAAAGGTGGTTTATTTTACTTCATCACATTTACTAATGATCATTCTAGAAATGGTTATGTATATCTGATGAAGTTCAAGCATGAAGCACTTGAAAAGTTTAAGGAGTTCAGGCTTGAAGCAGAGAAACAAACAGGTAAAAGTATTCTCACACTGAGATCAGCTTGATGTGAAAGAGAATGAAATTCTCTCGCAGTGGACTCCACCACATACATCGCAACATAATGGTGTATCTGAATGGAGGAATCGCACTTTATAAAATATGGTGCAATCAATTATGAGCCATGAAAACCTCCCAAAATGGTTTTGGGGTCATGTACTAATTGCTGCATGCTTCACACTAAATCATGTCTCATCTAAATCGGTTGACAAAACTCCATACGAGTTATGGAAAGGTAGAAGACCCAACTTATCTTATATGAAAGTTTGGGGCTATAACGCTTATGTGAAGCGTAATGAATCGGATAAACTTAAGACTAAATCCAATCCAAAAGAGACTATTGGATATCAATTCTATAATCCCGATGAGAAGAAGGTATTTATTTCAAGACATGCCATATTCCTAGATAAAGAGTTCATTTTAGGAGAGGAGTGGGAGAAATTAGAACTTGAAAAAGTTCATGAATCCACAGATACTATTGACCAATTAGATGAACATGAGCCTGATCCCACACCTGCTGAGGGACAAACTTTTGATCAGGACATAGAAACTCCTGAGGACACTCTAGCTCAATGTAAGTCAAGTAGGATCATTTGACCTTCTAAAACGTAGAAATTCATGATTACTAATCAAGTATTATTAATCAAGGATGATGAACCTACTAAATACACAAAAGTAAAGTCAAGTGTTGACTCAAAGAAATGGCAGGAGACCATGAAATCCGAAATGAACTCAATGTATGAAAACAAGGTATGAACATTGGTTGACCCTCTTGATGGGATAAAACCCATATGTTGTAAATAGGTTTACAAGAAAAAGGTCGATGTAGATGGAAACATCTATACATACAAAGCAAGGCTAGTAGCAAAAGGCTATAAACAAAGGCAAGGTGTTGACTTTGATGAAACTTTTTCTCATGTATCCATGCTGAAGTCCATCCTGATTTTTCTTGCAATAGCTGCATATCATGATTATGAAATATGGCAAATGGATGTCAAAACTGCTTTCCTTAACTTGAACTTGCAAGAGGAAGTGTATATGACACAATATGAAGGTTTTGAATCTAAAGAAGCCAATAAGGTATGCAAGTTTGATGGATCCATTTATGGATTAAAGCAAGCCTCTAGGAGCTGAAATCTTGGCTTTGAAGAGACAATCAAAATGTTTGATTTTATCAAGAATGAAGATGAACCGTGTGTTTACAAGAAGACAAGTGAGAACGCTGTCGTATTCCTGATTTTATATGTAGATGACATATTATTAATGGGAAACGAAATCCAAATACTTCAATCGGTAAAATTGTAGTTGTCAAAGAATTTCTCCATGAAAGATATGGGAGAAGCAGCTTATATCTTAGGAATTAAGATCTATAGAGATAGATCTAAAAGATTGCTTGGCTTATCCTAGTCTTCCTACATAGATAAAATCTTGAGAAAATTTAATATGGAAGAATCCAAAAGAGAATTATATTCCAAGTCACATGGGATTCATCTCTAAAAAGATGTGTGTCCTAAAACACATGATGAGAGGAATTACATGGATAAGATTCCTTATGCATCAGCGATAGGATCTATCATGTATGCGATGCTATGTAGGAGATCAGATATTTTATATGCTCTAAGTATTACGAGCAGGTTTCAAACAAATCCTGGTGAGAAACATTGGATAGCAGTTAATTCTCAAATACTTAAGAAGGACTAAAGATGTGTTCTTAATATATGGAGGAGATGAATTAAGAGTTTATGGATATACTGATGCTAGCTTCCAAACTTACAAGGATAATAGCAAACCTTAATCTGGATATCTGTTTACTCTTAACAACAGAGCGGTTAGTTGCAAGAGTTCCAAACAAGAGACTACCGCTAATTCAACAACGGAATCCGTGTATATTGCTTCTTTTGAAACAGGAAAGGAAGTCGTCTAGATCAAGAAGTTCATTAGTGAACTTGGAGTTGTTCCAAACAGTGTTGATCCCATACTTCTGTACTGTGATAACAATGGAGCCATCGAACAAGCGAAGGAACCAAGGTCTCATCAACGGTCCAAACATGTGCTGAGGTGGTACCATCTCATTAGGGAAATTGTACAAAAAAATGACGTAAAGATAGAGTGAATTCCACATATGATAATATTGCAAATCTATTGACAAAGCCGTTGTCGCAGTATAAGCATGATCGTCATGTAGACTCTTATGGTATTAGATACATAAGTGATTGGATCTAGTGCAAGTGGGAGTTTGTAAGTGTTATGCCCTAGATCCAATCGATTTAGATTGTAAACACTTTTAATATGTTTAATGCATTTAATTCTGGTAAGACCTATTATTTATTTAAATTACTTTTCTATTAAAATTATATTAAATAATAGAGTCTGTAGATTTAAATCTTTGCAATTCGTTAATCACAAGGAGTTGTGATTGTGATATACAAATTACATTATGACTGAATCTTAAATTATCCGTGGTTGAAATGATAACGAGATACGGATATCGTTATTACGGATAGACCATCATGTGTGACATTTTTTACTTGCGAAGCAAGTAACTGATCTCACAAGTTAAAGTATCGTGATACTTAAATAAACACGTTGATATTTTATTATAGAACAAAACATTGAAGACCTACTGGGGAGATTCCACATTGATAACTATCTCAGTGTCAGTGGTTAATATCTAACGTTCAGTATTGGAATTGGTCCTTTAACTTGAGGTCATCATAGTGCCTTATATGAGGACAGTTATACTTTTGTGATATTGGATGTTGTTCTGCAAATGGTCGCTAATACGACATCGCTCGAGTATGTCAAGAATCATATGAAGGTTGTGAATGATCAATAGATGATTCATCACTTTTAAATAGTAAGAGATTATGATCTACGTTCTATCCAGTTAAATTGATGATGAAATCATTGGCCAAGGTTAAATCATAAGTTGAAAATGAGTTTTCAACTTACAATGACTTAATAGTGGGATAAAAGATATGATCGACAATTGAGATTGACACATATACATATCTCGCAATCGATCGGATCATATTGACGAAATGATTATAATTTCACGGTAAACGAACAAAATTTGGTTTTGTCGCACTACGTGATATTTCTCGTCACATGTATTGCCCGACACATTGCTAGATGTCAATTTGGGACGACGAATGTAAATTAGTGATAAATTAAAATGGGTGCTTCAATTTATCAATTTTGATTAGATCAAAATAATAATTCACGTTATTAGACATCGTGATTAGAAACCTAATAGGTCACAAGCAAAAAAGAACTAGAAGAATGAGATTCACCAATTAATAATTGAGTTGCTTATTAATATGCCCGAATTAATTAATTAGATTAATTAATTCATGGACCATATTTAATTAATTTGATTAATTGAATATTGGATCGGGTTAAGTTTAAGAAATGGGACAAGCCAGCTTGGACTTATGTTAATAGGCTGCTAGGGTTTTAAAACTGTAGAAATTATTCATTATTCTTGCTAGTATAAGAAAAGAAAACTCTAGTCGTTATTCTTGTTCTCTGTGTGGATCACCATTGAAGGCTGAATAATTGGATAGATTAGATTGCAGATCGTGATCATTCGAATTCAAGAAAAGTAAAGGAGTTTATGGAATTCATCAAATGTATAATTCTTATCACATTTTCTATCTAAATACAATGCAAATTCTTGGTGGGAATTGAAATTTGATTTATTTTTCGCTGTACATATTAAGTAAATTTCCAACAATTATAAAATTCAATGTTATACTAATTAAATTATTCATATAAAATGAAAAATAAGAGAAAAACAATAGATAATTTTTGAAAAAAGTAAAATTATGAACAAAAAAATAAAGAGTTTGTTGAAGAATATATAAGTTTTACTCTTTAAATTTAAAAATACTCTCTATTATTATCAAAATACTCTAAAAAAATAAAGAATTTCTTGACGATGCTCCTAAGATATAAAGAATAAAGCATGACCGAGATAGATTTATTTTAATTTTTTTTGTAAAAATGAATGCTAAACGTATTGAGTTTAGATTACTTAAATTACTATATTAGATAGAGGTAGACAAAATTACCAAATCAAACCAGAACCAAACCAAATCGAGTGGTTTGGTTTGGTTCTACAAAAAAAAATGGTTATGATTCAGATTCAGGTTCTGGTTTTGGTTCGGTTCTGGTTCTAGAACCAAAAACCAAACACGATAATTAAATTATATATATTTAACAAATTAGTGAATCACAATTCATATTAAAAAAAAATCAAAATTCAATTGAAAATCATGACAAAAAGGTCATGTACATTTGGTTTTTCAACTCTCAATGTAGACATTGGAGACCCTAATTCATTTTGAAGAACTAGACCCTAACTCATTTCTCATTTTCAACTTACACTTCGACTCTCACATGGAGACAAACACTATTACTTGTTGTCTTCCGTCGCGCTCAACTATCATCATTGCATGAATTTCTAAAATTGAAGTCACAACCTTGGATTCTTCTTCCTCAAATATTCTTTTTCTTTTTTCTCAATCAATAATGGAACTAAGACCAAACCAAACTAGAACCGAGTTTGTTTCTGGTTTGGTTTCATATCTTCAAAAAAAAAAAATCATTTGGTTCCTTTATTACCAAAAAAAATTAGTTCATGGTTCGGTAATCTTGGAACCAAGACCAAAATGGAATCATTTTCACCCCTATTGTTAAATCTTAAAATTAATTAATTAATTAAAACTTGGTGTTTGATTTGTTATTTTTAAGCTGATATTTCAAATGTTTTCATTAATAAAAAAAGGCAAAATATGAGAAATAAAATAATCTAATTCATTCTTCATTGATTCTGAAGACGATGAATACATGTTGAAAACTCTATCCTTATGAATAATGTTAAGCGTACATTGTGAGATTGTCATTGTGTACATTTCATTGGAGTTCAAAAATTGTTTGGTGTGAAAGTGTCTTTTTTAAAAAAAAAAAAAAAATTGTCCAATCATGTTTCACCACGTGCCACAATGTTAAAAAAGTAGAGACGTCAACATGGCGGGTATGAGACAGATCGGTCATTCACATCCCCATCCCATCGAATATATTTATTATCTTACCCTATCCTCATACTCGATTAAATCGGGACGGGTTAGGGGCGGGACGGGTCCCTTGCCTTATTTATCATCCCATTTATTTATTTATTTGCTTTTTATTTTTTTATGTCTCTTGTTAGTAAATGTTATTACTTTTTTAGTAATTTGTTAAAAATAATTTATATTCTCTTTAAAAATGATGATAAATTTATTATTTTTGTTGGATAAAAAACTTGAATTTGAAATTAATTTTAGGTAGGGTGTGGACTATGTTTCCCATACCCGTTTCGGAGTAATGATCATCGCCCCGTTCCTACCCCGTTTACTAGGTTAGGCGGGTAATCCCAGCTCTATTCGGAGTGATGGCCCCACGGACATCGGGTTGAATGAGCTTTTTGGTCATCCCTATAAAAAAGATGTACATCATGATTGTTATCCTTATAGAAGCAAAAATTCTATCTTGAACTTTCAAACTTATTTCAATTTGGTCCCTCCTTCACGATTTTTGTCCCATTTTGATCCTTTTTCTTTTTAATCTTCAATATTGATCTTGAAACTTCCAAAAGCTTTCACATTGGACCCGACCCTCAATAATATTTCAAAATCGGTCCTCCTTGGTTTTTTAAATATGTAATTTAATCATTAAACTTTCAATAAGTTGAATTTTACTTCCGAAACTTGTGACTTATATCCGATTGCTCCCATAATACTTATTATTAATCCCGTGCAATCCACACAAATGACGATGACAAATCAACGACTCATACATGCGTATGTAGATTTATTTGATTATTTTAATATCCCAACTGTATTTATTTCTACTATCAGTTTTTATCCCAATTTTATTTACTTTTTCTATAAGTTTTTATGCTTGGAACATTGTGAATCTTCAAGAAACTCTTTAAATATAAGATTATCTCTATTTTAAAGAGTCAATTCTTAAAATTATGTTACAAGAAGCTCTTTAAATTAATATTTTAATTTAGAGAATTAGTTTGACTCTTCAAATTTGGAGAGTCAAATCCATTTTATAATTCAATGCATTGAAAATATTTCAATTTCAATTGAGGAAGGTAATATAATAATTTAAAGGAAAGCTAACGAAAATGCAAAATAGAAAAAACAATAATATTTTATTGAGAGTACTAAAATTAAGTATTAAATATAAAAGATATGTTAAAAATTTTTAAAAAATTTACACTCTAAACTTATGAATACTCTCTAAAAATATAAAATATGTCCTTTTGGAAATAAAGAATCTCCTTCGGATCTCTAATCCCAATTGTTGACAATCTCCTTGTAGATTTCCTAGAAACCTCAATTATCTAATTACGCTATTCTTCTCTCTCGCCCAAATAATGACAGAGCAAACCACCAGCACCATCGTATCTTCTCAAGCTCTGCCGTCACCACAGCCGCTCATCCCAAACCTCCCAGATGACATCTCACTCCATATCCTGGCCAAAATTCCCTGCTCTGACCACCCATATCTCTCCTTAGTGTCGAAATCATGGCACTCTACTATAACCTCCCCCGCACTTTTTAACACCCGATCTGCACTCGGCACCATTCAGACTTCCCTTTATCTCAATCTCCGCATTAACTCCTCCTTCCACTGGTATTCCCTGAAACCCAAAAATAAAAACCTTATCCTTCTCCCTTCCATCCCTACCGATCTGGGCTGCCAGCCAATTGGGTCTTCCTTCTGCGTCCTAGGCCCAAAAATCTACATTATCGGCGGCTCCATTCATGATATTCCGTCGAATAATGTGTGGGTTTATGACTGTCGATTCAATAAGTGGGCAGTGGGTCCCAAGATGCGGGTTGCCAGGGAATTCGCCGCCGCTGGCACATGGAATGGAAAAACCTATGTTATGGGAGGGTGTGTTGTTGACAACTGGGCCCGTTCGATGAACTGGGCTGAGGTTTTTGACCCAAAAATTGAGTCTTGGGACCGGGTGCCAAGCCCAATTGAGGTGAGGGACAAGTGGATGCACGCGAGCGCCGTGATTGGGAGTAGGATTTATGCGATGGCTGATAGGGGTGGGGTAGTGTACAATGCCGAGTCCGGGCAGTGGGGGAATGTTTCAAAGAGACTTGACTTGGGATGGAGGGGTCGAGCCACTGTGGTGGGTAATGTCTTGTATTGCTATGATTATTTGGGTAAAATCCGAGGGTATGATGTGGAGAAGGATGTCTGGAAGGAGTTGAAGGGGGTCGAAAAGGAGTTGCCCAAGTTTTTGTGTGGTGCAACAATGGTGAATTTGGATGAGAAGTTGTGCGTGGTGTGGGAAGGGAAAGGGAGCGGAAAGGAGGTGGAGATTATGTGTGCAGAGATTGAGGTAAAGAAGGATGCAGACGGCGGTTTGAGAGGGACTATTTTGTGGTCAGATGTGATTCTTGTTGCTCCTAATGGGGCTTCAATTGTGCACTGCTTGGCTGTTGAGTTTTGATGCTTTGAACCGAGTAGTGATTGCATATTTGAGTATGTTCTTGAGCCTTTTTTTCATATTCTGATTTCAATTTTTGCTGTTGAAAAAATTGCTCTATGTATGAATTGTTCTATGTATTGATTGCTATTATGGTGTCAAATTTGAAATAATCATGTATATGGTTGAAATCGAAACTCTGTGTTAGTATGTTGAATGTTAATATGATATATTTACAATGTTAGTGAGTTAAACTTTGGGAATGCTGCAGATTGTGAACAAATGCATACAAGATGAGCACATATAACTTGCTTATATACTTTGCCCCCGTTTGGTTTGGATAAGAATTAGATTTTTAGTAAATTTTGATAGAAGTTGGTGTCATATGCTATATGGTGTCGAAAAGTTGATAAAAGTTATAAATCCCATGAAATATGTGGTTGAAAATGAGTTTGAGGAAATGGGGGCAAAACATGGGCTCTATCTGGTTCCGCAGGAAGGAAAATTAGATGCATAATGTAGTGGTCATGAATGTAAAACGAAGAATGTTTCTATTCAAAGTTGACAAGAATGCAGCAGAGGCAGGATGAGGTGTTCTTGTCTTTTTTTAAAAGTGTACAATGAATTGTAGAACAGCTAATTAGTAATTATTGCCGTAAACTCAAGGAGGCTGGCACTTTTAAAAGATTTCTAATTCACGATTTCTTCTCTAATACTCGAATTTGGTCTTTTTATATGAGAAAATTGGGGTAATTGTTGCGATCTGTAAATTTTTTGAACGACTTCTGTCCAGGTTTCAAGAGCAACTAGTACAAATGACTTCTTCACTATCTGTGTATAGCTGATTATTTTCATTCAAATGTACCAAATATCATAATGCTAAGCTTGTCAGGTTCTCTTCTGGTACGTACTTTACAGATATCAGACTGTATCGTAGAACTTACAGATGTGGTACAATGATGCTGGATTTCTGCTGGTGGTGGTGGTGGTGGTGTTAGATGTTGATGACAAATGGTGGTATGTGGCGGGTGGTAGTTTGAGTTATCATAATACAAAAATATGGTCTCTATTTTTGTGCTAGTAATGGGATTAGAAGATTGCTGGTCTTGTAGTTGTAGCTTGGGGTTTCTTTATGGAAATATCTTGGTCGTGTGATGGAAGCAGTGGTGGTGTCTTTGTATGCTGGAAACGACTATAATGAGGTCTACTTGGATTTCATGTTTTATTTAGTTTTATCTCTTCTTTTCACCTATAAATATTTGTTTTGTTACTCTCTTCTTTCCCTTCAATTGAATGAGGAATGACCTGTATTCCAAAGTGTAATTTCTCAGTTTGGGCTGTTTATGTTGACTTTCTCATTGAATCCATCAAATAAAGGTGGTTTGTACTAGTTGGAAAGGATTGTGCATTTTTATATTATATTTATTTTATAGGTTAAAGATCAACTCACTATTGAGGCATAACAGTGAAATTCTTCCTGAGTCATTCCTAGCATTACTTTACCTTCCCTATTCATTGCGGGTTGATCATTCTTCAATATCGATTTAACTTGCTATGTATTTACCTTTTCAACATCTTAAACTTTGATCCCATTTCTCCTTGCATAAATATAGACAGTTCCAGGCCTTTGATCAAACAAAGAAATATAGTAATTAATCTTATTATGTAATCTAATTATTGTCGTAAATGGTAAGTTTGTTAGTTAATGACAATTGTACCTCTGTAATCATAGATATTATTACCATTGTATTCATAATCCTTTTCTATAAATATAGAGTTTTTATTCTTATTATAATACACACAAGTCTATTAATTTATTTCATTCTTATTTCTTTTTATAGTACGTTATCAGCATGAAAACTTATTTTTTTAAAGTATGGTGAAAGTAGTAATTTTTTTAAGCATAAATCATCTATCATGTATATTAAAATCAATTTAGTGAAACGTGAATTTTCTTATACATAAGTATTATAACATGTCTGCTTGCCGTATAGCCTTGAAAGCTTTTAATTTATTACATTTATATAAGCATAATTATCGTTACGTTTAAACATGTTAGCTGTAAATTCTAAGCATTTATTTGGTAGAAATTAAAATTCAGATTTTAATTTAAATTAAAGTCAATAATTAATTTCACCACACATTTCATTAAATTCACAATTTTTTAACCATATATTTCATCAATTTATATTAAAATATAATAAAAAACTGATTTTAATCCCTATCAAATATCAAATTGTTTGTAAGTCTGCCGTCCAATCATTACGTGTGTACCCTTTAATTCATGCCATATCAATTCTTTGGCCTTTAATAATTCCGCCCCTGTTTGTCATCCATTATTTCAAAACATTGTTTGCTACAGTAAGATTCTCCACCACACATTTATCCAATAAAATATTCTATACATAAACCAATAAAGTAACTTTAAATTTCAACCACACATTCTCCAAAAAATACTATTCATTACACCATTTCAACAACAAAAATGGATGACAAACAGGATCGGAATGATGTAATTCGTTCTTTAATATACACCATCAATTTTTCTGATTTTTTTTTTCCGCATGTGACCATAATTATTGAATTTAAGCCAATATTTGACGTATACTTATAGATTAATTAATATTATTATTATGGTGTGTAATTGAATGTTTTATCATGTCATTTTTTTTTTTTTTTTTTGTTTAGCAATAAAATATCAATTATTGAATTCGTTATTAATTGTTGTTGCTCCCAAAGAAGTACAACTACATATATAATATATGATTCCTAAAGAGCTTATATTTGTAAATAACACTAGGTGCAAACAACGTGCAATGCACGTTTGCCTAGTTTATATTTAATAGTTTTGTTTAAAAATTAATTTGTTATTAATAAAGATGTAATTTTTTTGGTTAATTAAATAATTAATGATATAATGTTTATGTAATTGATAAATAATTAGATGTGTGATTTTGATGTTGTAATGTAAGTTGGTGAGATCGAAGAAAATAAATAAAATTTGACAAATTTGGAGAAATTGCTAAATTGTAAGGGATCCAAAATTCGGGGACTAAAATGTAAATATTTGAAAGTTGTGCCGAACCTCACGATGAAGATTTGAGAGTGCTAGGAGTCAATTAGATAAAGGAAGACGTCAATAAAATCAAATTTAGTCAAAAGACGATCACAAATCAATTTCCAACCGAAAAGTTATGCTCCGATATTTTAGTCTCATATTAAGACCTATTTTTGGCATAGAAAGTGATCGAATTGGAGAATGATGTCTGAATCAAAGTTGTAGCCAGAAGAGTTAGCTTTCCAACGCATTTTGAATCGCCTTAATCGGACATTAGAATACAAAGTTATGATAAAAATACTGAAAGAAGGTGTAGCTGCATGTTTAAAACAAAAAATTCCATTACATAGTCCGTTAAAACAACAAATTCCGTTAGTTTTTCCGTTAAAAACAAGAAATTCCGTTACATAGCCACTTTTAATATATAGAAGAAATATTTGTTGCTCCTACAGTAGCACAATATTATAATTGATATTTGAGAATAATATTACTTGCTCATGAAGAACATGTATTATGACTTTCAACATTACAGAAGAATATTAACATATTGTTCTTGAAGAAGTAATAGTAAAAAACAACGTGCTCTCGAAATAACACATATTTCGAAAAATATATTATTTTAAATTAGTATTTATCATTAAAGGAAAACACGTAACTTATGTCATATTGATATTGATTACTTGATTAACTATTATGTGATGTTTAATTATATATTTTGAAACTAATTGTATTTCATTTTGCTTTATTGTGTAGCTAATCAAATGAGAAATATTATAAAACTTGAATTTGTTGTACCTGACGTATTTGGCAAAAATTATCTATCATGGATGCTCGATGTTGATATTCATCTAGCCTCAAATGGTTTGGGACAGACGATAAAGGAAGGAAACAAAGAATCCCTATATGATCATGCAAAATCACTAATCTTCATTCGTAATCATCTTCTCAATGGATAGAATATTGCATATGAGTAGATGCATCTTCATGTGCAAAACCTCAAAACTGTTAATGAGTATAATTTTGGACTGTTCACAATTGTTCAAAATTAACTTTGTGTGGAGAAAAAATCACTGATAAAGATATGTAAGAAAAAACTTTTTCCACCTTTCGCGTCTCGAATGTGCTCCTCAGTGGCAATATTGTGAGTGTGGTTTCAAAAAGTACTCAGAACTTATATCTTGCCTGCTTGTGGTTGAACAAAATAATCATGGGTTATGTCCAGCTGATTCTTTATCATTATCAGAAGCAAATAGTACTTCATTGTCTGACGAAAATGTAATATCAAGACAAGGACATGGATACGGATTTGGACATGGACATAGACATAGACGTGGAATAAATCATGGACGAAATAATCAATAAAACTATCAACATGACAATAATTTCAAAAGATACAAAGCAAACGAAAGTAGCACATCCAAAAATGAGCACAAAGAAATTTGCTTTAGATGTGGAATGAAAAGACATTGGATACTTACCAGTCGTACGACAAAAAATTTCGTGAATTTCTACCAAAAATCAATCAAGGAAAAAAGAAAAGTTGAGAGAAGTTTTGCTGATTATGATGATCCAATTAATTTGACTCATTTAGATGTCTCTGATTTCTTTCTTAATCTAAATAGGAATATTGATCATTTGATTGATGGTGGTATGGTGGAAAATATAAATTAGTTTAATTTCTAGTGCTTTCCTTTATTTTAGAAATTCAATGTAAAATATGTTTTTATTTTTCGTAAAAAATTGAAACTTTATTATGCATCGTTAATTTTATAATATTTAATTATGTTTACTCTTTTAAATTTAAATTCAAGATACATGCTTAATTGATAGTGCAACTACATATACTATTATTCAAAATAAAAAATATTTTTTGACTTAACATTAGCAGAAAATAATATTAATGAGATATCGGGTGCATCGAATATCGTTCAAGGCTCCGAAAAAGCTTGCATCATTTTTTCAAATAATACGAAATTATAGATTGACGATGCACTTTATTCTAACAAATTTAGAAGAAATTTATTTAGTTTTAAAGATATCCACTACAATGAATATCACATTGAGACGATATAAGAAAAAAATGTTGAATGACTTTGTATAACTTCTTTTGTATTGGCTAGAAGAAGATAAAAGCAAAACTTTATGTACCCTCATCTGACATGTATTATACATTTATAAAAATAGTTGAATCAAATATTGTCACGAACCAGAAATTTGTTGATCCAAAAAGTTTTATAATTTGACATGATCAATTTGTACATCCAACTCAAAGACATTGGAATAGTTAAACATATTTTTCGTTACCTAGAGTGTGTTTGGTAGGGATTTTTAGGGGAAGAATTGATTTTTGAATAGTGATATGATGGGAAATGTGTGGTTGAAAAAGAAGAAAAAAGTATTGATGTGATGTAAAATATTATTTTATTGAAGATTGTGTGGTTGAAAATGAGAATTGATTTACTGTAGAAAAAGAAAATTTCTACCAAACAGGCTGCTAAATGGTGCCGTTGATTTGAGATCATTTTATTCTCAAAAAGTCGAGATATGCTTTATCTCTTCGACGCACATAAAGTTAAATCACAAACTGGATATGTGTTTACACGTGGAGGAACAGTTATGTCATGGAGATGTGTGAAGCAATCATTGGCAATAACATCCTCAAATCGTTATGAAATTATTACAATCCATGGAGCATGTCGAGAATGTGTATGGTTGAGGAACATGACCCATCGTATCCAAGTATCATACGGATTAACTTCAAGAAAAGATAGTCCAACAATTTTGTATGAAGACAATATTGCTTGTATTGCATAACTCAAAGGAGATTATATCAAATGTCACAAGTCGAAGCATATTTCTCCAAAATTCTTTCATACACATGAATTTCAGAATAATTGCGATATCGATGTTCAACAAATTCGCTCAAGTGACAATGTGATTGATTTATTCAAAAAAGCATTGTCGACATCTACATTCAAAAAATCGGTTCACGTGAAATGAGTCGACTAAAAGATTTTCAGTAATTAACATTAGCGAGAGTATATATACTCTTTTTCCTTCACTTAGATTTTGTCTCACTGAGTTTTTCTAACAAGATTTTAATAAGACAATATTTATCTTCAATAATTCTAAACAATTGTATTCTTTTTTCTTCGATTGACTTTTTTGTCCCATTAAATTTTTATCAAACAATATTTTAACTAGAAAAATATTTTATAATGTGTTATTCAAGATGGAGTATTGTAAATTGTAAATTTATTAGTGAATGACAATTGTACTCTATAGTCCTATAAATTACTCTCATTGTATTCATAATCCATCCATATAAAATTAGGACTTTGATTCTCATTATAATATATTGAATTCTCTCATTATTCCCTCTTTTTATGACAAACTGTTGGTTTATTGGTAATTAGTATAATAAATGCCTTCTCTAATCTGGTTTGCAGCCTATTGGCTGGCCAAATACTTGCTCTCAACTTGGCTGACCCACAAGTTATGCAATCATTTTTGGCCTTTTATGAGACATTTTTTTTTTTTTTAATTTGTTGTTATCTTTGTTTTTTGACTTGATGACATAAGAGAGAGCATTTTATAAAGTTCAACAAGCTATTAACTTTTAAAAATTTCGAGTGACATAGTGATAAATTAGATAACATTTTATAATTCAACATCAACTGAAAAATTAAAAGACACTTTGGAGAGCTTTTAAAGTTTAAAGCCAACTGACAAACATTTGAAAAAGTTCGCTAGCAATTGAGATATTTAACTTCCTGTACTCACCAGCAAATGAACAAGACGAGATGGTAGTATACTGAATTATAAATTTTGAATACTAATGACTTGAGATTTTTCCTACTTTTTATGTCATCATCTTCTATTAATCGAAGAACTCAAATAATTCGACTCTCAATGGGTCTTTTTCTTATATCTATAAGAATTATCAATACAGATTTATCATCATACTCAAAAAATGTTCCACTGAACTTTCTATACGTGCGAGAAATTTCACAAGTCTTATAAACAAGGTAGACAAGAATTTAAAGCAAGACGATTCGAATTATATGAGACCTGAAAAGGGCTGAATAATCCCTAATTTCTGGGAAATGATCGAAACAGGGAAAGGTTGAATTGACGTAACTCCACCAAAATCAGGCCTTCACACAGCAGCTGAAGCAGCTCAAAATGCTCTTCCTTGCCTGTGACACATAATGGCAGAGAATTTACGATAAAATCTTGTCTCGATCAGGCTGTAAATCACAAATACGAGCTTCAAAAATTACTAAATTAGATGAAGGGAGTGCCAGTCAGTATGTGCTTTTCTTGTTAAAAATACGACTGCCAACCATAGAGAAGACAGTAAAGAATGAAATATTTCGTGCAGTGTTGACAGAATTAGCTCGATTAATGTGGGTGAAAATGAACCTTCAGATCATTTCATCCGATGTGGGACTGTATCTCCCAGACCCTCGACAACTATAATAAAAGTCCTACAATGACTGAATTTATATTACACTACAACTTCGTATCGTTAGTTGCTGGTTTGAATCATCAGAGTGTCTCCAAGGAATCCCTGCCGTCCCCAACCCTGATTTGCAGTTTCTTTACGGCATTCTTGCAGTTATTTTTCAAGTCTGTTAGTGGAAATTAAACTCAATGTCGTGAAAAATATTAGCAACACAATTCATTTAAAAGAGTACTTATAGCCAAAGTTGCATGTAAATCAAAAAAGAATGTCTTGTAAGATCATCATGTTTTTAAATTTAAAAAAGACTCTACACAAAAGTAAGCTGCATCATAATTCTAATATTATAACTTGGCTTGCATTACTCATTGCATGTGCACCACCTGTATGTGCATGTGGTTCCAGATAAATAAGACTCTCCCTAACTTTTGCAAGTTCAAAATTAGCTGTCATTCAAAAAAATTTATTTCACTCAAATTTTTTCCACATTGTGAGTGTTTACCACATGATAACGTCATCTGCAGGCCCAACCAAGATCAAGAATATTGTTTATGAACCTCGTCTAAACTGATAGACCTGTCGTTTGTTTTCTATAGCACTTTGGCCGTAAGGAACTATATTCGATTCACACCTTGGAAGACACATGATCAAAACCTTAAGTTTTCGATAGAAGTTTAGATCTATTAGTACTTCCAAGGGCCACAGATGACAAAGTTTGGGTAAAGAAACATAGTTTTTCTTTGAATCAATAAAATAAACCAGAGAAGAAGCAGCCATATTTGTTCTCCTCGATTCAAAGCCGAGCCAAAAATAGAAAAGTCGGCATTTCACTAAATTGGGAAGGTAACTAATCAGAATATTTTCACTACCCAACATAAGGTTCCATTATCAATTCTGTTTGCCACCTACCTGCTAGCCTGTGAATCCTCTCATTGATAAAAATTAAGTTTCAGTCCCCCACCCAACAGTCCTAACCACATGTATCCCACTATATACCTTTAGTCACTGTCCCAATCAATAACTATCAACTACTTGCACAACGTAATATTTCAATAAAGTAGCAGATCCCAATTACTCGTAGTTAATCCCATAAACATAAATATAGTTAGAAGAAAGTGTACTAGAGATAGCTGAAGAACTCACCGTTGGAGAGTGGTTTTGATCATAGTCCTGGCGATCATCATTGTGGGCAGTTTTTGCATTTCTTGTGGTTGAAGAGATGAGCTCTTCCTCATTTCCGAGACTCGCTCTTGATGGATCCCTCTTGTGTTGCTTCCTCATTTCTCTGATTTTTGAAAAATCCATGGAGTAGTCGGGCAACGGACCCTTTTGGTCCCAGTCCCCAAATTGTGGAACAGACAACCATGGTTCATTTCTCTACACAAGAAAAAAATAGGATTAATTGAGACTTCGAACGTTTAAGATTCTTCCTTTATTGTGGAACAACATGGATATGCATTTGGCAATTCAACATTAGAATAACGACAACAAATAAGCCTTGTTTCCAATACACTTGGGGTCTTCTTTCTCTTTTTTACTTTTGCAATATCGTCCAAGACTAGAAAGAAAAAGAGAAGGCAGAAATGATAATGTCACAGCATTTTTTATCCTCGGGCAGCTTGAACAATTTCACATATTAATTGGTGGATCATATCAAACAAGAACTACTTAACGGATGTTAGAAAAACAGAAATAAGTTACGGTTTAATTATTCAAGGACTCATTTCCAATGTTTATCCTTTAAAAGACTATTGAATTTTTAAAGTGAGTAATATTATTTATCATCGGTGATGTGATAATTCATTATCTATCACATTTCTTTCTCGCATCCCCCTCTCCCTTATAAAAATTGAACTACCCAATTCCATTATTCCACGTAAACTGCCACATCACCGATGTTCCGTCATCATAATGATAAATAGCATTATTCTTTTAAGAAGTAGGCTTAATTAAAAATTTACAGCTCACAAGCTGAATGCTTTTCAAAGAAACCAGTCCCTTTCGAAGAAAGAACAGCAAAACAATCTTATCACAGCAAATCAATACATTTTTTCTTCTCTCTTTACTTTTTTTTGTTGGTGGTCCTGGAAAAGTTGTGCTACTGACCAAAAAAAGTCAAAATTTTGACTAAGTAAGATGTGAAAATCCCTTATAATCAGGTTAAAATTAAGTATAATTCAATTTCTTCAAAGCCTATATTCAAGAATATGAACACTTACTGATGTTATATATCAAGAACTGAATTAATAGAGCACAAAAAGAAAGCAAGAAAACTTAATTTTGATTAATTTCTGTAAAGAGTATCATAATATAAAGTATGCAACAATTGATCCAGCAGAAACTCCACAAAACATTCATTTTCTTGGTATCTTCACAAGTTACCATATCAAAAATTCCAGAAGATTCAGAGTAGATTATCAAGGCCATGTAAACAAGATTTGAACTTTTTCTTCTTTAATGTTGTTTCCTCTAATCCAATTTACCAAATTCAGAATGAAAACCCAGAAAATTCTGTACAGACCTTCAAGGCCATGTTCAATAAGTAGCAGTGGACTCGATTCGGAGACGAGATTTTAACTTCTTTTCCATCTAATCCAATTTACAAAGGTGCCATGAGCACACACGGAAAGATAATTCAAGAATGAAAACTACAAACACAATCAGGGATAGGTATTTACCTCCTTGCGATCTTCCATATGGTTGCAGCAAAAGAAAGTCTCGAATGTACAGAGTTACAGACCCTTTCCTATTTTTCAAAAAATGGTCTCTGATCTTAAGCGATAATTTTCTCTTTTACAAATGAGGAATTGAGTAAATACACGGAACTGCCACGGTTATTGGCTGGCTTTTCTGCACCACTGGCAGTGACTTACTTTCTTGAGAAAGCGGCTTGGGTTAGGTTTTCATTAAGGTATCCCAAACAGAATGCATGTTTTGCACGGGTCGACATATGCTGTCTCATTTGACTGGCTCAACTTGTTTTATACAGTGTTTCATTATACAAGTCCCTGAGTTTGATTAAGATAATTCTAATAGATTTGATAAAAAATTAACAGAACGTATGATTCAAAAATTGAGAATCTCAGTGAAATATAAAGATAATTATTTGTTGATTTTGATTTAAATTATAATAAACTTTTTAGCTAAATTAAATAGGAGGTAGAGATTAAAAAAATAGGAATGGCAAAATTCTGCCTAATGGAAAGATAGTCTCAAATTCCAATCTCTCTTGACTTTTTTTTTTTTTTTTTTATGTTTTCAAAGTTAAATCATATTTTAAAAACCAACAACAAATAAATAAGTATGGAGAGTGGGAAATAAAATTATTTTAATCCTTGTTATACTGTTGGGATGTAGAAATCTCCAAGGCCGGCGGATGATCACGGGTTGATAGGTATTTGATATTAAATAAATACGGGGGGCGGTGGTGAAAAATCGGGGTCGAATTAATTCAATAGGTTTCGAGACCATTATTAAATAGAGGAAATTACACCTACACCTACTTTTAGATTTCCAATTTCACAAATAAGGTTTAAAGTTTAACATTTCAAAAATCAGGTTTTAATTAATATTTTTAAAAATATTTTTTATTTTTTATTTTATATCTATATACAATAAAATCATTTTAATTCAACCAAACCCTAAAATCATTCCAACCAATCTCTCTCCACTCTCTTCTCCCGCCTCTCCCAACGCCACCGCCTCCTCCAACGCCGCCGCCTCCTCGCAATCGATCGGCTACAAAAAGAGAGTGGAGATTGGGCTGTGGGTTGTGGATTCGGCTGTGATTTTCACTTTCCCCCAAACCCTTTCTCCGTCTCGCTGCTCTCATCGTTGTCGTAGCTGTCGCGACAATTGGTGGGTGTCCTTTTTTTGGTGGTACTGTAGGCATTTGTGCTAAGGATCGACAGTGATGACTGATGGTGGCACTATAGGTTGCGGGTTGGAGTTGGTGTTGGCTCTATGGTTTTTTTTTCTGTTTTTTGTTGGCGGTGGTGCTGGTAACGTAGTGTGGTTGGGTTTTTGTGTGGGTTCGGCGGACGTGGAGGTGTAGATCGTGCGGTTGGGTGTGACATGGCGGTCGTAAATGGTGCGGATCTGGCGGCGATTTTGGCATTGTTCCGTGTTTTGGGGTTTTACACTGAATGTGGATCTGCGATTGTGTGGTGTTGGTGATTGTGGATCTGTGATTTTTATGGTTGGTGATGGAGTTGGTTTTTGGGGTTTTTTTGTTGGTGGCGGTGCAGGTGGATTTGGCGCTGTTGGCGAATCTGGTGGCGATCTGCAGTAGTTACGATCTGGTTGTGAATGATTTGTGTGGTTGTTGGGGGCGGTCACAGAAGTCGGTGGTGGTCACAGGGGTGGTTACGGAAGTCAGTGGTGGTCATAGAAGTCGGTGGTGGTCACGGGGTGGTGCTGTTGGTTCTGGCGACAACGACGGTGGTGGTCTCGGGGGTGGTCACAGAAGTCCCTGGTGGGACAGTTTGGTGTAGTGGTGGTGGTGGTGGTGGTGAAAACGTCGACAGTGATGTTTGGAACGAGGATTTTGTTGCTGGATGTGGTGGTGTTGGTGTTGACGACGATGGGTTTGTGTTGGTGGTGGTCACAAATTGTGACCAATAAATTTGTTGGTGTGTGACCAATAATAAGAAATTGTGACTAAGAAAGACTCTGTGACTCACAAAAAATTATCAATTGTGACCTAAAAAATTACTCTGTGGCCTAAAAATTATTAATTGTGACCAATAAATTGATAATTTGTGACCTAAATAAGTATTGTGACTCATAAATTTTGGAATTTGTGACCGATGAACAAATTGTGACTTTCAAATTTCTAATTTGTGGCCAATAAACAAATTGTGATTTATGAAATTTTTGAATTGAACCCTAAAAATTTTTGAATTGTGACCAAATTGTATATATTTGTGACCGCTATATATTTATTAATAAAATATTTAATTAATTAAGTAATTCATAAATAAACTTAAATAAAAACTCGATTTTTAAAATTTAAAATATCTAACCTTAATTTTGAAATGTGTATAAGTAAAAGCAGGATTTATGTATTCTTCCCTATTAAATATTGTTTAATGATTGACCCGAGGTAACAATTGGTGGCTCATGGAATCAAGACAGACCAAGAATCTCCCCAGTGGTAATTAGGGGCAATTTGGGCTCGACCCATTTAATTTTTACTTGGGCCCCTTGTTGGGCCTATTCATGTCACTATAAAAGTGGACTTTTGTTTACATTGAAAGCAAGATACTCCCCTTTTCTTTTTTTAGTGTAAAAAAATAAATAAAAATCTTGTAAATTTTTTTTCTTATGTGTAAATTAATTTTTTTCTACGTATCAGTCATGCTTGTAGTCCAATCCCGAATCCGTCCCTACTTACACGGCTGTTGCTTCCCTTTTGCTCTTTGCACGCAATACTCTGTGGTTCCTCTTTGTACGTTTTGCTTCAGCTTTCCGACAACCATTGGCTTCCTTACCTTTAGTAGTCCCATTTTTGCCCGTGTTTGCTCACTGTTTTCAGCCTCTTTATAGCTCATTTTCTTCGTACATTATGTGGACTGTTCATAGTGATTCTAATGGGATTCTTGGGTCTAATTGAGTTATGGTGTTAACAACCTTGTTGAGCCGAACCCTGATTTCAAATGTAGATTTGAATAGGAAAGTGTTATTCTTGCATTTTCATTTGGTTAATTCGATTTTTAGCTTTGGTTATTGATAATTAACTTTGTATTTTGATTATCTCCACTAATCTCTCTAAAACTGAAAATAATTATAAGTGGATTATAGTTCAATTTAACCATTAAAACATGATCATGGCCTAACTTCTTTAGCCTTTAGGTTTTGGGTTGCATCTGGCAGTGCGAAACCAGAAAAGGGTAAATAAATGGACCAAAATGTCTAAAAGGTTTGGCTAAGTTAAAGAACTTTTTTACAAGTAAATTTACTCATTAGTAACTAATTATATTTTAAAATAAATAATTTTGTATTGATGAAAACTAAAAGCAAGTAAATTATTTAATTTTGGAAGTAAGATGACTTATCTTTTTAAAAAAATGAACTTTATTTTTCGAAAGTTTTTAAAAAAAGTAAGAAGAAGGTTTCGAGATATAAGTTACTTAAAAGTAACTTTATTTTTTAAAACTTAGCCAAATGTGTCCCATCGTGTTTACGATTTGAGACCTCGAGTCTTCTACCATTTTGCTAGGAAGAACAACAAATTTGACAAATTATCAAGTTTTTAAACTCAAAGTTCGAAAACAATTATTTATGGATCACATAAAATAATTAATTATTCACAAATCCACAATCTCATGTATAGACACTTACAAGAAACATAAATTAAGAGAATGTTTGGAAAGTATTTATAAATGATTTTGTTTATGAACAGAAAGAAATGTATTTAATTGGATAAAGTGCACATTTTAAATCATCTCTATAATTATATTTTCCTTGTAGGTTTTAAAATTTAATTTAGTTTATAGATATTATGATACTTTAACATTATTTTTTAAATAAATCGATGGCATATAAAAAAAATGTATTTAATAGGACGAAGTAAACATGATTAGGAATATATCTAATAGAATAATTTATATTATTGGAGAATAATATTTGGAATAATTAGGATTTACAAGAGAAAAGGAGAGTGCAAGAGAGGGATAGAGAATTTGGATATAGTTAAAAAATCATACCTTAATTATGAAATGAGTCACAAGAAGATGGAAAGGGGAAATTAGGCTCCTTACTCTAAAAAGTGAACAAATTAGATTAATATACTTGAACAAATTAAAACTTCCCCCCCAGTGAAGTGGCCTTCCATGATGGTGTCGGAGATGTCTGCTTCGAAGAAGATAAAGATATCCCTGCACGGCTTCATAACGTTGGAGGTTGTGGGTTTAAACATGAAAGATGATAGAGATCCGGTTTTTGATGATGCGGTGGGTAAATCATGGAGGATTTTGGGGAATTTGGATGCTTTTGTTAACTGTTATTCCTAAGAAGATAAACGATGATTTTTGGGAATTTTGTTGCTATTTATTTATTTATATTTTGTTACTGAATTGTTGAAAGAAGCAGTATCATCAAATATTATACGTTTGTATATCTATTATTCTATACACTGTTTTGATCCATCATTTGATTATCCAACTTGGTTCTAACTTATTTAATTATTTGTTAAAACAATTTCTTTTGCCTATGTTGCGTTTCTCCGTATGACTGAGGAAATCTTCATGAATGGGCATACAGTGGAGTGGTCAATTGTTATGGATTGAATTGTGGGTTTCCAATTTCAGTTATAACTATATATGTAAATCTGGTTATGTAGTGTTATGTAATTTCCTGTGGTTTCTATTTCTTCAGTTAGTTCTCTCGTATTTGTGACTTCTTTTTTCTTTGGCAAATCTATAACAATTACCTCTCTCTTTCTGGCTATCCGTAGCTACAATAGAACAGTTGTGTTTGGCAAATGAATTTTTGACCAATCCTGCCAATTTTGATTACAGACATCAATTTTTTGGGAACAAGAAGTCAATGTTGATACCCAATTGTTTGTTTAGAGTTGGAGGTTCAGCGTGTCGTTGTCTAATAAGTCAGCTGATAGAAGGAGGGCGAAATACAAGCTTGTTCATGTGGTGAGGACGCATAAAGGTGCGGATGATACTGCGTTCTGATGTGTGTGTATTAGGAGCAGGATAATGCCGGAATCTTTGGGGTTTCTTTGTCAAGAGCACATATGTATGCTCTTAACATAGAATCATTGTTGTTCTTGTTGGCGATTATTGGGACGTATACTTAAAAGATGAAGTAATACGATTTGAAAAGAATGTTCGCAATGAAAATTCTTTTTCAGTCGCCTTCTTGAAATTTCTATCATTTTTTTAGTAACAAACATCACTTTTTAATAAAAGTGAGATTGTATGTCATAAAAAATGACACTTAACTTTTAAAAGTGATATTGTGTCACTTTTTTTAACTTTTAAAAGTGACATTGTGCAAAAAAGTGACAATTTTATCACTTTTTTGTATGTTTGTAACTTTTTTGAGTGTTTGTCACATTTTTTCTGTTTTCTAAAACAAATTTCACTTTTATTGTTTGTTACTTTTTAAAAACTTCTATCACTTTTTTAAATAACAAACATAGGTTTTAATTGAAGTTTTGTCACTTTTTTATAATCAGCATATGGATTGTTCTGGACATACTAATTATTTTAAGAACATGAATACTGGTGCTACACAAATGGATGGTGTTATTTTGGTATTTGTCACTTTTTTTTAGTCTGTCACTTTTTTTTAGTTTGTATCACTTTTTGAGTGTTTGTCACTTTTTTGAAAATGAAAAAAAGTGACATTGTATCACTTTTTTATTTTACATAGTATTTTTTACTTTCTAAAAACTTTTCATATGATTTTTCAAAATACACATAATTTTAAGGGTATTTTTGTAAGTATCCCGAAAAAATGGATAACCAAGTTTCTTCTTCTTTTCTCTTCCTTTTTTCTTTATTTCTTTCTTCTCTTCCTTCTTTCTTTCTTTTTCCCTCTTCTTCCCTCCTCCTCGATTTTTCCTTCTCTCTGCGCGTTCTCTGATTTTGTGTGTGCATATCAAATGACAATTTGGGTAATTGGTTATATAATTGCCATGTCTAATCCACTCATACCAACAATTGCAATGGAAGCCCATTTCTTCAATTTAACATAACATTTAGTCCTTAACTTCCATTGGATATAAAATCCAACCATTTTACTTTTAATAACATATAAGTGAACCCCCAAAATTAATTTTTATCCATCTTAACCCTTCAAATATTGTCAATTTGTAAAATAACCCCAATAAAATAATTTATTCCATTTAAATCCAATTTTGACTATGACTTTGACAATCCACTTTGACTTTTGACTAAATAATTTGGGTTGTAACAGGGGGCTGGACCCGACTGTAGCCCGATCTAGCCCCCAGTCCATTGAAAATTTTTTAGTAGAAAAAAAAATTTCTTGTATAATTTTTTTTTTGAAGTATTAGCTCGACTCATAATCCGATCCTGGATCCGTTCCTACGCAGTATGCCCTTGGGCCAACTCTTTTACTTTAGTCCAAGCCCTTCTAAAATTAGTCGGCCTGGTTGTTCTTTAAATATATTCTTAGAAACAAAACATAATTTAAAAGAAAAAAGACATGCAATGCCATTTGACATTTCTATTCTATTGTGTCAATGACATGAAATTTTCTGACCTTTAGTCATTGGTTTATTTCACTTTTATAGCCAATTATATACCCTTTTCGTCTTTCTCATCTATCTTCTTCCTTGTAATGACTCTGTGTGTCTTTCGAAGTGATGTATCCAATTCTTTTCCTTGGAGATTTGGCTATAAGCTTAAAAAAATACGTAGAGCTTAATGGATGGTTAAGATTCAATTCATTCCAACTGCTATTTGATTAAAATGTGGTTAAAATCGGTATTTTATTGTTGAAATATATATATATATATATATATATACATATATATATATATATATATATATATATATATATGCTTAATGGATGGTTAAGATTCAATTCATTCCAACTGCTATTTGATTAAAAAAAAAAAAAAAAAAAAAAAAAAAATATATATATATATATATATATATATATATATATTACTGCAACTTTTATTCATAAAAAGATTTTAACATTTTTCCCATTACCTCTACCAATGATATTACGATTAACCCGACTCTTCTCTCTATTGTATTTGTATTGAATTTGTAAATTCTGCGAGAAAATTATGTTTGTGCCACTAGTTTACCTCACCATCTCTTCCTCGTTTTGTCATGTCATCTGTGACATCTCTCACAAATCTTTAGGTCTTTCAATTGCCTTGACTACATGCTCATATGCACTTGTGAGACTTTATAGAACTTTATGGATGATGATGATGATCAAACCCAACTGTCTCACGATTTTTAACAATGGCTCCTCCAACATTGAATCGATCGACATAATCAACTTTTTCAAATTCAATGAATTCTAATATTTGTTTTGGTCATAATCCACCAGAATACTAACCAAAATTTTGTTGTGACACCATAATGGTAAACTTTATTCGTCTGAAAATATCTCATTTAAGAGAATGCTCGTGTTTAAAAAAATAATAATAATAACGAAAACTTTGTCACACGGAAGTGAATTCCTTCTTCCCCAAGTGCAGCATCATCCGCACCGAAAAGCATATTACACAAATCATCCTCAAATTCTTTTGCTCCTTTTCCTTAATATAGATAGAGAGGGAGGGGAAAAAAGAGAAGCCATGCTTGGCTTTGTTGATGAGTTGGTAATCGTAAGCTACAAAATCCATGGCTAATATGGATCCATCTTCTTGTTACGATTCTTTTCATAATCCTTATTTTCTTTGACTTCAACATTTTTACTTCAGATTTATCTCAAAATCCTTCCACCACTACGACATCAGCTTCACCTTCAACTATCACTACATCTCAGTCCAGTCAGAATAGCTCTTCACAAAGAACCGAGTCAGTATAATTACTTTCTTTATTTTCTGTCAGGGACTGAATTTATTTTCTTTTTTTTTAGAAAATAGTTTGTTTAATTAGTATTTCTTCTGTTAGATGTTTGGGAAGAAAGTTGAAATGGGAAGGCATCATATATTTGTTCCTTAGAATCATAAAATCCAAGAGAAGCACAAGGGGTAAAGGGAAAATCTTAGTCCCAAAAGTATGTGGGTTCTAAGAGGATAAATTATGGAACAGACGAATTAGACAGTTGGGACATGTTCTACATAGATATAAAGTTCTTTGGTTCATAATAAGAATGCGACCTCGATAGAAGATGTCAAGAGTTGGCGGGATAGTCCAAATTTTAAGGCGTTTTGTCTAGTTGCTAAGAATTTAGTTACTTTTCGACGTTTCAAATGAATGGAAAGAAGCGATGGATAATAATACATAAATCAGATCTCAAATTTATCAGGAATAAGTGTTGCTGCGGTTACGTGGGGTCGGTGATTGAGTTAAGGGGAGTTATTTGTAAGGGACATTGTTATATTTAGAATGCAAGTTATGATCATTTGCATATTAAAGGTGACTAGTAAAGAATTATTGTTGAGTTTGATCAGTGATCATATTCAGTTTCTAAGATTGTCTATTTGTCATTGAGGACTGACATCACGAGCTTCTTGAATGCATATCCTGTGACCTTTTTTTTTTTCTAAAAAAGATATGGATTATTGTTTGAAGATGCTACCTGTTACTTTAATAAATAAATTGTGAATTTCGGTAACTAAGTATTTGATCTGATAGATAGGAAGAGAATGTTTGAATTTTTATCCTAGCAAGTAAACAGGGGCGGACGCAGACATTTTGAGTTATGGAGCACAATCAAACTTGCAAACAAAGTTATGTGAAATTTTACATTTGAAAATTTACATTAAATAAAAAATCATATTCTATGTAATTTTACATCCGAAAATTTACATGGCATATGACTTTTTCGAATGTAAAGTTCGAAAATTTTGAAGTCATAATTCATGTAAAATTTTCTAATAAAATGATGTAAATTATACTAAGTTTTTTTTATCGCAAAAATAATAATAATTAAAATTTTTTAAAGAAAAGATAGTTAGATGCATTTTTTTAAGACACACGTTTGACACATCTTTAACTATTTCGATATCTTGTTTGGACCATTCTATATATCTATGATGTAGTCCTCGAAACGAATTTCGAGATAACATAGGCGATTTGTAAATTCGACTAGCATACGATCGTCGAAAAAATTTTAAAGTTAGCATGTTATCGAAATTTTTTAAATATTAGTTTGGAACAGCCTACTTTGACAAGCCGTAACATTTACTACGGCTGGCCGTTTCGTGCGCCATTAATGATATAGAAAACTAGGCAATGAGCATTTCAAAATGATATTAAGAATGCAATATTTCGACTTTGTTTGACATTGATAATGACTTCAGAAATTGAGACAAAACATAGAAAATAAAAAATAAATAAAAACTAAAAGGGCCCCATTACCCCTGCAGTCTGCAGGTAAATGAAAACCAATATATCAGGCTAGCTAAACAAGCGATTTTCAAGTGTTTCGGCTTCTATTCCAGATGCGAGAGCTCTGACAAGGGAAAACTCAGTAATAAAGATTGATGTAAGCACTCTCCCTTATGCACAAACACGCACTAAGACTTGTCCATGCGTACTCAAACATAATCATACATGTGTAGTGGTGTCAAACAAGTCGACCCATTTGAAGAGACGCCTAGGTTGAATGCATTAATTTAGTTAAGAGTAATACTATCTAGCACTACTATATTAGAACATTAATTTAGGTAGCACTAAGTGTCATTAAATGGTAAAATTAAATGAATCATATAATTTCAAATTTAATTGAACCGATCACATAATATCACATAGATTAGACTCTAAAACCAATGGGGCTAGATTACATTGTTCTTTAGTTAAGGATTGAAATTACTCTTTCGTTTCGCAGGTGACCCTTCCAAACAAAGATTAGACGACAAATACAAAAGCCTTGTTGAACATTTGGTGGTGGACAGTTCACCAAAGGAAAAGTACAGCTCCTCAATCTGTATATGACAACTATTGAATGTATATTATAGCCACCACATAAGTGTCAATTATATTTATTTGCTGACACTAATGAACTTTGATTCTTGAATGTAGCTGAACAGTTAACTTTGTTCTCCAGGGAATTTTGTTATCTATTCTAATGCATCTTCCTCCTCGTCTAGTCTTCAACTTTCTGTGCATAATTGGTGCAAGTCTTCTTTCTCATCTCCCCATTACTAATTGAAAAAACTCAAATTTTAATTGAAATTTTTTACAAGTATGATTTCTTAACAATTGATAAATGATTTAATTTTGAACTACCATTTTGAGCACTTGATGAACCGGTAAAGCAATTGGCAATTGATCACTCGGTTGAGACTCAAGCTTGGTAGAAGCAAACAACTTGACAATGTCAACCTTTCCCGGGGTGGTGTTATACTAACAATAAAGATATCGAACCAATCGCTCTTGTAAATATTTATATTCGATTCACGTTGTAGAATAAAAGCAAGAACGACAAACAGGATTTTATTACCCACTGGAACCAATGTCGAGGGGCACAGTCGTCGCCTGACAGTTTCAGAATCATCATTCAAGTTGAGCATATGTGCAAAAGGCAGATTCCTTCCTTAACGAGATGTGAAGTAGCCGAAAAGTACCCTGGAATATTGGGTTAGGGTAAAAAGTATCTGCACAACTGCACGACCCATAACGATTCCATCCTTTGCACCCCTTGCGATTCTAGCTAGAGCTGGCCCTGCTGTCTCAGTTCCTGGTGGGGTTGTCGCCTGCAAGGATACTAATCAAGTAAAGATGAAGTGAAATTCATCACCCTAATTGTTTTGCGAAGAATAAATTAAATAATACCTCTACATAAATTTACTAACCTGATGGATTCATGTTTGTCAACCGGCGCAACCTTTCTTCTGCTAAACGAACAGCTCGAGTGGAGCTTCTCACGCCTTGTGTTATTTCTTGGCTGTAGTAAAGCAAATGAGACCAACATTTTATATTTTGCATTTTTAGTACCCTAATCATTGTTCAAGCAGCAATTTAGTTCCCAACCTTAAAAAAAAAAAAAATGAAAAACTGTCCAAACATAAGTTAAATCATTGTATGACGTCATAACATGTCGAACTTCAAATTTCTAGTCCCCAGTCCAAGTTGGGAAAAGAATCCTAGCTTGTGATGGCCACGTGAGGATTTAACGAAGATCTGGATGGTTTCACATTTTGACTGATTGTGCAACTATGGAGAAAAGTTGAGGACAAATTTACTACTGGGGCAATAACTTGAGAAATGGGAACCAATGATGCAATATTCCATTTAATTTACTAGTATGTGTAGAAGCTCCATATTATTATACTAACCCAATATCACTGAGCTCCATTGTTAAATCACTGATCTCCATCCCAGATAATCGAATGGCTGCCATTGTGTCAGGGAGCTCCTCCCTCGTAACGTCCATCAGCTTCTCCAGTGACTCTGCAGCTCTCTTAAAGGCCTTCAATAGCCACATGATCATCAAACGCCGAGAAATGTAAAGAGAAAAATAAATGCATATTAACCTCTCTTGCAGCAAATAAACTGGATTCTTTTCCTTTTTAACTTATTATTTCGAACTTCCATCAATGAAAACGCATTAAATCCTACTTATATACTGATACATAACATAACATTACTCGTAAGTAAATTTTTTAAGCTTACCCAGCATGTCTTAATGCAACTCATAAGTGAATATAGCCATCTTTAAACAACTTCAGAGGGGAAAAAAAAAATATTCTGAATGATATCTGCTTCAATAACTAAATTAAACCTCGATTTTATCGAAATTGAGCCAACATAGAATGTAAAGTGACCTCATTACAGCAAGCCCATAAAACCATTTACTAAAACTGAACTTAGCATGAAGTAAATATAATAGAAAAATGACTTATGACAAACCAGAAGTGCCGGAATTGCTGAGCAAAACAGCCATGTTGCAGAAATTGCTGCCTGTAAATGGATGTAAAAAAAAAATTAGAGTAGTAGTTTTTCCTTGCTACTTGTACGTTAAAAAAACGATTGCATGGGATTAATTAGCTTGAAAACATGTGATATGTTCAGCAGAAGTTTGAAATTAATAAAAGAAGGCAATGAAACAAGAAATGTCCAATCTATTGTAGCTCAATAAGCACATCAAATGGAACAAAAGAAATGCAACTTCAAGCGTTTAATATTCATTTTTATATTTACATTCCATATTGTGATTTGAGGACATATCAATAGACTGTAGAAGTAGATCAAGAACTTGTTATCCATAATTTACAATTCAAGTTTAGGAAATTTCAGTATTGGAACTAACGAAGAAAAATAATCTCCAAGGTCAATTCAATTATAGTTGACAACTATAATGCTTAAACTCAATTACTAGTGTTGATGACAAAAAATGACGTGACACTTCTTGATCAACTTACAAGATTTGAACGGAATAACAACGTTATATTTGATAGAACCTAGGCAACATAAGGATGTAATTTGCTGGAAATTGTATATTTGTGATGTAGAGAAATTTTGAAAAGTTTGCCCCCTTTTCACTCGCCCCCTCACCCCTTTATATAGGTCATTGGACACTGGCTTGCCGCCTTAATCATGTCAAGCTACAATGTCCGATTTAGGTTTATGTGTCAGTGGTCTCAAAAGGATTCGATTGGCTAGAGAGTTTAGTGTAGCCACAACATAGTCATTATATCTAGGCCTTAGTGTAACAACCCGACCTCTATGTACAAGCCGTTATATCATATGTACTGTCCACTATGAGTGGGCATGTGTCCACTTACCCTCTCACGGTTTTCTATTGCATCCTCCAAGATGCGAACTCAAGATCTCTACCTAATGAGAGACTTAAGTTAATCCTGGTATGCAAGACTTAAATTGAATCATGGTAGCAAGATTCAACTTAAGTCTCTCATTAGCAGAGGTTTTGGGTTCGAATCTTGAGGGACCAATAAAAAGACGTGAAATGGTAAGTGGACAGATGCCCACCCAAAGCGGACAATACGTATGATTTAATGGCTTAGGCATATAGGCTGAGTCGTTACAAAAGTTGTTCAATTGGTACCATGATTCAATTTAAATTTCTCATTAGGCAGAAGTAATGAGTTTGAATCCCGAGGGATGCAATGGCGAACAATACATATGATATAACTGTTAGGACATAGAGGTCGGCGTTAAGCAATCACAAGATTCAACTTAAGTCTCTCATTAAGTAGAAGTCTTGGATTCGAATTTTGAGGACCCCGATAGAAAGCCGTGAGAGGGTAAATTGGCAGATGTCCACCCAAAGCGAACAATACGTATGATATAACGACTCGAGCATAGTGGCCGAATCGTTACAAGAAATTAGTACCAGGATTCAACTTAAATTTCTCATAAGGGGAGGTCATGGTTCAAATTTTGGGGAACACGATGAAAGCCATGAGGAGTAAGAGGGCAGATGCCCTCCCAAAGCGAACAGTATGTAAGAGAACATCTGGACAGAGGCGTGGGTCGTTACACTTAGATATGTACCTTAGGTCATCATGACTTCCTCTTGATTGGTGGATTTGGACGGTGCATTTCCCGTGTCATGTAATGACGATGTTACCTTATAACGTCTCCCATAGTTCGACTTCGACCTGTATTGACAGGGCCTCTAGTTGACAATTTTAGGTGACTTGTCCAATTTCTAAGAAAAAAAGCTTTGACCAACTCAAGGTGGACCCTTGATCCGATGTGGATTTTAGATTGGCCACAACAACTAGAATGGCAAAAATTGTTAAAAAATATTTTTTTTCCCATATATGTCCTCCCTTACCCTTTTACTCATCAACTCTCCTTGTAGGGAAGAGGGTGAAAAAATGAAAAAAAACATCATTTTGAGGCTCGACTACCAGCAGAACCCAAAAAAGTACAATGTGAATGAACCTTTTCCTAAGAAGTTTAGTAAATACCGAAATCATGTACAGTAATAAACGCTTGTGAAATTTTTAAACATTTTGTGTTATAAGTTACATCCAGTGCTCACTCAACATCTTTGAACTAGAACTTATCTCATTACTCAAGTCTCTAATCATTGGAAAGAGAAAGATTAGAGTTTGTGAGGCCAACGGTTCTTCTAATGTTATTGGCTTACTATGGAAAATAAAAAGGAAAAAGAGAAGTGCCAAAATTTTCAGGTTGAAATGTCTTCCAACGTCCACCACTAGATTTACACTCACCCATAAAGTTTTCTTTTTCTCTTAGAAAGTTGTTTGCGGTATCGTATTAATTGAAAGAGTCACTATTTAGCTTGCTGACTATATTTTACATTAATACAATCAGTGAACCTTCACTTGATCATGGGTTTCAATGGGTAAATAAAGAAGAAATTTTTTTCGCATTATTGGTTCTCGAGGATAACACAAGGGAAATTATGCAAAGGAAATTTGATAAGACATTCAAATATAGAATCTTTCGTCTGTTTTCACAGGAAATAAAAAGCAGGGGAAGGGATCTCCCCAGTTTCATTTTTGTTTTGCCATATGCTCACTTAAATTCAGGATCTAAATGAAGCCTTATTCTTTCTGTAAAAGAGCATCCTGTATAAGTGTGTGAGACTCAATGTTTTCTTTGGCCACGAACCAAATATTTATTCACCAGATGTTACCAAATTAAAGTAATACCAACCTAAATATGCACGAAATCTATTATTATATCATGTGAACCAAGCATAGAGTTCCATATCAGCAATAAATGGCTCCATACTTAAGTACATCGACATAATGAATTCTTCTGATAACTAATATTGTAGCTTGTCACCTGGTTACAGTATTATATTCTGATGATTTTATTTTATTTTATTTTTTGGATTTTCTAATAAATAAAGAATAGGGTGATTATTATACAATCCATAGTACAGACTATTAGAGTTGCAAAGAAAATGGGGGAAAAACTATCCTTTTGTCTTCAACTTATTTTCTTCCTCATTCATGATATTCAAAATCCAAGAAAAGACTCTCTCATGAAGAACACACAACGGAAATCAATTTTCTATGTTTCTGTTACTCTTTCTTTTGCTTCACAGAATCGCAAACTAAAGCGGATTCAAAATGCACCAAACAGATGGCACATACTTGATTTCCACTCAACCAATTTCTAAGAGCCGAACCCCCCTCCCCCCCCCCCCAAAAAAAAATTTTATGTGAAAAAAAAAATTCATGTGTAATTTTTTTTTTTTTTTACGTATTAGCCCCCTGTAGTCCGGTCCTGGATCCGTCCCTGGTCATATCCAAGGAAAATGCTTTTCTATTTTCAATCAGATATTGTGTTCCTTACACGGTAACAACATTCAATAAATCAACAATCCCAATTCAGATTTCTTTAATTTACTCCTATGTTCCCTGTTGATCCTAATTAAAGACGAGACCGATGCTGCACAGTAAAATAATACTGTAATTCTCCCCCCTCCCGGTGCAGGGCTTCAACAATCCATGCATAAGTTGATCATTTTTACATTTGCAAATTAAATTATATTAAAGAGGTGAACAGGAAAATTACTTTCTCATACTAGGGTGAATGTTAAACACTTAAATTCGATATTTTCTCAGATGTGTAAGACAATAATAGCTAGAGAAATAAATAGAGAATAAATATGTTTGTACCACGCACGCGGTGAAATTGAGAATGTGAATGTGGCGTTGAGTAAGAGTCCACTGTGAGAGGTTTAGTGCAGAGGAGGAAGAGGATCCAACGGCGGAGGTGAGGTTGGAGGAAACCGATGGCTCAATTGAGGCATTCACATTATCGTCTGATTGCAGAATCAAAGAAGCGAATCGACGGTGAGGATGTAGCCGGAGATTCAAGCGGCGATGAGAAGAAACAAAGACGTCGCAATTCCAGTGCTGCCCAGAGTTCCAAACCTGCAACTTTGATGCACTCAACATTTTCTAAATATTAACCCAATTTTAACTAACAGAGAGACGTATACATACAATTGCCCTGTATGTATCTCCGGGTAACTCTCTTCCTGACTGTGTCGGTGATGGAGTGGGGTGGGGGTGGGACGTGTTTGAAATACAGGGTTACCCCTCGGAAGCTCAGAACGGTGGAAAAGTACGAGTTTGAACCGTCCTTTATAGAACCACGGTTCGAGCTAGATTTTGGTGGATTTGGATCATGTTTTAAACTTTGTTTAAAATTCAATACTCATCGGAAGGTTAATTATTTGAATGATTACTAAACTATATCAAGTACTATAATTTAATAATTGAACTTTAAATTGTACATCAATAATCACTAAACTATGAGCTTGTTTGGTATCGATTAAAATCGGATTAAAATTGAAAAATTAGTCGTTATTGTTGATTTTTATTAGACAAGTGGGACCCAATAACGATTATATTTTCAATTTTAATTGGATTTTAATCAATACCGTGTTACCCATTCATTATTCAAATTGACATCGTTTGTTAAATCTAACGGATCTTTGCACGTGTCAATCAAATTTCCTACGCGGACTGTATCAAGACATACGCGGACTGTATCAAGACATCCATCAAAATCCCTGTAAGCAAAGTGTGTTTGCAAAATGCAATTTAGATCGTAAAAATCATATCTTATCACTGAAAGAAGGCTCCAAATTCCCAAGACGAATCTTAAATTCAGTCCAAAATTAGATGTGAAATTCCCTTTTCAAATTTCTCTCATTATTCTCTTTGACGTAGATTATTCTTCAAGTTCATATGATATGAAGGGCGGATCTTTGCGTATATATGGCGAAACCGTTGCAGTTAAGAAGTCTTGGACGAAGGCAAAACTGGAAAGGAGGTTCCGGGGATGTAGTGGCTTGCAACTAGACAACCATAGAAGCTATGTCCCCAGAGCGGCAGAGCCTCCTTCCCGAATATGTCTCCATCCAAAACATCTTAACTATAAATGTTTCACCACATCGACACAATGAGCTCGAAGAATAATCCATGTCGAAGATAATAATGGGAGAAATTTTACGTGAATTTGGGTAAGTGTTTGATATGGCCCATGGAGGCGATCCAATTCAGAATAAATGGAAGTGGGTTATGAATATATTAGAGCTGACCGTTATTCAATGAATTACAAATTTTAATACACTGCCCACATGAGTATTTAAGCAAGATTATTGTTAGATTGTATAAAATAAATTACTCCTTAGTTCTAAAGATAATTATTTCTTCGATCTTTATTATATGCAAAATGTTCTTTAAAATTTTGAAAAACCTTTGAGGGTGCTCTAACAAAGTTTTCAAAATCATATACATATGTAATTTTTTACATTTTTAAGTTCCTTTATAAAGGGTTGGGTCTAGATTCATACCCTTTAGTAGTTGGGTCTATATTTATAAAATTTTATATAAAAAATTAATATCAATTATTTGCATATACTGTAAATTGACCAATAATTTTAGAGTCCAATTGGAGTGAAACCAAGGGTCTAAAAAATAAAATTTAGTCAAAATATAAGTGCCACAGAAAAAAATAATTTTTCCCTTGTACCTGTTGACCGTTAATGGTTAATGTACAACTCCTCTTCAAGCCAAAATTTAGGCCCTGTTTGGGAGGGATTAAATTTTTCTACAGTAAATCAATTCTCATTTTCAATCACACATTCTTCAATAAAATAATATTTTCCATCACATCAATAATTTTTTCTTCTTTTTCAACCACACATTTCCCATCATATCACTATTCAAAAATAATTCTTCCTCCAAAAATCTCAGCCAACCAAGCTCTTACTATTGTCTCTCGACTTTCTCCTTCTTTGTCACCTCTCCACCGCCCTACAGAACCCTCTGCCGTGAACAACAGTGCCACCGCTTACACAATGCCGGAAATTCCTCGTGACCCATCAAGCTCTTGTGTCATGAACGGCTTAAAATCCAAAAGGAAAAAGAAAAAGAAGACCCCAGTTACGGAACCCTCATCTCCATCCTCATCAGTATCATCATCAAATAATTTTTCTTGTACATTGAAGAAAAAAGGTCTCGAGATTTTGAAGAAACCCAAAAGAATTCGAGTTGGGTCGACCTCAAACCGGAAGAGTACGAATTTCAGACACGTTACTGTTGATGCCCTTGCTCTTCCTCTGGGAATGTCCATTGCTGCTGTTGTTTCCCAGGTACTTATTAAAAAGAATAGATTTTTCTAATGATTGATATTTGTGGAAAGTTTTGTAATTTTTGGAAGGATTTTGTGCATTTTTTTGAAAAACTATGGATTTTTATGAGTATAAAAGTCATGGGTTCAGATATTATGATTAGAAGACTCTACAAGTGTTATTCTTATAATTTGTGTGGAAAAGTTTGGATCTTTAGTGGGATAGCTAGATCTTTAGTGTGAAAAAGGAGATTGAAATTTTTTTAGGAAGATGTCATTGCAGATTTTTTATTTATTGTGCACATGGGATCTACTGTTAAATTTCCTATATATATATATATATATATATATATATATATATATATATATATATATATATTCGAGTATGCCTGGTGATATGTATAGGTAACCTTCGAGTTGATGATAAATTATTGAATTCTTGTGGGAAAGATGGGTTTTGTTGTAGAAAAGATGTTTTTGGATCTGTTGACCATTGCTTAGGCAAAAAGTTAGTAAAGTAATGATTTTTTTACCTTTTCATTGTGTGCAGATTATTAAAATACTTGCAGTTGAAAATGTGTTTTTATGAGAAGGTTATTAATGTATTAATAAGACTTTTCTTTTGAAGTCTGATAATGTTTTCCCAAAAGTAAATGAAGAATGTGAGTTATTAAGTATGCTTATTATGGAAAGTTTGATTGTGAAATTACTTTGTCAAGAGCCAGTATGTATAGTCACCTTCTTATAATTAATCTTGGGAGATGATGAATTTGTTAATTGTTAGAGATATTAATTTAAATTCTAAGTGCTTACATTGATCAATTTTTATATTCATGTGGAGCAAAAGAATGTGTACTATCATTTTTAGTAGTTTTCATTTTGAGTAAATAAAATTGTGCTTGTTGAGCCTGTTCTCATATTATCTTTTGTGGAAATTTTCTGAAGTGAACAAAAAATGCACAATTTCTTGAGGCATATTCCTTTAACATAGAAGTGAACAAGAAATGCATGATTTCTTCAGGCATCTTCGTCTAACATAGTAGCGAACAAGAAGGAACTGGATATGTTTTCTTAGTGTTTTAACTTTTATGAAAGAAAGACTAGTAATAAATAATAATTATGTGTAGAACTTACTAGGGTGGCATATGCCATTGGTTTAAAATGGAATCATGTAGTATGCATGCATATGGACTATCTATTGCTTTGCCATTATGCACAAAGTATTGAAAAATTTATTTTCGATTTAACTTCCTAGCTTCAGTTATGACTAATTGACTACACTGTTTGTTTGTGAGTCTAAATAGTAAGTTCTAGCTTGTCTTTGACCTTCTGTGTTGTTTGGTGTTAAGCATATATATATAACTGTTATAGCTATATATTTTCCTTCTCCATAAACCATGCAGTCCATGGATTTTGGCGCACTCTATTTGTTTTATTGACTTTCGCAATAACAAATGATGTCAATCATGGAAAAAAATAAAATATATGCGTTTTTCATAACAGGGCGAATTTGTGTTTATTTTAGGTTTTGGACAGGAAAAATGCATCCGGAGATAAGATATCAGTGGATTATCTGACTGGGGTACTTTCTAGATCCTTTTTATGTTGCAATTTTTTCTAATTGATTCATGCATCCATTTATTTCCTTGGAATTAGTTACTCATCACAAGGTTGTTGCACGTTTAGCTGAACTTTAGCGCATGTCTCACTGCCTATTTATTGAGCTAAAAGACGAGGAGCATATTTTGGTCAATTTTTAATAAAAAAAGTAGGAAGTGTGTTTCCAGAAAAGTAAATAAATACTTTCTTTTAAAACAGTTAGTTTTTTAACTAAAATTTACTTTTACTTTTTTTTATGGGAAACACTTTTTTCCAAAAGAAAAGGTTTATTTTTAAGCTTATAATATCTTTGCTAAGCTTAAAAGTTACTTTTAAGTACTTTTACACTTTTGTCAGACTTAAAGGAACCCACTCTAGATGGTTGAGATCATCCAGCTGCTAATATTCTGAGCAACAATTAGATCCAGGCGTTTCATCATTTTGATTGATAAGACATTTCATTCATAATTAAAGGATCAGCCCACAACTTTTTCAAATTCCTCAACATACTTGTCTTTTGGTCTTACCTTTTAATAATTTAAATCGGCGAGTGCAGATTTGCACTTTGATTGTCGGAGAATCTCTAGTAAATGTAAGCCTTATCTGAAACTTCGTGTTAGCTCCTGTCGTGAATCTGATGTGCTTTCTCCTATTTCTCTTATCAACTTGACAAATCTAGAATTTGTTTGTCCTTCCTCTTTGATTTCTTGTTTTAAGACAGGTTTTTGGCGATAAATTTGATGGTTTTGTGAGGAATTTTGAAACTTCATTCCGAAGTACCTTCATGACTTTAAGATTAATCTACAGATCCTCCCAAAATGTCAGAGGTGAATGGACATGGTCATCTAATAACAAACTACAAGATCCTGTATGCAACTCTGATACTAAAGATGGTTTGGAATCAATTCCACATACAACCAACAGCGAGGGACCAATATGCAGTCATGAGCATACAGAAGAGGATAGGCCGTTGGGTTTTGATAAATCGGCAGCTTGTTCTGCATGATGGACATATGAGTCGGCAGTTGATTCGTTCTTTGAGCACCGCGTCTCATTCTGAAGTTAACCAATCGATGCTCAGCACCTTAGAAAAATCAGTAATTGAGCAAACTCGTTCTAATGACCTGAAGGCATTTGAGATTAGTCTTTCTGTGAAAAAGTTGCAACTTAAAGAAGCCCAACTGGCTGTCCATTCGGATGCAAATTTCTTGGAAAGATGTAAAATATTTATGGGTTTTTCAAAGGCATCCTTTAAGGCTGAAAATTTAAAACTCAGTTACTAGACACAAGGCAAGTGGAGCTGCTTAAAAAATGCTTAGACTTTCTAGTTTCAGGTTTAATCACCATGTTGTTCTCCCTTGGATATGGAGCTTATGTTTATTCTCATAGAAGAATAACGGAAGCTACAGAATCATGCTCACCTTTTAAGGTACGGTTATTTTATTCAAATTGTTGATGTGCTTATGTTTCTCATGGATCACAAAACACTTCAGAATTTTCTTATGACTGTAGCATGCACTTCCAGGACTTGTCTGACCAATTACCCATTTGGAAAGGGAAATTGACTTTCTCAATATATAAATAAACATTCATGGTCATTACCTGTTTTATTCATGTAATTTGATCTTAGCATCACCCTTGGTCTATCCACATACTTATTACCTGTTTGTGAGGAATTACAATGAAAAGGAGTAGTGGATCCCTTGAAATTTGAGGATAATACGTGGGTAGTTGTTATGAACGTGTAATTAAGATTAATGTTTGACTTTGACTTCAAATTGTTAGGAGATTTAATTTTTCCCAAGCAAGAACCTAGTCTTGGAGTTTGTTTCTTATTGTTGTTGAAGGATTTTAAAATTGATTAGTTGCATTTGCTTTAGGGTAGAGCCAAAATTAGTTGATTTTAGTTGATGGATTAAATGCTGTTGGTCACCTAAAGTGAAGTTTCATGTACTCAACCTTGTATTGTTTCAAAGTGGTTGCAGAATTTTGCATTTCGTTTCAGTCCTTCGCTTAGCTAAAATCCGTTAATTTTTGTTATGGGTTTTTCGAAGTGTAAGACAATAATGTGACGTCTTCCATGTTGGACATTCCATTAGAAAAACTAACGGATTTTGACCAAGTGACTGAATGAAAAAAGAAACTTAATTAGGAACAAAATAAAGTTAGGTGAAACATGAAGCTTCACCCCTAGCTGAGTGTAACAATTTTATTTGCCCTATATATGTGTGTGTGTGTGTGTATGACCATTGGGCTGCTTCAGCTTCACGCATCCACATATTCAAGTGGTTGTTTCAGCTTTGGTTTTGATACTCAAAATGCCATTTGCCTTTTTCTTCTAGGAATCCAAGTCTTGGTGGATGCCGAAATCAATGGCAACTTTCAACTCGGGGCTACAGTTATTGATGTGTCAAGTTCAAGCTTTAAGTCGCATGTTGTTTGCCGGACTAATGATTGGGGAAATTACCCTTTTGCTTATTCAGAGATCTGCTGCTACAAATCAGACCATGCCAATTACTTTCATAATGTTGCTATTAGGAGTTGGATGTGGGTATGCAGGAAAATTTTGCATTGATACATTGGGTGGCAGTGGAAATCATTGGTTAATGTGTTGGGAAGTTTTATGCTTGCTGCATTTTCTCTCCAATATTGGGGCTTCAACTTTGATTCTTATTCTCTACGGGCCCATAAATGTCTCAGATAAGGTGAAAGATGGTACGATATTTCCATATTGGATAAGGAGGTTTTTGTTCTTCGCTATGCTGCTAATTCTCCCATTGTTGTGCGGTTTTATACCTTTCGCGAGCACTGGTGAATGGATCAATCATTTTTCATCACGGACTATGCAATTAATGTCAGATGCAGATGATTGATTCTAGGAAATTGGGTACACTGGGTTTACAATCTAGTTCTTCATACTGCCTAGTCTTGTCATGTATTGCTTACCAAATATACATGAAGTGTACGGATTTCTGCTTATAGGACTCTAAGCATGAGCACAAACCCGTCTGTCTGATGATGTACATGATGTGCCCCAACGTTGTAGATTATGATGAGGACAGATACAACACAGCGAAGAGTGCTGAGAAGGATGTAATTTTATTCTGCATTAGGTTTGTTTTATCTTGACTCGCATAGTCATATACCATCTTTCGTATTATCTGTCAATATCTGTTATTTATCCCAACCCAGAGTTCTGGTTTTCTTCGTCGAATTTGTATCTCTTAGGTTGTTGAAAAGTGTCTTGATTGCTGAGAGAATTGAATTGTATTTCCTGATCTAGTGAAGAGTTCATTCAGAACTTGTATTGATCCCCTCTTGATTGGTCTTTGCATTCCACTAGAGAGGTTTAGAGTTTGCTCATGGCCGTGTGATATGATAATTATTTTTGACCGGGAGGTTACACTCTAAAAGGACAATTAAAAAACAAATCAAGGCCTAGGGATGCCTGAAATCCCTATGGCTTTTTGCGCAATAAACCTCCAATGGTTCAGTGGCTCGCATAATGGCTATTGGCTTAACGATGAATTTGCATCTCTAGTTGCAATGTACTCATGAGCTCCAAAGCCTGATATGTAGATCATCCAAGACACATTAGCACAACACTCTTGTTCAACAAAGTTTGAAATGAAACCTCTATTCAATGGATTGATGGGGTGATATAAGTCAGATTCAATGTAAGTGAGACAGTCCCGTTCTCTTGCCCGCGACGGGCAAGCTTATAATGCCCACTCGGAGAGAACCCAACGTGGGGTTCTCACATTTGGAGAGAACTCCACGTAGGGTTCTCCTGCCACATCAGCAGGCGGGCAAGATAAGCCTGCCCGCCGCGGGCAGGAGAACATTTTCGGTAAGCGAGATTCAATGTAGATAAACGTGGGAATCAGGCAGTCCATGCACAGAAGCAAATCTAATCCGTAAAACCATTATCTTTGTTGTGTTTGTAATACCAATTCCATCAGTACCAAGTAAATCACAAAGTACAAATAGAATTTTGTACAGTGTACAATGTGTAAATAGAAATGTGTTGAGTTTGGCTCCTATTTGGTTCCCATTAAATAAAAATTCAACAAAATAAGATCACACGTAAATATAAAAACGTTTCCTTCGTTTTTAACCACTCTCCAACAAATTATTATTCCCCTCATTATAATTTGGAAAAAAAAAAAAGAGTCCAAACAGGAGCCAATTAATGACAAAAACCAATTATTTTAGGGGAGGTCAGTAATAAGCTTACAACCATTCGATGTTCAATCTTTCTGAAATACAGTGTAATACGAACTAGCATAGAAAATTGATAGTGCAACTTCATTTCCTTAAGAAGCTCCTATTTACCACAAAGCACGTGGTCCGGGGTAATAGATTCTCTCCATACGAAAAAATTTCCTTGACAAGTCACTCACAGAACCTTGTGAGCCTTCCCGTAGTATCTGTTGATTAATGGAGCCTGAAAAGCAAGTTGGGAAACAAAAGGAAGTTAGATTTTAGTTCAAACAATGTCATTTACCATAATCATGAGAAATACGCCAGAAGAATAATATTTGGAAATAATGGACTAACAAGGATAAGCGCTGTTCAGAATTTGATGACTTGGGCCACAAGGGTTACAGGTTAAAATAAAAGCACGGAGAACCAACCGTCGAAAAATAAAAAATTCAGACTACAACACACTAAGAGCGTCTCCATTGCATTCCACGAATTGCAATCCAAGTGGCATCTAAATAGAAAGGCTTCTGGTCTACATCAAATTAATATTTAATGAATAGACGACATAGTTCAAATTTTATCTCTCCACCAAATGAACAAGTTTTGTGTGCTTATTTTAGAACCTAGGATAAAAATGACGCCCAAATAGCTCATATATTGGACTCTTCTCTATGGTTTAAATGTAAGCTCTAAACAAGGATGAGCCCAACTTTTTTGCCCAAAATGCATTTTTGAATAATTAGAAATTACATGAATAAAAATAAAGTTATAAAATTCTAAAATGATAAAAAAAAAAATTTGAAGAGAGATTCAAACATTCTAAAAATAAAATCTAAAATCCATCCCTTTTAAAAGGAATGCCTATCAAAAATAAAAATTTGAAATGCTTATTTAAAAATTAAAATCTAAAATCCATTCTTTTTAAAGGTTTTCTTGATTTTGGTTGATAATTTATATCCCTAGAAACCTCTATGCTACACATGATTACACACTTACAAAATATAACCATATATAAATTGGTTTCTGCTTTCATCATTTTCCTATGTTGGACAAACTTTAATTGGTTTCACTCAAATACATATAACCATCTTTCAATACACCAACTTTAAGTTTCAATTTTTCATTCACCCGAGTATCAACTATGACGAGTAAATACATGATTTCGATGGTCTCACGGAGGAGAATACGAATCAATTTTGATCTTACAAAATGAAGGAGTGGGTCCCACTCAAAATTATGTCAAAATTAGCCTATTAAGCCCATTTTCCAACAATTTTTATACTAACATCGAAATAAATTTCACAAAACATAAGCTGATATATTCTATAACTAATTCTTATTGTCATGCGAACAACCTTAAAAGTTAAGGCATCAGTGCATCTAGGATTTGTGATATAGACACCCTTAGAAAATGAAAACAAAGCAATTCTTAATCACATTTGGACGTCAATAAAATACCTAAAATGTTCATCAATCTCCAGCTTTAGAATTGGCTTTCTTCCTCTCTTGACTGCCGACCAGGTTGTTAGGCGTCACTCTAGAAAGAACAAGGTAAAATTTGATATTAGAAAAAATGACAAAAAAAGAAAAAAGCACGGGAACTGCTTACGTCAATAATTAAATTGGATCAAGATGTATGAATAGTCAAATTTAGTTATTATGAGAATCGATGGGGCCACTCCAATAATTATATTTTATTAATATTAATATTAATATTAAAGTTTGAATTGATAGTATTTTATTTAAGTTGAGGTTGATTATCCAATGAGTTATTTTCTAAATGCTGTTAGGTTATTTACTAATTTGGTGCCTTATCAATTAGGTTAATTATAATATTCTTAAACTCTGCATAAAAAGCATCTTGTTAATTAAATATTGACAATAAACCGATAATTTTGAATTAGTTTGATTATTTAATTATTCGTTTTTAGTGTTATGATCTAATAATTCTTGCTCGATGGATTTGTACGTCATTCCTATGTCTAATAAGTTGTGCCTGCATACATTTAATTTCAGTGCTCAATTATTTAAAAAAATATTTTATGGAATTCATTGTTAGGAGAGAGAAAAAGTAAATTATTGTTAGAAATTACTTAGCTTGTGGAATCGAGACATGAGACGTACCTTGATATTAGCTCCTTCATTGTTGTCATCTTCTATTATCTCCTCAATTTCTACACATTTTTCTACATTCAAGGATAAGAGTAATTTGATAGCATAAGCTTTGGTGTGTTATTAATTGAGATTCGATAGTATCAAGTTTGTTTAGTTACTTTCTTTTTCAATTAGGATATTGTGAAAAGTCACAACTTTTGGTGTCGTATTTTTTAGGCCTGCATTTCAAATTAACTTTCTAGCCCAAATAAATGTGGAAGTACAAGGATTTAGCCATACTTTACCTTAGCTATCGAAGGATCCCTAATCCCAGAAACGAATCTGCAATCATCGACACGGAGATTATGGGCTAAACATAAACCGATAAGAAATGAATTAGTTTGAATCTTTAATTATTCGTTTTTACTGTTATGATCTAATAATAGTCTTGCTCGATGGATTTTTACGTCATTCCTATGTCTAATAAGTTGTGCCCGGAAACATTTAGTTTCAGTGTTCAATTATTTAAAAAATATTTTATGGAATTCATTATTAGGAGAGATCAAAAGAAAATTATTGTTAGAAATTAGTTAGGGTGTGGAACGTACCTGTGAACAACAGACTTAGAGATAATGATATTTAACAAATGGTTGAAGGACATTGCCGGCATTGTGCTGGGGCCACTCCAATGATTCCCACCATTCTTTACCTCTTACTCCTCGTACCCAGATTTTTCTAAGATGTGGGGGAGGACCATGGAGAAACGGCAATTTCTTTATTTTTTTAATTCGCCACAAAGTAATGTCCTCAATATTATCACAAATCATCTTTCCTTTGTAGATGCTCTTTAGTTTAGGCAGATGATACAGATACAATTTTTTTAACATTGGTAATGTGATATCAGCTCCTTCATTGTTGTCATCTTCTATTATCTCCTCCATTTGTTCACATTTAACGACAACCAACGTTTGGAGGTTACGGAAATTGCGTACCAAACTCCGAGGGAAAAGCTTCTTGATTTTACCACAACGAAAAATACTCAACTCTGAGAGACAGGAAAATGTGCCAGGTGGAAGAGGTACAACTGCTTCCCACTTGAAGAGACCAATTAAATTTGGCAAGCCACTCAGCGTCAAACTTTCAAGGCTTTGGAATGGGACCCAACTAAATTCTTCCTCTAACCTCATAATGCACTCTATTTTATCCTCCTTAAATATTTTGCATTCTCTAACAGAATTCGGAATTGGAAATTCATCTAATAAGCAACCCCTCAAGCCACTGCCTGAAAATAATAAACTCTCAATATCTTGTGGCACCATATTCTCGTCTGTGTCTAAAGAGGATTCCATGAGACTCTCTTTTCCAAAACGTAAATGTTTACTTGATATTAAAGATGAACTTAAATATAATTCTCGGTAGATTTCTCGAGAACTTAATGTAATACTGTAGAAAAGGAATTGCTTGTCACTTTGTCGTGAGTTGATTAACCGATTGAGATCACGTACGCTATTTAACCTGCCTCGAAGTTGTTCCAACTGTTTCAATGCCTTAACTTCTTCTATTGGTACTTCTAAATGATCTGGCAACTCGAGCTGCTGAAGATGTGTGAGTTTATGCAAAGTTCCCGTCGGTATCATCTTTAATCTTCTACACAACAAAGATAGGCGTCTGAGGTTGGTTAAGCTTTCCATACCTTGGGGTATTTCTTCAATAATAGTACCTGCGAGGTCCAAATGTCTCAATACCTTGAGCTTTTCCAATGATGGCACTGATTTCAATTTCATACAACCTCCGAGCAATAATGCATTAAGTTTCTCCAAGTCCGATATGGAATTTGGCAAGCACGGAATATGAGTACGACTTAAATCGAGAGTGCGTAACCCACACATATGCTTAAAGAAACAATCTGGAATCAACCGCAGAGGATTTTCTCTCAAGATCAAGGTGGAAAGACTTGGACACTTGGGTGACGTGCCAGGTGAAATTTCCTCTATAGAGTTGCACATCAAGGAAACCTTATCCAAATCTTCCGTCCACTCTTGCTCCTCTGGTAATTCCTCCAAGTGAAGTCCGACTTTTACCATGAACCTCGGTTTAACTTTAGTGATCCGTATTGCCATCTCTCTGATTAAATCATGCATACACACCCTCCCAAATGAATGAATTTCCAATAAGCAGGCTCTCTCCAATTGATTTAGTATTGTACGACATTGGTTGACTTCAGCTTGCAAGCATAATTTTCGCCCCATCAGCTCTTCTGAAATGAAATTTTCAATCAACTCTTCTCTTGATACACGAAAATCTTCAGGATACAAGGAGCAACACAAAAAACAATTTTGTAGCCTTGTATCTCTCAACCGATGATAACTATACGAGAGAGTTGGCAAAACCTCATCTTCCATGTCAGCTCGTCCCAAACATGATTCTTCAAGTCCCTCCAATGCATCTCTCCATTCATGAATGTCAATCACGCTTCTCATGCTTCCAGCCAATGTGATGAGTGCAAGTGGCAAACCATCACATCTATTTACCATTTTCTTGCAAATCTCTTGTACTTCCACAGATAGTTCATCACGATGAAGTGTCTTCGAGAATAGGTTCCAAGCTTCTTGCTCGGAAAGTGTGTTCACTTTTATAATCTTTTCGCAGCACATACTATCACAAACTTCTTTCGATCGACTTGTTATGACCAACTTGCATCCATCCTTTACAGAAGGAATGCCTATCTTCTGTGCATCAATTCGTTTCCAAACATCATCCAGTATAAGCACAAATCTCTCCATATTCTGGAATTCCTGGTGGAGTTTAGCTGCCCTTCTCACCTCATCATTCTCATGTGTTATATCTAGATACAGTAATTGGGCAATGTCACTTTGCAATTTGTAAATGCTGAACTCTTGAGAGACGGTAACCCAATACACACGATTGGAGAATGTGGATTCCTTCCGGAGCTTATCATGGACATGCCTCGCCAGAGTCGTCTTGCCTACTCCCCCCATTCCGTAAATGCCAATGCTTACGACGTTCACATCCATTAACGATGTCCAAATGTCATCTACATTTTGTTGAAATGCTTGGCCAGTCAGTTGGGGTATCAACGATAACCGGTCAATACTCTCATCAACCTCAAGAAAATGCCCGCTAGGAAATTCACCTTGGGCAAAAAGCCCCGTCACTTGTTCGGTCATTCTTTCAAGCTGTTCAGCCAACTTTTGTCGTTTGAAAACATGATAAAATCTGCTGCTTTGTTGTACTCCTTGTTCCAAGGTTTCAAAATCTTTTATAATGTTTTCAACATCATTCATCCAACCTTCAACCTCTCTCTTGCGTTTTTTTCCAGAATGACATGCCGCATTTTGTAAGTTTTCGTGCACATCATCTTTTCGACGTTCCAGTGATCGTATTTTTCTTTGAAGAGACAGTGTGTTTTCCTCCAAGTTTCGGCATAGCAGTGCAACAAAGCCCGGGAATATCCCCGCAACAAATTCTAACAGCTTATCCATGTGGCTTCCTGCAAATATCATGCAATATTGTTTTATATATACAGTAAAAACAGTTATGCTACAGGTACGTAGAAGAATTGACAGAATTTTTACATAACAATAAATGCAATTTTTCATCGGTTTTGGATCCAATAACGACAGAAAATGCACCATATAGATCAGGAAATTATTTTCCGTCCAAACTCAATCAAGAAAATTTCAAATCATTAATTATTTCGACGTATGTCAACTTTTACAGAAACTTAAATTAAGAGATAATTCACTATTAGTAAATTTAAAAACTGCTCTATTTTGCTGACAATAAACTAGTCGAGTTTCCTATCCACCAACACAAATGATGACATGTTATATTTAAATTTAATTTTATTTCTCTCTCTTTTGTGTCGCTTTTTACCAAGTTTAATTCACAATTTTATCAAAATTAATGCAGAAGAAAATTACAAGATCCTTATTTATCCTCTAACAAGTTGAAGTAATTTGATAATGAGAAAAAAGGATATTGTAAGAGATTGATTCAAAAATAAGAATCATTTATTAATAATTACTTAATCAGAATAATAAATGAAAACATTTAACGATCATAAAAGGATAGAAAGAGATTAATATCATGTAATCTACTTACCTTGAATCAAATAATCTTCAAAATCCAAAAACAATCAGCGCAAGGAGCTAAGATGAATGAATAGAATAAAGGGAGAAAGCTGTGGCATGTGAAATTGTATAACTTTATTTTAGTACAACATTGACTGACGATTACCGAGAACTTTCGTGGAAGGAGAGTGTTTAGCAACTTTCCAGGAAAAGCATTAATTACAACCTTCGTGGAAGGAGTCTTGTAGAATATAAATTTTGGGCCCACTAGTGTAGGCTCGTCACAATTAATGACCACTATATTCCACAAACTCGAGGTATATTTTCAACCGTCAATCATCCAATTAGAAGATAATCTTAAAGCAAAGAAAAGAAAATTAGAGTGCCCAAAAGTCAATCATGATATCACGAGAACGCCACTTAAACCATAAATGTCTTAATGAGTTAGAAAAACTACAAAATTTGCAGTTGCACCTTCATGGTGAACCTCTGCATCAGAAAGTGCTCTACTGACTATATGATCCGTCCGGGGTTACAGTGATTCACAGCAAGTCCGAAAGTCAGGCCCTTTGTTGAAGCCCAGTGAGACCCCATCAAGTCAGGCAAGCACGCAGAATTATCAATGCAATTAGGGACCATATGGACATCATTTTTTTTCCAGGCGGGCCCCACCTAAATCATAATAAGGATGTGTTTGTCATTGATGAAAAATATTATTTTATTTAAGAATGTGTGGTTGAAAATGAGTAGAAGACGAGAATAAAAATTTTAATATGTACCAAACAGGGGCTAAAAAAGGATTTTTTTTTTCATCATTTATATCAACGTGCACGTTCAATGCTCATGTCCCTATGGGAAATTATTGAAAATACCCTTAATTCAACCATACCCTTTCCAAAATACCCCTTTTTACTATTCAACCTTAAAACTACCTAAAATACCCTTAAAATAAAAAGTTTTAAAAACAAGTCATTTTAGTCCTTAAACTTTAAATCTAATTTTGGATTCGACAAAATTGTTTGCCCCTTGCAATAAAAAATTAACTTTTCTTCACCATCAACTCTTTCCACCTATCTTGAGCCAAAAAATTTAATTAATAATTTTATTTTTGAATTAATTGTATTTTTGCATTTTAGGTCACATAAAAATGGTATCAGAGCCCTATATCTTGAGGAATTAAAGATATTAGAGAATGGAAGATAATAACGAAATTTGCATAGGATGGTACGTTAACAATTCTACTGAATATTTAGATACTGATAGTTATATTCAACATCTTGTTAATAAATCAAGAAATTTGATTAATAAAATAAAAGACTCTGATAGTCTTAAAATAAAGAAAAAATTTGAAAAGAAAATTACTTTTCTTTTAATAGATTTTGATGAAGTTTTAGACGAAAACATAGGATATCTTGTTAAAATGCCTATTCTTATAGAAATGAAAACTTTAAAAAGAATACAAAGAGTTCTTAATAATGAAATTGGGAGAATTGAAGAAATAGATACCTAAGAATTATGGAAATTGAAAATTCAGAAAATTTAGAAACTGAAATATACGAAGGAGTAGAAGGATATGCCTTAAAAAGAAAATTTGATTGGGAAAAATTTAGAAAAATTAATAGAGCAGAATTAAGTCTAAAACCACCAGGAGAAAATAAATTATTTAATATTTTAGGATCAGCCTTTAGAAGAAAAAAGTTAGTCATTAATGAATATCGTGAAATAGAAAAAGCCATAGATATTAAACATACACAAGGAAAAATAAAATTAAATCTTATAACAAAAAGAAATGTTAATGAATTCCTAGGAAAATTAAAACAAGAAAAACGAGATAAAATATCTTATGTTTACCTTGCTGGAATACAAATAATAATAAAATCATGTTTTAAAGAAGGAATTAATAGTCCTATAATACTTAATCTACAAGATGAAAGATGTATAACTGCAGAAAATGGAAATTTAGGAATAGTAAAAGGAAACTTAGCCTATAAAAAATTAAAATTTACTTGTTATCCAAGATATTGTGTGCATATAAATGATAAAAATTTAGATGATTGTCTTAGTCTACATTTTAAGATGACTAATAAAATATTAAAAGACGATAATAAAGTTTTTACTATATTATATCAAGGATTGTATTGTTATACAAATAGTAATTATGGAAATATATATAAAGAAAAGCCTTTTATAGAAATTGACGAAGAATTTAGGGATATAGGAGAAGTAATCTTACCCAGAGAACAAGACATAGAAGAAATAGAAAATTTTGAGATAGGACATGATGATGCTATAAGTATTGATCAACCTATAATACCAAAACAAATAACATATAAAGAAAATAAAATAATTATTGGAAATAATACAATAAGACATAGTATTTCAAAAATAATACAAAATAAAAATAATAGTGTCTATGAAATCAAAGGAAAGTTCTTTAATGGAAGTAAATGGATAAATGAAATTAAAATACTTATTGATACTGGAGCAAGTCAGAATCATATTTGCTCTCTTATTGATGAAGGAATTAAAAAGAAAAAAGTTGAACCTTATAGTTATAGAGATTTTGAAGGAAAAATAAACTCTTGTGATATCATAGGACAAGTTCAAATTAAATTAGGAAATTTGTTATTAAGCATAGAATGCTATATTGATAATAATATGAATTTTGATGAACATCCAATATTATTAGGAAATTCATTTTTAAATAATCTTGATAATTATAAAATAGACAAGGAAGGAATTTTTATTATACATCAAGGAATAACTACATATTGCCCTAAAGAAAAATGAGTAGAGAAAAAAATTCCCAATAAGTGCATATATACAAATAACTGTATTTGAATAAAAAATAACTACTTGTGCTCTAATTGATACAGGAGCTGAGATAACTGTCTTTAAAGAATTTTTATTACCAAAGTGGATAGAAAATAAACAACAATTAACTCTACAAAGAATAACTGGAGTAAGAGAATCTTTAAAATATAAAAATGAAAATATAGAAGTTATAATAGGATCTAAAATAGTAACTATAAGAAATGTTTACCAATATAATATTAATGATTGTGATATTATTCTTGGAAATGACTTTCTACAACAGTTTAGTCAATATAGTCAAAATATTTATACTATTCAATTAAAAACACCATGTGGACATTTACTAAAAATTGCTAGAGAATTTAAACCATTCGTAGTTCAAAATTTCATGGTGAAAAAATAGAATTTATACCAAAATTACTCAATTATTCAATCAAAATAATTACTCTTGATCAAATAAAAGATCTTTTAGCTAAAAATTATAATGAAAACCCACTTGAAAAATGGGAAAAATAAAAAACAACAGCTAAAATAGAACTATTAGAACCAACAATCATTATTAGAGTCAAACCTATGCTCTATAATCAAGAAGACAAAGAAGAATTTCAAGTACAAATTCAAGAACTTCTTAATCAAAAACTTATAAGGAGAAGTAATAGCCCTCATAGTAGCCCAGCTTTTATGGTTAGAAATCATTCGGAGATAAAAAGAGGAAAACCTAGGATGGTAGTAAACTATAAAGAACTTAATAAAAATACTAAATTTAATGGATATTATCTACCAAATAAAGAAGTATTAATAAATATTGCCAAAAACAAAAAATATTATTCTAAATTTGATTGTAAATCTGGATTTTGGCAAATAAAACTAGAAGAAAATAGTATACCATTAACAGCATTTAGTACCCCTCAAGGACATTATGAATGGATAATTATGCCATTTGGATTAAAAAATACACCACAAATTTATCAAAGAAGAATGGATGAAGTTTTTAAAACCTATAATTTTCTTATTGTTTATGTTGATGATATACTTGTTTGCTCAGAAACATATGAAGATCATCTTAAACATCTCAGAATTTTTGCTACACTTTGCTCAAAAGAAGGTATAATACTTAGTCAGAAAAAAGCAGAAGTAGCAAAACATGAAATTGAATTCTTAGGAATGATAATAAATAGTGATGGAATAAAATTGCAACCTCATATTTCAGAAAAAATAATTTTATTTCCTGATAAATTAGAAAATAAGCAACAAATTCAAAAGTTTTTGGGTTGTCTTAATTATGCTGAAGGATTTATAGAAAAACTTGCAGAAAAAAGAAATAAATTTCAGAAACTATTAAGAAAATCAAATAAATTAGGTTGGAATGAAGAACATACTCTTTGTGTTAAAAATTTAAAAGAAAATTGTAGAAATTTACCTAAACTTAGACTTCCTGATGAAAAAGATAAATTAATAGTTCAAACCGATGCTTCAGATTTATATTGGAGTGCTTTATTAAAAACTGATTTAAATGAAATTTGCAGGTATACTAGTGGAACATTTAATAATGCTGAAGTAAATTATTCAACCAATGAGAAAGAATTATTGGCAGTTGTTAAAGAAATAAACAAATTTAAAATGTTTTTGTTACTCAAGGAATTTATTGTTCAAACTGATAATACACAACTTAACGGACTAGTAAATAATAAATTACCAAATTCACCTCAACATAGAAGATTACATAGATGGCAAGTGTTACTATCTTTTTATAATTTTAAATTTGAATATATTAAAGGAAAAGATAATTTATTTGTTGATTTCTTGAGCTGGAATCATGAATATGGAAAAGATTGAAGCATTTACAAAGGAATTACAAGATCTTTTAACAGATTTTAATGCAGATTATCTTGCTGTTCAAGAAGATCATCTTGATATTCAACAAACTTTGTGTGATTTATCAAGCAAAGTTGTTGAAAGTGGGAAAAAGATTGAAAAATTGAATGATAACAAAGAAAAAATAGTTGAAAAATTGTCAGAATGTTTAGACTTTTTTTGCAAATTGTAGCCAGGAGTATCCTCCTTTAAAAGGTGAATACAGTCGAAAGGCTAGTCACATCCCATTTCGGGAGATTAATACATCCACCTCGAGTGGAGAATCAAAATTTAAGAGAAATGACTCTCTTACCTCGCAAGAGGAAAAAGTCATAAAAAAGAGTCCACAACAACTACCTGTCAGTATGGACAAATTGTTGGAAAAATTTACAAGTGGAAAAGGAGCCGCTGAGTCTAGTACTCAAACATCCTTATCAAAAGGCCCATTGGAACGACCTCGTTATCAGTGAATTCCAAGAAGATAAAAAATCACCAATTGGTGACCTTAAATCACCAAAGGGAATAATTGCTACTCATCACATCAGAGCTAATCTACATCCAATGGAAAAGGAGTATTATGAATTCTCAGAATGGGTATATAATTTCAGAGAAGGAAGTTCTCTATATTTGACAGCCCTTCCAACGGCGATTTATCCAAGGATGAGTGCAGTTCAAGGAGCAGATCCTAATATTGTTCGAAAATTGGCAGCATTTGGATTTTTAGATCGACTCTTCCCAGGGATAGATCTAAAAGAAATCGAACAGTTCGACAAAGAATTTGTTAATTGTGTTAAAAAATTCAGTGATAAACAACCAATTGAACTGAGATTTTACACAATTAGTCCTGAATATAAAGAACCAGAGTGGTATGGAGAACATCATCTCATCACAATTCGGAAAAATAATGGAAATCCACTTAAGGAGATTCAGATTTTTAAAGAATTACCCACTATTAATAGAAAATGGATGATTTACAGACGAGCTCTCGGAATAAAATCAGTCTGCTCAACAATGCAGTTCTTTTTTGGAGAAAGATGCATGGTTTATGGTATGAGCAATAATTGGATCCTTATCTGTAGAGGAGATAAAGAATCAAAAATTCTTGAAGAAAAAATCTGTGAAATTATGAACGATCAATTCTCTGAAAGTGAAGAATGCATTAAAGAAGCCTGCCGACTCATGGGACACGTCCACAAGTGAAGGACGATCAAGAAAAACGTGACTGACACACCATGTGAACTTTGAAGATTAGAAGACAGCTGTCAAGCTGGAATCAAAAGAAATTGCCGACACTGGAATAAAGACAACCAACAAGCACTTTAAATATTTTCAACCACTTTTGAAATTATTGTACTTTTTACTTTTGTATTGTAAAAATCTGATTGGCCAGAAGCTTCTCGGTGAAGTGCGAGCCTTTCTATAAATTGAGACTCTTTTCATTAGAAAGGATCATCGAAAATTAGCCATCTGAAATCTCATCCGGAACTACCATCTAAAACCTTCAACAATGATCTTTGTAATCATTCTCTTTAGAGAGTAGAAACCACTCTTCGGAGTATCAATCTCTGTAAAAATCTTTGTATAATAGCTTTCAAGCTATCTTCAGATCAATAAAATCTTTGAGTTTGAAATAAATCTTTTATTACGCTTTGAGTGTTGTTCTACACAGTGAGTCTATTTGAGAGTTTTGAGTGTCTTTGTGTCCATTTTGCTGCGGTGCTGTCGGACTTTGGCCAACTCTTGTGACGAAGGTGACCAGGAACATATAACATTCTTGCTATTTGGCGAAGCGTGGTAAGGCCCTTATTTTAAGCTACAAGAAAATTTATTGTCTGAAAATTTGCATGAAAATTATTATATAACAATTTTTATGAGATTGTTTACTTTGAAAAACTTTTATCATGGAAAATTACGAGTTTTATTATAGATCTGTACCTTTTAGATATACTAATAGTATTGATTATAGTCACATGATAGAAATTCCAGAAACTTATGATAGTTATACTAGAGGAATAAATTTCATAAAAAGAGATAGTAGATATTATGAAAAATGCCTTACAATTGTATCATTTGGATTAAAAGAAAAATTGCCTAAAAAAATAATAAAAATGATTATATTTTTCTGGTTAGATAGTGAAAATAGTGAAAGAACTTTTGAAACTACAGAGCATGTAAGTTATAATGAAGTTTCTGAATTATATGATTTTGATCTTAGTTTTGACGATATAGAATAAGAATATGCCTGGAATAACTAGAAAATTTTGTGATAATAAAATAAAAATTTTAGAAGAACAGATAATAACTGACAATAATCGTAGAGAAATAGAAAGGGAAATTTCTAATTGGAATAAAATTAAAAGAGAATTATTAAGGAATGAAATTACAAGAGAATTAAGAAGAGAAGAACAATTTAGAAGAGAAATAAGACAAATGATAAATAATATAATAATTAATTCCTTAAATATACCAGACTAATATGAGTTTACCAACAAAAATAAGATTTGATAAACAAGAAATAGAAAATATTAGATTATCAATAGGAAGCTATCAAACTAAAAAATGGAATACAACTCTATTTCAACCTTTAAGCTCATGGGGAAATACAGATGAATGGTTAAATATGACTACAAATTGGACTAATACATTTTTATGGCAACAATTAGGACAATTAAAATCTAAAGATGTAGAAGCTATAGACGAAATAAATAATATAGATCCAAAAGATGAAATAGCTAAAGAAAGGTTAGAAGTTTTAAGCAAAAATATGTCTAAACAATTTAATAAAATAAAAGAACAAATAAATAATTTAGAAATACTTGATGAAGCTAAACTTGAAGAAATTCAAAATCAAATATCAAAAATTGCACAGAAAAATAGTATTAATAAAATAGCAACTTTAGAAGAAAAAGTAGACATTATTAATTATAAACTTGATATTCTATTAAATAAATTAGGATTTGAAATTGAAAAACCATCTTATAAAAAACATAAAATATGAGTATGAATGATAAAATCAATTTAATTGAGAAAAATATAAAAGCAATTGATGAAAAAATAACTAGAATTGAAATAGACTACGAAGAAGAAAAAGAAAAACTATAAAATAACTTTTTAAGAATAGAAAATCTTTTAAATAGAATAATAGAAAATCTAAATAAAGAAAAACCATTTAAACCAGATTATGCCAAAGGACTTAAAGAAGTTAGAAAGAAAATTGAAAAATATGAAGAATTAATAAAACTTAATGGAGGATTAAAAGAAGATATAGAAAGATTATTGATTGATCTTAGAAAGTAAGAAGAAAATCTTATAGAAAAAGAAGAAGGAAAATTAATCATAGAAGAACAATGAACGAAGAAATGGAAAATTTAATATTTGACTTAGAAGACTTAAAAATTTGTGAATAAATAACTAAAAATCATATGGTCGGAAAAACAGGAGGACCACGAGCAGTTAAACAAGAAGAATATGGAGAAACTAGCACAGCTAGATATGAAGCAGAAATAGACCCTAGAAGATATGTTAATACAAAAGTAGATTTTAAAACTAGCAAAGAAAGAATGTATAGAGACCAATTTAAACCAGTTTTAAGAGAATCAAACCCAATGAAAATTGTAGGATCATATTTAAATTTAGATTGTGAATTAGATGTTAGAAGAGTTATAAATGAATGGAGTACTAATATGATAGCACACTTTAATTATAATCGAAGTAATACCGATAATAAAAATAGAACTGAATATTTATTAGCAACATGTAAAGGAAATGTATTTAATTGGTATAGAGGATTAGAAGAAACAACAAAAGGTATTTGGAAAGATAGTATTGAAGCAGGATTTGGAATTAGTATAATAGAAGGAATAAATAGAGTCGCTACAAGAATTTATAGAGAATTTGCTGGAGAAGACTGGGTAAATGAAAGTACTAAAGTTAGATTAGAAGAAATAGAAGATGCTAAAAACCGAATGGAATATTTACAAATCTGTAATATGTGTTACCTTAACGAATATTGTTGTGAATATAGTAAATATTATTATATGATGTTTGGAAGTGGAGCTGATAATAATTATTATAAAGAAGTTTTTATTCGGAAATTACCACCACCATGGAGTAATTATTTTCAAAACAAGATTAAAGAAAAACAATTAGGAAGAAATGAAGAAGGTTATACATTAGGATTTATTATAAGAACTATAAAAGATGAAATAAGTACTATGTGTAGTAATCAAATGATTTATAAACAATCAGGATTTATACAAGATAGGATTTGTTGTAGAGATACCGAAGTACCAGGAAATTGGGGATGTTATGATTATAAAAGAAAAAGAAAAATAAGACCCAAAAAATATAAAAAATATAATAAGTTTAAAAAGAAATATTTTAAACCAAAAAGAAAATATTTTAGAAGAAAATATAAACCTTATAATAAAAAACTATTAGATAAAAAACGATGTAAATGTTGGAATTGTAATGAAGAAGGACATATAAGCACTGAATGTCCAAAAAAGAAAGTTAGGATATTAATTACGGACTTTGAACAAATTAGAGATGAATGTGAAGAAGTTAATATTGAAGAAATAGAAGTGAATGAAGAAATATTTGAGGAAAAATCAGATTTAGAAGAAACATCTAGTGATGACGAATAAAAATAAGAATAAAACTAGTTTCTAAAAAATATAAAGTATGAGGACTTAATTTACAATTAAAAAACATTTCATTAAGGGCAAAATTGACTTTTACACGAAAAACCCAAATGGGTCATCTGACCCGGCTATTTTGAAAAATCCCCCTGTCCCTATCCAGTATCCACACCCGAAAGGAAGTTTTGTATTCAGTAAGCAGGCCAATTAGAGTTCAATTTTACTTCTTTATTTACTTGGGGTCCTTGTTATTTAGCATCAACTATGTTGATCTACTTCTTTGAAAGTTAAAAATAGATTTTAATAAAAGTTGATAAAATATATGTTTGAAAAAATGTGAATCTCTTACGGTGTGTAATTAAAATTAATTATCGGCTTTGATTTAAATTTTTATCAAATAGGGACATAATATGTTTAGGGGACGACTACTCGACTCGAGTTGATTTGATTCATAAAAAGTTAACCAAAAAACGAGTTGGGACAATTGGAAATTATCCAATGGCTTGAATCAAATAATCTTCAAAATCCAAAAACAATGAGAGCAAGGAGCCAGGATGAATGAATATCCTAGAATAGAATAAAGAAGTGGAAGAAAGCTGTAGTATGTGAAATTGTAGTATATCTTTCTTTTAGTACGGCTTTGACTAACGTTGAACAAGAACTTCATGGAAGGAGCTTGTTTAGCAACTTTCGAGGAAAGCACTGAGAATTATCAATGCAATTTGGGGAAATTTGCAGCGGTTCTTAACTTTTTAAATTTTTGTAGGTTTTATTCTAATCTTTCATTTGTGTCGCAACGATCTCTAATCTTTCAAAAATATGCATCTGAAGTTCAAATGGATGGAATCCGTTCACCTTTCCGTTAGTTGACTAAAAAGATTAAGGAAATTGCAGCAGCGGTCTCTAACCTTTTTAATTTTTATAAATTTTATTCTAATCTTCAATTTGTATCAATGAAGGTCTCTGGCCTTTCATAAATATGCATTTGAGGTCCAAATGGATGGAAGTCGTCCATTAGAACATTTGTTGATCAATATTTTGCCAAAAACTGATATTTTGATCATTTTAAGCAGAGATATTTTCATCAATTCATGACAATATTGTATTTTACAATATAAATACAATTATATAATAAGGAATAATTAAATCAAAAAACAAATTGATATATTCACATGAATTTTATATATTCATCCCATTTTAAATTTTATATCCCTAACACTATTTCTACGTGACTTTTATATATGTATCTCACTTCAAATTGAAATCTCTTCTCACTTGATAACAATTGAATTTTATATATATATCCCATTTTATGCGTCGATGCATCATACAATAAAAGTATATATTGTCAAACAATGTTAGCGACATAAATTCAAAAATAAATAAGATAACAACTAAAATATCAAGTAAGTACAGCAGATGAATTGGAACTTTTCCAAATACTTGTGAAGAAACCCTCTACAATTGAGAGCAAAAAAATATTTATACAGATAAAAAGACAACGAGACATTGAGTATGCCAAACACACCCAACGCTGGCATACAAGTAGCCCAAACTCGTATGTATATTTTTATCCAAGTTGTATATTGCACCAAACATGAGTTGGCGAACCCTACCGAGTTGACTCGTTGACTGGACAAGTCTTGTAGAATATAAATTTTTGGGCCCACTAGTGTAGGGTCGTCACCATTAATGACCACTATATGCCACAAACTCGAGGTATATTTTCAACCGTCATTCATCCAATTAGAAGATAATTGTAAAGCAAAGATAAGAAAATTAGAGTGCCCAAAAGTCAATCACGATATCACGAGAACGCCACTTAAACCATAAATGTCTTAATGAGTTAGAAAAAATACAAAATAAAAAAATAAAAAATAAACAACAAAACAAGATAATAAGGTAATCTTTACTTTTTCAAATTCCTCATCATATATTATTATGTCGGTGTATTTGCTCTTACAGAGTCTCTTCACCCCTGATTCCGTCATTGCTAAATATACAAGGATTGCATTTAGCCATGCATTTTTATTTTTTTATTTTTTACGTTTTCATTTTCAATCACGTATTCCTACAATAACATATTTTACACGTAAATTCAAAAAAAAAAATTCTACTTTTTAATCACACATTTTCGAAAAACTTATTATTCAAAATAATATTTTAAGAAAAATGGCCACCAAACATGGGCTTAATAAGTCACATATTTCAGTACTTTACTTTTAAAATTATTAAAACTACTTTTAAATTGATTGATCATTGACATATAAAAAATTATGCAAAATAAACTATGAAGAGAAATCAATAAATATTTTTTGAGAAAAGCAAAATGAAGAGTTAAAATAGAGAGCATTGTTGGAGTGCATAAAATTTTTTTGTCTCTAAATGTATAGATACTCTCTACAATGTAAGATACTTTTTATAAATAAAGGGTCCCTTGAACAATAGGGATGTCCACGATCCGAGCCGGCTCACGAGTCGAAACTCGAGGCTCGGATTCTACTCAAGTAAAATGATTCGGGCTTTTACTCGACCAAAAAATTTAGGGTTGACCTATCGAGCCAACTCACTATTCCAATTTTTTTATAATAACGGCAGCGTGTACAGTACCTGCAAGCTGCCTAGCTGCCCGTGCAAAAGTAGGAAGCTAGTTTTTAAAATTTTTTTTTTTTTAGGCTCGGCTAATCACGGTCCAAAAATGGCCCATGACACAAGTCAGTACGTGTCACTCGACAAGCCTCAAAGGATGGCTCGGGCTGCAGCCTACGTCCCAAAATTGGGCTCGGCTTGGCTCGGCTCGATCCTCTGCTCGATTCTATTGAGCCCAAGCCTGCTCGAGCTTTCGTCTAATCGAGACGAGGCAAATTGACATCCCTATTTGAACATGCTTTGATGTATTACATTACACTCTTTGCTAGTAATTCTACTACTGATCCTAGCCTATTGCTCTGTAGCAAATTGGTCTTAGGTTAATCCTTAAGTTTCTTTATAGTTGCACTATCAATCTACAAATCTTGATTAAGTCCCGTTTGCAACAAATTTTAAAATAATTAAGACATGGGAAATTTTGTTTAAATTTTCATTTTCTTAGACATTGAAAAAAATTGAAGATGAATGCTTTTGATTGTACAGGGATTTACCCAAGTGAGATTGGAATCCGTTATTAGGCAGGATAAAAGCAAATTAAACGTCCGAATCTAGATAATCAATGCAACCTTAAATAATATTTTCAGTACATTAAAAAACATTTTTAGTAAATATTCTGGCAATTGACATCGAAAATTTATATAGATTCCAAAAGAGATGGGACTATTGATAAGAAAAGACCCACGACAGCTGTCAACTGCATATACGATAGATGTATTGAGTGTTGGTATTAAATTAAGAGCATGTTTGTGTCGGATTAAAATCTGATTTTAATCTAAGTCAAAGTCAAATAATCAATATTAACCACATCTTTCATGATCCCACATCTTTTCAACCACACATTTCAAAAACTTCAATCACAATTCACTAAAAATCTAATTTTAATCCCCACCAAACACTCTCTAAAGTTACTTTCAATGATCTAAGTAGAACATAAGAATAAGCACATGTCCATGGCAATTTTCATCCACATTTTAACAAAATAATGGATCGTTAGCTGTCATAATTGTTAAATTTCTTCACACTACAAGCCGACATGGGACCCAATAACGGTATAAAAATGAATTTTAGCCCATGTTAGGAAGAAATTAAAATCAATTTTTTAGTAAATTTTGATAAATGTAAATAAGATGCGTGGTTGAAAATTTGTGGGTCCCATAAAATATATAGTTAAAATTAACTGTTGACTTTGATCTGAAATTTTAATTAATTTTTAATCCAAACCAAACCAGGCTTTCAAATAGTGGAGCTAGACAAGGACTAAATATGAGGAAGGCCATATACACATATAGACAAGGTGTCTAAAGAAGATACAACTAATTATATGCATGGAAAAATTCATAAATAAGGTGTTTACTTTACACCAATTTAAAAATCAGGTTTATAGTTTGAAAATTCAAAAATCAGGTTTTTTTTTTTAATATAATATAATATAATATAATTAACCCACCCCATTTGCACCACCCCTACTGCTCCGGGACTATTCCGACGACCATTCCGACCACCACTTTTTTCCGGCGATCGTTCCGGCTACCATTCCGACCACCACTCTTCTCCGACAACTTTTCCGGCGACTTGTCTCATATTCATAATTATAAGTCACAGATTTATTTACTGGTCACATATCGTCAAATTAATTGGTCACAAATTATTTCATGGTCACAGATCAAAAATTTTACAGGTCACATATTATTTCGAGGTCACATATCATTCAAATTACAGGTCACATTTTTTTATAGGTCACATAAGTTATAGTTTCTTGGTCACAAATTACTTTTCGTCACAGACACCTAATATATAGTCACAAATCAGCCAAATTGTTGGTCACAGACGATTAAATAGTTGGTCAGTTGGTCACAGACGATTAAATAGTTGGTCACAGCCATATCCACCACCATCACGACAACATCCAGATCCGCCACAACCACCATCTGCAAAAATATCCAACCCAAACACCATCACCACCACCCAACACAGCCGACCCACACCCCCCACAGACAATCCACCAACACAGTCGATCCCCAACAGCCGACCAACACACCAACAGCGACATGACCCACACACCACAGCCAACCCACTCACCTCGACGCTAGCAGCAGCGACCCACACCACAGTCGCTAGCAGCGCCGCTGCTGCGATTCACAGCACCAGCACCTCGAATCGCTGCTGCGATTCATAGTAGCAGGCGCTGCTGCGACGAATCGCAGCAGCGATGTGACTGCTGCGACTCGCAGCTGTGAATCGTAGCAGCGATCGGCTGCGATTCACAGCAGCGTCGTCAGCAGCTCCTCGACGCTGCTAGGGAGGGGGAGGGGAAGATACAGAGAGAGCTGCTAGGGAGGGAGAGGGAGAGGGGAAGATACAGAGAGAGAGGGGGAAGGAGAGGGGAGGTGAGGGAAATTGAGTGATAAATTAGGGTTAGGTTTTATTATATAGTACCTGATTTTTGAATGATAAAACTTAGTCCCTGATTTTTGAATTCCAAATTTTAAGCACCTGAGTTTTTATAATTTCCCCATGACATATTTAATATGTTGGGCAAATATTCTTGGCCAGGCTCAAAGCCAGGCCCAAGAACAGAGAGCCACATGGCCCAATAGCACGGCTCTAATATGTTAGCCAACCAATTTAGGATCATTCTTCAATCATGTGCAAAGGAAAAAAAAAATTGTCTAGTTCGACATTACGCACCCATATTAAATTAATTATGGGTTCTCATTTTATTAGAGGATACAAATAACTGTCGTGTAGAGGCCTTAGATCTTGGCTTTACAGATTAAGCCCTAATCCTGCTCAAAACCATAATGAACAAAAAATAGAATCAAGAAACAAGCTAAGACCCCCCTTTTTATAGTCGTTCACATTCAACATGAGAGTTACGCTGATTTTTGTCTGAATAGGTTCTCACTACATTGAAACAAATGAATAAAAGGTGATCTCATATTGGCCTCTTAAAATCCTCTACACGATAGTACGAATATTAGGACAATTTAATACATGTATAGGATGCTTGATATACTCTTCGAACATAACATTTAATTTGGTTTAAAATTTCACAATAACACTTAAGTTTAAACATTTTAAATATAAATGTTACAATATTAATATAGGGTACCGCTACTTTCATCCACATTTTTTATATATCTGTCTCACTCTAAATTCATTCCTATTAAAATTGTAATTTTTTTTAAAAAAATAATATCTGCATCAACTTCATATTCCAATTTTGTCCTAACTAATTTCATTCATTTAAATACTATATATCCAATGAATTTCATATATTCATCCCACTTTAAATACATCCATAACATTATAGATCCGCACAATCCCTAACACTATATATCCACATGAATTTTATATATTTATCCCACTTTAAATTGAAATCTCTTTCTCGGATGATAAAACTTGGATTTTGTGCATGTCCACATGAATTTTATATATATCCCATTTTATGTGTTGATGTATCCTACATTACAAGTATAGTGTCAAATAATGTCAGTGATAAAAATTCAAAAATAAATAAGATAACAACTAAAACATTAGGTAAGTACGCGAAATAGCAAACGAATTGGAACTTTTCCAAATACTTGTAACAAAACGTTGCAACTGAGAGAGAGGAAAAAAGAATTGTACAGATAAAAAGACAACAAAGACATTGAGTATGCCAAACACACCCAAGACTGGCAAACCCCACAAGTTGCCCAAACTTGTATATATAACCTTATCCAACTTGTACACTGCACCAAACATTAGTTGGCGAACCCTACCAAGTTGACCCATTGAGTGGACACATATTGTAGGAAATAAATTTTTAGGCCCACTAGCGTAGGTTCTGTCACCATTAATGGCCACTATATGCCACAAACTTGAGGCATACTTTCAACCGTTAATCATCCAATTAGAAGATAATCATAAAACAAATAAAAGAAAAATTAGAGCGCCAAAATTCAATCACTAGAACGCCACTAAAATCCATAAATGTCTTAATGCATTAGAAAAAAATAAAAAGTCAAACGACAAAACACGATAATATGATAATCCTTACTCTTTCAAATTCCTCTTCATATATAGTTATGGCCGTATATATTTGCTCTAACAGCGTCTCTTTCATTGTTTACTAAATTTTTTGTCTATTGAAATTCAAAGTATTAGAATGCTTCAAACATATTCATGTAATTTTCTCTCATCTATTAGGGTTTTCGTTAAACACAAATTCTAAAAAAATATAAAATATTTAGGATAATTTAATGAAAATAAAAATTAGTTGATGAATTTAGAGTTATGTATTTTATTTATGTCTATTTAAGTAAATTTATATATGATTTAAAATATAATAAAATTTTATTTTTAAAAGTGGATGTATATATAGTGTGAATGGAAACAGTGCTACCTATAATATATTTGTCTCAATACAAGCTTAACTAATAAATTAATACAAATGCAACCATGAAATTTAACTTTAAGATTTCATTGTTTAAACAATAAAACTATTATCTTATCAAATCATTGTTTTTCTAAAGAATACGTAGAAGCCAACTATCAGTAAATTTTTTGGGATATAAATTGATCTAATAAATAATATATATATCGGATACAACCACGATTCAATTTGGTTTCCAATGTATTATAACTATCTAAACCAAAATTACGTGAAATCAAATCAATGGTTTCAATGTGTGTTGACGTTTTTTTCTCGAGGGGAGGTTGTGTCATTTTTAACAATATGAATATACAATACAAATGTTCTTTAACAATATGAATATACAATTATAGCGCGATCTGACTCCAGATTAAAAGGTTGTGTGTTCGATTCACGTCGGGTTCTATTCCCTACTTTTTACTCTCCCTTTTTTGTCCTTTCGATATTCTTCTCTTCAATAACCTCCATCGTTTAATGGAGTCAGGATAATTTTTTGCAAGAAAAGAAAAAGGAAAATAGCACGAATATGCCCTGAACTTTCACCCAATATACAATTTGGTCTCCATCCTTCCAAAAGGATTAGATAAGTCAAGATATGTTCATTTTGGCGGCCGTTTGAGCCCCACTTTTTTGCCCAAAATGCATTTTTGAATAATTACCTGAATAAAAATAATGTTTTTAAAAAATTTATGTCTGGGCGGCCGCCCCATTTTCTACTGGGCGCCCGCCCCAGGCCAAATCGAAAAATTTTTTTTGGTTTCCAAATTTAAGTCAACCACCTATGGAAACAACTATAAATACATATTTTAAAACCTAAGAACGGACCAGATCTCCTCCTACTTATTTTTTCTCTATTTTTCTTAGATCTATCATGTATAACTAACTCTTGGTGCTTGATTGAAAGATACCGAAACCTTGAAAACCATTATAACTATGAGATCCACTTATTTTTATTGTTTAATGTATATTTTCAGTATTGAATATTTTTCTATGCATAATTCTATGATTGACATGTTTGATTACTAAGAGATCTATTAGTTTTTTATATATTGCAATATATAGGAAAGTTAAATTTCAAATTCGTAATTGTTTGAATCATTTAACTTGTAAAGCACTAGAATTTAATAATTTTCTGCGATAGATGTTATTGAATTTTAAGAAGAATGTTTAAATAGATTGAATGAACCGCTGGTATTTGTATTATCTAGTTCATCGATTTCTCTATTATTTAAAGTTGTTATTAAATTGAATCTTTAGCGCTGGTCTGAGATTATTTGATAATTAGAGTTAATTAGAACGCTAATTTCTGATTAACTAAAATTAAGAAGAAATATGAATTTATTCCAACGGTAAATATTGAAAATGTGGATTGATTATTTTTTGTGAACCGATGAATGGTTATGGATCTTCAATGGTGGAAGTTGACTTTAATCAAAATTCGTTTAATTGATTTAATACAACTCGTTAATTTACATCGTCATTTGTTATAAGATTAATTTTTTTATAAACAAAACTCACACAATTGCTATACGAAGCATAAATTGTTGAATTGCACACTTTTCATGGGATCGACACTTACTTCTACTACTACATTAGTTTTAAAAGTTAAAGTATTACTTTTGGGTGCTTGCGACAGCACACACCAGTAGTCAACCTCAAATTCATTGAAAAAAGAGACTCAATTAAAAATGAAAGTTTATTGATTTAATTTATTTAACATTAGAACAATTAAAAATTTTTGGAAAAAATATATTCAATTAAACAATTAAATTAGTTACTAAAAAAATTAATACGCTTACAAACCATAAAAAATATAATTTACTAAAGCTTCTTTTAAACTTGAATTAAATTAGTAATCAAACCAATTCAATTACCGAAAATGAAAACTTCATTATTTTAATAATATATTTTTCTCTAAAGAAGAAAGACCTTCAAAACTTAATAAAAGTCTATTATAATGCATTAATTATTAATAAACTGCTTCCCAAAAAAATTCCCCTCTTTAATATTTAATGTAAAAAATAATCATTTTTTAAATAAATCGAAAACATTACAAATTTCTTTCTAATTCCTGCCATGTGGATGTAGGTTATAAATATGTTAAAGGCAAATAACTACTAATTATTAAGTTCTTTAAGATTAAAAATAAAAGTTTATTGATTTAGTTTATTTAAAATTAGAACAATTAAAAACTTTTGGAAAAACTATTCAATTGAACAATTAAAGTAGTTATTAAAAAAAATTATAATACGTTTACAAACCTTAAAAAAAAAAAAAAACCATAATTTGCTAAAGTATCTTTCAAAGTTGAATTATATTAGCAACCAAACCAATTGAATGACCAAAAATGAAAATTTCATTATACTAATAACATATTTTTCTTTCAAAAAGAAAGACCTTCAAAACTTAATAATCAATTGCTTCTGAAAAAAATATTCTCTTTAGTATTTAATGCCAAAAAAAAAAATCAATTTTTTTAACAAATCAAAAATGTTACATATTTCTTTCTAATTCTTAAGGAAACATGTGGATGGAGGTTACAAATATCTTTCTATATATAAAAAGTGCCTATTTAACGGAATTTGTTGGTTTAACGGAAAAACTAACGGAATTTGTTGTTTTAATGGATTATGTAACGGAATTTCTTGTTTGAAACAGGCAGCTGCACCTTCTTTCAGTGTTTTTATCATAACTTTGTATTCCGATGTTCGATTGAGGCGATTCAAAATGCGTTGAAAAGCTAACTCATCTGGCTACAACTTTGATTCAGACATCATTCTCCAATTCGATCACTTTCTATGCCAAAAATATGTCTCAATATAACGGACTATGTAACGGAATTTTTTGTTTTAAACATGCAGCTACACCTTCCTTCAGTGTTTTTATCATAACTTTGTATTTCGATATCCGATTGAGGCGATTCAAAATGCGTTGGAAAGCTAACTCATCTGGATACAACTTTGATTCAGACATTATTCTCCAATTCGACCACTTTATATGCCAATAAATAGGTCTCAATATAACGGACTATGTAACGGAATTTCTTGTTTTAAACAGCCAGCTACACCTTCTTTCAGTGTTTTTATCATAACTTTGTAATCCGATGTCTTATTGAGGCGATGCAAAATGAGTTGGAAAGCTAACTCATCTAGCTACAACTTTAATTCAGACATCATTCTCCAATTCGATCACTTCCTATGCCAAAAATAGGTCTCAATATGAGATTAAAACACCGGAGCATAACTTTTCGGTTGGAAATTGATTTGTGATCATCTTTTGACTAAATTTGATCCCCTTGACATCTTCCTTTATCCAATTGACTCCGAGTACTCTCAAATCTTCATCGTGAGATTTGGCACAACTTTTAAATATTTATATTTTAGCCCCCGAACTTTGGATCCCTTACAATTTAGCCATTTCTCCAAATTTGTCTATTTTTGCTTATTTTCTTCAATCTCACCAACCTACATCACAATATCAAAATCACACATCTAATTATTTATCAATTACATAAACATTACATCATTAATTATTTATAGGGTGTCTGTTTCTGCTTTTCAGTAGAAATCAAGCCGTTGGCAACACAATTCATGCAGTTGGGAGTCGCAATTTTGGACCAATTCTCTCACTGTAGGGCTGTAGTTTTGAAAAAAAAAAGGTAACATAATCAATTTTCCTTCCTCTTTGCAACGCGCCCAGACACGCCCTTAATTAACAAAAAAAAATTATATCTTTATTAATAACAAATTAATTATTAAACAAAAATATTAAATATAAACTAAGTAAACGTGCATTGCACGTTGCTTGCACCTAGTGTTAAGACAAATAACTTCTAACTATTAGAGCCTTTGAAATTGACAGCAATCCTCTCTATCTTCGCATGACCATTACTTTACCTTTTAAGTGTTATCCTTTACAATTTCAAATGGAACTTTGATTCTTAATTATTCTATTATAATAATAAAATAAGATTACATATAGATGAGTTTCGACTTTTTATGTGATTAAAACTAATAAGATTATATATATAAGGGTAAAATTAGTATTCAAAACAACATCATCTCACAGACATGATAATATCATCAATGTAAACTTGAAGTATTCTCATTTGATTATCATAGGTACATCCCCTGACAGCCTCCATAATCACAATATCACAATCGAGTGAACCATCCTCCTGTGATCACCAGAGGTACTTCCCCTGACAGCCTCCATGATCACCCAGGAAGTGTCCCACCCGATATGCTAACAATCACCATATAACACAACACAAGCAAGTGGTCAATCATCCCGTGATCAACAAAGGCACATCCCCTAACTACCATCGTGATCACCAGAGAAGTCTCGCATTCCAATTCACAAATAATCCATACACAATCTTTAAAATTCCACACCGATCATAATGAAGGAATATTTCCATTTTAATCATGTAATTGGACAAATAATTCACATAATTGCATAAAATGGATAATAATATAATTACTTATCAATACTTGAAAAACATTTAAGTTCTTCCACTCACTGATCTATGGATAACAGTCTGGCTATATAGACGAGCATTTCCAAGCTTTAACGTCACTACCTGCAAAACTGTATAATTACTCAAATTAAAAGCTGACAATTAAATTAAAACAAATCCACCACTTAACTCCACAACTTCTATATTTACTCTTACATCTCCATTTCCCCAACTTTTCTTCTCTTTGATTATTTACCAACAAAATCACCACACCTAATCAAATCCATTAAATCACTACAATTTCATAATATCACTACCGTATTCATATACAACCTCTATTCATAATTTAATCAAATACCTAAACTTCAATATTTATCATATAACTACAATCAAACCTTTAAAATCTAAAAATCAAATATTTGACAAAAACAGCACTAAACTTCCAGAATATTGAATTCTGGCTCATGTCTCTCCTTATTGAAAAGTAGCACCGAAACCATTGACAGAAGTAGCACCTTTTGGTAATAATTTCGAAAATAGCACATTTGTAGGGTTTTGTCTCCAAATGCTTTTAATAATTGCTTAACAATGGAGAAATCAATCTCAACTCCTTAAATTTAATGTTTAACATCACATAATCACAAGAAAATCAAATAATACGTCTTTATCTCACAAACCCATTCACAATTCCACTTTCTTCCACATAAATTTCCTAATGCACATTTCTTTACCATTTTCCTAATTACAACCTCAAATACATATCAATAATACCTAATTCTTGCTTAACTTTAAATTAAAGCAAATTTTCCACAAACCCGAAAAAAATAATAATTCAACATACTTGTACTTACCTCTCCAATCAAATGAGAAATTGAAGAAAGGGGAAATTAGGCTCCTTACTCTAAAAAGTGAACAAATTAGATGAATACACTTGAACAAATTAAAACTTCTAATGACCGTAATAATTACGCCCTAAAATCCCCCCCCCCCCCCCCCCCTCCCTCGTGAAGTGGCCTTCCATGATGGCGTCGGAGATGTCTGCTGCGGAGAAGATAAAGATATCCCTGCACGGCTTCGTAACGTTGGAGGTTGTGGGTTTAGACATGGAAGATGATAGAGATCCGGTTTTTGATGATGCGGTGGGTAAATCATGGAGGATTTTGGGGAATTTGGATGCTTTTGTTAACTGTTATTCCTAAGAAGATAAACGATGATTTTTGGGAATTTTGTTGCTATTTATTTATTTATATTTTGTTACTGAATTGTTGAAAGAAGCAGTATCATCAAATATTATACGTTTGTATATCTATTATTCTATACACTGTTTTGATCCATCATTTGATTATCCAACTTGGTTCTAACTTATTTAATTATTTGTTAAAACAATTTCTTTTGCCTATGTTGCGTTTCTCCGTATGACTGAGGAAATCTTCATGAATGGGCATACAGTGGAGTGGTCAATTGTTATGGATTGAATTGTGGGTTTCCAATTTTCAGTTATAACTATATATGTAAATCTGGTTATGTAGTGTTATGTAATTTCCTGTGGTTTCTATTTCTTCAGTTAGTTCTCTTGCATTTGTGACTTCTTTTTTCTTTGGCTAATCTATAACAATTACCTCTCTCTTTCTGGCTATCCGTAGCTACAATAGCACAGTTGTGTTTGGCAAATGAATTTTTGACCAATCCTGCCAATTTTGATTACAGACATCAATTTTTTGGGAACAAGAAGTCAATGTTGATACCCAATTGTTTGTTTAGAGTTGGAGGTTCAGCGGTGTTGTTGTCTAATAAGTCAGCTGATAGAAGGAGGGCGAAATACAAGCTTGTTCATGTGGTGAGGACGCATAAAGGTGCGGATGATACTGCGTTCCGATGTGTGTGTATTAGGAGCAGGATAATGCTGGGAATACTGGGGTTTCTTTGTCAAGAGCACATATGTATGCTCTTAACATAGAATCATTGTTGTTCTTGTTGGCGATTATTGGGACGTATACTTAAAAGATGAAGTAATACGATTTGAAAAGAATGTTCGCAATGAAAATTCTTTTTCAGTCGCCTTCTTGAAATTTCTATCATTTTTTTAGTAACAAACATCACTTTTTAATAAAAGTGAGATTGTATGTCATAAAAAATGACACTTAACTTTTAAAAGTGACATTGTGTCACTTTTTTTAACTTTTAAAAGTGACAATTTTATCACTTTTTTGTATGTTTGTAACTTTTTTGAGTGTTTGTCACCTTTTTTCTGTCACTTTTCTAAAACAAATTTCACTTTTATTGTTTGTTACTTTTTAAAAACTTCTATCACTTTTTTAAATAACAAACATAGGTTTTGATTGAAGTTTTGTCACTTTTTTTTAAGTATTTGTCACTTTTTTATAATCAGCATATGGATTGTTCTGGACGTACTAATTATTTTAAGAACATGAATACTGGTGCTATACAAATGGATGGTGTTATTTTGGTATTTGTCACTTTTTTTTAGTTTGTCACTTTTTTTTAGTTTGTATCACTTTTTGAGTGTTTGTCACTTTTTTGAAAATGAAAAAAAGTGACAATTTTTATTAAAAAAAGTGACATTGTATCACTTTTTTATTTTACATAGTATTTTTTACTTTCTAAAAACTTTTCATATGATTTTTCAAAACACACATAATTTTAAGGGTATTTTTGTAAGTACCCCTTATTTTAGGGATAATTAGGCCCAATACGCTCAAAAACTAACGAATTAGAATAATACTCCCTAAAACTAATTAAAACTTTCACCCCGTAATTAATACGCTCAAAACCTCCCCAACCCTCAAAACCTTAGAAAGCCCCAAATCAGAACCCAGAAATCCGACTGAAACTCCCACCACCAGAAATTTTAATTTTGGTTCACTGTCATCTCTATTGTTTGATCTGGCTCATCACTATTGTTTGTTCTTGCACTCATTTTTCTTGCCGTCATAGGAGCGGTGGCTGCCAATTCCTTGTCAAGCATCTCTCCATCTTCATCATTTGTGCCTAAATCATCTTCCCATAAAGCTGCACCATCATCGAAGGAAAGTAAGACCTCCCGACTGTGCACCCAAAAATCATCGCCCGTGCTTGCACCTAAATCATTTTCCCCAACACCGGTACCGAAATTCACTAGCTAATTAATCACACCATTAACGGTTACTAATGTAACATATTAGAGACCACATATTCAACAATTAACGGTGCTAAAAAAATCACTCAATTTAGTATTAATATTAATATTTCAATCCAGAAATCTAATTTAACAGTAAAAATTACCTCAAGTTTCTGAACAACAATGGCCTCAGAAACGCCGATGATGCTCATGAAAGTCTCAATTTCCCCTTGATTAGCTCTCGCCATTTTCTCTGAAAAAAATATATTTTTCTGAATGTTTTCTGGGTTCAAACGATAAAACAGAAAACTTCAATTTTATTTGTTTGCTTCAAATAATATTCTAATTTGTTGGTTGTGGTTCTGTGTAGTGTGAAATTTGAGAAGAAAAATCGAATTAAATTCTACAGAGGTGGATGGTTGCATTTGCAGGTTTGGTAAATAAGATGAAAGATACTGCCCCTTGTGTAATAGTCCAAACTCGCACGCCAACTCTTTCCCTTTCTTTCGTATTCTGCTTCTTGTGGCTTTTTTTAATTTTCATAACGTGTATGACCTTAATTGTTAGTGATTTTTTATGCATGTAAGATGTTTGACAAAAGGATAATATGAATTCTGCCACTTTTTCTATGAAAGGGTGACGGTTTGTCACTTTTCTATGAAAAAGTGACATTCTGTTACTTTTCTCAAAAAAAGTCACACGCCCTCCCCAATTTTGTGATCCTTTAACCCCTCCTTCCTCAATTTTTGAAATATGTCACTTTTTTTGAGTTTATGTCACTTTTTTACTTTTTTATGTCACTTTTTTGAGTTTATGTCATTTTTCAAAAAAGTGACAATTTTTATAAAAAAGTGACATTTGTCACTTTTTTTATTTTACACAGTATTTTTTACTTCCTAAAAACCTTTCACATGATTTTTCAAAACACCCATAATTTTAAGGGTATTTTTGTAAGTACCCCAAATGGAAATGGGACGAGTCCAAACTCAAGACGGGGTTGCTTGATTAAATAAGCCAAATCTAATTAAATAATAAACGTCGAATTGGCCAATGTGGAACCCCCTTCGTCATGTGTATGCCACGTAGTTTATGATATAATAACAATAGTGTAAAAGAGCTACACACCCTATTTTATTTCTAAAGGTGTCGTAACCCTCTAATCGACATTACATTTTCATTATCCGCACCCCTATGATACGAGTTATTACCCTTTAATAACTTATATTGTTTCAAGCATCTAACTTTTTCACTTGATCTGAACAAATTATTATACATTACCCAACCGTCTGTATAATAAATAAATAATGTGAACAGCTCCTAAAATTGAACAAATAATTTTTAAGAATCACCGCTCGTACCTATCAATGCAATGGAGGCTATCAAAAAAGTCTTAGGGTATGTTTGATTGCAAATGTGGAAAATGGTTGGAAAGAAAATGTTTTACTGGGAATTGTAATTAATTGTGTTTGATTGGTATACTTTTCCACCTGGAAAATGTTAAAATTTTGGTGTCCGTTTGACTTCGTTTTTTATGGAAATTGTCCATTAAAGTGATAATTTTTTCTACCATTGGGTCTAGAATTTGTTCCAATTGTCAAAAAAATTGAAAAAAATTACCATACCGAATACCATTCGTTTGGTTTTGTTTAGTATGGAAATTGTCAATAAAAATTATAAAAAAATTTTACCATTGTGTCTATAATTTTTTTCAATTGTCAAAAAAAAAAAAAAACCTGGAAGAAAATATTTACCAACCAAAACATCAAGAATTTGATTTCCTCAAAACGGTGGAAATTTTCAAAAGTTGGAAAACATTTAGCCCGGGAAACTTTTGCTTATCAAATACTACAAAAATTGGAAAATTGAATTTTTTTTCCATTTCCCATGGAAAATATGGTGTATCAAACGAAGCCTTAGTGCTTCGCCTCATCGATATATTTGTAATTTGCTAACTCTACTAGTTAAAACTTGAAGTCATTTGGTTAACTAATAAACTTAAATGTAATTATAAAAAAGTTAATAATATTTTTGAAAGTATACTCGCGTTCAAGTTATTCAAAGAACAACTAAAATTGTCTTAATAAAAAAGTTGAGAAGTCGATTTGATAAGCCAATAGATGTGAAAAATATTATAAAATGCTATATTGTTGTTGAAATTTGAGTCGGGTTCAAGTTAATCAAACCACTTTAATATTTCGCCCCCTGTTTGTCTCCAATTTTTTCAAAATTACTTTTTCTACGTATTCATTTTCAACCACATATTCACACAATAAAATATTCTACATGTAAATCCAAAATTTTTCCTTACTTTTTAATCACGCATTCTTCAAAAATTCACTATTTACAATAATATTTTTCCAAAAAAAAACAAGAGCTTAAATTCAACCAATAATGGCCTTTGAAGTTATGAATTGGGACTATCTTCCATGTAGGGGAAAAGGCAACACTTGGTGTAGACATAAGTTTTGCATTGCAAAATTCCACACAAACATGATAGTTAAAGGGGATTCCTAAGTTTTGATCTACATTTTACTTGCTAATTTTGTTTAGCTATGTCTACTTCAGACGTTAATCGATCATCTTATAAAGTCACTATTTGACTCTCATTTTCTAAAATTCATTTTTCCTTAAACTCGTTTTCAACTATATATTTATGTGTGTCACAATTTTTATCAAATTTTCAATTACATATTTCATCAAATTTTATCAAAAAAATTTTTAGCTGAACCAAGCAGGGGCAGAGTATGTGCAATTTATTTCTATTCGTTCCTTGAGTAACTGATGATTATTTTATGAGGAGTCTCGAATAATCTATTTTTGGTGGCCACAATTTTTAGAAATGTTTGGACTCTCATTGAATAAATCCAATTTGATGAAAGAAAGGAAGTTCAGAGTCCACACAATTGTATGGTTTACATATAAGTTTGAGATTCTTGAAAAAAATGTCTTCTAATAACACCAAATCTTGTTTATAGAAAAATTGCATCGTAGATCCTCAAATATACCCGAAAGCAAATCGTTGTTCGACCTCTAAAATTTTTCATATAATCGTACAATCAGAACGTAAAAATGAAAGCTATCCATAACTCTCTTAAATTATCATTTGATCTTTACGTATATCTAACTTAAAAGTGTAGATTTTGTTTCTCAACTTCAATGATATATAAAATTTAAAAATTTTATGTTGGCAATGACGATTTAACAAAGAGGTGGATGATTCTGACTATATGAAGCTTGATTATGTAACTATTATAAAAATTTGAGTACTAACTAGCTCGTTTTTTGAAGATCGGAGACCAGTCGAACAACGAGTTGAGAATAAATAGTGCAATTTTCCCATGAGAGTGTGTACACGTGGCATACAAAATGAGAGGATGAAATCAATTACTTGTGTTTGGGGAAGAGTATATGCACCACAAAATGCAATAAAATCTGCATGGCTTTATCTCCATATCTACTTTCATTGTCCACACAAAATGCAAAGGGCAAATTACCATAAATGCCCTTGTTTGTTATTCATAATTTTTTTTGAGAGAAATCTTTCCTCTTATATATTTTATCCCAATATGCAATTTTATTTTTTGAGCATCAACTTTTTTTCTTCTTAATTACAATATGGAAATCACTAAAGTAAGTGAATTTTTCATATTTTAAAATTTTTAAAAAGGTAACAAACCATGATGTATTAAATTTTGTTCGAGAAATTTGAGTCGAATACTCAAATTCTTTTTCATTATTGATTCGTTTTCCATGCTACGTCGCATAAAAGAGTGGGCACCTTTTTTTGGTTAGAAATACTTTTTTTTGTATTTGTATTTGTATTTGTATTTGTGTTTTTCATCTTTTTAGAATTTAATTTTAATTTTATTAATTGTTTGAGATCGTTTTCCCAAAAATCATTTTCAATCCTACATTCTCATAATAGAATAATTTTCATGTAAATTCAATTTTTTCAAATTTTTATTTCAAAATATATTAATCCAAAAAAATGGACTCAAATAAGGGCTAAATAAAATGAGAATCCCTCAGAATTATGAAAAATAATATTTATTGCTTGTTTCATTTCAGTAAATTTAGTATCCATTTTTTTGCAAAAATATAATTCTAAATAATGAATTTTTCGAAAACGTGTCATTAAAATGTAAAGAAAAATTTTGGGCTTATAACATAATGTTTTATCGTGGAAACGTGGGATTGAAAATAGAGTGATGCTATAAGTACATAATGATCTATATAATTGCAAGTGACATTGATAAACACCTTTAATTCAAATTTGACGCATTCACGTCAACGACAGAATGGTTGTCACATCACATTATGTCATCTATTGTGTACATTTATTAGCATTTTCCTTGAAAATATTACTAAACTGAACGAATTTTGAAAGAATGTGAAAAAAACCGGGGCAGAGATAAGAGTATACTTGCTTCTTCTTCCCCCATTGATGGACTGAGATAGAGTTTCTCTTCCACTCTGTTATACATACAGAGCTTCAACCTTAGAGAAACTCTCTCTATATATTTATTTGCATATACATATAATCATATATATCACATACACAGAAAAAAGGAAGGAAAAAAAGGGGAAATGGATTTAACCTCCAAACTTCAATTAATAGACATGCGGTCCAGTTTCCTCGCCGGAACCGCCCCCATCTCCCACTCCTTCCGCGCCGCCGTCCGCCCATTCAAACGCCCCATCACGACCACCACCACCACCACCACCGCCTCCTCCTCTCTAAAAAATATCTACCCTACACCTTTCTTAAAAGTCCCACCCCGAATTTCATGTAAATTACACGCCGTTGCCACTGAGACCTCATCCTCCACCGCCACCCTTGAAGAAGAAGACATAGAGTCCCTCTTTTCGGATAATAATAATAATTCGGAATCATCGGAAATGAATTACAAGCGTTTGAACAACAAGAACTCGACCGGGGCGTCGAGTATTTCTTCTGGGGTTAGATTAGAAAACATTAGCAAAAGCTATAAGGGTCTCACTGTATTGAAAAACGTTAGCTGGGAAGTGAAAAAGGGCGAAAAGGTCGGGTTAGTAGGTGTAAATGGTGCTGGAAAAACGACCCAGTTGAGAATTATATCTGGTTTGGAAGAACCGGATTCGGGTAATGTAATTAAAGCGAAAAATAATATGAAAGTTGCCTTTTTGAGCCAAGAATTTGAGGTTTTGTCGAGCAGAACGGTGAAAGAAGAATTTTTGAGTGCATTTAAAGAGGAAATGGAGGTGGCTGAGAGGCTGGAGAAGGTGCAAAAGGCAATTGAGAAGTCAGTGGATGATTTGGAGTTGATGGGGAGGCTTTTAGATGAGTTTGATTTGTTACAGAGGAGGGCTCAAGCGGTGGACTTGGATGAGGTTGACGTTAAGATCAGTAAGTTGATGCCAGAACTTGGATTCGCCCCTGAAGATGTGGATAGGCTGGTGGCTTCATTTAGTGGTGGGTGGCAGATGAGGATGTCCCTCGGGAAGATCTTGTTGCAGGTATAAAAAAGTTGTTAATATGAGAGTAATTTGAGATTTTTTTTGTAGGATTATGTAGTATGATTGTCTGTTATTTGTATAGGCTGATTTGATGTAGTTGTCTCTTCTAAAGAGATTCGTAGTACAATGCAACTCACTGAAAAATTCATTGATAGGATACGGTATGAAGTGAGCGTGATTTATAAGATAAGTAATTGCTGCTTAAGTAATTTGCATCTTAATGAATATTCATAAATTTTTTGGTTTGAAGTAATTTACTTGGGAAGCATGCTGGTTGGCAATAGATTCTGTAGGACCATTTGCTAGATGGTGATTCTTGGTTAGTGAATCATTTTTGCTTATACTAGGCACTGTTATGTGACTTTTGCAATTTTGAACTAGAGTTAATACCAAGTTTCAATTGATGATCAAAATGTAATACAGTTTACATGATTGGCTGATATTTTATGTGATGATTACCAGGATCCTGATCTGTTACTTTTGGATGAGCCCACAAATCACCTTGATCTTGATACAATCGAATGGCTTGAGGGTTATCTGAGTAAGCAAGATGTGCCAATGGTCATCATATCTCATGACAGGGCATTCCTCGACCAGCTGTGTACAAAAATCGTGGAAACTGATATGGGTGTTTCCAGGACATACGAGGGAAATTACTCTGATTATGTTATTGCTAAGGCAACTTGGGTAGAATCTCAGTTTGCAGCATGGGAAAAGCAACAGAAGGAAATTGAACAGACAAAAGATTTAATAAGTAGGTTGAGTGCTGGAGCAAATTCTGGCCGTGCATCTACTGCTGAAAAGGTACACGCAGATCAAATTAATTACGTGATCTAATCATGAAACTTGTCATGAGTAGCTAATCTGCAACTGGGATAGTTGTTTTTTATATTTAGGTTCTATGATGACTGAGCACACTATATATTATTGTTATCTATATAGATAGTGGGGATCACTACAGTGCATGGTACTTATCATTTATACTGTGTCTTTACTTTTTTTTTCTTTGGAAATCTTGGGAGCAACAGAAGCTGGAAAAACTGCAAGATGATGAACAAGTGGAGAAACCATTTTTTAGGAAGCAAATGAAGATCAGGTTCCCCGAGCGTGGAAGAAGTGGCAAATCTGTTGTGGCAATAAAGAATCTGGAATTTGGCTTTGAGGACAAGGTAATTAACATGTTCAACCAATTGGTGGGAAAATCAAAGGAGCAAGATTATGTTTGTCCTGGGTATTTTGATTTAAAATTATCAAAAACAATTCCAAGTTGATATTGGTATTAGGATTATTGCCTTAAGTACCCAACAAATTTTGGGTTTAGGATGCTGAAACATAGATATCTGTATTTATGCAGAAGCTGTTGAGAAGCTTCAATAAATGGTTTAGGCCAAATAATTTGTGAGGAAAAAGTGAAGAGATTCTCCACACGCTATAGAATTAATCTTATATTACTTTTACATTAGCCAACCATTTATTTGCAAATCAATGGAGCATTGTCAGACCACTACAAAGAAAAGTTAGCATCGGCATTTCTACAGTATCTCATGGTTATGTATTTTTTTTTTCCAGGTTTTATTTAGAAATGCAAATTTGACAATTGAAAGGGGGGAGAAAATAGCAATTCTTGGCCCGAATGGATGTGGGAAAAGTACATTGCTTAAACTGATAATGGGCTTAGAGAAGCCCTGCAGGGGTGAAGTTTTGCTTGGGGAGCACAATGTATTGCCAAATTATTTTGAGCAGAATCAGGTTTGTTATACTTGTTACCGGTTTCCTTGTGATCCTTAAATATTATGGTGTCTGATTCTTACAATAGTTGGAATATCTGAATACGTGAATCTATCATTGGTCTCCTCTAATCTCAATTCACCATTTGCAAACCTCAAACTGAAGGGTTCTTTTTTTTTTTTAATTGAAAAGTTTTTTGTTTTATTTTTTCAGGCCGAGGCACTTGATTTAAATAAAACAGTGCTTGAAACTGTTGCGGAAGTTGCAGAGGACTGGAGACTGGATGATATTAAGGGGCTCCTAGGCCGTTGTAATTTCAAGGCCGATATGCTCGATAGAAAAGTTTCCTTCCTAAGTGGTGGTGAGAAGGTAAATTCTGATGGAATGTCATACTTATTTCTTGGAGTGTTCTTTTTTTTTTTTTTAGCTTTTGGTTAGTAAATTTATTTTATTTAGTTTTTGTTTGAGTGTTTTGCTTCCAAAGTCCTCAACTAGACAACCCTATGGATTTTCTTTCTCACTTTATCATTACTTTTTTATTTTAGTTAAATGTTCCATACTGTATAAATCTTGAATTAAGATGCATTTTATGAATCTCTTTATAGTTATTCCTAAATATTTTTGATAACCAGAGAATTATATTACCTAACAATTTGGGAACAATGATTTTACTAGGGTCTTGTATGGGAGGGATTAAAATCGGATTAAAATTGAAAATATAGCCGTTATTGTTGACTTTTATTAGACGGGTGGGACCCAATAACGGCCATATTTTCAATTTTAATTGGATTTTAATCACTCCCGAACAGGGCCTAGATATGAAGCTTTTGGTTACTATTGTTATTTCGTGTGAAGAAAAACCATCTTTTGATTCACGAAATTTCCCATTGATTAAATCTATTTTACATCTTCTATCTTGCAATAGTTTAGTTTAGTTTGATTCTCGAATTAGTTATTATAGGAAATTATTTTTCATTTCCATCGGTTCAGGCTCGACTTGCATTTTGCAAGTTCATGGTGAAACCTTCAACTTTGCTGGTTTTGGACGAGCCAACCAATCATTTGGATATACCTTCAAAAGAGATGCTTGAGGTTCGGGATTCTTCCGTTCTTTCCTTCACTCTACAATTGTTTCCCTTGTTATTCCTCCTTTGATTTGTTTTATTTGTCACATTAGGAGGCAATAAATGAGTACGAGGGCACTGTTATTACCGTTTCTCACGATCGATACTTCATAAAGCAAATTGTTAACCGGGTATTGGAAGTGAAAGATGGAACTCTACAGGATTATGCTGGAGATTACAATGTAAGTCCAGGTTCTCCGGTCGAAAATACCACTTTTAAAAGTTTTCCCTGTGTGCCATCACATATTTATTTTCGACTCACATCACCTTGCAACATCTTAGTAATTTTCAGGATGAACTCGTTCATTAAGAATGAAAACATGAGAAAATATAAATAATTGGTATAGAGAAAAGGGAAATATATGGACATAAAATTTGTTTTACATTTCTCCTGTAGGCTATAAGAGAGTTTTGTTTTTCATTTTTATTTTGATCAGAAGCTCGTATACATGAGTATTCAATCTATTTGCAAATTCTGATACTGTGAAAATTTTGAGCATCGCAGTATTATTTAGAGAAGAACCTTGAAGCCAGGGAGAGGGAACTTGAACGAGAGGCAGAGCTAGAGGAGAAGTCTCCTAAATCAAAAGCCAAATCCAAGATGTCCAAGGTAAATTTACGCTCGTTTTTGCTAATATTGCATGTTTTCGACATAGTATTGGACAAAATTGGACAGTATTAAATGTGAAAAAAAAAGGCTTTACGCTCGTTTTTGCTAATATTGCATGTTTTCGACATAGTATTGGACAAAATTGGACAGTATTAAATGTGAAAAAAAAAAAAAGGCTAAAATTTTGTTCGTAGTGCTGTCAAGTCCTATCCAATAATGTGTCACCACATGTGCTGGTAAGTTTCCAAGTCTCTCACTCATTTCTACTGAGTCAAATTAACATCTAACATTGTTGATTATCCTTTATATTTATCCCAATATCTTTATCTATTGAGATAAAGTAACAACTATTAACATTGTTGATTATCCTTTATATTTATCCCAATATCTTTATCTATTGAGATAAAGTAACAACTATACATATTTTGTATCCTTTAATAGGCGGAGAAGGAAGCTCGGAAGAAACAGAAAATGCAGGCGTTTCAAGCAGCTAAACAGAAGTCGAAAGGGCTGAAAAATGCTAAAAGATGGAAGTGAAAGGTGATGACATTTTATGAAGCTATCTGCTGATAAAGGTGGCTCTTTATGTGTGTAGTGGTGTCAAAATGGATCGAGCTCCTGAGCAGTTAATTTATGTTTCTCATTGTATATAATATGAATAGAAACAGTTAACCTGGTTTAGAAATTATTGAACTTACAGAGCAGTTCATTTTATGCTGGAAGGGGGATGATAAATAGTGTATACAATTTGGCAATATCATGAAACGGTATGTTAGAATGAAATTTTTTCTATTTTTAGGAATTAATTCAGATTGTTTTTTTGATAAAATGAAATGTTTTGTATTAACTAAATGATGCATTTACGTTTTGAATGCGTAATAACAGCATCTTGCATGCTATATGGGCCATTTTTCGTAGGTTGAATTTGACGAAAATAAGAATGAAATGTGTTTATCTATCTTTTATAATTCAGTATACCAAATATCCGACAAGAGACGTCATAAATTTCATATTTTTATGGTTGTGCGCGCATAACTCATGTTATTTTTTGCTTCCGACTGACCTTAAGAGTCGATAAGTGAGCCAAATCCTAAGCTGAGTTTAAAGACATTGAAGGAAATAATTTTAGCTCAAATATTGTTGAAGATTCGATAAAAATCTAAATTACATGTCCATAACTATAAACGGCAAACAGAAACCTGCTCCTATGTGTACATGTATTTCACAACACAGTTTCAGCCATACTATTCATATTGAATGACAACAGCCTCCTCTGCTATAACCCAGCCTTTATACGATTTTTCTTGATTCAAGTGGGAGCAGCTCTAATAAGAAGAGAGAGGAGTTATTAGCTTGAATGGGAAGATATATAAACAAGAAGCCGAATAAACAAAACCATTTATCAGAAACTGGCCAGTGACAAAGCCATGAGAGTAAATATTCATGGCACGTTTGGATGGCACTAGATAGTATTAAGCAAGAAAAAGAATGAATTTTGTTATGTTCAATCTTTTCCGACATTGTGTACCAACTACAAAGCATGCATTAAGACTTTTAGGTGTTCGGGTTAACAAGCAACTTATCTTGCACCCCATCAAGATGGGGAAGACAACTTCAAACTTGGAACGCATATGCACATACCATAATTTCTGTTTGTCAATTCTACTCGTATCTTCTTTTTCCCTTTTCTTTACCTTGTCTTCTATACATAATAATGCTCAATTTACTATGGATATTACTGATAGATCTACTAAAAACTGTGCCTTCCTCCCTTGCCTAGGAAGTCTCAGAATGGACTGAACAATATTTTCCCACCCCCACCCCCACCCAAAATAAAAATAAAGAATAAAGAAAAAGAAAGAAAAGACAAGTTGAGTGCCCTCTCTTTTATTCGGGGAAGTTAAACTGGGTCAAAATTCAGCATCACAGTGCTATGAACTTGTTAAGAAATAGTGGCATGAATTTTAAAGTAATCTTGGAAGATGGTGAAAAGAAAAAAAAAAAGGGAATTTGCCAGAGACAATGCTACATGTACAGAAGACAGAGTTACAGAATGCCACATGGCATCATTTAATTGGATTTGGAATAAAACGCAGAGTTAAAACAGCCAATTACAGACTGCCATGTGGCAGCCTGTAACCCTGCCTGTACAAACAGCATTGTTCCTAATTAATATAGAGAAATACTAGTGGTACATTTGGGGCTATATAAGGGTGTCCATAATGGACACCCAGCGCATCCCCACTGGATGGAGTGCCGGTCCCACAGACACTCCATCCAATGGGATTGTGTCGGGTGTCCATCTTATGTAGCCCCAAATGTACAAGAAGAATAACTCATTAATATATTGGTTGTGCTACATGTACATAACGGTATGGATAATGATAAATGTACATCAAAGTGTACATAAGGGTGTCCATAATGGACACCCGGCACCTTCCTATGATGCCGGGTGTCCATTATGTACACCCTTATGTACTCTTTGATGTACAAGAAGCATGGTCCTAACGGTATATATAATAATTTGCATACATATGACGTGTCACGTGAGATATGATTGGGTCAGAGATTCTTTAACCAAATAAATAAAAAAACTTCTCCAATATCTTTTTGACACCTCATTTATATGTAAATAATTATGTAACTCCTTGCGTACAAGTAGTATTATTCTTAATATATACAACCTGAATAACAGTGACCACTGACCTTGGAACAAGTGTAGATAATCAAAGTCATCCAGTCAAATTTCTCTACAAATATCCTCTGTTGATCATCAGCAGCTTCCTGTAAGAAATATATTATGGGGGGCATCAGTTGCATTTCATAGTTCCTTGCCCCACCACAGAGCCTGCATGTCCCGGGATCTCCCACCTCTCCAGAAGCCAGTAATGGCTTTCCACCGTACGAATATCTGAGGGCAGGAGCAAAGTTGAAAGGCTCAGCAAACAACCAAAGATGATGGCATATGACTCAGGAAAGGTATCAGAGCTAGGATATTCGAAGTGAGGGCAAGGACATTATCAACTATTTCATGACAACTAGAAGCTGATAAGTATAAAAAAGCACAATGAAATAACTATAAGTGCATGTTTGGCAAAACTTAAATTATAATTTCTGGTCAAACATAATTTTTATCCACGTATTTCGTAAACCTACAGTTACTACCACCTATTATCCAACCATTTCATAAGACCCGTAACTTAAAATCATTCCCAAGCATGCATGCCCTAAATTAATGGATAGATAGTTGAAAGAACTTTTAGATCATTCAAAGTCAATATTTTACACCATCATGTGTAATCAGGTAACATTTACATATCCACAAAGAAACTACTCAAGTAACTGAGCTTATTCTATGGAGTTTTTTTTTTTTTTTTGGGTTGGTTGACTGCAGGCATTCACAAAACATTTGTGATTGACAACAATCTCTAAACATTCTTAACATCATCTGAAAAAATCTAATGTAATATCCCGAGAAATTCGTTATAGTCGTTATATTTGAAACTAGGACCTTAAAGTGAGAAATTTAATATCTAAGGATCATATTGCTAGTTTATATTGTTTAGGGACCAAATTGTGAACTATCCAAAGTTTAAGATTTGATTGAATTTGGTAGAGTCAATTTCCTACAAATCTAGAATATTGCCATGTATGTACGTTTGTATATGAGAGAAATTGGCAAAAGTATGGGAAAAGATTTTGGTAAATAGTGAGCCAATTATGGAGATTTCCTTTTTATATTTTTAAACATGTTTTATTACCTCCCTTGTCCACACACACGTATCCCACTCTTTTCTTACACACAAGAATCTTTTGACTTTTACTCCTACACACACAAATACTCAGAGGCAGCTTTTTGAATAATCAACTACTCAACACGCGTTTTTTTTTTATCATTTTCAGTTGAAATCTACGAGGTAAGTGATGTTGCATGTGGTTACGTGAATCAGTATTTTGTTGATTTAATTTCTGGAAATCCAATTATGGACCATGTATGTTATGATAAGAAGGCCGGAATTTAGTAGCGCTACGCACTGGATTTACTACCACCTATGTTCGGAGTAATCCATGTGTCTCCTATACGTATGTTATGAAAATTCCATATTTTCCTTTATGTAAACGCAAATCACTTATTCACCGCACACACTTATTGAGATTTTTCTTAAATCTCACCCCTTTTAATTTTCCCCCTTTCAGGAAATTGAGATCGTGAGTTTGGAGATGGGAAATCGGTCGATGATGGCAAAAATTGCATTTAATAAAGAGAAATCTATTTGTTATTTATATATTTTTTTATTTTTATATATGGATTAAATGTTGGATTAAATATCATTTCATTTTGTTTTAAATTTTGAAAGACATTTATATAGTTTATTTATGAATAAATAAACGATTTTATGTTTGTGATTAGAGATGCATTCATTCCTAATTTTTGCTAAAAATCTGAGTTTTGAAGAAAGTCGGGTCTTTACATCTAAGGTAGAAAAATCACAAGCTAGAATATGAAATCAAATCACACAGGATAGGCATGCCATGACCATCTATGTGTACATAAATTGATCCATAAGGGATGACATAATGTGATTGGGGTGGGGCCCGCTCTACAGTCGCATTATGCCATCCCCTATATGTACACCTATGTACACATAGCATGACCCTTGTCACAAAGTTAACTTTATGGAGACATTTACCTGAAACATTGCTCAGGGTATGCATCCATTCGTTTTTTGAACTTGAGGTAAGTCCTATCAGCATTCAATGCTTTATCGTATTCATAACTCTCTTGTTCCCATGGTTCCCCATCTGATTCATCATCACGATTTTCTTCATTCTCTTTGGTACAGAGCAAGCTCAACTTTGAAAATTCAGGAATAACGTCTTTCGAGAATTTCTCTTTCTCCGCATATATATAAAAGCAAGGTACCACTGCAAACAAGGAAATAATGTCAATATGAAATTTCCAAATTCTTGAATGTAAAAACAAAACATTGTGGAAATACATACAGATGTAAGAGACAATGTAAACGCCTAAAACCTTTTCCTTTGTACAGGTTCTAGGCAATGTTTTTAAGTACCATGTTCATTAACTGAGTCTACTAAATAAAATAATTCTAACAAATTCTCTCCAACTCAATTAACCAATTTGGGCAACCACGTTCCACCATCAGCAATCAATGGCTCCACAACCTGTTCACAGCAACTGCCCAACAACACCATCCAGTATTTACAAATCCCTAACCCAAAAAACCCGCCGGAATCCCTGCCACCACCGCTCCATACGGTCACAGAGATAGATTTTACTTTGGATTTTGAAGTAGAGTTTGATTTAAAATATACTTATTCAGAACGTACATTAGTCATAATATTTCGATAAGACTCTTGTTTGTTAGAAATTCATTTGATTTTAGTTTCTTTTTAGTTTATTTACTCTATATATAGAGGGCTTAACATTGTAATTCACAACCCAAATAAAAATTGATTTCCTCTTGCCCTCAAATCTGCTCTTCTTTGGCCCCCTTTCTCTCTTGTTCATCTTCTTGTGCTTGTCAAATTAGTACGCTCATGCGTCAGTTTCTTAACAAACAAGCAAATAATACCTGGTATTTTATCATCAATGGAGCTAGCAGGTCGGCCTACAGGTAGACGCCTCCCACTAGATGCAGTATCACAACTTTGTTTTTTGGAAACGGAAGTAACACTTGCAGCTTCAGAAAGTGCCCTACCCAACTGCTCCAGATCTATGTCACCATCACCATCCTCGCCTCCAGATTCAAAAGACCACAAATCCTCCCGCCAATCATTATTTGAAACTGAAAGAGAAGTTATAGGGACCATTTTATCAGAGGGGGATTCCAATTCCACACTGCCAGAAGGCTTCTGAACTCGAAGAACTCTCCAGCTGCATAAGTCGAGAGGATCAATGAGAATAAATAAGTCCAATTGCAAAATTGTTAGAGATAAATAACTACAGTGTTTGGCTAACAGGATCTCAGACAGAAATTTGAAGAGGACCTTACAGGAGTGCTCCTACACTCTGGCTTCACGCAACCAAAAACATAGATCACTCGCTCCTCTATTTCCAAAGATTTATTTGAAATAGGAGCATAAACCTGGAGCAACACGTGTGAAAGGGGAAATAATGATGTCAAAAGAGGAGTAGGGAAGCATAACACATTTCAAATGAAAAATTATCAACGACAACAAAGAGCTGCAGCATGGTCCAGAACTTTAACCTGGACAATGAGACAAAGATTGTTACCACATGCACCGCACTCGAGCAGATCATGCCTCTCAATATTAGCTGGAAAAGGCCAGTCCTGCTCAATAGGAAAGTGAACTCAGGAGTGAGATAAAACATGTACTAATAACACGAACAAGATACTAGTGATAAGATGCACTGCTTACAGGAAGTCCACCAATTTTTGTTGTATAATGATCAGCTGCTTCGTAATTATTATCAGCCCAAGGTCCTGGCATGCCCAGAATGACTTCACCCATCTTGTTTTCTGATTGAACAAGAACTTTGATACAAAAAAACGAAAGGTGACATTTATGACCATATTTAAGCCAAAAAAATTTTGGGATTGTAATCGAACACATGAAAATACTCAATACGTTTGAGGATTGTACTCAAATGAGTGAAAAGAAAATTAGCATGTATAGATGAGACTCAAGCAGTAGATACAAGCTATATGTTTGAGGTTACATACAATGCCACAGCTTGCATAATCATAAGACAGATTCCGAGGCACAAAAGCAACCCCACTACTGACCATCTCATTCGGAAAACCCAAATAAACATTCTCTAAAACTAGGAGCATGCCAATGCCATCCTCGCACTAAAACAAAAACATGTATGAGATTTTGGTCCTGTGTAATTCAAGAGAAATTGTCGAAAAATCACTGTTCCTAGAGGAAGATTACCATCAAGAAATAACAATTTTAAAAAAATAAATTATTCGCACCAATCAGATCGAGAGCGATTTCAATATATAAATCCCCTTTCTAACACTAATAAAATCCGGTAAATACCTTCCAAGTTTGGTGATGAAGAAGTTGAGTAGAAGCACAAGATAAATTAGAACCAAGGGTTGATGAATATGTCACCCCTTTTTCTCCTTCGCACTAAATTGTTCCCAATTTTATGGTGTAATACAGAGGAAGCAAACCTTAGCCGCTTGTCCCCTTGCAATAACAATTAAACAGGCTTGTATAGTTGGATATGCATGCGTTTTAATTGGGCTTTACAAAAAATACTCATACTTAGAATAGGGAAATTATAAAAAAATCAGGGGTTTAAAGATAATTTTTTAAAAATTAGATCTAAAATTTATTTATTCAAAATTCAGGTAATATATCAAAACTCTAACTATATCTGTGGTGTGGTGTGGTGTGGTGTGGTATGGTGTTGGTGGATCTGACGAGGTTTGTTGGATTTGTCTGGTGGCTATGGTGGTTTCTGGCGGTGGAGACATTGGTTTTGCTAGTGAGGTTATGGGTTGAGTATTGTTGGTTTTGTAGGTGAAGGTGTCACAGTGCTGTTATGTTGGTGGCGGCGGCGCGGTGGATTTAGGTAGGAAACAAGCGGTGGTGGTGGGTTTGTTGGTGGTATGTTGGTGGCCGTTGTGGTAATGTCGGCGACGGGGTGCCAGTGGCTGAAATGGTAGCGCCAGTGGTATGTGACCAAGTATTTGATTATCTATGACCAAGTATGTAACCATGACCTAAAAATTTGACAATATGTAATTGAAAAATAATCTGTGACCAATGAAATTAACTGTGACCTATAAATTTTTGAATTTGTGACCTCGAAATCATTAGTGACTAATTAATTTGATAATATGTGATCAATAAATAAAATGTAACATATAATTATGTATATGTGACCATTAATTGTATAATTGTGATCTAATTAATAAATATTTTTAATTAATTATCTAATATCTGAGTTTTGAATTGTTAAACTATCTACCTGACCTTTGAATTGGTGTAAACCATACACCTGAATTATGAATTTTTCCCATTAGAATATACCTTAGGAGGATGGGCTTCTATCGATGTCTAGCTCATGTTTGATGATCATTATTTTCAAACTCTTTTTTTGACATATTCAGTTTCAACTATACATTTATACAATAAAATATTTTGTACGTAAATTTAAATTTTTTCTTTACTTTTTAACTACGCATTCTCCTAAAAATCACTATTGAAAACATGTTTTTTTTTTTACACATTTAATGGTTGTCAAATAAGGGCTTAATCCACATTTCAGTTTTTTCACAATCAAGTGAGTAGTAAATAAAAAATAATTAGGCTAATCGAATATTTAATTTTTAATTTTGATAAATTTGGTGATTAATAAAAAAAAATGTTAAATTACATATATAGGAATTTAATAAATTAAAATTTCCAGAATTTCATTTATATATATATATATTTTTTACAGTTTTGATATTATTCTCAAAATTATGGTAATTTAAAAAATATGTTGTCTTCTTTTATTTATCACGATATAGAGGAGGAATGAATTGTTTACTTGATTCGTACTAAAAATATGATCATTATTTTTTAGTTTACATGGTTTGATAGTCCACAAATTTATGGCTACAACTTCTAAAATTTAGAAAGGATATGATTAATACGAGCCATAATTGTATGTTGCTAAACATGCCACAATGGTCACATTGGCAACCATTTAGGATCCGTTTGATTACAAAGATGGAAAATAGGTGGAAAAAAAAATGAATTATAGGGAAATAAATTGCCTAGAATTTGTTTTACTGAGAATTGTAATTAATGGTGTTTGATTGATATAATTTTCCACTTGGAAAATGTTGAAAGTTTGATATCCATTTGACTTCGTTTTTTATGAAAATTGTCCATTGAAGTGATAATTTTTTTTTTACCATTGGGTCTAGAATTTGTTCCAATTTCCTAAAAAAAAATTTATCATACCGAATATCATTTGTTTGACTTTTTTTGCATGAAAATTATTAATAAAAGTGATAAAAAAATTTTTTACCATTGTGTATAGTATTTTTTCCAATTGCCAAAACAAAAAAAAAAAAAAGCAAAAAAACAAAAAAAGTTGGAAAACATAAAACCATCAAAACCATGGGAAAACAATTTCATCAAAAAGAAGGAAAAGTGGGCGCATGAAGTGAAAGTTGGAAAAGGAGTTCCATGGAATTGTATTGCTATCAAACACTCATTCAGTTGGAAAATGTATTCTTACTTCCAAAGAAAATGTTACAAATCAAACATAGCCGTTCGACTATATGAACAATTAACACATGAAGTTGTTGCAATTATACGAGATAGCAATAGTCAAAGTCTCAATTGTTTGTTACATCTCACATGAACTCAGGCCATGTGAATTGAATGTAACTATACGATATAGAATACGTTATAGTCACAATTACCATTTGTCAAACAACACATCCAAGATCACAATTGTGACATACAATTACATGTTAGAAGGAGTCACATGTCCCACAACAACTACGGTAATGTTTATGCATAATGTTTAATGTAATGTCCCACAACAGAAATCGCAGTAATGTAATGTAATGTTTGTCCATAAGTCTTGGATTAATCGACAAGATGTCCCACAACAACTACGGTAATGTTTATTCATAATGTTTAATGTAATGTCCTATAACAGAAATCGTAGTAATGCAATGTAATGTTTGTCCATAAGTATTGGACTAATCGACAAGATGAAGATGTTCGGATCAGTTGTAAGCTTGATAGAATGGTTCTTGCTAGCACAGGTTAGTTTGCTAACAATGCGAAAGACCTTTCCACCAACTTATTTTGCTACTACTACTCGGTATCTTAGTTGATTGTGCCATATTTTTCTTTCATCATTTATTGCCAGTGACATGACTTAATAAAATTACGGCATTTCCCTTCAAGTAAAAATATATTAAACTTGTAAATTTATGGTTCTAATTTGTAATTCTTCTTAGAATTTATGTTAATCTCTTACATTACCTAATTATACTAATGAATTTTGGTAGAACATCGTAAATAATTGTACCTTAGCCTGTTGAATCACATCCCGCGGGATGCTCTAAGGGTGGGGCGGTGAGGGGCCCTCAAGGTTGGGGTTCAACCTTTATTAGACACCACCAAATTACTGATGCATTTGGCAATATGCTCCTAATGACTTTTGGTATTTTGTGAAAAAATTTAATTTGCATTAAAATTTTTATGTATGCATTTAGCCTGCCTATTAATAACATATTTTAATACTATTAATTAAAAAAAATGTATGTTTGCCAACAAGAAAGTTAAGGCTAATTACATTTTCGCTTGTATCATCCCACAACATCTATACTTAAATGTAAAATGCAGTAATGAAAATAAGTCGACCAAGTTAAGCTATTCAATAGTCGGGAGTAAACATATATAAGGTCCATACTTTGCTCGACTTCCACGGTCAAGCAGGATGAGAAGACAACGGAGGTGCTAGGGCGTTGTGACCTACAAGTATAAAGATGACGACGGGCTCTTAATTACTCGAGTTGGATGCATTTAAGGTTGAATGTATGGAGCCTAATATATTGGACATTGTTATAAATGTACTTTGAAAAATTAGCAGATGCATTAGGTCGTCATAGTATTTTTCTCTTGTATAAAGAGTATTAGGGCGAGCTTCAAAACTATGTATTATAAGTAGAAAGAAAGTAGAGAGATGTGAAACCAACACACATTCTATCTCTCTTCTTCTATATAGTGCAATTCGAAAGCGACACTTCGTGCAATGACTTTCATATTGAGGATGAAGCACTTTAAATCGCATGTTATTCTTGCTTTTATTTTCTTTATTTCACGTTATTAGTTATTCTTGAATTCTTGACAATAAAGATTATTCATTTAATCCATAATATTTAATGCCATGAATCGAATCATTTAATGCAAAGGCAAAAAATTGTGCAGTGCAAACTTAAAAATATACTTTGTTAGAGAGCAAGTACTTCCCAACTCAAATTCTAAATACAACTTAAACAAACGTTCGAGAAATAAGAGATTTTCAAGAAACTTTCTATTTATAAAAAAGTATTTTATGGATTTTATGGATAATAGAGTTTCTTGGAACCTATTTTTTAAGCATCGACTTTCTCGGAGATGCTCTAAGAAGCTTAACAGTAACTTCTAACCTAAGAGCTTCAGCAAAGAAAGTAAAGGCAAAGGTCAAGACTCTGAAGTATTCTCTCCTTTGATGTGGCATATATTCTCTCTTTTGATGTAGTAAAAATTAAAGCATACTACACAATACACACAACTAAGTAATTAGGCTTTTTCCATTGATTTAAGCAGTGAAAAAGCGACTACACAGATTACTTCAAATCATTCTGAACTAAGTAAACCAAGTTCAAAACACGCAGAACTTTTCAAAATTGCTCGAGCCTCGACATAGAATATATTAATCCGCTAACATATGGCAAGGATTCCATAATTCAATATATCGTACAAAGAGAAACCACATTTCCAACATAAAAATAGACTACGAAGAACGAGAAGCAGAGAGTTTAAGACATTCACTTTGACATCTACGAAGGCAGACATCGTTCCAGCTGGGGACTTGATGTTGATTGACACAGACCGAACGAGCACAGGCATCTGAACAAGCATCAAGTTCAGAAACACCACAAACTGTAACACAAGTGTCCGGGATTGGATCCTTAGAGAATGAGCCGACCTTCTTCAACATTCTCTTCGACGTGCAAACTCTCTCACAAACAAATATATCATCGGCACTCTTTTCCCTGCCCCGAGCACTTTTGATTCTTTGCTCTTCCGTGCGCTTCCTCTTCAGTCGGAAAGCTTGACCGGCAATAACAGCAGGAATAGCGGCCCCGAGCAGGGACCACCATACCTCAACCATTATTGCTGCAGTTACAAAGAATTTATTCTTCTCCCAATGTACTGTTAATTAAAAAGAAACTAAAGATATGAGCAGCGCAGAATACTAAGAAAATGCAAGTTAACATAATTTATGTAGATTTGCATGGCTAATTTTCATCTACACATATTTCAATAGATCATACTGCTTTAACATACAAACAGGATTGTGTCATGAACAAAAGCACAATAGCGGATTTCCAAAAACAAAAAATTAACATATGTGCTGATCAAATAGCAATCTCATATTATAACATCCAATTGCATAAACAAATAATGAAATTCCGATCCATTGCTCTTGGGAGGCATAACACAAAAGGAAGACCTCTGTTCATTTTCCCCTTTTTACATATACTTCTACATTTCTACCATCAACAATCAGCTCCAGCTCCAGCTCCAACTCTAATCTCGATTGCATAATCTTAAAAATGCAGCCATTAAAATATAATGATCCAACGAAACTTAATGCATCAACCAAATTTTAGAACCACGATAAAATCCATTACAAAAAATAGAAGAAAAAGAACACTCCACTTGAAATTGCACAAAACAAAAATGAAATTGAACGATTTGGAATTTAGAGTAGGGGAAATCGATTACCCAAAGCCAACAACTAGATTTAGGGATTTAGATTTAGGGCTAACCAGCAAAGCATAAATCAGCATGCAGACAACTAAGAGGCCGGAGTGGAAGTAGAACCACAGAATGGTGTGGGCCTAAATTGAAGAGGCCCACAACAATATGTAAACGGATAGTTACACGAGCTATGCTAGATGTACACAATGAGTTACATGATGGATTACACCCCCCTCACATGGAGGGGGCCCATACACAATAAAATATTCGTGGCCCTCCTCCATGTGAGGGGGGTGTAATCCATTATGTATATCACCGGGTGTACATCTAGCATAATTCTACTTACACATATAGACGAAAAAACAAATTATTTCAACATATATTAATATCATCGAACCTTTTTATTACAAAAATACTGATTACACTTTTCTTTACACCTTTTGTAACACTTGTACCAAACCATATTACACCCAACCGACGCCATTACACAAAGTATAACACAATAAGATGCAATGTTACGCTGACGCCATAGATGTCATCACCATGACCACTTTCCCAAACCACCATATACGCACCACCCACCACCATCGAGCAACGACCACCATCAGCAGCCACCTTCACCTTCACCTCTACCAACACCAAAATCACATCCTTCGTCATCACCCAACACCAACATATTGGCCCATCCCAAACTACACTACCATCGATCACCGTTGTTACCAACCACACCACGTACATCTATCTCTGCTTCCAAACTACTCACAACCAACCACCGCTGCCACCATCGTGAACAACCAACACCATTTACCTTTTTGAAAGCTGATTTTTGCAAGATCATAACATCACATAACTTGAAGTCAATTTACTTTTTGCAATGAAAACAAATTTAATCATTAACCATTTTAAATTTATTTTCACTATACTCTTGACCGTGTGTGTTATGACAAATTTTAGGGTTAATCTAATATTGTTCACTTATGTTCTGATCAATTGAAGTCTATTAATTCATCTACGGTGGAATCTAAACTAAATAGAATAAAATAATAATTTATCATGAATATTAAGGCTCAAATGACCTTGCAAGTAATACAGATAAATTTATATGACCGATCCTTTCAAAGTAAATATAAATATTTTACTATAAGTTCCTATTCATTACAAGTTTCTGATAAGTGTATTTTATACACTTCTTTGAGGTTTAAAATAGCGATATTTGATAGTTCTTTTAAGCAAATATAGCCTAATCGATTGTATATTTCGTTTATTAGGTAAAACTCGATAATTGAAAGTGAAAATTGAAAGAAAGAAACGGAAAATGGCGAAAAAGAGCGAAGTCCAAAGTTTGAGGACCAAATTGCAAATATTTGATAGTTGATTCGAACCACAAGACGATACTTTGAATATTGCTAAGAGACAGCTGGATGGAATTAGCAGTAAAAAAAGGAATGAAATATGATTAAAATATTATCACAAATCAATTTTCAATCGAACAATTTATATTCCAATTTTTTAGTCAAAGATTGAGACACATTTTTTGTATAGTAAATGTCTGAGCTGGAAAAATTCTATTTCTATCAAAGTTGTAGACCTTTGAGTTAAATTTTCAACCCATTTTGAATCGTCTCAATTGGATATCGGAAGAGAAAGTTATGTCCAAAATACTGACTGTTGTGCAGAGACAAAAATATGCGCACGTGAAGGCAACTTTCCTTATTCAATTGGAACTCTTTTAGAAACTAATTTGGACATAATTTTCAACCAATTTTTGACTATTATAAATACCTAACAGTAGAATACATTAAGGACGCCTCTCATATACATCTCATACTACAATATTCTATCAATTTTCATCATAAAAGAGGGGCAAAATCATATATTGTAAGGAGACTTCAAATACGAAGTTCAAGAACTCACCAATTGGAGATTAAACCTGGAATTTGTGTGGCAAAGAAACGAAAGGGGTATTGAAGATTTATCAAGATTGTTTTGAAGAAATTCAAGAACATCAAGATTCATCTTCCTTCATTCATTAATTCACAATTCCGGGTCATGCTATACAAAATTATGATGATCTCTTGTAATTTCGATATATTAGGCTAGTTATTTAATTGCTATGATGAGATGAGCCCTTGTTATAATATTTTTTGTTTTAATAAATTAGTTTCACTTTAATTTGCTTTTAAATTCTTGGATGTTTATTATCGCTTTTCAATTAAATGGCCACTAGTTGAATTGTTTGTGAATTTTATTGTTATTGAAAGAGATAATAGGATCATTAGCACAAAATAATAAACATTGTAACGTCCGATAAGGGATAGAGATATATACTTTACATGATTTTTATTGGTGTTCTAGCATATTTAATATTTTTTGCATGTTCGCATCTTTCAGAAGGTCACATGTAGGAATAAATTTAATCGATATCGAGAAAGGCTTTTAATTAAAATAAGATAATAACCAACAAGAATGATTTCAAATCGGGACTATTTTAAATTGTTGAACAAAAAATGATTAACAAGGGATTCGACATTTAAGCAATACCTCTGGCATATTTGAAAATCAATTTTACTTGCTTTCACTTAGTTAATAACTTAGAAATTAGCATAGATATACTCACATCACTTTTGCTATTTGATTAAGGATATTATTAATTTTAACTCGATGAAGTACATTGCCCTCGTGGGTGGACACTCTGTATTACTTGTTCACGGTCTCTTTCAGTGCAGGAAATCAAACTATCAGTTTCAAATGATGAAAAAATTTGAGAATTAGTTTCTGGACGTTCTGCTGTTTGAATAAGAAATTCTTATTTATAGATTTACTTCAATTCAGCAATAACATAAATATAATCTCAGGAACAAATTGTACTAGGAGGGGAAAAAAAAAAACACACACACACACACACAAACAAATACACTGAAACAAACAAAAACACGAATTCTAACAATCAAAACGTAGACTAGCAAAATCCCTGAAAGATATTAACAAATAAAAAAACAATGCATACAAGAATTTGGATGCAAAACAACGCAAACAAGCAAATTTAAGTAAAAAGATATTGTAATTTGTGAAGACTTAACTGAAATTGCAGAAGCCATAAAAAATTACCTGTCCTCAAATGCTGTGGCAAACGGCAGTGCAACTGAGAAGGGAAGAGCGGAGAGAAACCAGATAGATTTGAGCACAGTAGAGCACTCGTCCGTGTATTTAATCTGGGGCCGAATTGGGTTTCATTTGGGGTCTGGGTCATTTTTATTGGGCCGTTGGGTTGAGGTGGGCTAAACGTAACCTTTAAGAATTTTTTTTACTTTTTTTTAATGGAAATTACACCACACTCTATCTTTAGAGATGTCAATTCTAAAATCAGGTGGGATCTTTTTTCTTTCAAAAATCAGAAATATTATAATTAAGCTTATTACTAAATATAACAATTAAAAAACTAATTCATCTACCACACAATTTAAAAATCTCAAACCCTAATTCTCTCTCCCCCCCTCTCGTCTCCGTCGCATTGGGAGCTTCACTACCGGAGCTTATCTTCATCCTCCGATCGGAGCTGCAGTGGCCATGACTACTCAGTTACGTTGGAGCCATGGTTTCTACTGCTTCTCTCCGATCTGTACTCCGTCTCGATCGTAGCCGTAGCCACTATTAATCACAGGCTACGCGCGACTGTGCAGAGAAGAGGTCGATGTAGATCTGTTTTTTTTTTCTGAGTTTGATTTCTCAGATGGTTCCTCCAGTCGAACCTCCCACATTTCCACATCCAGAGTCGTTAAACTTTACGTCAACGAATCCATAGCCATCAATTCAATTTTTTGGTGGTGTTTGTGTTGTGGTGTTTCGCGGTGGTCGCATCATGCAACCACTGCCTCCAATATCTCCCTCTTCCTCTCCACCGATGGCTATGGTATTTTTCGATTCAATTTTTTGGTGGTGTTTATGTTGTGGTGTTTACGTGGTAGTGGTGGTGGTTTGTAGTGTGATTTGGGTGGTGGCGGTGGCGGTTTATGGTGCCACGAAGCTGCGATCTGAGCTAACGCCTGCAACAGTGATTTGGGTATTGGTGGTATGACGGTAAGGTGGTGGTTGGGTGCTGGTGGTTGTGAAGTTGGTTACGGGTGTTGGTGGTGTGACGGTAAGGTGGCGGTTGTGATTTGGGTGTTGGTGGTGTGACGGCGACATGGCAGTGATGAGGTAGTGGTAACGGGGGTGGTCACGGAAGTTGGTGGTGGTCACGGGGGTAGTCACAAAAGTCGGTAATGGGGTGGTCACAGAAGTTGGTGGATGTCACGGGAGTGATCACAGAATTCGGTGGTGGTCACAGAATTCGGTGGTGGTCACCTTAAAATTGTGACTAAAAATTAATTAGTGACGGGAGTGGTTACAAAAATTGGTGGTGGTTTCAAAAAAAAATTAATTGTGACCTTAAAATTTTGACTAAAAATTAATTTGTGACCAATAAATTTGAAAATATGTGACATGTAATTTTTTTATCCGTGAACAATAAAATAATATGTAACCTGATTTGTGACCTCGAAATAATCTGTGATCTACAAAAATTTTTAATCTGTGACCAACAGAAAATCGTGACATATAATTTTTTTGAATTGTGACCTCAAAAATAATATGTGACTAATTAATTATGTATATGTGACTATTAATTGTATAATTGTAATCTCATTGTATTTAATTAATAAAATAATCAAATATTTAATTAATAAAATAAATAATAGTCGGAATCGAAAAAGTCATCGGAAAAGTAGTCAGAAAGTTCGTCGGAAGTCGTTGGAAAGTCGCCGGAAAGTTCGCCTGAGTAGAGCGGTGACTGGAACGGTCGTCGGAGCGGTAGAAGTGGTGAAGGTGGGATGTATTGATTATATTATATTAGAATTAAATATTTAATAATAAATTGATTTAATAATTTATTATTTCATAAATAAAATTTTAAAAAATCTAATTTTTGAAAGTTGTTTTCTTAGTTTTGAAATAGGGGATACTTAAACTCTTATAAATGAATTTTTTTCCCTTTTTTTAATTCATTAAACTACACTAAACACTTGTTTGGTGGAAACTAAAATCAAGATTACACATTTTCACGGGACTCATTAACTTTTTAATTAAATATTTCATCAACTTCTATTAAAATCTAATTTTAATCTCACCAAACAGAGGTTAAAAAAGTTTATTAATTTCAAACTTACTTTTAAATATTTTTTTATTCTCAAAATATTTATCTTTCTATTTTATTTTCTACAATACTTTCTATAACACATTGTGTTACCATTTGTAATAATATGTTACTCACACTTCACCACATGTTTTTGTGGCATTCGCCACTTGTGACACTTAATGTTACACATAATTTTCGCTTATTTTCATCGTCATCGCGACTATCTACACCGTCACCACTAGAAACATTCAGTGTACACACCATTGCATGTCAACGCCATTGTCGCCATTGGACACAAGCCCTAAACGTGGTTATCTGAGGCAATACATAGCCTTTTTGTTGCAGTACAATTTTGAAGCAAACGGCATCTTCTACAGCGGGTGTTTACTAAAAGCTTGGCCTCGTCCAAGTCATGGTTGGACAATACACTTGATTGATTTACAATCTCACATTAGTGTCATTCGGTTAAAAAAAACTTTTCAACTTATGTTCAGGCTATGAATGACATAATCAATCTTGATCACTGGATCGTTAAGATGAGCCAAATGTCAATCATCTAAAGGATCTCAGCTCGTCTATATTGGCTATAAATACTCACACCTATTGACATTCACAAGTAGTCTTGAATCTGGAGTGGAATACAAACTCTCATTGAAAGATTAATAATTATCTCTTCAACCAAATGTTCGCATTTTCGTTCATTTGTCTCCCCACACCCAAATGTTCTTCCACCGTCTGACTTGAGCATCAGACAGCTACAGTCCCAACGACCATTGTATCATGTTGGAGTTACAATCACGTATAGTCTAACTTTGGTATTCAAGTATGCAGGTAACGTACACGTGGAGGAAAGAGAAGTCGGGATCTATTGACAGCTGATCTAATTGAATTTGAAGGCCAATGGATATCAACACTTCTAGATCACCCCTAGACGATGTCATATTAACAATTCCTCATGAGATATATTTAAATTTAGGCCCTTCAAAAGGGACAAAATCGAAAGACACGAAATAAAGTGTACGAGAAAGCGGTCGAACATTATGATCATCATATAAATAATGCGTTGTATAATGTGAGGAGAAGGCCTAGATTGTCAATTTGTGAAGATTTTTGCCCCGATGAATAGATTAAGGAAAAATTAGGTTCACTACTCTAAAAAAGAAACAAATTAGATTAATGCACTTAACATAAATTTAAACCCCTAATCACCGTAATTTATACGTCTTCAAACCTACCCTATTCAATTACATACATGCACAGACACAGACCCAGCTTCGCTCACTAGTTTTTCAAAATTTTCATCAACATCATCCCCTTTTTCTCCAAATTTCGGTGGGCTTTGAAGATTAATTATATTCCAACATCATTCATCCACAAATTCACACTTTCATCCATAAAAATTTCAAGAAATCAAAGGTAAATTGGCTCAACTTTATGGGTTTCGAAATTTTTCTTCTTTGTCTTAAATTCTTGCCCATGGTTGGAATTTTTTGAGTTTTGTTGGGAGTATGAGCATAGTTGATGTTGGTTTTGTGGATTGGTTGTGGAATATTTGGATTTAGCATAAAACCATGAGACAATTTTACTCCTTTCAATTACTGTGCATATCAAGTGTTCGATTAATTGCTCCAAATGCATTTTTGTGTGAATTATGCCATGATTTTTGTATGATACATAGAATATACACACATAAACACTCAGTTGACGCAATGTGTGGAACTTTATTCTCCAACAAAACATTGATTGAAGAACTTTATTCTTTAGTCCAGAGACTCTGGTTTGTTGAGATTTAAGTCTAAAGCACTAAATCTCTAGTATTTACTTCGATCTCTGCTATTGTCCCTTTATTTCTTCAATATCTTCTATCATTTGTTGGTTTAAGCTTGTTTCCTGATCAATTTTGGTATTAGAGCAATCATCAATCTTAATTTATGATGGTAATGCAGCAATCAAGAATTCCTAGGTACAAGTTCAACAGATGGAAGGGATTTAGAGGAAGATACAGCAACTTCAGATAGAAAAATTACGTAGAGATCGCGCAAAAGTCGAATAGGAGTTTGAAGAAGGGATGCACAAGACTCTGAAGCAAGCTTGGAGAATTGTTTCTAATGGAAGTCAATGCAGGAAGAGCATGCGCTACTCTTTGTGAAACTGAAACAAAAGAGAGTTTCCTTACTGTGATGCAATGGTTGGAAGAGCGGTGACCTAGGCTAGGAAAACCGAATATTCTTACTTAGGAATTGATGAAGGTAAAGTTGTGAAAGTAATTTTGCTTGCTGATTATATGATGGCCTTGTTAAAATGATTCCACACATTGCGTCAACTGGATGTTGTTTTTAGCTATGAATTATATTTGCGTTCTTATACTTCACAACTTATTTTTCATTTTCCGCACAATTAATGTTATGGATCTAAAGAGGAAAATATTTGTTTTCCATTTTTCGCTTCCCATTTTTGATTGCTAACTAGCTACTGCTTTTTTAAAGTTTTGTCACTTTTTTTGAGTTTCGGTCACTTTTTATAGTGTTTGTCACTATTTTATATTACTTTTTTGGTTTTTTGTCACTTTTTTAACTAACAAAATCATTTTTTTATTTATAAAAGTGAGATTGTGTACTGTCACTTACTTAATTTTATGCATTACCATTTAGAGATGTCAAAATTGCAGTCAATTTTATAAAAGTGACATTGTGTCACTTTTTAAAATTGTCAATTTTTTTAAGTTTTTGTCACTTTTTAATAAGATAAAAAAGTGAAATAATATGACCATAATCAGCATGTGGATGGGCTTGGATGTGCTGATTATTTAAAGAACATGATTACTGATACTGTACAAATGGATGGTGCTATTTTTGTATTTGTCACTTTTTTTGAGTTTGTATCACTTTTTGAGAGTGTGTCACTTTTTTTTTTAGATTTGTTACTTTTTTTTGAGTTTGTATCACTTTTTTTTTTAAAAAGTAAAAAAGTGACATTGTGTCACTTTTTCATTTTACGCAGTATTTTTTACTTCCTAAAAACCTTTCATATGATTTTTCAAAATATCTCTAATTTTAAGGGTATTTTTGTAAGTACCTCATAGATTAAAACACATTTAGTACAAGATAATGCATATACCATGGAGATTGGACTTAGGATTTACCTGTTAAGTAAATTTTTGGTTTCCAATATATTTCGACAATTGTTATTTTATTAAGAGTAGAGTTCACTATTCCAATAAGCGATTTTTATTCCGTGCTTGTTTAAGAAAGTTTAAAAAGTTGATTCAAAGTTAGAAATTAATTTAACTATAAATTTATCAACTTTTTAACAACACATTTCATCAACTTTGATCAAAATCTACTAAAAAGTTTATTAAAATAACCCTCGTTCTTTTTAAAGCACAATAAATGATTTTTAAAAACATTAATTATTTTTCATAAACTTAGTTACATATAAGTAAATTGTGAAGCTTAGCCATACAAATTAACAAAGGTCTGATGGCTTAAATGCTTAATTTCAATTTATATATAATTGAAACTGCGTACCAAAGGACGTCTCAATAAAGTGAAGGTTCCAGTTACGTGTGGATTGATGGACACAAAGTTAAAAAAATGCACCAGCCGGGAATCGAACCCGGGTCTGTACCGTGGCAGGGTACTATTCTACCACTAGACCACTGGTGCTTTATGAATGATGTTTAATAAAACTGTGAAAAATCGGATAATTATGAATTGCTTGTTTGAAATCTTCTCCCATCACCGACCGATTTAACTTTAACTTTAATTAAATTTCATAAGATTTACAATTTTTCAACTATAAATTTTATCAATTTTTACAAAATTAAAACAACCCTTGGCCTCTATTTGGCAACCATTATTAAAATATTTTTTTTCTATATACTCATTTTCAACAACGCATTCACGCAATAAAATATTTTACACGTAAACTCAAAATTCAGTGAAATGTCAAAAAAATCACTTAATGTTTCAAAAATCACTCAACTTATACATTGGTCACACACTACTCACTGAACTTTAAGTTGCTTCAACTTTCTCATTTAACTTTTTCCGTTTGTACTTCATTCATCACCCTAAAAAATTCAATTACCTTATTGCTGATGTGGATGATATTAGACGTGACAATTAACATCCACTACACCCATGCCAAATCACCCAACTAATCCAAGTCAGCATAAATCTCCTATTTATTTTCCCATTCATTTTCACTTTCATGCCCGAAATTTCTCAACAACAATGGCAATGGATAAACAACAATAGCACCACCATTAGAAACACCAATACCCACCTTAGCAATTGAAATCACGTCAACATTTTTAAACCCCAAAGTTGTAATTCTAACAGAATTAAGAGAGTGCTTTTTCTCAAAACTATGTTGAAAAATGTTAACGATTATAGAGTTATCAAGCCTCGAAGTCTTGAGCCGAACATAGAGGCAAATATGAGTAGTTCATCTTCATTGAATGGTAGGATCAATACTTTGGAATCCGTCATCAGGCCTGATACTAGAAAGTTCAAACTTCAACGGCTTTAGGATACTTGAAGAGGAAGAATTTCGAATGTCATCTAGTATGAAGTTCAAAACTTCGAATATGCTAATGCAACTAATTTCTTGTGGTTCAATTTCAGTTAATGATTATGGCTTTGGCCTACTTCCGACCTACAAGCCAAAGTTTTTATATGGAGAAGATGAGGAGAAGGAAGAAGATGGGGAAAATAAATTTGAAGGTGATTTGGATAGTGTTTAGGGTTTAAGGAAAAGAGGAAATTGGGGGAAGGGAGACGAGGAGATTGGCAGAGGCAATAGAGAGGTTTGGAGAGATATATGATAGGGTGGAAAGCATGAAGCAGAGGTAGATGGTTACTTGTCTCATCCATAAAGGCAACACTGGATCTAAGGGATGTAGCTATGGCATTTTACGTCCATGACACCACCATACCATTACACCTCTCCCATGGATCAAACGATGCACTAGATGGTTCTGGTTTGGGTAATGCTCCATTGATGAAACTGAGTTTGTTCTTTACTCGAAGTGGTTGCTAAAGTGCCCTTGACCAAGTGGTGTAGTTGTCTGTGGTTAACAATTATGTGACAAACACAGCTCCTGGATTATCAAAATTCTCCAATCGATAATGATCAGAAAGATCTAGAGTTGTGTCTTCATTTTCAACAGAATTCATATCAGCAATGGTAGTCATACTTGCTCTAATGCCATGTAAGTAAAGGCAACATAACGAAGATGATGAAGGAGCTATAACGAAGATGATGAAGGAGCTAATATAGTAGAAGTAATTAATCAGAAATTCTTCTTATTTCGTAGTGATGATACACGCCCAAATATATAGAAGACAAAAGGGTAAATAAGTAAAGTGATATCCTACCAAACTATACAACCAAATGAATTAATCAGCGGCTAATCATGTGCAATTGTGTTGTGACTAACCCGCAACTAGAGTGACACCTGGAGGCACAATCATACTAACTACACTATACAATACATTATACCCTTTATATACACCGTACTCTTTAACACAAAGTATTACCTCCACGTGAACAACTTCAACAATCAAGCTTTGCTGTCCTTTGATTGTGGGGGTAAAATCGATTTTTAGGTTAGGGTTCATTTAAGGATCTGGGCATGATTTGAGGATGGTTTGGAGAGGAGAGAGCTCATTGTTTCAATGGGCTAAAGCTAGTTTGGGAATTACACTTCAAATGAGCTGCATTTGATTTTTTGTTTTGGAAAGAGTTAACAGTCACGTATACATTTCGTCATCCATGTAGGCACGAGTTAAAAAGGGAAGTTAGCAGGTGTGTAATGGAGTGCAATTGTATAAAGTTTAATGAGTAATGAGGTACAATTTAAAATTCGATGAGTAAAATGTGACAATACCCAAAGTTTGGTGTATATTCAAATATTTAACTCTCCCTTTGTCACCCTGACCATCACTAGTTGCACTGAGACCAGTCTATAAATTTAGTTTAGGCCTTTTCTAAAGCTTGTATTGAAATCCATTAGGCGCAAAATCTGCCCACCTCGTTTGCAATAGTCATGTTGCAGCTCATGTTGTCCTAGTCGTGGATTCAACATTGAATAGAAGAGGAAAAATAAATATCCAATTTTAGAGCTTATTTGACGGATTTTCTATGTGAAAAATAATTTTTTATGTAAATAGGTGATTAGAGATTATGGAAAATTCACGTAGAAATTTTGGGGTATGCGGAACGATAAAATAATATTTTTTTAATAAAAAAATATAACTGGAATATCCATAAATTTAAACTAAACATGAAAATTGTATCGATAAGAAAATAACAAATTCACTAATTAAATAACGTACATTTAAACAATTAAAATTAATTAATTAATTAAAGGAAAAGAAAAAAATTATTTTTATTTCTTTGTAAAAGCGAGTGTTTAAAATTTTTTCCTGGTACATCATAACGTTAGGCACACAATTCCAATAGCCCTTGTTTGATTCGTTTTCATAAAATTTTCCTGGTTCTGTACATTTACGATTGTGCGCTTGCGCTTATTAGCTTTTAGGAGTTTTGATGGGTGCGTTTACATTAGCTGCTGATGTAAAGAGATCTTCTTCAGTCTCTTCAGGTAATTAAATTTCTTCAATTTGTTATATTAATGTATGCAATATCAAAAAATATATATCCCCCATTATTTTTTTATTTTTTTTGGGGATAAATTTCCTATCTGTTGAAATTTTTGTTACTTTGGATTAGCTGAGAATGCTGAAATGAACCTTTATGATTTACCCAAAGAAGCTTATTCATTTATTTTTTAAAATTAAAATTTAATGCAATACCAATGTCTGTGTGATTAAGTCTGAGTTTTAAGTTTTGTTGATAATTTGATGAATTGTGTTAATTTTAAATCAAAACGAACAAATGTGTTGGTATACATGTAAAGCTTGCTTGCACACACTATGCGTGTGTTAAGAAAGGGCACTAGGCTGCCATATGGATTTTATTCCCTTCTAAAATTTTCTATCCATTCATATGTGAAGTATCATTCTTACAAATTGACCATAATTAGTGCGCGCAGACATCGTCTTTATTAAAGATCAATTTTACAAAAATTCAAGGTCATAATTTTAATACTAATTTGTTCGAGTTCTTTCAATGGGTAAAGTCATGGAAGGTGTAAAAAATGATAGATGTTTTCATTTTTTAGCAATTGAAAGTTTAGTTGAAGAACGTTTAGTGCATGGCAGAGTTACTTCTTACTATTCTTAGAGATTTAATGTGGAAGAGAGATTTTTCTGCGTTCTTGTTTGAGCAGGTGATCTGGTTTTGCAGATACATCTAAGCAGAAAATGCAGAACCTACAATTGGCACCGAAGAAGTTTTTTGCCCCAGTCACTGCTGGAGAAGATAAACCATTTGATTTTTCCCGTACATTATTTGGTATATATGAATCCAATACTGAGTACTTGCTATTATTATTTCTGAAACTTTATGTGATACATAACGTCGTGAATGCAATAGAGCGAGCAAGATGTGTGTTGCAGCGCCTCATAAATCTTCATAATTAAGCATAGTTCTATTCAACAAAAGTTACTCAGACATTTTAGTCAAGCACCCCCCGCCCTCCCATAGTGGGTGAAACCCCTAACTTTGATTTGACATTTCATACTCTGCAATGTGAAGAAGTAATCTGGCATTTGAATTTTTCAATCATTTAATTCTTAAGTAATATTGCGGAGGGCATAATAGCAGGCGGCACAGCTGCTGGTGTTGTTGACATAGTCTTGTATCTGATTGATACAATAAAGACACGGCTGCAGGTAGGTCCGTTTCACTCATATGTTAACTAGACATTCAAAATGATAGAAAATTTCCAAACTGTTGAGTACTAGTCATAACTGGATGAATACTAGCTTCGCTATGAAGAAACACGAAGTCAGCAATCTCCAGATGGCAACCATTAGTTACTTTCATAGACACTCACACAATCTCTAAGGATGGTAAAAAAATCCGACAAACCCGATACTTGCAGGACCCCCGCCTCGAACGGGGCAGGGATAACCCGCTTAATCGGGTAATCGGGGCGGGGACGGGTAACGGGGGCCCCGCCCCGTTAAATTTATTATTATTATTATTATTTATTTAGAATTCAATACTTTAAATGGAAATTTTCATTAGTTCTAATAGAAAATGACAACTAAAATTATTTGTTTAAATTTAATGAATATGAGCAATAAAAATAAATTATCAAAAACTAAAAATTAAAATAAGTTTAAATGGGTAGTAAATAGGGCAAGGACCTGTTTACTATTTTCTCAACGGGGCGGGGCGGGGAGAAATCACTGTTTATTTATAATGTTATGACCGGAGTTGCTTTTATTTCATATTTTATACGATATAAAAAGTTCAAATTTTGACAATAAATTCTTTCTTTGGTACATTGAAAATAGAGAGGGGTACTTATTTAATTGGCATCACTATTGAGCCTTGATTTTTCCTTTTGTTCTCCATTTTCTTTCCTTTAAGAGATATTATGTTAATTTGAAAATCATCATTGGTGGCATTTCCTTGCTTTTAGATTAAGATTGTGATCGTGTTTGTCCCGTACTTCATTTATAAGCTTGTCAGTCTTTTCTTCTTCTTTTACTTTCCCTATTGAACATTGCTTAAAAATAATAGCTTTTGGAGGACATTTATAACAGCAGATATTAAATGTCTGAAAGCTTGCATGATTAGGGAACGTGTTATGTATTAGTGTAAAACTGAATGTTATTTCCCGTTACAAAATGACTAAATGTTTAAAAAATGGTACAATTGCGCCCCCCCACCCCACCAAACCCTCCCCCGAAAACAGAAATATTGACGATGGAAACATGATATATGTAGATTTCAATTATGTATATTGCTTTTGTCAGCATGCTTAGGACTATGACTTAATTCAATCAATTAGTTCTTTTACAGGCAGCTCAAGGTGGAGGAAAAATAGTTCTTAAAGGGCTGTATTCTGTGCTCGCAGGAAATATTGCTGGAGTCTTACCATGAGTACATAATAAACTGGTTTTCTGGGAGAGCTATCATTTGCTCCATATTCAAATATTTATCCACCCTTTTTCAAACTTCACAAATTGCTGCCGAGGGCCTATGTACCCATCATATGGCTGTCATCAGAAACTGCATGTCATGACTCTGATTTTTCCCTTCTCAAACATGTATATCATTCATAAAACCTTTTTCTTCTTTGATTATCTGAAATTTAGTCTGGGGCGTAAATAAATACATAATTGTTTTCTTAAATTCAATATATAATGGCTAGTAGGTTGGTTAATAATTTCTCTAATAACAGAGCCTCTGCCTTTTTTGTTGGTGTTCATGAACCCACAAGCAAAAATTGTTGAAGACTTTTCCAGATAATTTGAGTGCTGTGGCTCATCTAGTGAGATTTTCTTCTCACTAACAAACTAATGTAATTAGTAAATCTTTTAACATTACATTTGATTGTTAATTAGTTCATCACACTGTTCAAAGCCATTTCAGATCGATCCCATCTCCCTCCCCTCTTTCACTGAAAAACCTATGAAACACAGACAATTCTACTCCGGTGGCATGGACACTTGAGGACTTGTGTCCAACAAGCCCCGTTCTATGTTGGATCTTTATATATATTCTTAATTTCCGATGCTCGAGGGATACTTTAGGGACAATTCTTGGGCAAATGTCTCAGATGCTAAATGTTGTGTCTTATAATAAAAAAATATAAAAATAAAGATATGATAAAATTTAAAAAATTCAAATCCGACGTGTCTCAAACCTGTTCATGTCATGCTTTTTTGAATTTCGGCGTGTCTGTATCCGTGCTTCTTAGTAGAAAACAAATGTAGGTAGAACAATGGACTTAAAAGATAAAATTGATTCGTGAAAATTGTTGTCCTTGGGGTTTGGAAATTTTCTATATTTTGCTTACTAAGCTAGGTATTGTGAACTACCCCTTCACTCCATCCTCCTGAAGAATATTAGTTTTGGGACTTAGGGATTTCTTTGAAGGATCACATCTATGTTATCCAACAAAAAAACCTTGAAACAGCTGATAGGATGTTCAACTATCTCCTACGTATAACTAAAGACTAGAGTGGAAAGTGCATGTTGATTATCACTGTCCTTTATGATTGGTTTGCCTCCAAGTAGGATGCAATATCTACGTGATAGGTTATAGACTCTTTGATATCTCATATATAATAATAGCTGGTTGTTGATCTGTAAGTCCATGTTAAAGATAAAACTTCTTGTATTATAGTTATATCGTTGTATTGGTATGATAAGTTACTTTCAATTGATAATATCTTGGAGGAATGTGGAGCTCTGTTGTGTGAGCAGAGACCAGAGAATTCATTAAATAATATGCACAATTCTTGACGACACACTTCTTACAATATAGTGAAATAACCCATGTAAACCTAGCTGTGATATTCTGCATTTACAGTTGTTATGTATCATAGTTTGTATTAGAAGGCATGCCAGATACATCCAATTGTATGGAGACCATCAGTATAAATTCTGAAGTAGTTTCTTTCCAAGATATGTTTATCTGACTCAAAATTCAGACATCTTTCAGGAATTTTCTGCAGTGTTGGTATCTAATTTGACTGCTGCAGATTCGAGTCATTAAAAACTCATAATGGCCTTCTCTTCTCTCTCTCTCTCTCTCTCTCTCTACTTTTATGCAGATTGCAGGTGCCATTGGAGGCCTGGCTGCTTCTCTCGTTCGCGTCCCAACAGAGGTAAATGAGTAATTTTATTTTTTCCTTTTTATAGATGTTATCAGTGAATTCATTTTTACCTTTTTTGTTTCTCCAATATATCCTTGTGGTTTCTTGATAGTCCAGGTTGTAAAGCAAAGGATGCAGACTGGGTAATTTGCTTCTGCTCCTGATGCTGCAAGGCTTATTATTTCCAAGGAAGGCTTTAAAGGTCTCTATGCGGTATGATAACCTTCTCTTTTTATATCGACAATTAATGAGACGGGCTAGAATTATCCTTGTTTCAGTTATAGAGAATGGCTGTGGAGAGCATTTTCCTTTTCATTTCTTGCTTCCCCAGGTGTTTCTGGGCATTCATGGTTGGATATAACCATTGTTAAAAAGGCTCATTTGGATATTGAGTCATTTTACATCCGTGAAGCATGGCGTAGATCTCGAGACTAACCAATAAATGAGTTCAAAATGATATAAAACTCCAAAAATATCTGCTACTTGCTATGGCTCCTCCTCTTTCTTTCCCTTTCACGAGGATAAAAAATAAAATAAAAAAACATGTAAAATATTATAGGTTCTAGAAAATAGCCCAAAAGGCAGAGTCCAGTAATAAAATATGCATAACAACTTGGTGATCATCTTAGTCACGCTGAGGCTTAGCCTCAAGACGTAAGCCTTACAAATGGCATAGTAACGAAAGCATAAGTTTTGTTGTGTTAATGAAAGCCTCATGCGAGGTGAGACTACTCAAGATGTAAGCCTCAAACAGCCTTTTTAGAGAATTGATACAACTAGTGCATTTTACATATATAACCTGGAAGTTCTACTTCTTGAGGGAAAAAAAATACTAAAATAATACAAAGAATTAAGTAAGAGTGCCATTTTATTTACGATCTGCTTGCAATAGCAGCAGAGCTTTTTATTGTTTCTTCCATAAAATATTTCAGGGATATGGATCATTTCTGCTGAGAGATTTGCCATTTGATGCCATCCAATTCTGCATCTATGAACAGCTTCGAATAGGTTATAAGTTAGCAGTAAGTACTCCATTTTTTTCCCGTTTTGTTTTTATTGCTGTCAGTCAGGGATATGCTTGTATACGATCTTTCTTCATAAAAATAAAGGAACATTTACCATTTACTTTGTCCACTACCTAATGGTGCCCATGTAGGCATGTATTTCTTGTACAGTTATCAGATACCCTCCTAATTGCGAAATTATTGAACAAAATAAGCTGATAGACTTGTTTTTAGGCCACATGCTAACTTACTTTTTCTTGCTTCTTTATGTTCAATGACTTCAGTAGGCAATAAAATATGCAGAACAGCTTGAGTTCCCTCTAATTTCAAAAAGTTAGGCAGCACCTTTGTCCTATATATTATGCATTTGAGCAATGCTATTTGTACAACACTTGAGTTACAACACTAGTTGACAATCTCTCACAAGGAGGTGGGCCCCGCGAACCAATAACAGCATTCTCAGGATCATTCAGACCTCTCCTTACCTGATTGGGGATAGTCAACTAGTGTTGTAACCCAAGTATTGTACAAGAAGATTTATTCTATGCATTTCTGCTTTAGTTGAGTTCCAAGAATGACTTAGGCAAATGTGCTAGTTCACTCATTGACACCTAATGTAAAGCAGAAATGCATAGAATAAATCTTCTTTACAATACTTGAAGTTAATTGATGACAATCTATCACAAATGCTGCTATTATAAAGCTCTTATTTTATTCTATCCCCAATCAGGCAAGGAGAGATCTGAATGATCCTGAGAATGCTCTTATTGGGGCTTTTGCTGGTATATTGGCTTCCAAAACCTTTTTAGAATCATTTAGTTATATGGAATTGTTTGACATGCTTCTAGCTATCAATCAAAAATTAAAACTGCAATTTTAGCATTGAATGACTATCTGTCTTCTTGCATTTTACAATCATTTAGAATGATATCATATTGCATGCTGTTCTTTATTTATTTCAACCAACTAGAATGTTAAATACCATTATTTGGTGCCAAACTTCGATGTAACATTAGACTAAATATGAAGGGAAATAGAAAGGAAGATGTGGTGAAGCAACACTGGAAAGCATAACTTGTCCTACCACAATGTTGAGCACTCCAAATGAATCAGTAAAGAAGGAAAAATGTTAAATTGTATTCCCGTATGATTGATCTCGCATGGAGCTTGTAATGATGTGAATTTTTTGGACCGGAAAACATATATTTAGCCTTTTCAGAACTTTAGGGTTTTTGTTTTTCAAATGGCTTATAACAAGATATATTTCTGGAAATTAGACGTTTCTCTATTCCTGCTTAATTATCCGTTTCTGGGGAAAAACTTTTTCTTTCCTTTTCATTATCAAGGAATTGTAGCTTTTTAGTTGGTTCTATTTTGTAAAGATGAACCAAGAAAGAAAATGGGGTGGCTGACAACCACGGTTATCAAAAAAAAAAATTGAGACAATATAGCTTCTTGTTATAAAGATCAACTAAAATTGGAAAGGTAACAAACTGCAAATAAAAGCTTTGCCTCTGTAACAATCAAAAAATATTTGACCTTTTTCAAATATATAACCAAGTTTAAGTAAAATTTGAGCTCATTAAACATAAATTACTTAAACAAATGTTAACAGCCTGTATATAACGCATCACTACCTATAAGAAGAGAACTTTCAAGCCCTCTCGTGATCTTTTGTTTCTGATTTGCTCCAGCTGTGATTGTTATTTCTATCTTACTCTAGCCATAGATTTTACGTTCATATAATTCTCGATTGTGATTCCACCTTTTGCTTCAATTTCAAGAACGTCCAGTTGGATTTCAAGTCAGATATAAAATTTAAAATGAATTTGAGCTATGAGCTGAGGAAACCACTGCATGCATTCGGCTATTTACTGTACTCTTATGCTGTTTACTTTTCATTGTTCCTTTGGTAGGTGCTGTAACTGGAGCTATCACCACTCCCCTTGATATGATTAAGACTAGATTAATGATTCAGGTATGGCCAATTTGACTCATCTCCTCCATCTCGTGCTCTTTTTTGTGCAGGTCTCTTTTCGTGAAGGAATCTATACGCACTCAATAGATGCATGTAGCCTTCCTATAGAAGCTGGCCAGCATAATTATTACCTCAAGTATCTATGCAGGGATCGACCAACCAATATAAAGGTATCTTTGATTGTGTCCAGAATGTCGTCAGAGAAGAAGGGTCACAGGCTCTTTTAAAGGTAGGAGTTACTCTTGTTTCTTCGTACATAAACAGTTTGGTAGAACCCTTTTTCTTTTGGTCTGTCCCTTTCCACCTGTTAGTGACATCTATTTTTGCATTCCTTTCCGTGGAACCCCACTTAATATGAAGCAAAATTATTGTTCTTGTTTCCTTCTCTTTCTACGTTGTTGGGATTTGGGAGTCATGCAAGAAGGTATTACCAGACTAAGGAGGAGGTATAAATAGTATCAATCTGTGACCACCAATCTTCAAATGCCAGAGAAATAGTGATATCTAGTCTAGAAGTTTAGGAGTGGGTGGCACAACACTGTCTAGCGGCTCTAGCCCCTAGCCCATGTCACGTTGGGACTAGAAGTCATGGACCTATATTTGGGATAAAAATAGAACAACATTGCACTCCCTGCTAGAGGTTTTGGGTAGCATATTTGTATATGTGGTTCACAAGGAAATCCTTTTTTTGCTTATTTCAGCAGCTGTTCAAGCAGCTTGATAACTGATAATTTATGAATATCAAATTTCACTGTTTTACTGTAGGGCATTGGACCAAGAGTTCTGTGGATAGGCATTGGTGGTTTGATATTCTTTGGCGTCCTAGAGAGCACGAAGAGATTCCTAGCTGAGAGGCGTCCTAATAGTCATCCGGAATCTAACTCAAAGCAGGAATAGATACTTCTAAATATTCCAAGGGTTATGCACCCAAATAGTGACCACATAGGATCTTGCAGTTGAGAAATGAATAATTCTGCTATTCCTGAAATATATTTTGTAAGCCATATGGGATTCATAAATGGATAAAGCGTTCTGTCCATACTCTAGATTTTTGCAAATATTTTGTTTTTGCAAACTAGTTATGGTCTAGGTTTTTGAGTGTTCTCAATATGTTTCAAAAGGAATATATGTTCTTGTACCAACATTTGAGTGTTTATCCGAAGTTGTGACACCCTCGTGCCAATGGAGAAAGAGATTACATACGCTCTTTCTTCCCAAAAGCAATGAGGATTGATAGTTGCAGTTAGAGGTGGCGGCTTGGACATTTCCAGGGTTCATTTTTCTACGAGGTGGAGCCATGTAAAAAAGTTGCAGTGGACGACCCCAGCATAGAAAAGAACATATGAGAAATGAAGGGCGAAGACTTGGAGCATAACATACTTTCTTTATTGATTTTCTCGAAAGGAAAAATTAGGTGCTTCTCAACATTTTAGGTATTGCAAAACGGTTATCCAATATTTAAAAGTGAGGTTTTGACTCCCAACCTATTCAACGTTGTGAAATTAGATTCTCGCGTAACGAAAATTATTAGTTTGATCAATAAAAGTCAAACTTCGTATTAAAAAGGCCGTGATGCCCTTGCTTTCTTCTATTTCTTTTTATATTTACTTCTTTTTTTATTCTAAACGAGGGTAACATGATGTTTTCAATACAAAGTTTGACTTTTAACGTTCAAATTAATACTTCCATTACTCGAGAATCTAATCTCACAATCTTTAATAGGGTGCGGAATCAAAATCTCACTCTAAATATTGGATAGCCATTTTCACACTATCTGAAAGGTTGGATAGTCGAATTCTATTTTTTTTTTCCAAACGTGAAAGAGTCTCAATTGACCGATTACACTAGTGGGTTTCAACTTGAGTCCTCAACGTCTCAGACCATCTTGAATATGGCATTTACATGTTCCAATTAAATTTATATCACGTGTATTTTTTTTCATTCTAGACCTTTTTTCGTATGGATAAACTCACTATGTAGCGAAAAGGTGTTTCACGGGCTAGAATTAGAAAAAAAAGGAAATGTATAGTCCATTCAGTTTCACATAAGCATGACTCGGAAGAGAATAAAATGATAACAAATGTTTTGGGCGTATGTTTCATTGTCAAAACTTATTATAACTCTGAGCAATCATTATGTTAGAAAAATAACTCAAATGACATATAATGGCAAACATGGAATCATAACTTGTGACTTTGATGCATATTCGGGGTCCATTTGTGACTTCCGTTCCTCGTAAAAGAGTTCTCAAAAAAAAAAAAATTATTTTGGCCTAACTTTTTTAAAAGCTAACGAAATATTTCTAGAAATTATTTAATCATGTTCACAAGCAGTTTTTGACTTTTTAAACACAACTTCCAATTTTTCAAAAACTCCGCCAAACTGGCTCTCAATTTCTTTACCGAGTTTTACTACACAAACATAATGTTTGACATAGGGGATGCCACCACACACACATGAGGAGGTCGTCATTATTTAATTCAGGTCGGAACCCACATACAATGTTAGAGGTCGGTCAACCCCTATGTCAAGCATTATGTTTATTTAGCTTAATTCATCTTTACTTAAGTCCCACATAAAAGAATCATACTATGTGGACAAACTAGGTTGGTAAAACTCGGTTTACAAACTACGTGTTGGCAACATCTAGACCGATCATGTCAAAAACCGTTCTTGAAATCAATTAAAATGAACGGTCTAAATCTTGCCAACGCTTAGATCGTAAACAAACTTTTTAGACTTATATGATCCTAATGATGCCAAAAATTAAATGAGTTTTGATTTTGTTAATGATCCAATCATTTGCTAGCATTTTCAATTGTAGGGTATCATTATTTTTAACATTATAAAAAGAAAGTGTAAGAGAAACCTATGATTAAAAGCTTTAATTCTAAAACGCGTCCGAAATAAAACGCTCCGACGATAATGGATAGTGAGAATTGATTGCTAGTAAATTTATTCACGAAATTAAAGTAGAGACGTGATGGGATTCTACATAAGCAGTGACATGATGCTCACCTAAGCGTCTAGTAATTATATAATAAAGTCATGTTTGGTACACATTCTTTCAAAATATATTATTTCAAAACTCATTTTCAACCACATATTTTTCATCACGTCTATAACTTTTCCTTATTTTTTAACTACATATTTCTTTTCGTATCATTATGTAAAATACATTCTTTCTTCAATAATATCCATCAAACACACAATAAATAAGTTTCTGCAAATAATTAAGAAAGGAAAAACGGGATTTATATTTAATTTTTTCTTTTTATTCACACGTTTAGGAAGTTTTTACTTTTCGTAATCAATTTGAATTATAAGTAGACATAAATAAAGAGAAGAGAATAAGTGAATAACATTTATAAATTTTACGAAATGTACGGATAAATATTTGTTTGATAAAAAATATTTATAAATTAAACACTTGCCAAACAAGTATAATTAAAAGCAATACATTTGGTACTCTTAGTACATGTTTGGCCCATATATTTTGTAAAAACTCATTCTTCTTGATTGTGACGACATTGAAATGTTCAATCTAAGTATAAGGAATTGGATACATCTTAAGTTGTTAACATTATAAGTGGAGTAGTCTAATTCCTCATGAGATCTTCATCAACTTTTAATCGAAGTAGGACTTTGTTCACACACTCCTAACACCAAGATGCATGGTTTTAAATTTAAAAAAATAAAAATAAATTATTACTTTATAGTAACGAGGTTTGATTATTACAAATCACATGAAACTGATGGAAATTTTGAGTCCTATTTTTTCAAAACTCATTTTTCTCAAAACTTATTTTCAATAAAAAATTCTTCAAATAAAATAATTTTACACGTAAATTCAAAACCTTTCTTTAATTTTTAATCACACATTCTCTAAAAAACCACTATTCCAACATCTATTAACACAAAAAAAGGGGCGCAAACAAGAACATAAATGTATGGGAACATTACATATATAAGGTATTTGCAAAAATACAATTTCAAAATTAAGAAATTAGGCTCATTATTTCAAAAACCAAGTTAATTAAATAATTAATTTAAAAAATATTTTATTAATTAAATATATTAAGGTCACATTATTTCACAATTATGTACTAGTCATAATTATAGACGTCATAATCACAAATCACAACTTATTTCTCGATCACGTATTAATTTTCGATCACAAATCACAAATTTTATAGGTCACATTTTTTTATCACTCGCACATTATCAAATTCATAAGTCATGTATTATTTTTCGATTACAAATCACAAATTTTATATGCCACAATTTCTTTATTGATCACATATTCTCAAATTAATAGGCCACATTATTTTTCGGTCATAAATAACAAATTTTATAAGTCATAACGTATTTCAAGGTCACAAATTATTAAATTAATTGGTTACAACTTAACAAATTGTGAGTCACGATTGCAAATTTAATCGAAATTTCATATTCTTTAGGTTACATGCTATTTATGGTCATAATTAACCAAATAATTGGTTACAAACAATCTTTTTTCCTGCCCCATCTCCCACCATTCGCCTTTGCCATCTGCCATGCTCCACCACCATTGTTACCTACACCACTACAACTTTAGATGCATCACCATCGCCACCAATTGGAAGGTACCACCTGTACCACAACCACCACCTCCACCATAATGACCACCACCTATACCTCGATCTACAACCATCGAACAATCTACCACTAACACCTCTACATCAAATCCAAACCTAACATCACCAGCAATAAGGCAAAAATAAAAATGTAGAAAGAAATATAAAATAGACATGACGGTACTGCGACGCCACAACCTCAATGTGACTAGAACTACCCGTTGTCGGAGAAAGGAGGACAACCTCAAAAACAAGCTCAATGTGACCAGAACAACCTCAAGAATAAAAATGTAGAAAGAACCATTATTGCTAGAGGAAGGAGGAGTGACTAGAACTACCCATCGTCGCCACTGCCGCCTCCACTTCACCACCTCTATCCATTTCCACACCACAACCCTCATATATCGCACAATTGCCTCCTTCTTATGGAAATTCCTGAATCACCACCACCAAATTCCTCATCATGCTGGTTACCTAGAGTACGAAGCAGCGGTGATGAGCATTGCGTCGCCTAGCGCGCAGCAACGACAACATCATCGTTGCAAGCTTTCAAGCCATGAGCAGCGGAGCTCATCGTTGATGCGCGCGACAGTGTTTTCCATCGTGGTGTAGCGCTGATGGAGAAAGAATTGAGGGGGAGAGAGAAGAGGGAATAGATAGAGAGAGAATGGAGACGATAAAGTTTTGTTGAAGATATGGAAAGAATAATCTCTATGATATTTTTCCAATAGTGTAGTATTATTTTTCTTAATAGTTGATCGTATAATTATTATACAATCTTTCCTTTTAGAGTTATTTATAGCCCTATAAATAGGGTCTTTTACTTTATAATAAAAATACGTTTATTATATACAATTTATAATATTCTTCACATGGTATCAGTGCAGTTTCGATCATAAACAAATTAACATTTGAATTTCGTTTCCGGCGAGCGGCCTTGAGCTACTCGTCCGACTACCAATGTTTTTTTTCTTTTTGGATGTATCATTTTTGTTTAGTATATATCCAGTTCATCTGAAATTTGGTCCAGTTCATTTGGAATTTGATTTGGTGTTGGTTAGGTGTATCTAGAATTTGAAAATTGCATTCAGTTTATTTGGTATTTGTTGAGCTGAAATTTGAAATTTGCGTCTGGTTCATTTGGTATTTGTCGAACTAGAATTTGAAATTTACATTCCTTTAGTTTAGTAGTGGATGCGTTGGTTACTTGCAAATATGGGCGTTCCTTCTTCCTCTCAAACCCGTATTGAGATTGGCTATCATCTGATTTCTCCTTCAAGTCTTGTGATTGTTTTGTTAGATTGGTGGATGATGATTTTTCATTATCATCAATTTTGAGTTATTTGTTCGGCTTAATTGACATACAAGCAATTTTGAAGATTTGATTTGATCAATTTATCTTTCAAACTCAATTTGATTGCTGCTACATCATATTGAGTTTGAGGGATGATGTTAAAGATATGAAAAGAATAATCTCTATGATATTTTTTCAATAGTGTAGGATTATTTTCCATAATAGTTGATTGTATAATTATTATGCAATATTTCCTTTTAGAGTTATTTATAGCCTTCTAAATATGGTCTTTTACTTTGTAATAAAACAAGTTTATTATATACAATTTATAATATTTTTCATAGGTTTGAATGAGATTTTGATTGGGAGTGAGGTTGTCGGGGTGGGACTTTCAATTTAAATTTATAATATTATTATTTTATATTAAAAAATTAAATTATCACCTGATTTTTGTATTAACAAACATTAAACTTAATTTTTGAAATTGAAACTTAAAAGACGAATGTAATGTATTAATAGGGAAAAAACCCAAATAAAACATTATTATTAAATAATGAAATGAAATTTTAGTCTTGGCTAGTGTCATGCAATCAAAATCATGACAAAGCGATAGGACCCATAATTTTTTGCTAAATGAAGTTAGCATAGATTAATGTGTACAATTGAAGAGATCATAACAACATTATTTTGTAGGGTTTGTTCTCGAAGTTGAGAGATGGATGGATACAAGTGGAGAGTATGAAAATAATCTAATTAATTAAGCAAAAGTAGAGTGGAAAGTTAAGTAACTTTTTTCTTGCCAAAAGTCAAATAGGCCCATCAATTATAATGATATCTTCACCGCCGGATACAAATATGTAGATTTGCAAACAAGATTTCATCATCATCTTTCTTGTTTTCTTCATTCTATGGGGCAAAAAGAACTAAAAAATTGTCACAAGATAATTGTATATTCATCGTGTTTTATACACATTAATATTAACACACACACACACACACACACTATATATATATATATATATATATATATATATATATATATATTTTTTTTTTTTTTTTTTTTCTCTCTTTTCAAAGATATTTTAGTCCTGTTTGGTACGGATTAAAATCATATTTTAATCTAAATCAAAGTCAAACAATCAATATTAACCACATTTTTCATGGGTCCTATAACTTTTCAACCACACATTTTAAAAACTTATATCACAATCTACTAAAAATCTAATTTTAATCCCTACCAAACGCCCTCTTATTTTATAATAATAATAAATAGTTTTTCAATATATATACTATTTTTAATCTATAAAAGACTTAAAAGTAAGTCTTTCATCATGATCTATGCTTAAAGGGCTTCCTCAAAATTCCACCATGTTTCTTTTCCCTATTTGAGAATAGGCATAAATTTCTTGTCATTATTTTGAACTGATCTCTACTTATTTCCACTATTAAAGATTCATGAAAGATTACAATTGAGTGCACATTTTGGTTCGTGCAATTTCAACCCACCCCACAAAATTATTTAAAACATTTGCAGAGGCAAACAAACAAAAATCTTTGAAAGTCTCCTACTGTTCATGATTATCATGGATATATTCCATGTTTTTTGAGGTTAAACGGGGCCCCATAGTACATTACAAAATTGTTAATTAATCTTAAATAAATTCCATAGTACGTTACCACATTACAATAATGTTAATTAATCTTAAACGAATTCTATTCAGTGAACCTTACTTATTACTTTCTCTTAATCTTTACCAAACTACACTACAGGTACAGAAAATGCAGCCACAGAAATGCACCAGAATAGACACAATAGGGGGATGGGTGGTTTTTTCTCTCAATATTTTACTCACATGGGGCCCACCCCGTGTGAGTATTTGTATTTTTTCTGTACATGAGGAAAAGTTCATATCTTTACCGGAGTCCTGATATAGTATATAGTATAAAGAGAGTCGTGTCGACCCAATAAAATCACATTTTTTTATATCTATATGTAGGCAATGGCTTGGTATCAAGAAGTTTTACATAGTATGCCATGATCCTCCTCCCTATCCCCAAGGGCACGGGTCGCGGGCAATCAATGCATGTCCTAGTGTACACTTCTAATTTGATCTACTCTGTATGGAATGGAAGGTACAGTAGAAAGCAAATTTTAATAAGAATATATGCAATAGCCTGCTGCTAACCTAAAATTTTCTTGAACTGTTAATAGTCAGCATTGTTCTTTTTCTCGGGCCATATATTCTTCTTAGTTTTATTTCAGGTCTGTTTCCATAAGTAGATAATTAAAGTTCACTTGTCTTCTACTTTATTGGTATCTAGTCATTTTCAGAAGTGAAATCTTTCTTCAGATTCTCTCTCTCCCCCCAACTTAGCCCTTGTTGGAGCCTATTTTTAGAGAAAAACTTCATTTTTAAATAGTGATTTTTGAAGAATGTGCGGTTAAAAAAAAAAAATTTATTTACGTGTAATATTATTTTATTGATGCAGTTAAAAATAAATTTTGAAAAAATGATTTTTCGATAAAATGAGGCTGCTAAGCCCATTTGAGAGAGTGGCCACCCCTTTGATTATATGTATATAAGATCATCCTTTCTATTAGAGTCCTTCAGCTCCATAGTTTTCCTCTCTCTCTCTCTCTCTCTCACACACACACACAGAGACATGCTAAACCAGGATGTGTTTGATGATCAAGATAGGTCATATCAGCTTGGATTTTTTCCTGTCCATACAAATTTTACATCTCTTCCATTTTGGTGCAATAAAACTTTTGCAACAATTCCTCCACTTCAAGAAGATGATGAAGCACCACTTCTCTATTCTGAGCCTGTAATTCCAAAGCACAAAGAAGAATTCACATCTAGCTTTGCAGGATCCCCTATTCTCTCTTTGCAGAAATCTTCTGCAAATTACTGGTAAATTAAGATAATGACAATTATATATTTAAGTTGTGTCTTCAACACGGGTCAAGTTCATTTTTTTCTTTAAAAACCCCAACACTTTCACGATTTTCATAATGGATGGTCACAAGAATTGAATTCAGGTCTTATGTGTGCTATGGTTTCATGTTAATTTCCCTCTAACAGGTTAAGTTGTCCTCAACACATATACGCACACAAGAATATGTTTTGAATGCAGATTTTTTGTGATGATTGCAGGATCAACGATTGCATGAACATGAAGAGAAACATACTTAATGAAAATCTTGGAGTTTTGCCAATAAACATGAAGAAGATTAAGTCAAGGAAAAAAGTGAGAGAGCCCAGGTTTTGTTTCAAAACCATGAGCGATGTGGATGTTTTGGACGATGGTTACAAATGGAGAAAGTATGGCCAGAAAGTCGTGAAAAACACCCAACATCCTAGGTTATATTCATCCTTTCATAGCTTTTATTTTAAATTAATACTAATAATTCATCTAACTGAGTTGCATTTATTATTGGACAGTAGTGCACAGTGTAAGGAACTAGATTTTAGTTTCTTTCTTTCCTAATCCCGTCGATAATTGTCAAATCTAGCATACAAGCTAATAGGTATTATATTGATATAAGTTATAGCCTTCCCACGTAGGAGATGGCATAAACTTGGTCTGGCTAATGTCTTGGATTAGATTTTGATGGTAAGGGTTCATGGAACATAATCAAAAGGAAAGAAAGCACATGATGCGATGAAGTCGTATTAGTGACACCATTGTTACCCCTACTTTCCTAAAGATGTAAGAGATACTTACTTTTATAGATGCGAAGTGGTAGGCCTGCACCGGGTAGGTAGCATACCGGAAGAGCCAAGAGAAAGGTTGGGTCATTTGATGGAAATGGAAGACCGTAAGCAAGGGCGGAGTCAGGGCTGAATTAAAAAAGAAAAAATATGTGTTGGGCTAACACATAGAAGAAAAAAATTTCCACAAAAAATTATTTTTCACATATGAAAATGACTTTTTGGGCTGTAAAAATCCAATCGGGATGGCCCGGGCCAGTCCCCAAAACCCGGCCCTGACCTTGAGATTGCATTTCTTAGTACAAAAGTCAGGTTCTTGGAAAAGAATTACATAGCAAAGAATACTGGATAAAAGTGAATGGTGGGTTAAGGAATTCAAATTTGGGATGCAATCTTAATCAATATCCATCACCATGCACAATACTGACAATGTGTCACAGAATTTGAAATAAATGACACTCACTTTTTGGGATTTTATGTTTCAAATGAAGATCCCATCCATGATTTGGCTTTAGATTAAAAAGTAACTCTAACTTTTATTGTTAAATGATTACCATTGAGCTTTTTTCTCATCTTTTCCATTCATTTAGCAAAGTGCATGAACTTTATAGCACTCAAAACTCAAGAAAAGAGCCCACTCTGTCTAAAAGCTATTATATATGATTATGAACTCAGTCACTCCATTTTCCATACACTTTCATCTTTTTAGCCTTTTTGTACATGTTTTATACTCAGTATTGGCTGTATAGTGAAAATGATAAAGACTTGAGATTTCGTATGGAAAAAACATCGAAAGGTCGAGTCCTTACACGTTAGTTAATTTTATTATAACTGTCCTACGAAGAATTTATCCCCTAAACATCCAATAATGTCCAATCCATGTGACAAACATTCATTATTGGCACTAGCTATAGCATATTTGCTTACACATTGGCCTACTATTAGCCAAATGAATTGCCAAGTATGAAAGGTACATGGTTGCTATTTGATACATTGAATTGATTTGTTGTCTTGTACGGTGTTGTCATATTATATTACATTTCAGGTTCTAATAGAGTTCTTAAGGCCCGTTTGACATGCCTTTTAAGAAGTTAAATGGAGTTTTTGAGACTCAAAAAAAACTATTTTTTGGACATGTTTGACTAATCTAATGACAGTGTTTCTTCTAGTTTTTCCCATGAAACTTTTCTACAAAAAGCAAAAGTAAAAGCAAAAATCATGTCAAACGAGCCCTTTTTCTATTATCATCAGTAAGTGCAGTACTGGAAATGATCTAGCGCAATGAATCTTTTAGTAAAAGTAAAGATGAACTGACATGATATGAAAAAAAATTAATGGAGGGCTGCATCACTAGTGTCTGAAAAGCTATAATTTGAAATTATGGAGGTGTGACTGTGCATTACAGGAGCTTTCTTTGAATGGAATCCTAAAACCATCCACGGCAGTTCATGATCAGTCACAGTATCACAAATTGCAAAAGTTCTTAAGACAATACAAAGTCCATGCAATAAGTCATTTTGTAGCATCCTCCAAAATGATACTGTCTTCCATTTCAACCCTACAAGCCTTTTGACAGTCGAGATAACGACATACAATTTGTACGTAGTATGCACAATCCAAAATGAGCGATCTCCTATATATTTCGACTCTACATGGTTTTTCATAGTCGAGGTAACGACTTATGATTTATGTGGAAGTACAAAGTTTTTGGTAGGAATCCGTGTAGTGGTGAGTTACTTTCCCCATAAAATTTTGACAATTTGAAAGAGAAGGTTACAACACTGAGATCTATTTATCGTTGATAGAAGTTAAGTGGAATTACGATAATAAATCCGGTTGGTGCATACTAACAATTTGGTAAACTATGAAGCTATTTCCTACTTGATGCGGTGAACTTAATCGAGATCATAACTTATTTCATGGTATTTACACGAGGTTTCTCTTCAACATCAACTCTCCTCATCCATTTATGAAAATTCTGCACGTATCAGTTCTTCAATAAAAAATATCTGAATTTGAGGAAATATCGATTAATATTGTACATATAAAAGATGTGCATACACTTTCATGCTACTAATATGTTCATAGTATGTAATTTGCAGGAGTTATTATCGTTGTACGCAGGATAATTGTCGCGTGAAGAAACGCGTAGAACGATTAGCAGAAGATTCAAGAATGGTGATTACTACATATGAAGGAAGGCACATACACTCTCCATCACATGATGAAGAGGATTCTCAAGCTTCATCTCAATTCAAAAATTTCTTTTGGTAGCATTGTTTGCAGTCTTTGTTGTACCCCCCCGACTGTCAATTGTTGAGTATGACTAGTGCTTTCTATAATGGAAAAATATGGTAATAAAAAATTATATTTAAGAGTAAGTTGGGATTAGATTAACTTAACTTTCTATTATGTGACACGATCATCATTTCTTAATAAATTTTGAGGGTACACAAATTTTATTGAGATAATCTTTACTTTTTAATCTCAGGAAATTTTAAAATATTGGTACAAACAAGATTTTGATTCCTTTAGTATTCAATTAGTACATAACAAAATCAATTGCATGGCAAACTAATGTAATTTACAAAAACATTGCATGTTAACAAGTAACGAAGACGTACACTAACATAGAGATGTTGTTTTGATTTACGTCTCTAATACTGGGTGGTCTGTTTGTAATTTTTTATATGAAAAACTTATACGTTCATGTAAATTACACTGGAGGTTAATGAATTTTCACTCTAGTTTTGATCGTGTAATTATATTTTTTTATTAAATTATCATATTGAAAACTTGATCATATGTTTGAGTAAATTACAATAGAGGTGACTGAACTTTCACTCTAGTTGTAATCGGGTCATTGAATTTTAATTTGAAGCAATTAAGCCACTAAGCTCTAATGCGCTTACTGAAATTAGTTGACTAAATCCGTCAAAATTAACTTATTTAGTCAAAATTAACTTAAAGGTCACTAGGCTGTTATTTTAGTTACAATCAGGTCACTAAACTTTTATCTAGTTGCGATCAGGTCACTAAACTTTCATCCTAGTTGAAATCGGGTCCTTGACTGTCAAAGAAATCCTGTGAAATGAGTCCTAAACGAATTTGCATGCCACGTGTCATACCTAAAACACAACTGGCGCAATTTCTCCCACCAGTGCTCACCAGTTCTGTCTTTTTCTCTCTATCTATGAAAGCTTGTTCCGATTCTCGTTGAGAAAGAGAACTTCCCCAAACTCAAGATACACGGATATGTGGATAGATACATATATATTCAAGCCAGCCGTTCTACGGTTTTGTAAAAATATTTGGTAAAGAAGATCTTCGATTTCTATTTGTTTACAATAATGGCGAAGAAAAGAAAATCCGATGCGACGAGGCTGGATGAGGTGGATAGAACCATGTACTCCACCTTCTGTAGCGCGGCTAACTCCCTCTCTCAGCTCTACAGCCAGGCTACGCACCACCAGAGACTCTCCTTTCAGGCCGGTGAACGCCACGCGCTGGTCAGTACCTTTACACAAAATTTTGTCGGTTTTACTTGGTTTTTTTTTTTTATTATTATTATTGATCTTCTCTTGAATGGGTTTGTAATTTTTTTTTTTTTTTGAGGGTATTGATTTTTCATTTCGCTTGTAAGGATAAATTGTATGCATGTTCGTGCTGGTCAGCACCTCTCCGACTCGACGCACACTTTTATGGGTTTCCTTTAATTCAGCTTTTTTTAAATGGTTGGTACTTTTTTAGGGAGTTGATTTTATTTTTAATTTCACCTATAGATATATTTTGACGATGTGTGGGAAATAGTTTCGTTTTGTGTTTTAATCGTCCTAAAATTTGTTGACCTTCTGATAATTTCGTGTAGGAATTTTAATAATTTGTAAAGAATAATACTCACTGGTACGCTGGTTCCTTTTCCACTAGGTTTGTACTATGTATCAGTAATTTAACTGCTCTTTGTTTATCATATCATATATACGGATTTTCATAATGTTTATTTCATTATTTGTTTATCATTTACGAAACCGTTATTTCGATGTGTGGTTTACAGTGTGGGTATTCGTAGCTGAAGTACAAAGCCATATTCCTAGTTTTCCATCCCCACCTCCCTTTCTCTGTGTTAACTGATAAACAATTGACCTTGGCCCATTATTTCCTATTTTGGCATAGGAGAAACTTTATAATTGGATGTTAAGACAACAAGAAGGTGGGGCAAGAGTGGCAACCGGGGATGTACTTGCATACATACAGGTTTTTTTCTTTTTGCATTTTTATTTACGATGTTTAATTAATATAGTGCTTGTCTATCCTCCTGCAAATTTATTGACTATGATTACTATACATTTGGTTTTATTTTATTTTTTTGTTGGTTCTCTTATGCTGCATTTCCTATCTTCTGCAAATTTTGTTTGCTCTGCTTTCCCATGATCTTCAGTGTTTAGAAATACTGGTTTGTTTTGCAATGATATTTGTTGACAAGGATAGTTATTTTTTTACTTTTGAATAATTCTTAATCATGGTGCCGTGGCCCATTCTGATAGTTGAAAGAGTAGGAGTGTGACAATGTACTGAATACTATAAAGATAGCCTAAAGTTATTATTTTTTTATTTTTTGCTGCCATTAAGCCATTGAAATTGGGCATTTGGTTTTGTAATTAGAATTAGATAGTCAGTCCTTGTCTAAACTGTTAGAAAGATGTTATAGGAGTGTTTGACATTGAGTATTTTTATAATATATTAGTGTTCCACAGAAACTCTGAAGAATGGGGATATAGTAGGGATGTTTATGGATTGATGGTCACAAAATGGTTGTCTTGCTATTTTTTAATTTTATTTTGGACTAAATTTCAACATGGAATTTCTATCTCAAATTCCTAGACAAATGATACATTATCTTTTAATAGGAAAATAGGCAGTGTAATGTTGTATGTTTTTATCACACAATGGAGAACTCTGTTTGCATAATGAAATTTGTCTGACAGCATTCCTCGTCTTTGTACAGATTTCTGTTTCTTTTCCACTGATATCACTCTCTTAGAGATATCAGATAAATTTGTGATGATCTTCTTTTTTTGGCTTTATTTGTGCAACTATGATTGAATTTTTCAGGTTTACAATGAGAATGCTTGTTTTAAAAGAAGAAAACTTAATCTCGATGACTTGCATTTTGGTCTTGTTGTTGTATGAATTTTTCTAGGTTACATCGTTTGGAAAATCTTTCCTATCTAGATGTTAGAGCTCTCCACGACTACTTGGTTATCAGGTTTCTCTAAATTCTTAATCTACCTTCTTTCTTTTTGGGACAAAATTTGGATCCACGAGGAAGTCATGTTTCACTATTTTGTTATGGAAAAAGTCATGAAGGGCTAATGCTGAGGAAGCCAGTTAATTAATTTTTAATGCAGTGTCTTAGGAGTCGTGTAGCAGATTGGTACATATACTGTTAGTTAGTTTACCTAGGGGAAGTTGGTATAAAAGATAATGAAGCCAGAGGAGTTCAGTTGCCATATACATTGTAGACTGGAGGGTCACATATTCGCGACCACGCTAAAGAGTAAGGAGGTATAGATTGTTGTTTCTGTAGTAGACGATTATATATAAGAATTAAGGAATCAATTTTATGAGATTATGAAGTTTTAAGTAGAACTACCTGATGTCTTCCTAGAGCTATGTGCATTTGGTGAATTAAGTTTGGTGAACCCATTACCTATTATACTCTGCCCTTTTCTGGCTTGTAGTTCTCTCTCTAGGTACAATAATTGAAAATCAAATTGCAAAAATAAAATAAAAAACTTTTAGGTCTGTTAAGGTAGCAGTTTGAAAACCTGGTCAATATTCACACATAGATTCACTCAGTGAAAGTACCGAGCACGCTGGGCTTGCCTCACTTCTCACAATGTTTTCAGAAAACAGGAATGATTTTAGTACCACTTCTCAGAATGGAGAACATAGTTAGATGCTTTTATGTTACCTCTTGTTGGGTAAGCAGTGGAGCAGTAACTGTTTGAGGGAAGCAGCAAAAAAATTGTGCTCTATATTGTCCAGCATATCTGGCTATGTACACTAAAGTGTTAGCGTTTTGTGAATAACTTTCTAATATGTTATGGATTAATTATTCAAGACGCACTTGCAAAGTTTTCTAAATTTACTAATAACACAAGATTTCCAAATTATTAGAAAACACAGAGACAAAGTTTTCCAACATATTTGTGATGGAATTCTTCCAACTTCGTTCTAAACCTAGGGAGTTATTCCCAAACTTAATCCAAAGTCAAATTGGAGGGTTAAATATCCTTCTTGTTATTGAGCATTCTCAAATGTTTCTTAATTTCCACCAGGGGGTAGGGAGGGGGTGGCAGGGCTGGGCTTTAGCGCAACCCTGCCCCCCAAGGCCCATTTAATTTTTAGTGAAAAAAACATATATATATTTCTTTTGGAAATTTTTTTTTCTCTGGTAGAAATTTTTTTTTGCCTCTCCTGGCTCCACCCCTGATTGCCACTAAGCTTTCTGAAATGTTTCTCAATTGCCATTGGACTTTCTCAGATGTTTCTAAGTTGTCATTGAACTTTTCCATATATTTCTAGTTTCATTGAATTTTAAAAGTTATTTGAATTGCATTTGAACTTAACAAAATGTCATTACATCCATCATTTACCATTTTAAACATTAATGGTGTTGTTGAACTTACTGAAATGCTATGATGTATTGCCACTATAGATACGAGTTGGACATGTTGATACATGATTTATTTATTTTTTAAATGTAGGACACGGCATGACGGTATGGGCCAATTATAAAACTAAAATTTTTTTGTTCTTTTATTTTTATAGTTTTTTTAGATTTTTTAATTTCTTTTAGTTTTTTATAATATAGTTTAAAAACAAGAATTCTTGTTTTTAAACTTTAAAGTGGTAGAGTTTCATTGAGAAACACAAAAATATATATTACTTTGTCTATTCAACTTTTCAAAGTGGTGGGTCCTATAAATAATTGAGAATCACACCTAATTTTACTTTTACGATTGCACAAATGGTCTTAGTAGTGAGCCCAATTTTTTAAAGAAACACATGATCTCCGACACTTTCCTGCAAACCAGCGACACTTTATTGCACACCAGTGACATCTAAACTCTAGATCCACACCGTAGGCTTGCAAAAATTAGAGATCAACTTTATTATTTACTTCGCCCTTTTTTTTTTTTCCCTTTTTTGGTACTGTTTGAACATTTCGGCGTGTCGGAGATGTTTCCACAGTGAGTTGACAGCGTGTCGTGTCCAACACTTAAAAGAGTGAAAAAAATAGACACCCCACATGGCGTCTCCTACATGTGTCGGAAGCGTTTTGCGTCGAACACCGACTTGACGGTGCTTCACAGTCGAAATGTTATCCCATTCATCAGTTCAATTGCCACATCATGAAGTCTGTTACTTCTAAACAGCGAGTGACGGATGGCATTTTGGTAAGTTCAGTAACAGTTCATGTAACTTTTATTTGGCTACATGGACACATTTCGGAAAGTTCAGTGCATCTTGAAAACCTTTTAAATCTAATGGCACTTGAAAAATATTTGAGAAAATTCAGTGGCAACTATGATTTTTAACTGATGAATTGGACCAAAATAATTGAAGATGCTTTGTATCATCAATCCAGCTTGAAAACGTTTTCTTTCAATCTCAAATCTTTCCAGCAAATTTTGTTATTAAGACGAGATTTATGCAACTTTTGGTGGATGTTGAACTAGTGGGAAAAAAGAATTCACGTAACTGGCTGCAATTTATTGGGAAGAAGGTTTAGATGGTTATTTTGTTGTTCTACTTGTTCAACTTTTTTCACAACTATTTCAAAGGATTCTCGGATCAAAAGTTCTAGAAGCTTACCTAGTACACCTCAATTCTAATTTGTTATTTTTCTCTTGAATACGCACAAAACACTGTTTTTCATCTGAATTTATTTTTAATTTTTCAAAACCACTTAAGGTTACACGTTTTATTTATGACAAAAAACAATATAATAAAAATACTTACCCCCATCTGGAGACGCTTCTTAAGCCGTAGCCATATTTCTTCATCATTCGCTGAGTATGGTGTTTCCTTGGCTCGTGTTTACTTTTAGGAAGGAGATTGTGTAAACTTATTACTGAACCCTAAATTCGGCTAGATCAATCTTCGTCATAGTTTTCATGAATGTCCCCAAAAGCATCCCCGAAAAATACTCGTCCCTGGGTAGATATCTGTTATTTCTAATATCATGTTTGATTAACAACTTTGCATTTGTTATATATCTATGCTCTCTGGGTTGCCTTTCAATACTGCAGAAGATAGAAAGATATCTTGTCCTCTTATCAAAAAAAGAAAGATATCTTGTCCTTGATTTCGATTCCCAGTGCATATGTCAGAAATGTTATTTAGAAAATCCATATGTTATGACATAAATTATGTTCCTACTATGAACCTGGCTTACGTTGAATTTTCTCCATTGTAGTAAATTATAATGATGAAAGTTTTATTGATGAAGCTTCTTATATAGTTGTAAATCTGTTTGCCACGTCTAGAATGCTTGTTTCAAGCATTCCCCTTTTTCCCATTCTTAATTATTTGATAAATTTGTAGAATGAGCTCGATTATGGGACACAGGAACTCTCTCAAACTGCAATACAATCGACTCACTCAGGAACCCCTATATCTTCTGGACAAGGACTGCGATCTGGAAATCCTGACAATCAAACGAAAAACTCCGTTTTCTCGAACGCACTCTCCAGTCCTGTTCGTAGGACTCTTCAGCACTATCACCTGACTCATGGGAGTTCCAATTCGAACAACATTATTCCTTCTGCCAACGGACAGAGACACAATGAGAACAGCAGTCACCCAGGCAGGGACCCAAATCCACCAAGCTCTATTGACACTTCAATGGACATGCACGCAGATAGTCCTGGCCATGATTCTCCATACTGAAATTCGAGCCAGATTCAGAATTCCGAGAGCCGACACACTTGTGCAGAAAAGGCTGTGATAACCATGAATGCGATATTTCAAAGAAAATGTGTGTTTGATGTGGTCTGTATGGAATGTGGTGTGCTGTTGAGTGTTTTTCTTTTCATGTTGACATTTATGTAGTGTTTCTCCCTTCCCTTGTCATTGCTTATTGCTCACTGATAGTCTCAATTCCAAAGATAATAAAATGTAGTTCAATTGTATTCTCTTCAAGATTGTATTTTGTATCTTGGAAATGACTTGGTTTGCAGTAAGGTTGTAAACATGTTCTATGTAATTGTGTTACAAAGCTCGATTTTTTATTGATCGGTTGTGTTTGTTTTCCGACACCCAGGTTGTTTTAAGGTTGTAGATGGTGTTATTGGGGGTTGAAATGCCATCCCAAATGTCCCGATAGGTAGAAAAGAGAATATTCAAGGTTTGTACAGGCATATGTATAAAAGATTCAGGGTTTGCTAGAAAATGATGGATTTTGAAAAAAAGAAAAACGAAATTGTTAATTTGAAAGTTAAACGTTCATGCCATGTTGTTAGGTTGTACTTAATAAAGGTGCATTAGACATTTTTGGAGCTTTAGAAAGAAAAGGAACGTGAAAGAAAAGACGTTAAGAGCTTCAGTCAATTCGCTAAAATATAGGTCATTGTATCTATTGTTAGAATTACGAAGTATTGTAATTGATTCGGTATATTCTGGCTGTAATTTGTCTCTCCGAGATTGTCTGAAATAGAAATTAACCTCACTTCTTCATGTTGTCTTACATTTCAATATTTTCTAAAATTGTATATACATTTAACATAGTGTCTTGTAGGTGCTTCCCATTGCCATAGTATCTTGTTTATCTTAAAGGTAAAATTGATGGGTTATAGATTAAAGTTTAAAAGGGATTGACATGATTGTGGATTTTTTTTTCTTTTGAACTTAGTGGAGTAACCGAGTAAGTAGATAGACATAGGAGTGGCAAAAAAGTTCGGGCTCGGCTCTGCTCTGCTCGAAAAAAGCTCGAGTCGGGCCCGGCGGAATCGAGCCCCACATTGGGGAGTCGGCTCGAGTCCGGACCGGCCCTTGCCCGGGTGAGTCTCCTATTAAATAAAAATAAATAAATAATTTTTTTTTTGAAGGCAGCCTGCAGACAAGTTGCAACTTGCCTGTTGCACGAAGCTAGCAAGTTGCCTACAACAGGCAGGTATCTATTTTTAGCTGCCTGCAGCTAAGAAAAAAGAAATCAAAAAATTCGAGCCGGTTCGGCAAGCTAACGCTCGGGCCAAAAGCTCGGGCAGCCTCATTTTTTTTGGTCGGGCTCGATTCGGCTCGGGCCAAAAAAAGTTCGGTCCAAAAAAGCTCGGGCTCGACTCGTTGACATCACTAGATAGACATAGTTGATTCAAAGTATATAAAAATAAAATAAAATTTGTCCTTAACAGCCAATGGGGAAAATGTTGATATAGTAGGATTTGCAATTATGATTCTCGTTCATGTTGGTGGACCTCATAATGCATGATGGAACTTGTGAAGACCTTGTCAATACTTTATGAGCTTTTCTAGAGAAAGGTAAAGTGAAAAAATAAAATTCAAATAAATAAAGCGAAAAGCTAGAAGTCGAGAGTACGGCATTTAATCTTTGTACATAGTACACGTCAAAAAGATTCAAATTTGAAATTCTTTAAAGAAGCTTCGAATTAATTGATATTTTTCAAAGACTATGAGCATATTCGGAAAGACTAAGAGCAACAAATATATCACTTTTTTTCCGATATGAATTTATCTACATTCAAAATAAGTTAATATAATCCACACATTTGGATCTCATCTCTAAGATACGGCACTCTAAACATACTCTAAATACGCAGTGATTTTACCCGACCTTTAGAATTTTTTTTTTTAATTTAATTATTTTGATAATTGGTTCGATCTCGATTTGTTTTGTTAACTCTTAACGTTTTCTAGGTCAATGTTTGGACCAATTTTGAAAAATATCGATAGCAAGTTGCAATATTTCAAAGCCTAATTATGTAATTGCAACATGTCAAAATATTAATAAAAAATAAAAAATTCTTTTAGGAATATAATATATTACTCGAATTTGTTTCTAAAATTGCATTTATTAGTCAGTTGAAAATCTATTTTGACTAGAGTCAACGTCCACTAAATTCATCACCGTCGTCGTGGTCAAATTGGATACGTCCACATCAAAGTCAAAAGTTGACGGGTGGCACGTCATGACATGTCAGTCAAAATTATGGGACATAAAATATTATTATTTTAATTGACACGTTTTATAAATCTCTCAAGTTTTCAACTTTTAAATGAGTAAGACATTCCGTATCATTTAATAAATTATTTTTTTATTAATTAGTTTCCATTGGATCTAGAAGTGAGTTGGTGGATGTGACTCATTTCCTACCATTTCTCTTAAACGACGAATTTTAATTATGATTGAAGACTTATGCAAATTGTAATCTCAGACGATTTTTCAATTATTTTTTATTAATTAGTTTATATTGGATCTAGAAGTGAGTTGTTTGATGTGACTCGTTTCTACCATTTCTCTTGAATGAAGAATTTATTGACGATTGATGACTTATGCAAATTGTAATCTCAGATGAAATGGATCCCACAGCATTCGACCAACCAACCAACTACTCGATAAAATGTCTTCCCTTTTCCCTTTTGGTCTTTGGATGGACGGTTGGGTTGGCAAATCGGTGGTGATGTTTAGAATCAATCTCACTGTTATATTATTTTATTTTTAGTAGATTTTGATAAAAATTGATGAAATGTGATTAAAAAGTTGTGAATTTAATGAATTACTCGATTAAAAGTAATTGTTGACTTTAACTTCAATCAAAATCTAGAATTTAATTCCTACAAAACATGGGCTTATATATGATATATCAACATGTAGCCGTTGCTCAAAATGCAATCCAACTTTGGTAAACAATGTGGACGTTTCCCACTGTCACATTGACTGGTTGCGTTTGATAGTAACTCATACGTATCATGAATACCAGATAACAGTATTTTACTTGATATAGCTAAAAGTTTATTTTTAAAGTAATGGATTTGATCTAATACCCACGGTGAGCATGAGTTATAACGCCCATCGTGAGCGTGACAGCATCTGATATGGTGTTGTCACATCCACGATAGACATTAAAACTCATGCCGAGGATAGACATTAGATCATTTTTGCTTGGAGTAATTCTACTTATAATGAACCAATTTAGTAATGGGGCGGCCGTGGTGGGATAGCTCCAAGTTTTCGGACAAATTAAATAAATCTTAAAAATGGCTGAGGTAGACCTCAACACCGACCATATGAACTAGATTACGTGTCTTAGGCTCTTATCATCAGATACTTGTGCTTTTATATGTGAGAATTTGCACCTCAGGCTATGACTGTCTTCTGCTTATTTTCCCTCAATCCAACTCCTTCTGGTGTAATCTGATCTTCCCATCCACCCACTTGTCTCTACAAACTCTTCTTCTTCTTCCATTTTTTTCCCACAAAATTCCATTAAATGTACAAAAGAAAACGAATTTCGTTTCTTCACATTGAAGAAGCCAAGTTAGACACCGACTCTCTTTAATCTGGCGACTGCTGTATTCTATATTATTAATTTCATTATCCCACAAAACTTTCAACTCTCAATTTTCTATATAACAGTTCAGTTTAAGGTTTTCTTGTCAACTTTCTTGAATACGCATTCTAAACAAAAATTAATAATTTTTAGTAGTATACAGAAGTATTTTCGCATATTCAGTTATATTTTTATATATCTTGATTGTTCTATACAGGATTGTTTCAGTTGTATTATTCCTTTCAGTATTTCTATCTCGAATTCTTCGTAGTTTTTAACTTTCTTGAATCGTTCAAGGTGGCGAATTTAAGAGAAAACAGTGACAAGAATAGTGTTGAAAATGCAGGGAGACCACAATTCCGAAGGTGGGAATAATGTATTGGATTCATTTTTTTCACCTGGTTTTAATAAAGAGCAAGAGATGTCGGCAATGGTGGCAGCTTTGACTCACGTGGTGGCGGGTGATGTGAATGAAGAGGTGGTGGCGGAGGCAGGCGGCGGAAGTGGTGGTGGTGGCAGCACTGCGGCTGCTAGTTCTACATCTGCATGGGCGTGGAGTGTTGGAGATAAGAGGGGACGTGAAGAGCAAATGAATGAGAAGTTTTCTGAACCAGTCCCAACAGTTTGCAGTGAATACAGTAATTTTTCTATCGGAAGTTCCAGTATTGGGTCAGGTACGGTATATATTCAAAATTCATATTTTCGTCACAAATTATTATACAATGTGTATGTAGGTGTAAGGTGCATCATCTTAGATAATTTTGCATGCAAAAATGTAATGGCATGTTTAATATGATTCTCTTCATATAGCCCTGCTCAATTTAGTTAAAAAGTCAATAAAAATTGAAGTTAATGTTTCAATTTAATCGCACATTTCATCAATTTTATTAAAATATACGGAAAGAATATAATTTTAGCAAAATCAATGGGGTCCATAATTGGATAGTAGCTAGAGTGCAGAGTGCTTGACAGAAGCATGTGTATAGGCGTTGAACTGCACGTGGAGGCACTATGTCCTTCACAACAAGACATGCATAGCAACGTCAGACTCCAATGTCGTGCAATATAGTCTGGCCCCTTAGAAACACGGGCTTGCCGTGCAACTAGACTTACGTGGTTGACACCCTCACCCCACCCTGCCCTACTACCCTGATGACACACAGGATTGGCAATTGCTAGAGTGCATTATTCTTTTTCTTCTTTACCTTACAAAAGAAGCCGAAAAGTTTTTTAAAAAAATCTTTATTTGAGACTTCCATTGATCTAATAATTAATTTATTTAATGTTTGAAAATCTCATGAATTCCTTTTTTATTCTTGAATTTTTTACAGCTGCAGAAGGATCTATGATTCAGACAAGTGCAGTATATACCTACATTCCAACGCATGACAACAACATAGAATACCACGAAGGAATCCCAAGAAGAAAATACAGAGGAGTGAGAATGAGGCCATGGGGGAAATGGGCTGCTGAAATAAGAAATCCATATAAAGCTACAAGAGTTTGGTTAGGCACATTTGACACTGCAGAGGATGCTGCTAGAGCTTATGATGAGGCTGCTTTAAGGTTCAGAGGCAACAAGGCCAAACTAAATTTCCCAGAAAATGTCAGGTTATTGCCATCTTCTTCGTCCACCTCCGTGTCCCGGTCGAGCGTTTTGTTTCCTCCGAATACACTTTTTTCAATTTCAACTTCATCCGAACCCATTGTTCATACTCGAGCTCAAAGTACTATTATTCCCAACAGACACGAGTTCATGAATCTTGATGATATTCAAAGACAGCCCACGAGTTCGTTGGATCAGTTGTTTCAATCATCGACATGTTCGACTTTTCAATCTTCATCTCCGTCTTTGTATGATCGCACTATTTTTCCATCGACGACCTCTTCTCCGCTGTTTTTTCCAGCTCAGCCAAGGGATAATCTCATAGCAGCAAACAGTCCAAGTAGTGAGGCTGATTTTTCTTGGGGGGATTCAAGTCATCAGACTACTTCAGGATAATCCAATACTTGAGGCACGATTAAAGAAGAGAAAGAGGCCAATATCTTGCATGTGGTCATGTTCGGTACTATCTAATACTATACGCCAAACATGCTGTAGTTTCATTTTCTGATTTTGTTATTGAGGCTTGTAATTCTGCTACAATTTTTTTATCAGCTGCTCCTGCAAAAGCCAAATAGAAATAGTAAAAGCCTGATTCGATCAATCCAATTTCTTGATATTTTTTTTTAATTAATTTCTTGTATTATTCATCAAAACTAGCTGTAGAAAATTGCTGTGTGCCTTTCTTGTAGTAAAAAAGGTACCGTGCGACAGTAGTATGTGGTCGAAATTAAGACATTTAACTATAACACTCGATTTTTAAGGACTTCCACATTTTTAAGGAATATACCATTAAGAATTGAATTTCAACTCCAAATACTTAATTTGCAAGAACTAATTCAGTCATTTTCAGTTGGGTAGAATGTAGCTAGGGATATGGTGATATTTTCTCCTCCCTTTTACATTAAAAATCACTTATAAGCAAGAAGTTATTTTGATGGTAATCCCTCATTTTCAGTTTGATGTGGATTATTATGAAGTAATGAAAAGATTGCACGATATATGCTCTTTTTGCTTATACTAGTGTGGTTAACGTGCCTTGCACGTTAGTTAGTTGTTTAATGTTGAAAATAAATATATGTAAATTTTAGAGAAATTTATTTGTAAACATTTTACAAGAAAGATATTCATAAGTTAATTCGAATAAACTCACTTGCCGTCTATATTCTTTGCATCTTTTCAATTCTTCATATGAACATTTGATATTAATTGTATTAAACGTTTTGTCACAAATGTTTTATTAACTAAATATAATCAATGATTTAATGATTTTCTTTTATATTAGGTTGTAAATGTTTTAGGAGCTTAATGAAGAGTTAATTACCCATTTTTGACACATTTTAGCTAGTTATTTGTTTAGATTCAAATTGTCCGTGTTAGTAACCTAATTACATTAGTTTAAAGTTCTAATGAAGAGAAATGTGATTGTTATTTTTATGTCATTTTTAATCATATAATCTAACAAGACAACCAACTCCTAAAAACAACATAACCAATCGTCAACAGGTTAGAGATTGAAAATACTGAGATTTCTATGCAGCCTTGCTACAGCTATATTAGAAAAACACTGTTAAAAAAAAATTCATAAAATTGAAAATCCACCACTAAACCAACAATAAACTAATAATAAAAATTAAAGACGAAGGCGGCAAGGAATACAATCTATAAAGGAAAATGACTTATGTTTGAGAGTAGCTGGACATTTTTATGCATTGAGGACTGAGGGATTACACCGTTTGATAGAAGAATGCCAACAAGACCACAAATTAATATTTTTTCCAAATGGTAAATCAAGATTATATCATAACTGAACTATGAAATCATAGATAGGAAGTCTTGAATACAACAAAGTGAATTAAGCATACCAAAAATCTGAAAATAGTAAGTTGTAATGGAAGGAATATGGCTTCCTCAAATTGAATTCTTTCTGCTCAATCAATTGATAACCTACACTATGATCAAAATCATGAAGTACTACAATCATTGTTGCTAGAATATGTGGAAGCCAGAAAAAAAATGATAAAATGCTAGTAGACTCAAATTTTATGGTGGCCTAGCACTACAAACCATAGCCCCATGATAAACACTATGCTTGGCCCATAAAAAATGAAACTCCAATGTTAGTCCAACATGTTTTAAAATGAATAGATCTCATGGAAGTTCATAGTGCAACCTAGACCCATTTTCTTAAAATGATTTGTTGAAGTTGAACGAAATTTTAATGTCTTTCGAAGGTCGGACTGGACACTTTTTGTGACTAAAATTTATCTTACTCCCATGATTAAACCGTATTTAGAACTTCCCGTATTTGAAGAAGGCTAATCGAAATTTTTTTTCACATTTCGGTCGACCGAAGTATCGACCGAAATTGCCAAAATTGACAAAAACACGTTTTTTTAGAAATGTGGCATCAATTTTCATCTTAAATGACCACCCACATTTTTCGAGAATAAAAACTTGCAAAAATTAATGCCTAAAACTCCCATAACCTATTTCAATTACTACCCCATTTTAATTAAAAGACAACCCTTCACTTTCTTTAGGTTACTCCAAGACTACCTATAAATAGTTGCATGGTTTCACTTCAAAATCACCCACAATAATTTTCTAAGCACTTTACACAAGAGAGAGTAAGGAGAGAAAGAGAGAAAGAAGCATACTTAAAAAAAAAAAAATTTCAAGTGCCGCTACGAAGACAAAAGTTCAACATCCGGCTTCATCAATTTTTTTTTCAGAAACATAAATTTCAAAGCATCAACGAAGGTAGGTGGAGGTGCAAAAATGTGTTATATTTCGTGTTCAAATTATAGTTTTCATTATATCTATGTTTTTCTTCCAAATGCAATGGTATCTCCGGGTACGGTGCTTCGGCACCACAATAGTACAACAGTTAAATGAAAGAATGGTACCTCCGGGTACGGTGTTTTGGCACCTCTACAGTTGGATGATCATTCTCATGCTCGAGGTGTCATGTTAAGTCATGACTCAATAGTTATTGAATCCTTCTACGCGACGGTTTTTCTTTTTAAAAAAAGTTACAGATCGAAAATGTATAATTTGATAACGAATACACCTATGATATTGTTGTGTTTTTTATATCGCAAGTGTACGATGTCGTAACAAGTAATATAGTGGACCTTTGAGTCCGGATTATCGTTCCCACGAGGACAATACTTTAGGTATTAATTAGATTTTTCTGACTCTTATTTGACAAAAAACAAGTAAATAATTATGATGATTTTGATTAACTACTTTTAAAAATTGAAAGTATAAAAAAATTGCAAACAATGGATAATTGGAGAGACAAATATGCAATGAATATTAGGGCATAACAATTTCATCTATTGATCACCTTTATTCTTAATTCAAGATTCACAATCTAATGTAGTGTTCGATCGAATTCTTCTATTGTATTCAATTTATCCATCTCGAATTCTCATTGAATCTATTTAACTAATGCAATTCCATATCTCTATGCGAATTTATTTTAGTTAAACGAAACACTAGATTTAAGAATTCAAATTATGACCGCAATAATTAGTATAGGTATCTCTACACGTTATACTAATTTACCGAATTTTATTATATGATCTAAATCTCAAACTCACCTCTCGATTCGTAAGAGATTCACTTAATCATCAAATTATTGATCATGTAATTTAATACATTAAATTCATAATAAAATCAACATATAGATAAATAAACCACATAAATCTTGAATATAAAAATAAAGGATCACAAGTCGACTAAATTGTATTCCCTAATATAAAAATTAATTATTCATGCTGGAAAAACAAAAATAAGAAAAAGTGCAACGACATCACCGAAAATGGACCAAACCTGAGAATTTCTGGTATTTATCTTTCCTTTTCTCTCTCTACCTGCGTAGCCTTTTCTCTTCCTCAGCTTTTCTGTTTCTTCCTTCTGCCCCTTTAACTTTTCTATTTGAAGGTATGTATATATCTTTTCCCAATGCAACCAACAACTGTGTTTGTGTATGTGGAAATTGATTTCAGCCACCACCCCTCTCTTCTCCATCCTGTATGTATATTATATATTAAATTTCAGCCCAACAGATCCCTCTTTCTTGCGGCAGGTTCCTGAATGTTTTTTTTAAGTTCAGCCCTAGCACCCCCCAGTTTCCGTATGCCTGTGTAAAATACATATCCATCTCAGCCGCCAATCCACTTTAGTATAATTAGAATTCCAATTGCAATTAACGTCCTAATCCAATTGCAAGTCCAGTTAGAAGCCCCAGCAAAAATTGAATTTGAATTCCAAAGCAAGTCCAATTGAGATCCATTTAATGTATAATTTTCTTCAAGTCCTTCAATCTTTCGAGTTAATTCAATTTAGTCCTCGTACTTTAGATTTTGCCATTTTCATCACTTTTTGCTCATTTTCTCACATTCTTCATCAAAGATTGAGTTTTATCTACAAAATACAATATAAGATAAATTAAGTAGAATTTAATCCAAAAGACAATAAAATATCATAATTTAGGGCCACAAATAAGTGTATAAACTACACTTATCAGATATCTATTGAGTTTCAAACTCATGGGTTTTATCCCCTTACTATAGGTTGATATGATGCGTGGGACGTGGATGACGGTTGATGAAGATACAACATGCTAAGGGAAGCCAGTTATTTACATGTTTAATTTATCTATGAAAAAGTTTACGTTGTTTAAGTACTTTTCTGCACATTATATGTAAAACTATCCTGCGAGTATTTTCCCTTTTTCAATGAATAAAGTATGTTCACAAGTGTTACGTGTTTTTGGAAGAAAAAATATTTACGCATTATCGCTTACAAACAAAATGTCAACAATTAAAAACTTGCACTATCTCTCAAGGGATTTCATTTTTTTCCTCCCCTTTTAAGTAAAATTTTAAGCTTTCCGCTAAAAATTTGTTAATCATTAAGTCAACGGCTACAGTTAAGTGATGGTTCGATCCATACGGGTCGGGGCGTTACAGCATGGTTGCATTTTTTTGTAACAACCCGACCTCGCGCCAGAGCCGTTATCTTACGTACTGTCCGCTGTGGGAGAGCCCATGCCCATCTTGCCCCTCACAACTTTCTGACGCGTCCCCCAAAATTTGAACCAAAGACCTCTATCATATGAGAGACTTAAGTTGAATCCTGGTACCAATTGGACAACTTACCCAAATGGTACCAGGATTCAACTTAAGTCTCCCTATGATGGAGGTCTTGGGTTCAATTCCTGGGGGACGCCGTGAGGAGCAAGATGGGTCTGGGCTCTCCCACAGCGGACAGTACGTAAGATAACGACTTCGGCGCGAGGTCGGGTCGTTACAGAATAAAAGCTCCAAGTATATAAAGAATGGATACGTTTAGCATGTACCCAACAATTAAATTATGAATTTACAATGAGTTTTTCATTATATATAGAATTAAAGCACTTAATTAATAGATTTAATCAACATGCATGCCTTAATGATAGTCCAGTTCTCATAGGCTACCGGTGAACACAGTTTAAGTAACGTCTTGGAATCCCTTTTGAAACACTCCCAGGATGTATGTAAATCGTGGGGTCGAGAGGACAGCGCCCCTTGTGGGAGTTTGGGGGCAAAGCCCGTGTCTCCATGGCGTACAGAGACACGGGGCCGTGCGCACTGAGACACGATGGAGATACGGAGCCCGTGTGCCCTGTGTCTCCGAGCTTGGATGTTTTATACACATTTAATATGTGTGTTTTCATACTGTAAGCACATGCCATTGTTTTCCTTGCACTTAAAGCCTACTGCAGTCGTAAGACATCTATTTTTGTGAATAAGAGGGGTAAATACTACAAAATCAAATGGATGTGTGAACAATATGAATGGACACTCCTGAAAATGTAGGAGTATCATGGACTAATTTTCCACAACCAAGTTGAAGAATTTAAAAAATACACAAATCTTCATCTCTGGGATTACAGAGACGAGAAAGCTTTCAATTGTTGCATTCCACAAACCCAAAAAATTCTTGATGCCTTATAGGCGGCATCTTTTGTGATTATTATTCTCAAAGATCTTTGCAAAATATCTCCCAATATTCTAATTAATTTACCAAAGGAAATAACCAACTCAACTGTAAGTGGGAAATACAAGCAAATGACCCAAATTCAAAACCAAAATTTCAAACTAACCCATTTCACTATTCAAATATATAAACTACCTAAAATACCCTTAATATAAAAAGTTTCAAAATAAGTTATTTTAGTCCTCATAACTTTAATTCTAATTTTGGATTCGACAAAATTGTTTGCCCCTTGCAATAAAAATTAACTTTTCTTCACCATCAACTCTTTCCACCTATCTTGAGCCGAAAAAATTTGATATTGATTAATAATTTTATTTTTGAATTTTTGCATTTTAGGTCCAAATAAAAATGGTATCAGAGCCCTATATCTTGAGGAATTAAAGACATTAGAGAATGGAAGATAATAACGAAATTTGCATAGGATGGTACGTTAACAATTCTACTGAATATTTAGATATTGATAGTTATATTCAATATCTTGTTAATAAATCAAGAAATTTGATTAATAAAATAAAAGACTCCGATAGTCTTAAAATGAAGAAAAAATTTGAAAAGAAAATTACTTTTCTTTTAATAGATTTTGATAAAGTTTTAGACGAAAACATAGGATATCTTGTTAAAATGCCTATTCTTATAGAAATGAAAACTTTAAAAAGAATACAAAAGGTTCTTAATAATGAAATTATGAGAATTGAAGAATTAGATACCTAAAGATCATGGAAATAGAAAATTCAGAAAATATAGAAACTGAAGTATACGAAGGAGTAGAAGGATATGCCTTAAAAGGAAAATTTGATTGGGAAAAATTTAGAAAAATTAATAGAGCAGAATTAAGTCTAAAACCACCAGGAGAAAATAAATTATTCAATATTTTAGGATCAGCCTTTAGAAGAAAAAAGCTAGTCATTAACGAATATCATGAAATAGAAAAATCCATAGACATTAAACATACACAAGGAAAAATAAAATTAAATCTTATAACAAAAAGAAATATTAATGAATTCCTAGGAAAATTAAAACAAGAAAAACGAGATAAAATATCTTATGTTTACCTTGCAGGAATACAAATAATAATAAAATCATGTTTTAAAGAAGGAATTAATAGTCCTATAATACTTAATCTACAAGATGAAAGATGTATAACTGCAGAAAATGGAAATTTAGGAATAGTAAAAGGAAATTTAGCCTATAAAAAATTAAAATTTACTTGTTATCCAAGATATTGCGTACATATAAATGATAAAAATTTAGATGATTGTCTTAGTCTACATTTTAAGATGACTAATAAAATATTAAAAGACGCTAATAAAGTTTTTACTATATTATATCAAGGATTGTATTGTTATACAAATAGTAATTATGGAAATATATATAAAGAAAAGCCTTTTATAGAAATTGACGAAGAATTTAGGGATATAGGAGAAGCAATCTTACCCAGAGAACAAGACATAGAAGAAATAGAAAATTTTGAGATAGGACATGATGATGCTATAAGTATTGATCAACCTATAATACCAAAACAAATAACATATAAAGAAAATAAAATAATTATTGGAAATAATACAGTAAGACATAGTATTTCAAAAATAATACAAAATAAAAATAATGGTGTCTATGGAATCAAAGGAAAATTCTTTAATGGAAGTAAATGGATAAATGAAATTAAAATACTTATTGATACTGGAGCAAGTCAGAATCATATTTGCTCTCTTATTGATGAAGGAATTAAAAAGAAAAAAGTTGAATCTTATAGTTATAGAGATTTTGAAGGAAAAATAAACTCTTGTGATATCATAGGACAAGTTCAAATTAAATTAGGAAATTTATTATTAAGCATAGAATGCTATATTGATAATAATATGAATTTTGATGAACATCCAATATTATTAGGAAATTCATTTTTAAATAGTCTTGATAATTATAAAATAGACAAGGAAGGAATTCTTATTATACATCAAGAAATAACTACATATTGCCCTAAAGAAAAATGAGTCGAGAAATAAAATTCCCAATAAGTGTATATATACAAATAACTGTATTTGAATCAAAAATAACTACTTGTGCTCTAATCGATACAGGAGCTGAGATAACTGTCTTTAAAGAATTTTTATTACCAAAGTGGATAGAAAATAAACAACAATTAATTCTACAAGGAATAACTGGAGTAAGAGAATCTTTAAAATATAAAAATGAAAATATAGAAGTTATAATAGGATCTAAAATAGTAACCATAAGAAATGTTTACCAATATAATATTAATGATTGTGATCTTATTCTTGGGAATGACTTTCTACAACAGTTTAGTCAATATAGTCAAAATATTTATACTATTCAATTAAAAACACCATGTGGACATTTACTAAAAATTGCTAGAGAATTTAAACCATTCCGAGTTCAGCCAGCTCAGCGTGGTGAAAAAATAGAATTTATACCAAAATTACTCAATTATTCAATCAAAACAATTACTCTTGATCAAATAAAAGATCTTTTAGCTAAAGATTATAATGAAAACCCACTTGAAAAATGGGAAAAATCAAAAACAACAGCTAAAATAGAACTATTAGAACCAACAATCATTATTAGAGTCAAACCTATGCTCTATAATCAAGAAGATAAGGAAGAATTTCAAATACAAATTCAAGAACTTCTTAATCAAAAACTTATAAGGAGAAGTAATAGCCCTCATAGTAGCCCAACTTTTATGGTTCGAAATCATTCAGAGATAAAAAGAGGAAAACCTAGGATGGTAGTAAATTATAAAGAACTTAATAAAAACACTAAGTTTGATGGATATTATTTACCAAATAAAGAAGTATTAATAAATATAGCTAAGAATAAAAAATATTATTCAAAATTTGATTGTAAATCTGGATTTTGGCAAATTAAACTAGAAGATAATAGTATACCATTAACAGCATTTAGTACTCCTCAAGGACATTATGAATGGTTAGTTATGCCATTTGGATTAAAAAATGCACCACAAATTTATCAAAGAAGAATGGATGAAGTCTTTAAAATTTATAATTTTCTTATTGTTTATGTTGATGATATACTTGTTTGTTCAGAAACATATGAAGATCATCTTAAACATCTTAGAATTTTTGCTACACTTTGCTCAAAAGAAGGTATAATACTTAGTCAGAAAAAAGCAGAAGTAGCAAAACATGAAATTGAATTTTTAGGAATGATAATAAATAGTGATGGAATAAAATTGCAACCTCATATTTCAGAAAAAATAATTTTATTTCCTGATAAATTAGAAAATAAGCAACAAATTCAAAAGTTTTTGGGTTGTCTTAATTATGCTGAAAGATTTATAGAAAAACTTGCAGAAAAAAGAAATAAACTTCAGAAACTATTAAGAAAATCAAATAAATTAGGTTGGAATGAAGAACATACTCTTTGTGTTAAAAATTTAAAAGAAAATTGTAAAAATTTACCTAAACTTAGACTTCCTGATGAAAAAGATAAATTAATAGTTCAAACCGATGCTTCAGATTTATATTGGAGTGCTTTATTAAAAACTGATTTAAATGAAATTTGCAGGTATACTAGTGAAACATTTAATAATGCTGAAGTAAATTATTCCACCAATGAGAAAGAATTATTGGCAGTAGTTAAAGGAATAAACAAATTTAAAATGTTTTTGTTACCCAAGGAATTTATTGTTCAAACTGATAATACACAACTAAACGGACTAGTAAATAATAAATTACCAAATTCACCCCAACATAGAAGGTTACATAGATGGCAAGTGTTACTATCTTTTTATAATTTTAAATTTGAATATATTAAAGGAAAAGATAATTTATTTGCTGATTTCTTGAGTAGGAATCATGAATATGGAAAAGATTGAAACATTTACAAAGGAATTACAAGATCTTCTAACAGATTTTAATGCAGATTATCTTGCTGTTCAAGAAGATCATCTTGATATTCGACAAACTTTGTGTGATTTATCAAGCAAAGTTGTTGAAAGTGGGAAAAAGATTGAAAAATTGAATGATAACAAAGAAAAAATAGTTGAAAAATTGTCAGAATGTTTAGATTTTTTTTGCAAATTGTAGCCAGGAGTATCCTCCTTTAAAAGGTGAATACAGCTGAAAGGCTAGTCACATCCCATTTCGAGAGATTAATACATCCACATCGAGTGGAGAATCAAAATTTAAGAGAAATGACTCTCTTACCTCGCAAGAGGAAAAAGTCATAAAAAAGGGTCCACAACAACTACCTGTCAGTATGGACAAATTGTTGGAAAAATTTACAAGTGGAAAAGGAGCCGCTGAGTCTAGTACTCAAACATCCTTATCAAAAGGCCCATTGGAATGTACTCGTTATCGGTGAATTCCAAGAAGATAAAAAATCACCAATTGGTGACCTTAAATCACCAAAGGGAATAATTGCTACTCATCATATCGTAGCTAATCTACATCCAATGGAAAAGGAGTATTATGAATTCTCGTAATGGGTATATAATTTCGTAGAAGGAAGTTCTCTATATTTGACAAATTTCTTCCAACGGCGATTTATCCAAGGATCGGTGCGGTTCAAGGAGCAGATCCTAATATTGTTCGAAAATTGGCAAGATTTGGATTTTTAGATCGACTCTTCCTGTGGATAGATCTAAAAGAAATTGAACAGTTTGACAAAGAATTTGTTCATTGTGTTAAAAAATTCAGCGATAAACAACCGATTGAACTGAGATTTTACACGATTAGTCCAGAATATAAAGAACCAGAGTGGTATGGAGAACATCATCTCATCACAATTCGGAAAAATAATGGAAATCCACTCAAGGAGATTCAGATTTTTAAAGAATTGCCCACTATTAATAGAAAATGGATGATTTACAGACGAGCTCTCGGAATAAAATCAGTCTGCTCAACAATGCAGTTCTTTTATGGAGAAAGATACATGGTCTATGGTATGAGTAATAATTGGATCCTTATCTGTAGAGGAGATAAAGAATCAAAAATTCTTGAAGAAAAAATCTGTGGAATTATGAACGATCAATTTTCTGGAAGTGAAGAATGCATTAAAGAAGCCTGCCGACTTATGGGACACGTCCACAAGTAAAGGACGATCAAGAAAAACGTGACTGACAGCACCATGTGAACTTTGAAGATAAGAAGACAGCTGTCAAGCTGGAATCAAAAGAAATTGCCGACACTGGAATAAAGACAACCAACAACCACTTTTAATATTTTCAACCACATTTGAAATTATTGTACTTCTTACTTTTGTGTTGTAAAAATCTGATTGGCCAGAAGCTTCTCGGTGAAGTGCGAGCCTTTCTATAAATTGAGACCCTTCTCATTAGAAAAGATCATCGAAAATTAGCCATCTGAAATCTCATCCTGAACTACCATCTAAAACCTTCAACAATGATCTTTGTAATCATTCTCTTTAGAGAGTAGAAACCACTCTTCGGAGTATCAATCTCTGTAAAAATCTTTGTATAATAGCTTTCAAGCTATCTTCAGATCAATAAAATCTTTGAGTTTGAAATAAATCTTTTATTACGCTTTGAATGTTGTTCTACACAGTGAGTCCTTTTGAGAGTTTTGAGTGCTTTTGTGTCCATTTTGCTGTGATGCTATCGGACTTTGGCCAACTCTTGTGACGAAGGTGACCAGGAACATATAACATTCTTGCTATTTGGCGAAGCGTGGTAAGGCCCTTATTTTAAACTACAAGAAAATTTATTGTCTGAAAATTTGTATGAAAATTATTATATAAGAATTTTTATGAGATTGTTAACTTTGAAGAACTTTTATCATGGAAAGTTACGAGTTTTATTATAGATCTGTACCTTTTAGATATACTAATAGTATTGATTATAGTCACATGATAGAAATTCCAGAAACTTATGATAGTTATACTAGAGGAATAAATTTCATAAAAAGAGACAGTAGATATTATGAAAAATGTCTTACAATTGTATCATTTGGATTAAAAGAAAGATTGCCTAAGGAAATAATAAAAATGATTATATTTTTCTGGTTAGATAGTGAAAATAGTGAAAGAACTTTTGAAACTACAGAGCATGTAAGTTATAATGAAGTTTCTGAATTATATGATTTTGATCTTAGTTTTGAAGATATAGAATAAGAATATGCCTGGAATAACTAGAAAATTTTGTGATAATAAAATAAAAATTTTAGAAGAACAGATAATAACTGACAATAATCGTAGAGGAATAGAAAGGGAAATTTCTAATTGGAATAAAATTAAAAGAGAATTATTAAGGAATGAAATTACAAGAGAATTAAGAAGAGAAGAACAATTTAGAAGAGAAATAAGACAAATGATAAATAATATAATAATTAATTCCTTAAATATACCAGACTAATATGAGTTTACCAACAAAAATAAGATTTGATAAACAAGAAATAGAAAATATTAGATTACCAATAGGAAGCTATCAAACTAAAAAATGGAATACAACTCTGTTTCAACCTTTAAACTCATGGGGAAATACAGATGAATGGTTAAATATGACTACAAATTGGACTAATGCATTTTTATGGCAACAATTAGGACAATTAAAATCTAAAGACGTAAAAGCTATAGACGAAATAAATAATATAGATCCAAAAGATGAAATAGCTAAAGAAAGGTTAGAAGTTTTAAGCAAAAATATGTCTAAACAATTTAATAAAATAAAAGAACAAATTAATAATTTAGAAATACTTGATGAAGCTAAAGTTGAAGAAATTCAAAATCGAATATCAAAAATTGCACAGAAAAATAGTATTAATAAAATAGCAACTTTAGAAGAAAAAGTAGACATTATTAATTATAAACTTGATATTCTATTAAATAAATTAGGATTTGAAATTGAAAAACCATCTTATAAAAAACCTAAAATATGAGTATGAATGATAAAATTAATTTAATTGAGAAAAATATAAAAACAATTGATGAAAAAATAACTAGAATTGAAATAGGCTACGAAGAAGAGAAAGAAAGACTACAAAATAACTTTTTAAGAATAGAAAATCTTTTAAATAGAATAATAGAAAATCTAAATAAAGAAAAACCATTTAAACCAGATTATGCCAAAGAACTTAAAGAAGTTAGAAAGAAAATTGAAAAATATGAAAAATTAATACAACTTAATGGAGGATTAAAAGAAGATATAGAAAAATTATTGATTGATCTTAGAAAGCAAGAAGAAAATCTTATAGAAAAAGAAGAAGGAAAATTAATTATAGAAGAACAATGAACGAAGAAATGGAAAATTTAATATTTGACTTAGAAGACTTAAAAATTTGTGAAGAAATAACTAAAAATCATATGGTTGGAAAAACAGGAGGACCACGAGCAGTTAAACAAGAAGAATATGGAGAAACTAGCACTGTTAGATATGAAGCAGAAATAGACCCTAGAAGATATGTTAATACAAAAATAGATTTTAAAACTATCAAAGAAAGAATGTATAGAGACCAATTTAAACCAGTATTAAGAGAATCAAACCCAATGAAAATTGCAGGTTCATATTTAAATTTAGATTGTGAATTAGATGTTAGAAGAGCTATAAGTGAATGGAGTACTAATATGATAGCACACTTTAATTATAATCGCAGTAATACAGATAATAAAAATAGAACTGAATATTTATTAGCAACATTTAAAGGAAATGTATTTAATTGGTATAGAGGATTAGAAGAAACAACAAAAGGTATTTGGAAAGATAGTATTGAAGCAGGATTTGGAATTAGTATAATAGAAGGAATAAATAGAGTTGCTACAAGAATTTATAGAGAGTTTGCTGGAGAAGACTGGGTAAATGAAAGTACTAAAGCTAGATTAGAAGAAATAGAAGATGCTAAAAATAGAATGGAACATTTACAAATTTGTAATATGTGTTATCTCAATGAATATTGTTGCGAATATAGTAAATATTATTATATGATGTTTGGAAGTGGAGCTGATAATAATTATTATAAGGAAATTTTTATTAGAAAATTACCACCACCATTGAATAGTTATTTTCAAAATAAGATTAAAGAAAAACAATTAGGAAGAAATGAAGAAGGATATACATTAGGATTTATTATAAGAACTATAAAAGACGAAATAAGTACTATGTGTAGTAATCAAATGATTTATAAACAATCAGGATTTATACAAGATAGGATTTGTTGTAAAGATACCGAAGTACCAGGAAATTGAGGATGTTATGATTATAAAAGAAAAATAAAAATAAAACCAAAGAAATATAAAAAATATAAAAAGTTTAAAAAGAAATATTTTAAACCAAAAAGAAAATATTTTAGAAAAAAATATAAACCCTATAATAAAAAACCATTAGATAAAAAACGATGTAAATGTTGGAATTGCAATGAAGAAGGTCATATTAGCACTGAATGCCCAAAAAAGAAAGTTAGAATATTAATTACGGACTTTGAACAAATTAGAGATGAATGTGAAGAAGTTGATATTGAAGAAATAGAAGTAAATGAAGAAATATTTGAAGAAAAATCAGATTTAGAAGAAACGTCTAGTGATGATGAATAAAAACAAGAATAAAACTAATTTCGAAAAAATTATAAGGATTGGGGACTTGATCTGCAATAAATGACCCATTTCATTAAGGGTAAAACTGACTTTTTAACAAAAATTTTAAATAGCCACTATTCATAGGTCATTTTGCAAAATCTCCCACTGTAAGTAAACTTTCATAATAAAAGAATTAAACAAATAACAAAACAATTCGCCTTTTTTCCTAATAATTAACTCGAGAACAAACTCTTACCCATAGGTTCCTTCACCAATCTACTCTAATTTCTCGAAGCATTCCACGCTTCGCGAACCCCAAGACGGTGACTCCTCCACATTCAGTTAATTATTTGTCGTCGCTGCCATTAATATGTATATAAGTTCTATTATAAGAAAATTGAAGTTAATTTATGAGTTAGAAATGGATTAAGAAAAGGAATTGTGAATAAAATTCAGAAGTGAAGATTGATTGCTGACAGAAAGCGTGCGGTCGGGGGCGGTGGGGATGCTATGTGTAGGATTATTACTCAAATCTCGACGATAGCCGGAGGAATTAAAGGTTATTGGGGCTTGAAATTTGGGAAAGAAATAACAAAATGTATGACAGTCAGGATAGTGTAGTTGCGTGTGAAAATGGAGAGCGTGAAGTGAAAAAAAAATTGAATTATGACGACAATGGAAAATCGCGACGCGTGACGTGCCAAGTTTTTGCCTCTTTTATTTTATAGTGATAGGGTTGTGATTTATTTGAAGGATTTCATAATGTTATAATGTTATATTTCTTGAATATAACTAAAGAAATGATAACATAAACATATTTATCGTGTATTGATTAAATCACATTTATATTTAAAAATGCAAACAAGCCATCATTAGTTTTTATGTTTTTGGTATCACTATTTAGAGGTTGTACTTTTTAAGTTGTATCATCGCCTAAGACAACTAGAATGCCTTTGAAATAGTAACAATAATATGGTGTTTGATACACCAAATTAGAAATGAATAAAATAAATAAGATTTTAACTTCTTTTCTTCTTCAATACCGTCTAGTATTGTCCCATCTCGATCAAATATGCCGTAATGGAAAGCCAAAAGAAAACGAAAGAATCTATCGCAATAATCCTCCAACTATGCCTTCTACTATCAAGAATTGGCATTCCAACAAAAAGTTTAGCTCACGAACAAATATATATTTTAAATTAGTTTTGATTTATACTCTCATTCTCTCATTCCTTCTATCCAAGCTACAAGAGTAATCCTCATATCTGAATGAGGATATCTGTGGTTCCATACCCAATCCAAAGTCAGCCTCGGAGAACTTCTCTGGTGGTGTATCTTGTCCTCTGATTTGAATATCACTCGCTTCTTCAGATTTGCGCCGTTGAGATACCTTAAGAAGATCGTTGCCTATCTCAAGATCTTCTTCTACCTTAGCTCGTCTGCCCTCATTGGAATTTCTTTTATGCGCTGCATAAGTGGATCCCCTTGAAGTCTCCGTCGTATCTTCATTTGCATTCGCACGAAAATCATGTATCGAAGGTTCTGTTTTAGTGCAAAATACTTCAAGAAAATTGTTCATGCATCCCCTGTCATAAACGTTCATCCTGTTCTCCGCTCTGTGACGAAAATTCTCGTATGTTGTCTGCAAAAGACCACTACAAAGTTAGAGAATATAAACAAAGAGAAACATGTTAGGTATCAAGCCATAGTTCCAATCACAAGAGCAATAATGAACTGAACAAAAAATAGAAACACATACGTATAGCTAAGCCATTCACCCTCAACGTCAGTGCAAAGTTTTCACTACAACCAAAAAGGAAATTAGAAAGTTTATTTTTCCGCATACCTCTGTCTCATGTTATAGAAATATGGCCCCTTCAGGTTCCCAGGACACTAGGGCGACCTAATACAAAGATATGAGTACCCAATATACCCGACAATAAAATACCCAAGATCACGAGATGAGTAAATATAATTAAGGTCCACAAGGTCAAATAGAACATATAAGAGGTACATAGTAGATACCAAAAAGTGTTGGGCTTATCGTTTTAGAATTGTCGATGGATCCTTAATACAAAAGGTACCCCAAATCATTAACATTTTGTGTGAGAAGGTTATGCAGAAGAATGAAACAACCATATCTTGCTCGCTGTCCACGTTTCGTCAATTATTAGTTTCTTTGTTGATCTTTTGGCCACAGGAGAAAAAAACATAAAAAACAAACAAATTGGCACAATTTTTTACACTTTCCTGAAATGAAAGCACCAACTCCAATCACTTCAAGGAAAATGGCAAGAAAGTGTGTACCATTTACAATAAAGCTCTTTTGAATTCAAGTGTATGTCAACTTAAGCCCCTGTTTGAGCTACATTAAAATTCACATTCTCACTCTTCTACTCATTTTCAACCACATTCTTTAATAAAATAATATTTTACATCACATCAATAACTTTTCCTTCTTTTTCAACCACCTATTCTCTATCAAACTACTATTCCAAAATATATTCTTCCAAAATAATGTGGCTCAAACACACCCTAAAGAACAATTTTCAGCCTAAATGTTTGGTTAAACTTAAAAAAACATTAATTTGCACAAAATGCCCCTATAGTTCGGGGTAACTACGTTTCCACGACCTATCATTTTCAACTTAGCATTATGGCCCCTTCTTTGCACCTTCCTTTGACACTAGGACCTGTTAGTTGGGCACGTGCCTCTTACATAGCATAATTTATGAGGATAAATTTGTCCCTGCACTTAATTTTTTTTTAATATAATAAAAAATAAACTACCCCCAAAAATTCTTCTTCAACACCCCAAGCCAACCCTCTTCTTCAGCTTCTTGCCCTAACCCTTCAAAATCCCCAGAAAAGAGTAATAATCCAAGTATAAGTTCAGATAGCAAGTGCAATTGATCGTAATTTGATGAGAGAACAATGAAACGGGGGAGTGCAGAGGAACAACACTAAGAGGATGCCACTGCCTCCATGGATATTATGGATTTTTTTTTTTTTTTGTGGGGGGGGGGGGAGCTATATGGCCAAGTACTCACTGTTAAGTGTTAACCATGCGCTACCTGAGAAAAACAAGGGTGGTGACCTAGGATGGGCTGCACAGCCTATTTGTGGGATGCTGACTCGTGGTTGGAAAGGCAGCAGCGGGAGGAGGAAATGCAGTGGCTTCAAGAAGAGAATTGGGCGCAATACAGGAAGCTAAAGAATTACACAAGGAGAGAGAAGGTAAAAAGGAAGAAGGTGCTGATTTTAAGGATGATCCCATGGCCAGGGCTGAAGTAGAGGTTTTGAAACAGAATGCCGCTTAGTTTTGAATCAGCAGGCAATGTTAATTTAGTGGGGTTGCAATTACTATCGATGTTATCATAATGGATTTTGTTTACTTAAACCGTTGTGTTTGGAAATTTTTGAGTTTATGTCCATCGCAAGCCAAAATGCAGATTCAGCATGCTGAAAATTTAAGAAGTCGTCTTAACCTTGGGAGAATTGGCAGCTCTCAAGTAGACTGTGAATCTCATGACCTTTGTTGGGCTCAACATGCATCCACTTACGTCACCTCAGCTTGTGATGCTCAAACTTGACACAATCTTCCTTTAAAGCGTAGAGGGTGTGATCTTTCCCAATTCCAAAGTAATTTCCTGGATGAAACTGGGTTCTTCTTTGCCAAACAATAATGTTTCCAGGTATCACCCTTCTCCACCAAATTTTTTAACCTACATTCTTCGGTAGTGAGTCGGACCATTTTTTACGAATCCTGTTATCTTTTTGGTAGCCCAGCACCTGAAGATCTAGATCAATCCCAATCCAGATGCATGGCTAGCAGAACTATATACAGGTGATCTTGTAATCAGATCCTTGATACTTAAATTTCTATAAACTAAGGTTGCAAAATTCCTTGTATCGAGCCTGAAATCAATTTTAGACTAAATATTCAGTTCTTGTTTCTAGAACCACTCTCTCTATCTCCCTCTATATATAATGGTTTGGGGAATGGGTTTCTTGCACTCTCTTGGATAGAGGCACTGGTGGTGGAGTGAGGGGTGCAGACGTGCAGTAGTTCGAAGGGATTTGGGGAAGAGGTGGCTTAGGTTGGATTGAGGGTGTTGAAGAAGAACTTTTAAGGGGTGGCTTTATTGTTTTTAATATATTAATAAGAACCAAGTGCGGAGACAAATTTGCCCTTATAAATTATGTCATTTGAGGCATAAGTGCCCAATTAATAGTTAAAATAGACAGCAACTAATAGAAGGTCTTACTTTCACAAAGGAAGGTGCAAATAGGGGCCATAATGCCAAGTTGAAAATGATAGGTCCTGAAAATGCAACTACCCCAAATGATAGGGACTGTTTGCGCAAATTAGCCCTTAAAAATGTAAAGTTACTTCTAACTTTTTGTTTCCAAAAGATATTGAAATATGTTACCTTTTATTAATGTTACAAAAATCAATATTCATTTATTTGATAGTAGCTTTTAGGTTACTGTCCAAATAAGTAACTTGTATTTAACTTTGACCAAATGAAAATTTATTATATAAAATTTACTTATAAGTAAACTTTTATAGCTTAGCCAACCATATATGCTATGATGCACCGACACGGACACATATGCCCGACACGATACGTGTCAGATACGTCGACACGCTATTTTTAAAAAAAGTACCAACACGATACGTCATCGAAACGTTGATTAAACTCTTAAAAGTTCTTCATTTATGTAGTATAAATTTAGTTTTATATTTGTTATTAATTTTTCTTATTGAAATCTTTTAAACATGAGTATGTATTTATTACTTGCTAATAACTTTGAGTTAACAATATATAATATTTCTAATATAAAAAGAAAAATGATTACGGTAGAGTGTCCGAGAAGTGTCGGTATCGACTCGTGTCGGACACGGACACGCTACCCTAATTGAAGTGTCCGTGCTACAAAACATATATATCTCGTGAAAGAGATTCCAGCTATGTCCATAAACCCATCCTTTCATCAGTTAAGAGAAAAACTGTGCCTTTATTAGTTCTGAATCAATAAACCTTCCCACAAATTGGACAAGATTAATGCTGGCATCGGTTCTATGCAATGTGAATAAAAAAGATACTATTAAATATAATTAAAGAAACAGCATTTCAAGTCAATATGAAATGAGGTAGAGAAAAAGTGCACAAACACAACAAAAGAAAAGAACCTGGTTTGAGCCGATTAGGTACAAATGAAAGCCGGTAAGACCCCCAACAAACCATAGCAATACAAAAGAATACACCATCAATACAACTGATGCCGGTGATTCTTTCATGGCCATCCAAACAGTTCCATGTTCATCCACGAGAAATTTCAAGTACAAAGCTGACATCGAAAAGATGAAGATGCAGAGAAGTGCCGAGGAAGAAACAAAGAGAAAGAAAGAACGATAGTTCCGCTGCACATAAACAAGTTGTTATCTTCTTGATATCATATTAAAAATTAGAACAGAAGCAACAAAGAAAAGTAACAATGAATATATTTTCCTCATATTTTTATCTTCTTCTTAATTAAGCAACTTACATGTTTGGCTAAGCTTAAAAGGTTTACATATAAGTAACTAAGTAAGAGGTACAATGCAGCATCTATTTAACAAACAACATAAAGCTATCTTACTCAAATCATTATATGCAAATAAATAAGAAAAAGCTGCACAAACACTTTTTTTTACAAGAAGAAATTAATTAAATGTTCTCTGCAGTTTGATCCACTAGCATTTCTACAAAACTTGAATGCATTTTGGTACACAGTTTGGACAGGACTGGAATACTGTTTAGAACCATCCAATTCTCCCGACCAAGCATCCCGTGTAGGTAATTTATTTTATAACAGTACATACTGAAGTTTTGAAACTCATTAAAATGATGGAAAACCCTCAGAAATCCAACTTCCTGAGAAATTATATGGACACGAAGATCCACAAGAGGAGAGAATTGCTGACACCAGGAAACAATTAGCTCCAGAACGATATACCTTTCCAATGCATTGGCCAACCCAAGGGCAATGATGATCAAATCGCTCCACGCAATTATCACAAACTGAGCAATGAGAACATCTTGGAGGACGATAAACCATGCATGTTTCACAATATTTAACCCTAACGGGAAGGCCATTGACAAAAACTTCTCTAGTGCGAGGCAATTGCGCGCTTTGTGAAAGTCTTCCACCAGCTTCAACAGAAGCGGACGATTCATACCCAAGCTCATCCTCAGGAGGACGAGAACTACGCGGTACGATGCCAGGATCTCGAGATGAGGTCAAAAATAGGAGGAATAATACCTATTGTAACCAAGTAAAACATTAGCCCTATTAAAAATGAGAAATATTTATGCATAAAGAAAAACGAAATTAGTTGAGGACTCGGCTAGAAGATGCAAGTTTGGGAGAAAATATTTATCCTATGTTTGGCTAATGTTTATAAACTATTTATAATTGGTGAAACCATTTTTTATTCACACATTTCGTGAGACTCACGAGTACTACATACTTATTCACCACTCATTTCTATCTATTTATAATTTAAACCATTTATAAACACTTTCCATGCATGCTTTTAAAATTGGTATTCATCACACAATAATCCCTTTTTCATTAGAATGTAACAAGAGGATAACCTTTTTAATTTCAATGTATTTCCAAGTGATTAATTTCATGTTACAACCTCAGGGCAATGAGAAAGAGTAGAAAGTCGCTAAAACTTGTTAATTTGAAAGATGCAGGGAATAAAGTTGAGTGGCAACTCCAATAATGTACAAAAATAATTAAAGCACCATAAAGAAGATCCAGATAACTAACGTAGATAGTGAAGACAATCGTGACAACCAAAATTGCATATCCTGCATTATAAGCTGGAATTTCATGAAGAAGGTTCCCTGCTACAAGAGTACAAAAGATGACAACAGGGACGAGGATAAGCAATAAGGTAACGATCAATGACCTAGCATCTGGCCCAAATATCAGCCTCCCACCGAAGAAGAATTTCTGCAGAGTCAGGAAATCATGGAAGTTAAATATTTATAAAACTTCATAAGCATCAACAACAACATAATGCAATAGTATATATTCATCTTCACTAATGCAGCAAACTTTCCAAGCTGTAGCATATTCTAACTTCTAAGTATGTTTTAATTTTTCTTGTGTAATCTCATTCAAAGGTCAGCAAATTGAATGGAACGTCTCTAGGAAATTTTATCATCTGAGGGAGCATTTTATTTATCCTAGAAATACAAGTAAACCTGCCAGATTCAGTCCAAGAAACCATGAACTTATTTCTAATGGGGTTTCACCCTGAGGGAACGGGAGTTGGATATTAGAAAACCAAACCTGCATTAACAAAAAAGAGGCCGCTTTCCATTTAATATTACAAGCAATGGATTAACAAGGAGATGCAACAAACTTATACTGTTGCACGGAAACATAATGGTTTTTCGAAAAAATAAATTAGTTGTAATAAAAACCTCCCCCCAGTTGACAAAAAAAAAAAAAGGCTCACTATCAAGTAAATCAGAAAACAGTTCTTTCATCCAAATCAGATGGTACAGAGAACAAATTCCACTGACAGAAAACTGTAAACAAAGTTTCAAGTAATAACAAACAGAATTTACTTCTTTTTGCACATTTATTTATTAATCCTCCTTTTCACGTCCTTAACAACTTCACTCAAGCCACCATTGCATAATAATAGAAAAATTATTCCATGATACTGCTTTTAATCCAAGGAAACTAAAACTAGCTCAAATGCCCCACTACAACTACTCATCCACCCAACCCCACCCGTACAAAAACACATGGCTTCTATTATTATTTTGACCATCTAAATTACGTACTTCCTAATCAAGATCATCCTTCTTTGTATACTGCATTCTTAACGGTTATGTCAAGAAGTCCACCTCTTTTCCATTCAGTGGTTTCCAATGTTCTTGAGAAATGAATCGAGTAAATTCCACTAATCTTACATTCCCCATAGATTTTCTTTTGCGCAAACAATTACTAACAACATTAAATAACCTTTCAAAATGAACCTTAATCTCTATTAACTAAAGTATTATCCCTAGTTGGAAGTTGGAACAGCAACCACAAAATGGTGTGCTATAGAACAAATTTAAGAAAGGAAAAAACTAACACCATTGCATTAAAACACAGACAAATAAGCTTCCTATAAAGTCCAAAGATAATTTGTGTAAACAAAATTCAAAACTCAATTCCACAACTTGGCCAATAATATCCCCCAAAACTATTGAATTAAACCCTAACAAATAAACACAGGAACACTTTCTGCAAATCCCCATCTCATGTTTCACCAACTTAACAAGAATAACCCATCAATCTTTTTTGCAATTTAAGCAAAACCCTTTTCACAAAAGAGCAAAACAGGGAGTAAAATTCAGAAAAAAACAAATTAAAAAAAACTTACATTATTTCCTTTCCAAACCTGGTACAGGCGTTTGGACTTGGCCATGAAGCATGAAAAAGAAAATATTTTTATCTTGTGTTTGTCAGTACACTACTATACTACGAAGAATTGCAAAAATAGAATCGAAGATTTGAGGAAATTTAGGATGTTACACCTTTGTTTTAACCTGTCTTTTTCTTTTTTGGACATGAAAATTCGCGTCAAAATGGGCGGTCAGTGGTTCAAATCAAACGAGTGATGGTGGATTTCATCATGTCTTGGTTTGGAATCTTGAAAATTAAAATGCCTTGCTTTCGTGGGCCATCTCTTACTCACTACTTTTTTAACCTTTTTTTTTTTTTTTCCTTTTTTTATGAATATCACTTTTGTTTTTACACTTTAAGCATGCTTATGACGACCAGTCTAATAATCAAGGAATGTTTGGGAATCCCAAAGGATAATTTGCAATATTTCTCCCGAACTTATTGCTTTACCCAAAAGTTGATATTCACATTTTATTATGGTTACGAGATTAGTCTTCGACGATGAAATTGTTAGAAATTTGTTAAATAATCAATAGCTCTTGCTTGTGAAATTTTGTGATGCTCGATTATGCTTCCCAATTTGATTAATACACATAAATTTACAGCAATATTTTTCTGGGGATTACATGAAAAATTAACGAAATGTTGATAATCAATTTTTTTCTCTAAAAAAAAAATAATGTTATTCATCTCTACTAGAAATGAAAGTCTCTATGTGTTTTCATCCCAACTGAGGAGGAATAACACTACTCAAAAACTATACTAAGAATCTGTACAAGTGGATATGCAGATAATAATTAAATAGTAGTAATGAATGTGTGATTAAAATTAATATTTGACATCAACTGAAAATTATAAGCAACTTATAATGTTTCCCAAACAATTGACGGTTTAATCAACGGCAAGACTTTTACTAATAATAAAGAGCAATCGACATTCCACAGGAATCTTGCTTCTATCGATGTTCAATTACGATGTTCATAAACGAAGAGTTGCATTTTGGACTACATTGCTACCTCCACCCCTTGTTCATCTGAGATCACTACACCAATGGTGAAAAATACGATCACCTTCTTCGTAAAAGCATCAATATTCAACTTGAGATTTTCGGTTAAAGGAGACATCCACCGCCTAGCCAGCGTAGACTTATCTTTCGCTGAATTCGCCTCGCTACAATATCCTTAGGACATCATCTCCCCTTTCATAGACCCGTGCATCACCCAATTTCTCTCCCTCCCTAGATGACCCTACGTTTCCTAATTAAAATGTAATAAAAGGATTTCACTTCTCAAAATCAGGCTTGGACCAAGTCATCAGCCTATTAAAGTTTCACTTATCCCTTGAGCTACGTCTTTTTTATCTTATCCCTTGAGCTAAATTGATCGATCATTCTACAAAATACATGTTTAGAGCATATCCAATGGCGACATAAAATTGAATGGAAATTGATATCTCAAAAGTTACTTTTACATTCTGATACTTCTAAATCCAAATTTTGCTTTAATGAAAAATATATAAATCCACTTTTTACTTTTTGTAGATGTGAAAAAAGATATAAATATTGTTACGCCTCTTACGAAAATGCTTTGATCGTCACCTATGTGGCTGCCGCTATGCAAATAAGTAGGGTTCACATTCTGTGTTTGTTATTGAACTGTCGAAGTGATATGGTCCTTATCTACGTTTGCCAAACCGAGGCGTTGAAATTGTACACCTTGGAAGATAGTAAGATGAGCGAAAAAAGAGGGAGCGACACTGCTAGAATACTATCGCATCATCTCGTCCTCGTTAAATAGACGATCTTTTGTATAAGGATCTAGCCAAAATAAAATCTACAGGATTGATTGACGTGATGTCTGCGCAACAGACACCAATAAGTCAAATAACCAAATTCTCTCATTAGGGGTATTAAATGCTTGTCAACCTATGGACTGACTGATTGATGATGCCTCGTTCGACAGATGAGTCCACGTGTTCCTCCATCTAATGGTCCTAAATCCACCTCTTTCCCTATAAATACACACACGACATCATTTGAAAGGTAATGCAATTCTACACTTCAAATATACCCTTTGCCTTATAATCAAGTATGTTATCCCATTTTCCTTCGACGTTAACTAACTTGACTGTCACGTTACTCGCAGTCGCTTCCACAATCACTAAAAAAGGACACGAGTGACTAACGGTTTGTTGTCACGAGCAGAAAGCTATCTAGTGGAGTATTTATATGTTGGCCACATACCCTTACGAAATTTGCGGTCAACAAATATACATTTTTTTTTTTTTGTCGAAAAACACATTTGCATTTTTTTCATCTCTTTATTGAAGAAGTTTTCGATCACTTTATTTAGATCTATTTTACACCACCATTGAATATGCTCCCATAGATGTCGTCACAAAATTTTTTTTATTAGAATTCCTTTCAGGATCATCAAGTTACTTGCTAACTCCATATGTACAATGTAAAAAGGATTATTCTCCTTTACCATGGACTACGTGGTCCCGGTATTGTAGCATAGCCCAAAAAGTATAGGATATTTTCTTAGCTGGCGTGTATAGTTGTGCACTAGTTAAAGTTCATTCTTGTTTGTTTTTGACACAGGACATTAGTAATGACAAGCAAATTCAAATTATAAAGTTAAAATCTTATTCTTATTATTTTATTCATTACTATCTCATACAATACACAATTAGTTGGAACTTTAGTCTCCATTTTAATTTAATTAAATTATGAAACTTGAGTTTCGTAGCAAAGACGAGATCTTGGTGGGATATGGATGTATTGAAATGACTGATTCTGATTTTAATCCACGACGAACAAGAGCTTTATACTCATTGAATATTATTTTGGAAAAATTACACTCGGTATCCTTAACCTTTAACCCTTATAACAATTTTATCCCGTAGCTTCTTTTATAACAATAAAAATCAACATTTATCAACTCACTTTGTCCTAATCGGTCAAGGGTTCAACAATTAGTATATTCCCCCACTCCACTCCCCCCTAAAAAGGATAGAAATAAGCATCAACATATGGGTCCCTTCCCATCGATAATGTTAGTACTTCGAGCGCTCAAATTGAAAATGTTGTGCTTCTACACACGAAGGTTGTACTCGAAGGTACAAATGCGGGATACCTTTGGCCAGTTCTAAGAAGAACATTTTGGTCCCCTAGGAGACACTTGGTTCCTTGGAGATCCTTTGCTTCATGGCCTTATGATCACATTCTTTGGAGACTCTCTTACTCCATGTGGGAAACTTGTCCTTGCTCAATCTAGAGCAATGTTCTAAAAGGCGCGCAAATGCGCCGCCTAGGCGCGACTCGTGGGAAAAACGCGTCGAATTCGGGGAATGCGCGGAAAATGCGTTTTTGGGTTTTTTGTTCGAAAATGCGCGCGCATAGGCGCGCCTAGGCGCGCATTGTCCCGCATTATGCGCGCCTAGGCGCGCATTGTCCGCGCATTTTAGAACAAAAATATATATTTTTTTTTTGGTAATTTTTCTTTATATAAAAATATATTTAATGCCTTAAAAATACGAAACGCATTATGGCGCTTATTCTTCGCATTGACACGCCTAAACTTGTGATTCTTGATTCTCGGCCTCGACGCATCGCAACGCATTACGCATTTTAGAACACTGATCTAGAGTAATGAGTAAGTTTAAATAGCTCAATCAACTAAGCTCATGTCTGTCTATTATTCTTTAAAAAATAATTATAATAAGTTCTACTTATTTTCAAATATACTCTCGGAATAAAATATTTTGCACGTAAATCAAGAATTCTTCTCTACTTTTTTATTTCACATTCTCCAAAAAAAAAACAATATTCCAAGATTGGGTATCAAAGAGGGGCTAAATCTCTTTACATGCATTCTAAGATAACATCAATTATGAAGAGGATGTTTCATCTCAAATTCAAGAAACACATTTTGAGACACATAGATGCTCTGCATGTGCACACTTTATGCATCACAAATCGGAATTTACTCATAAATCAAATGATTAGCCTTGGTATCAACCTGAAAATAATTAATTTCTTTAGTAAGAAGATGGTTCTAAACTTAATTCTTAAACTATTGCATTGATTTCTACTAAAAAGGACTATCAAATTTTTTTTTAAAAACGAAGAGGTATGGACATTGGACACCTTTCTAATTCCCATAGAACTATGCTACCAGTAGCGCGTGAAAACATAAAAATAAATAAATAAATAAAAAGACTGTGGTATTAGCATCTATCTCCCCGCGTCATCACCTCCTATTAGAATCTCGAAGAGCCCCCCTTCCCCTTTAGCCATAAGTGCTGGGTATTCACTTAAACGTTGAATAACGAAAATTAAATAAGTTTCAATACCCAAAAAATGATTTGTCTTTGTGTTTAGATAGAATCTATGATATGAATATGAGGTGTAGTTTTGACTATTCCATAAGTTATAACAATTCTAAGACCCTATTTGGGAGGGATTAAATTTTTCTACAGTAAATCAATTCTCATTTTTAATCACACATTCTTCAATAAAATAATATTTTCCATCACATCAATAATTTTTTCTTCTTTTTCAACCACACATTTTCCATCATATCACTATTCAAAATCAATTCTTTCCCCAAAAATCTCTCCCAAACAAGCTCTAAATCTGATTTACCACGATCTCAGCGTATCAAAATTGTCCATATGTCCAACTTCTAATAACATTTCACACATTGAGTATAAAATGGAACTCCAACTAACATCGTGATGGACGAACGACAACAACTAATATTTTTACTTCTTCCATTTTTTTTCTTGTTTCGAGGTTCATGATCTTTGTCATACTTGGATTTTTTTTTTTTTGGACATTGTTCTCGCTTCTTTGATTCAGTTTTTACATACTACATCATAGTTTGGTCTAATGATATATTTCTACTAGGAATGCTAATCAACTAATAATGACGTCATTAATGGTCGGGATTTGATCTTTGTATACCTTTTTTGTTTATTTTTGTGGGCTCTGTCTTTTTAGGGATGATTTGATTTTTCTTCGACTATTGAGAAATTAAAGGAGGAGGAATTGCATATAAAGGGTAAAGAAGGGAGGCCAGTGATGGAACAACTCATACCTTTAAAGTGATTCTGATGAAAATGGAAGGGAAAAATGATCATGAGATTTCAGTGCTAAAAAATTGGATGAGTTCTGCTCAACTGTGGAGCACCCCAGTGTCGTATGAAAATAATTTTGCTAGCAAAAATCAAGATTCTGGTCTACACCTAAAATCGGTAACGTTCGCCGGAATTTTTTTTACTTCGAATACTTTTTATGATTTATTTAATTGTTTATTTATGTTTGAAATCCAATTTTTTTTTATTATAGAAGTATCGAGAAGAGGGCGTTCGAAGTGAGCATCAACAAGAAGTTTGTAATTTTGGCAGCAGGGTAATACTGTTTTGACCAAATAATAACCATCAAACAAGGACTCATTCGCGCCTAAGATTTAATTAAATCTGTGTCTATTGAACTTACTCGTGGTTACTACTTATTCACTCAAATATAAAAGGTTACTCAATGTCCACTAAACTATCCATTGATTTATACATCCATCACTAAAGTCAATTCTGTATATACAACTGGACAAAAAGTCTACATGGCAGATGACATGATCGACAAAATATATGAATTATATACACATCATCCAAAAATATTAATTTATAAATAACTCAAAAAACCACATTTCTTTTCTATTCAAAATCCAAATTTTCCAATCCCAAATCATAGTCCTCCCTAATCGATCCCAAATCACATTCTTCCCCAAATTACATTCCTCCCCAATTCCAATCCTAGGTAAGTTCTATCAACATCTTCAATCAATTGAGCTATTCACTAATCACGATTTACCCCAAATCCATCATGATAGGTTTTTCTGCTTAAAACATAGCCAAACAAAAATTGAAAGATGTAGCGACAAAACATAGAAAGATTCTTGTCTTGGTTGTAAGGAACATGAGGGACCTAGGACATAAAGAAATCGAAAGAAATATAGTTGTGGATAATACTCTTTTGCAAACCATGGAGGAAGGACCACAAGGTAAACTATTTACAATTGTTTTGATGAATTCTTCAGTTTTATATTATACATGTCGAAGACATATCTTGAGTTGTCGAAATGAGTTAAATTTTTCACAAAAAACACGTGATTGTTGTAATGCAAATAATATCAGCACTAAAAGTAACCATCGATGACTGCACAGGCAATTTTTTTACACGATTATTTTAGAATAATATCGGCGCTAGCATTCTTTAATAGTGATGTATATACACCTTTATGGCCTCCTACCTAATTTCCATTGGAGAATAGCAATAACCCTATTTTTTGTTGCAATGCAAATGATACAATTCAAGAAGAGGAAGAGATACCGATTGAATGTCAGTTGGTTAATTTAGACAATGAGGTTAACGATGATGATTTCCACTATGATAAGAATGAATCCGAGCATATTGAAATTGGATTACATGTAAACCCAACTTGAGGTCATAGGTGAAAAGAGACAAGTTTTGATGAGTTAGATTTTTCGAGGAGGAACTGCATACGGATTATTTTTCTAGTGAAGAAAACATTTATCCCTTCCTTGTGTATGATCCCGAAAAGGAAAAGTTCAACCCACAACTTGAGGTTGGAGAAGAATTTAAAAACATTGAGTTTAGGCAAGCCGTGAGGAATCATGGGATCGATACAAGGATCTAATGAGCATTAGTTCGATAATATCTACATCCCAAGCAAAGTATTTTTTTTAAAGAATGAATAGTTGAAAAAGAAAGAATTTTTTTTAACTTTTCATGTAATGTTATTTTATTGAAAATGAGTGATTACAAAATGAAAGAAAAATATATTAATTTTTTATGAGAGCCAAACAAAAACTAAGTATTATTAAATAAAATATATAATTAAATAAATTACATAAATTCAATTAAAAAATTGAACTTGCCCGGTTCCAACTTATTTTCAATTTTTTTATTACATATTCATTAACTATTCAAACCAATTAGCTTCGACTCCAAGATTCAAATCTTTCATCAAATTTCACGATTTTAAATCGTTAATTTACACACATTTTCCAGCTATGGCTTTCTTCACAATAAACTGCAAAAGAAAATCAGAAAATCTCTTTTTTCTCTAACAAACCCCACCTACCCAATTCCAATCCCCTTGCACGGTTCCACCTCCTCCACCTCCTCCTCCACCACCACCACCACCACCACCACCACCTCAAGTAATGCGCCTGATGTTGACAATTGCATTGGTGAACAAAAGTCAAGGTTGATAACTAACTGATTGAATAGATCACAAGATATATATTTTTTTTATTGTTGTTTAATAATTTTTTAAATCAAGGTTGATAAATAATTATGTAGAATAGATCAAATAATGAAAGATTTTTTTTACTGTTTAATTATTTTTTATTGATAAAATATTGAAATTAAGTCAAATACTAAAGTTCAGAGCAACAACAAGAGTTGTTTATATAAAAAATAATTTTATACCTCAAATTTTTTATTAAAAAAATATTTTCAATAAATTGTTCATTATTTTGACTCCTCAAATTTAGAGAAAAAAAAATCCGAGTCTCAGACATCCAAGGAAGGATAGAAGCAGCATAAGCTCTCAAGCCCGGCGAAGGCGAAAGCTCTTAGGCGGCCACTGCGAATGTTTTGAGAAACAAGCCTTTGGATTTATCATCACTGACCAAATCGATTCTAGATCAAAAAGATGGATTAAAAAATAAATTAGATGCCAGTTAAAAAAATTACAGACAATGGATACAGATCCATACAAAAACTGTGTTAGTGGAAAATAGAGGTGTCTCAGATATCCAAGGAAGGATAAAAGCAGCACAAACTCTCGAGCCTGGCGAAGGCGAAAGTTCTCAGGCGGCCACTGCGAATGTTTTGAGAAACAAGCCTTCAATTTATCGTCACCGACACCATTTCCAATTCCAATACACACCCACAAGAAAACTAAATCAAAATTTATATACGGAGAGAGAAATACTACGAAACAAGAATAAAAGAAAGAGGCTACTTATTGGCATATTAACTAAGGGATTTATATAGGAGTGATGAGGTTAGGGTTTAGAGGAATCTTAGGGTTTATTGATGTGCGAATGACGGCTGCAATTGGGAAATGGAATTATCTAGACTTTTACGAGACAAAAATTGAAATGGGCCAACGTAGAAAAAGTTTGGGCTTTAGCCCAAGTAAAGGAATAATTAAGGGAAAAAATTCACAATTATATAAAGAAACAATACATAAATAAGGTATTTAAGTATCACCATTTCAAAATTAAAGTTTGAAATTTTAAATTTAAAAAATCAGGTTTTCATTAAAATTTATTTATAATTTAATTAATTAATTATATATTTAATTAATAAATATATAAAGGTCACAGATTTATGCAATTTGGTCACAATTCAAAAAATTTAAAGTCACAATTCAAAAATTTTATAGGTCATGGTGGGAGAGGGAGGAGAGTGGAGATGAGAGAAAAGAGAGTGACGGAAAGTAGAGAGAGAGAAGAGAAGAGGGGGAGAATTGGAATGAAATTGATAAGGGTTTGGGAAAAAATTATACAATTAATATTTAATATTTAAAATTAAATATCTAATTTTAGAAAAGTGAAACTTTTAATCTGACTTTTGAAATTTAATCTTTAAAATTCTGGTTTTATGTAATTTCCACAAAAAATAAAGGGAAAAATTCATGAGTAAGCTATCACGCATTTTAAAACTAAGAAAAGGTTTAAAATTTCAAAAAATCAGATATTTATTAAAATGTATTTATGAAATAATTAATTAAAAATAAATTTTTATTAATAAAATATATTAATGTCACAATTCCATATAATTTGATCACAAATTCTCGAATTAATTGATTATAAATTTTTCTTGATCACAATTCAAAAAAAAATTATAGGTCACCTTAATCACAAATAAATGTTTTTATTAATCACAATTTATTTCTCGATCACAAATCAAAAAAATTTATAGGTCACAATTTATTTATCGCTCACGAAATCAAAGTGTTTATAAGTTACAATTCATTTATTGGTTACAAATTATAAATTTATAAGTCACAACTTATTTAAGGGTCACAAATTGTCAAATTAATTGGTCACAAATTGTCAAATTGTCAGATCTTTTGTTTAACAATGCTATTGTTTAGATTCCAAAGATATTTAACTTTGGTTTTGTAATTTTTCTTATAGGTATTATTACGCGTTCTTAGCTTCTGATTTTACACATTATGTTTTATTTTATGCATGATCACCATTTTGAAGACGTACTCCCTGATTTAAAAATGATAGATCGATAGAATAGACGAATTTGTTGCGTAGAGAGAGAGAGAAAGCAATTTAATAATATTAAGGACAGAATTATGACTCGTTTTTTGAATAAATAAGTTTTAAACCTGCTACCGATCCTATTGTTCGTGGCATAAACGATAAGTCATTCCAAAAGTACCGTTCTTTGGCATTCTTGTTCTCGCTGGATTTGGATAACATGGCTTTGACTCCACTTTGGATGGTATTTTCCGCCATAAGATTTTAATTAGTTATCATGTCACTAGTAAAGAAAATATCTACTATCAATGCTAAAAGTTGCCTTCTGGCTCAGTGTCATCCTTGTAACCAATCAATGAACTCAAAAGATAAGGTTACTCTTGTTGTCCAGGTACATGTCATCTTGAATTTGGATCTATAACCATACTTTCAAAGTCGGCCTCTAATTTTGATGAATATTAGCCTATACTGTTCTTTTGTAGGGATACATTTCACCAGTTGTGATCAAATATGCTAGCAGTCACCAGGAAAAGTATGACAATCTCATTCTTCTAAATCCACCTGTATGATTAGATTGAACCTTTACCAATATGGATATGATATTTATTTCCTTGCAGTTTTGGATAATTGAGATATTGATTGATCAGAAAATATTACATCATCTTACATTGTTGAGGATTATACACATATGATGGAGGTTTGAGACGTGAATCACTGTTTAGTTCCATATCATATAGGTCGCTTTTACTAATTCTTTAGCCAAAGAGGTTCAGTGAAACACATATTACTCCGGTAAGAGAATGTTGGTTGAGCGCTTCGCATATCTTAAAACACAATCTGTCATTGTCAAGAATCAGATAACAGAATTTCCATTGCTGCTGCATTTGCTGTTGTTGCCGGGAGACATGAACTGCCTTTCTTCAATCATATTATGAATCCTTGAAGGTTTAAAATAAATCAGTGAATGCATGGTAATAGAACTCAAATAATTGACATCTCAAGTTACAGAAGAATAATGACTTTTAATTCAGATCTGATCCTTTGTGATATAAGATTTCAAATCTATCCAAGACATCTGAGTTTATCAATCTTGAACCAAATGTTCCAAATCCTTTGTATGCCTGCCATTTATGGTTATTTTCACTCTTGCTCTCCTTAAAACACATGAATAAAATAAAAAGAATGAAATTGGCCAAACTAGGCTTTAGCAAGACTATTAAATAATTCAAAGCACAAAGGTTCTATATTTGATACAAGTACATAGAACATCTCATGGCCACATATATACAAGAATACTGAATGATCTCGACTGCCATTCATTTGGCATATCAAATACCACCTAAAGCCTCCGTTCCATTTTCCACCCTGTACTCCATTTATCGCGTAATATCCACCTTCAGACAAATTATATGAAGACTAGCAAAGCTTGCTGCTTTCTCAGATAATCTTGATCCATGTGTAATTTTTTGGATCAATTTCGCATTCACAATTTGTTGATCCATATATTGTCTTGTGCGGGCAGAATTTCTTTGCTTTTGCGCAAACCAGAAATATCTTTTAGATGTATCTTAATTCTTAACTGTTACGTATTATTTGTTTGTATCCAGCGGACTTTTAGTTATTATTATATATATAACCCTCTTCTTGCATGTTCAAATCACATCTCAGTTAGTCTTAACACTATATGCAGATAAAAACCAACTTCACCAAAGGAATAAATAAATTTAAAACAAGAAAAACAACTTGACTCCAAGATAAAAGACAGAAAAACAGCCAACAATTTTAGTTTGGTTTAGTTTGTAGAACTAATACACAGGAAAAAAAATAAAAATCGTAATCATTGTCCATGTCACGTTCCACTGCAGATGATTGGTTTTCCTTTTTCCGTCTTTTTTTCTCTGCCTTTCTCAACTTGGTGTTCAGCATGCCTTCCTCGGTGTATAGCTTCTTGTTTTGCCTGCTATTGGTAGATTCAGTCTTTTCCAGTGCCCACCCCTGCCCAAGCCAAATTTTGTTTAAAAAAAAAATTGGTTATAGTCCATTTTTTTCTACTGTCCAACCTAGTAGCACACTATCCAACCCAGTAGCCCCCCGTACCATTGAATCCTGGCTCCGCCACTTAATTCCTACCCTCCATCCTCGTCTCCAGATTCCGTAGACTGGTCTTCACCATTGCCGACTTGATCTCCAGAATCTTTGCTTTGATTCAAATCTGGTATTGATACATCGTCCTGCACGTGTAACAGACCACCCATGACAATAATGTAGAATCAAAAGTAAAAAATCTCTCAATCAAATTCACTGCGAGTATGCTTGATACATTGTATTGGACAAGACTGAAGAGCATTATAAACAACATTTTTAGCTTCTTTTCCTTCCACAACACTTCTAACATTGTCCTGTAAGCAATCTTCTCATTATAAAGCAGGAGTAATCCCTGATTTAATAATAATAGATACGATCTGTTGTCTAGAGATAGAGACAATTTAATAACATTATCATTAATATTAATATTAAAGACTGAATTATGACTTTATTTTTGAATAAATAGGTTTTAAACCTGCTACCGATCTGCTCGTTTTCCTATTCAAAGATCAGCCCCCTTGGCTGTGTTTTCACATCGAAAAATTGTTTTCTGATGAAGAAATGACGAACGGTCTTCTAATGTTGAAGATATAAACTAAATAAGTGTATCAGTTCTATGAAATGATATTAGTAATTATGTGGATACCTATGATATAATTTAAATAAGCAAGTTTATCTATTCTATAAAAGCTATTGGTGAACCGGCTCGTCAGATTTTTGATAAAAGAGCTTAATCTGGTTAGCATGCTAACCAAATATTGGAGTATATAGTTTATCCTCCCTGTGAGAAGCTATTAGTGAAGTGGTTCAAGTGGTCTTTGTTCAAGATTTGATGTAACCAATTTACGAAAACTGTGAACTTCCCCAACCTCAATCTAATGTGGTTCAGAATCCTACCAGGTAACACTGGTCTGATTCATGATGATATCCTTGTACGAAAGTGTCTTTCATAGATAATTAACGTAAGTTCTCTAACTGTTTGAATCATGTAAAATTTCAAAATTCGAGAAGCAAAAAAACTTTCAAAATTATATAAATACAATCCTGTTGCTCTGGCTCGACTAAGGCAATGACAGATTTTCTCCATTGGCAGTATCCTTCTTCCCCCATAATTTTGTTAATCTTTATCCAATTCAACTCCAGTGGGCAACTCAAATTTGTTTTGATTGGTGTTATTGTCGTCCTCATCACCACCATCCATAGCAGAATCCTTCCTGACATAATCAACCTTAAAATCGTAATCATTGTCCATGTCACGTTCCATTGCAGATGATTGGTCTTCCTTTTTCCGTCTTTTTTTCTCTGCCTTTCTCAACTTGGTGTTCAGCATGCCTTCCTCAGTGTATAGCTTCTTGTTTTGCCTGCTATTCCTAGATTCAGTCTTTTCCTGCCCTCCATCCTCGTCTCCAAATACCATAGACTGGTCTTCACCATTGCCGACTTGATCTCCAGAATCTTTGCTTTGATTCAAATCTGGTATTGATACATCATCCTGCACGTGTAACAGACCACCCATGACAATCATGTATAATCAAAAGTAAAAAATCTCTCAAGCAAATTCACTGCGAGTATGCTTGATACATGGTATTGGACAAGATTGAACAGCATTATAAACAATATTTTTAGCTTCTTTTTCTTCCACAACACTTCTAATATTGTCCTGTAAGCAATCTTCTCATTAAATTATTCAACGAAAAGATAATATGATAATCAAACTTGGAATTCAATTAAAACCATTTTCATTTTGACTATTGTCGGCAACTAAGATTTTCAAACCTCACTTGGAAGAAGTAACAATGTGGAGAGATCACAAACCTCAAGCATCTTCTCATCAAAATTGAGAGGTCCATTTGAAGGAACTTCTACAGGGTTGAAATCATTGATAGATTTCAGACTGCCAATAAATGAAGATTCACCACCATAAACTTCATCTATATCGAACTCCTTCCCAAGTACGGCGACAATCTTTTCTTCGGAAGGCTCTCCTTCATTCCTAATGGGAGGTAGAGTATAGTATGGAATTTTACCTGCAGGTAAGAGGACAGGCTTCATTTATTTAAACACCCATAGTTTTAAAAATCCAATTGAAACCCACCTCAAGGCCCTCATCAAAGTGAATGCCACCTGACTTTATTTAAAAATCCAATTTAAACCTTCCTCAAGGCTGATAGAGAAGTGGTTTTTGCAAGTGTATGCCACCTCAAAGCACTGCCTCAAAGCTTGAGGCCCAAAAACATAAAAAATTCTAATAGATCCATTTTGAGAATAGTCCATTGCCCACAAAACGTTAAAAAATAGTAAATAGTAACTTTTTATGGTAAAATAGTAAAAAAATTTATGGTTGTCTACTTTCATTTTTTATTTGTTTTGCTTTTCCTCCAAGAACGTACAGCCTAATTGCCAAAACAGACATGCTTTTCAATGATAATTTCCTCATTGTAAGGAAGGTAAAATAAAAACCTGTATTCCAGTCGTGCAAAACGATCCTAGCAGCAGCATCAATATCTACAACACCACCCTTTTTGAGCCTGCCCCTGATAGTAGCAACTTTCTGAAGAAAGTCATCAACTGAATCAAAGCTAGGGACCTTGTATAATGTTACCAAAACTCTTTCTGGACATCGTTTGAGTATTTCCTTTACTGCACAGATCATAAAATGGGCACACATTGCTGTTTGTCTTATAATGGGTAAAGAGGTAATCACGAGTAAAGACAGCAATTTTATTTACCTGGACCAATTGGATCGTCTAATTTTTCAATTCTCTTGCAATTTCTAAGAGCAACAGATGCATCATTCTCAGCAGATTTAAGCATCACAACCCCAGGGCAGTCCAACAATTTTACATGTTTATCCAGCTGAACTTCTTGCATGGATCTTGTCAACCCAGGAGTCGCACCAACATTGGCAACATGAGAACGTTTTAGACTATTGATTAGACTACTTTTACCAACATTAGGCAGACCAATAACCCCTACAGTAACACATTTCTTTATCTGCAATCAAAACATGCAATTAGTTCAGCCATGTAAATAGAATTAAACAACATAAGTTAGAATAATAATAGGTACCACATAAAACAGAAAATCAATCAGCTACATGCAGAGAAAAAAATAAAAATAAAAGAACCTCATGGCTTCTTGAATAGTTCTTCAGCAATTTTATAAGCGTTTCAGCTCCAAGGCAATCACTTGTTTTCAGAATAGTGCTAGCTTTTCCAGTCTTTCCAGCCTTCAGACCGGATTTCCACCCAAGGTTAGATTTCTGCTCCTGGGTACTGCACTTAAAAGCAACTGTGGGTAATTCCTCTCGAAGATACTTGAGCCACTTCTCAGCAGCTTCTCTTGGAACAAGATCTGAGATGCAAAGAGAGTGTTAAGGTGGTTGCCCTTTTTTGCTGACAAGATTGACGATTACAAGATTCTGAACAAAATAAAACATAATTGCGAAACAAAAATTACTCCCACATTTTTCTTATCTTAAATTAATAAGATTTAATCTCCTCCAAAAATATTTAATTGGGTTCAATTCGGCTATCAAAATATTTACCCTAAAAAAATTGACATGAACACAGAAGAGAGAAGAGATATAATTTTCCTACCAATTTTATTGAGAAGCAAAACAAGATGTTTTTCAGGTCCAGCTTTCATCACCATGTTTTCCATGTTAATACAGCGGCTGCCAAGGGGATCTCGAGCATCAAGCACCTCCAAAATGACATCAGAAGCTTCAATGACTTTGACCAACTCCTTATAGAAAGCCCTCTCCGAGTGGTCTACATTAAATTTAGGCATGTTAGAAAATTGAAAAGAATAGACAAAATCCAAGGAAGTCTGGAGAAATTCCCTTTACCAAAAAAAGATAAGTTATATTTTTCCTGCCATACCTTGTTTCTTAGCCAATCCAGTGGAATTCTCACTGATGTTCCCCTCTCCAACAGAACTCTCATCTTTCAATTCTTCATCCTCCAATAGCCCCAACTTTCTCTTTTGAGCCTAAAGAAGCAGATGAAGTCAGGGGGTATTACAAATAGAAAGCATCAACAACCAACCTACCCAGTAGGAAATCATAATATTTCAAGACAAACTCCAATCAACGCCTTCAGCTGCAACACAAGTAAAATACAGAGATGCATGCTTGCAAGCACACATCTAAATTTCTTGTTGACGAATAGCCGCTGCACAGATAAGCCAAGTTAATGAACTCCGGACCAACTTTACACCATATGAAAGATAAGTCCACTGATGTTACAATTTGAACTAATTAGGACCTTGAAAGGACTAAGATTCAGCAAGAGCTCTACTTTCATCCAATTATTAAAATTAATAGTTTAATGCATACTGTTCACCAAGACCTTCGGCAAATTAACTTGGACCAATTTCATTGAGCTTGTGGGAGTCTTGCAGCAAATCGCAATCACAGGCTTTCAAGCCCAGGGTGCTGCAAATCTAATTCATAGTTTATTAAGAATTCATGTTAGACACTGAGGCAATTACCAAACTCTAATACTGTATCACAACCTAAAGAAATTCCTGAACACATCTGCATTTTTCACTAAAACAAGATCTCAATTGGACTAAAATTAGCACAATTCACAACTTATATCAGATAATAACGACCTACATGCACATACAAATCGAGGAAGATGCATTATAATGCACAACAATAACTAGTTAACGAACAAAAACCTTAAACGAAATAGTGTTACATATTCTTACATTATACCATGGAGGGTTAAAACTTAAAAACAGAAAAATGAATAATTCGTCAGGGTATCCCTTATCACTCTCTAGAAATTTTGATATCCAAATAACTGAGCACCCGAAGGAGCTAAAATTCAGAAAAAGCCTCGACTTGACATATCCTATCATCCCCAACACTAAATAGGGTGAATACCAAAAATCAAAAACCAGCAGCATCTAATTATTACAATTAAAAAATATGGAATCATCAAATACTTCAAACAAATTAGGATGAAATTGATTTACCCTCTCTTTTCGAGCGGCTTTCTTCTCCTCCTGTTCCTGGATGGCACGTTGGCGGCGAGCCTCGAGGGCTTTGAGTTCCTGTTCCTTAAAGGGCCAATCATTGGGGATTCCGGGGTCCTTCTCTGCCTTAGGCTTCTTGTTTATGAATTTCTTGGCCTCCTTTGCCTTCTTCTTTTGGTGCTCCTTTACCTTCCGTATTATCTTGTACTTCTTCTTCAATGGCACCCTCTTGCTCTTGCTCTCTACACAAGCAAAATAGACCCAAATTCAAATCAAATTCACACACATGTACATAAATATACAAATATTATAGTAACTTCAGTACACTAAATGAATGGAAATACACTACTTTTGCTTCTCTTGACCATGCTTGAAAGTTTGAGCTTGGCCTGGTAGACAGGGCCGGACCTGTGTTCTGGTAGATAGAGTAAAAATACGATCTGCTTCACCAAGCCAAGCTTATCACCATTAATAAAAACAAATTTCAATAAAATAGCCCTATTCAGCCCACTTCATCTGAGAAATGTTCAATGCAAAAAGAGAAGAAGTGATACTAACCTAGAAACACACTATCAGCTGTCAAAGCCAGAGAAACAGGCAGAGTAATCCTCAATATCTCTAAACCAAGTTTGTCCAATTTGAAAACTGATCTATTCCAACATTTAGAAAACAGAAATAGTTAGTACTATCTGTCTAAACAAGCATCAAAATCGGTTGATAAAACTCAGAATCACTTGAAGCAAGATATTACCCCTTATGCTCATTTCATACTTAAACCTTGATTAACACAAATATAATTTGAAATTTAGATAAAATCTTCCAAAATCTAAAGCCAAGTATAATGTGAAGTAAATTTAGTCTGGTAATCCGAATTTTAATGCCAAGGTTACAACAATTTATCAGATTCTAAACTAGCACTCAACACAACCATTGTGATTTACTGGTTCTTGAACATAACGTTGAATTCTGCGCATAATTATCTAAAATATATTTGGCACCTCGGACCTCCTAGAATTGTAGTCTTTTGACTAGAAAAGGTAATGCTAACTCAAACAATCATTTTATTCTGGACAATACGCAACTTAATCATAATGTAAATCAATTTGATATAGTGGAAAATAAGGGAATGCATACCGTATAAAATCAAAATCATTTCTTGGACAAAATATGTGAAACCCAGATCATGAATGCTGTAAAAATAAGAGCTCAGCTAGCCTAGCTTAGTACTGCCGTTTGGAAAACCCAGAAGTAAAAATAGATCAGAAAAATCGTTTGAAAATCAATGCTAGATATACAAACTCAGAATAGAACTTCACGGGGAAATTGGAATTTATGCCCGTGGTTTCATACATTAAGAGAGAAAGAAAAATTCAAAGGAATGCAAAAGCGGCCGAGAACTCAGAACTACACAGCAAATCAGCAATACTCAATGTAAAGTGTAAACAAAATACTTACAGACACCAGTTTCCACTGCCGTTTCTTCCGTCTGGAGACTGAACTCTGGACTCGTCTCTCAAATGGAGGCAAGTGAACGAACGGCCTGAACCTGAAGGCTGAACTGTTAAAGAAGGTAGGGTTAGAATATAAAAGAAAAATGGGCCCTAAAAAATCTGGGCCTTAGGCGGAGGCCTCTTGGGCCTCTCCTCAGGTCGGCCCTGCAAATAGTTAAAGATGCATGACAGTGAAATTGTAATTCCATCCCGCAACACCCCCCACCACCACCATCACCTTCCCCCGTCATAAAATTCAGTACCAACATACTCAGTTCCAACAAGCTCGAATTTGGTGATAAAATCCACCAAAGCAAACATCACTTGTAATTACATGCCACAATATTGATTTTTTGCAACGAGATCCATACCCAGGTAAACCTAACAACAAACTTACTGTCGCTTGCTATCAATTATGTTGGAGAAGATGAGTCCCGTCACCGAACAGCTCACGAACGCCTTAGACGATTTTTCTGTTGCAGCGGCTGTATAACCGTGTCAGTCGAAGATTAGGTTCAGTTCTTCTGGTGCAGCAACAAAGTGGCGAGGAGATGCCTTTTTTTGGTGCCGGCGTCGGAAAACCTTTAAGATTTGGTGCGGCGCTGGAGGGTTCACGAGATTTGGGGGAAAACAAATGGATTTTGGATTGTGCAGGTTGGGTAGTGTGATTATGCAGGTTCAAACAAACGGCTTACTGCTTCTTACCCTTATTTTTATGTAAAGGATTTATTTGGGGAAGAATACATAAATCCTGCATTTACTTTTACCTATTTCAAAAATATCAAAACATGTTTCAAAATTCAAAAATCAGGTTTTATTAAATTTTTAATTATGAAATAATAATTATTAAATTAATCTTGAGGAGTTGCTCAATTGGTTAGGTCTTGGGTTTGCTTCCCAATGGTCACCAGTTCGAGTCCCCTCAGGGCCACTGAGGTGAGTACCTGACCGTAAACTTCAGGGACCCGTGAAATTAGTCGAGGTGCGCGCAAGTTGGCCCGGACATCCACGGTTATCAAAAAAAATAATAATAATTATTAAATTAATTTATTATTAACATTTAATTCTACTATAAAATAATTAACACACCTCCACCATCCCTACAACTCTGGGGATACTCCGACGATCTTTCCGGTTACCACTCTTCTCCGGCGATCGCTCCAATGACTTTTCCGACGGCTGATCCGATTTCGACGAATATGTTAAGGTCACAGATCTATACAATTTGGTCACAATTCAAAAAAATTTAGGTCACAATTCAAAATTTTCGTCGATCACAATTTGTTCATCGGTCACAACTTAGAAATGTCAAAGTCACAATTTATTCATCGGTCACAGATCCCAAAATTTATATGTCACAATACTTATTTATGTCACAATTTATCAATTTATTGGTCACAATTAATATTTTTTAGGTCACAAATTAATAATTTTTAGGTCACAATTAATAAATTTTTGGTCTCAGATAACCAAATACTTGGTCGCATACCACCAACAATAACCATTACCGTCGCCGCCCCAGCCACAAAACCGCCACCACCTCACGGCAACCAGTACCAACACCACCATCGCAACAACCAACACCCACACAAAATACCGCTACCACCACACAAAAAACACTACCACCACGACGCATCAAACCACACAAAAGATCACCACCGCCGTCGGATCTGTGAACAAAAAACCACAAAAATACAACAGATCTGTGATAAAAACCATCAAAAACCACTACCGTTCGAGACAGATCTGCTGTGAAAAAAACCCTCCCAATGGATCGGCAACCACCACAACCATCCAATACATCAAACTCGAAAACTATAAAAAAAATTACAATTTGGGCGCGCGAAAAAAGCAGTGAGGTAGAGAAGACAGAGAACGAAGGAGTCAGATTTTTTACAAATCCGGCGCGCCTGTTAGGTTTAATCGGCTTCGGTGTCACCACGGCCACGGAGGTTTCGAATTTTTCAGTTTCCGCCACCGCTATGAAGAGGATTCCGATTGATTGATGGTTTCGATTGATTGGGCGACGATTTTTACGAACGCAGAGGGGGATGAGAGAATGGGATGGAAGGGAAAAAGCCGACGGCCTTCGCGACGGAGAGGGAGAAGAGAGCGACGGGAGGAGAGAATAATGGGACTGGCCGTCGCGACGGAGAGGGAAGAGAGAGGGTCGTGGCAGCAGCAATTATTTCTCCGGCGATGGGAAGAACCGTCGGTTGTCGTGGAGGAGGCGGCGTCGACGTTTAAGCAGAGAGAGTGGAGAACGGTTTGATTTTAGGGTTTGATATGGTATGGAGGTATATAAATTAATTTATATTGTATATAGATATAAAAATATAAAAATAAAAATAAATAAATAAAGATTAAATTATTAATTAAAACCTGATTTTTGTATTATGAAACTTGATTCTTGATTTGTGAAAATGGAAATCTAAAACTAGGGTTGGTTGTAATTTCCTCATTCATCTACTCATGGCAAAAAAGCTCTTCGGCTCGGGCCGAAACCCTATTTTAGGGAGTCGGCTCGAGCTCGACCCATCCCGTGGCCCAAGCGAGCCTGCCCTAAAAAAAATTAAAATAAAATTTGTTTTAAAGAGCTACCTGTGCAATGATAGCATGTTGCTGCTTGTTGCATGCAGCAATATGCAACAGGCAGCAACATGCTGCCTTTGCAGGCAGCTATTTTAGTTGCCTACAAAGGCAGCAATTTAAAAAAATAAAAAAATCCAAGAAACCAAAGTCGGCTCAGCCCGCTAAGCCTCATTTTTTTTGCCAGGCTCGGCTCGGGCCGAAAAAAGTTTGGGCCAAAAAAACTTGGGTTCGACTCGAGTTTTTTTTTCCCGACTCTAGCTCGACTCGTTGACACCATTAGATCCATCTCGATGATGGCTTTTGTGTATGATAGACTCGTGGGCCTTTCTTTTGAAAGGCTTAAAAAAGTCTCTTATGGCCAATTATTATTACAGCGTTCTCTGCTTCTAGCGACAACATGCTTGGTCCCGTTGATCAAATTTAATAGCGATAGCTTTAGGATTAGGAGAGGAGCGAGTTTATGAGCCATCACTAGAGCTGTAAAACCGCCACCACACTTACTTGAGCATTGCAGGAGACTAGGGAATGGGTTGAGTAAACTCCCCTGGGGTCACCCAGAGGTCATAAAGGAGGGGATGAAAATGTTGGAGGAGGAATTCATAATTCTTACACGGATAATTAAATTTGAAAAAAAAAAGCATTTGGAGGATTTGAAAGGTTGGTAATGACTGTGGAGGGTTCGCGAGATTTGGGGGAAAAGAAATGGTTTTGGAATTACGATAGTGGTATTATGCGAGTTTCCACATTGAGCCGATTTTTGGGTTTTTTGAACGTTGTCCTTTTTTCTTTTCTCCTATTAATTTTAAATTTTTCCATGACAGAAAGTCAGCCCATTTGTCATCCGTTTCTATTACCGATAGTGGAATTGAAAGAAATTTTGGCAAAAAAAATTCGGAAAATGCTATGGGTACATAGCACAATATTCCATGTACCATGAATAAATCCTTATCTACAGGAAATTTGTTCACAGGGCTTTACTGGCCCCTCACAGGGGGCCGAGCCCCACATGTATTAAAAAAAAATCGGACGGACCCCACTATATGTGTTGTCTGTACAACATCTATAAAAAAAAATAATTTTGTACACCAAGGAGGGTTCATGTACCCAGAGCACAACCAAAAATTTCCAACATTCCTTCCCCCAGTTCCCCACTCCCACCAAAATACGCAACTGAAGTAGTACTTTAGTCTTTAGTAGTTGTACCCTTTAAACTCAAGCAAAGCCCCTCGACACATGCACCAGTGCATAGGATTCGCAAACTTCAATACCTATTTTTCTTGCTTCCTTCAATCTTAATCTTCACTTCACATTACGTATCATTGTCATCACCTAATCCTGTTTCCTGTTCATCTTACACAATCTCAACTAATCGTCCCATTTTTGGAGTGAATTTTTGGGAAATAATCGAAAAAAATGCCGGAAGAGAAGGATGCAACGTCAGTGCCACTCAGTCAAGGGTCCCGCGAAGAAGAAGATCCCGAGGATCCCGTTAAATCTCCGCCTAATTCTCCTAATTCTTCCACTCATAAGGTATTCATCTTTTCTACAAATTTTTTTTTTCCCATTTTTAGAAGATTTTTTGAATGCAGACCAATATTCACGATTCAAACATTTCGATTGCTGTTTCCCTATTTAATTTGAATGATTTGGTCTCAGCCTGCTTATGAAATTGATATTTCGTATATATTTAGAACTTTTTTGTACAAATTTGTTATATTGATTGTGCTTGAATTTAGTTATTATATTTTTCTGCATTGTTGTGTGGGCAATTTAATTTTGCTTCGACTTATTAAAAAAAAAAATTGATGATTCAGAATCTCAGATGGATAGTCTTTGAATTTAACGGGGAGAAATCATTTAAGTTCAAATGCAACTTCAATTCCTATGTACCTTTAAGCAGTCAAGGAAAAAATCATTGACATTACCAAACTCTAGTTGAAGATTGAATCTTTTACTAACTGACTTGTTAGTAAGTTCAACCTATTAAAATTTGTTTTTAATATGTCAAATGGTCTAAAATAAGGAGAGAGAAAGACATCTAAATAGCATGTAGAGCAAAGCACTTCTGAAAACAAATCTCCCAGTAATCTTCTGCAATGTTGGATCTGCTCCACCCTGCCAACACCAATTCAAATTATATGTGAGAATTTACCCAAGCAGAACAATATTTGATTTAAGTGTTAATTGGATATTAAAATCTGAACCAACAATCTTCTCAAAGAAAGACATAAGCCGCGGCCGAGGATCTTCCTAATATACTTCAAGTCATTAGCTTTCACAATATTCCATGAAAATCAAATGGTCCATTATATCTGTTTAGTTGAACAGTGGAGATCCACATAACATCATTAAAAACAGCTTAGCGCCGAGTTGTAGTGGGAACAAGTCTCAGAGAGAGAGAATAAGTGGAAGTAGGAGTAGCAAGGTATGGACTGCATATAATAGGGGGGGTGCGAAATCCAATCAATTCCCCAGAAGTTGGGAAAGATATTTTGCTTTTTACTAGCTTGAGTTTGGCACCTTCCTTTGAACTAGTGGAGTCATAAGTTTTGCAGTTCATCTGTCATACATTGTGCTGAAAAGTTACTATACATCCATGCTTCTTGAATTTGTTATTTCTCCAACCTCAAGATTTCTTCCCTTTTGGATTCAACTTTCAACTATTGTCTATTTTAAGTTTTTTCATGGCTCTAATTAGTCTTGGATCTGTATTTTAACCTTGTTCATTAATAACCGATATTGAATATGAATTTATGATTAATGTTACTGGAAGGCCTAAATTAGAAAGCAACATAATTTTGGACTCATAATTGGTAGCAATGAAAAGGATGATTATGCTTCAATATTTTTTTCTTTTTCTTTTGCTAGAGATAGAGGAAATAAGTCTCCCCAGCTATGTGTAATACATACTGGCTTTTCTTTACCTTTTTCCTTCGGGGATCAAATGAATTTTCTCTAACCTCCATCCTATTTTACATTATGAAACACTGATTTTTGCAATCACGAAGACCAGTTTTGAGGACATTTGTAGGTCCACTTCCTCACTTGACTTCCAGTTGAAATTTGTATGGAAATCGTTGGTATTACGAGGTTGGTGAAATATTTTAGTAAGATGTTAAAGAGTAAAAAAAGATGCTAGATGAATAGAGAAATAGCATTATGGTGCCTTATAGTTATTCAAAATTGTATAAATTGCAGAACTATTAAGCTTATAGTATCTATTACAAGTTTACAACAGTTATTGGACTTGTTATGCTTTATGATTTTGCCCACCTGTTTTCAAGTTTACTGTGCATACTTCTTTGCCGACCCATTTTCAAGTTAGCGGATCCTCATTAGTTTTTTCTTCTATGGTAAAGGGTGGACACTCCACTTTGTTTGGTAGCGCAATAAAGAGGAAGAGAAAGAAAGAAGAGAGAAGAGGAACTGGAGAATTTGGGAGAGAAATTTAGAAACAATCTCACATATGTTATGCCATAAAAATCATTATCTTCATCATTCAACAATACTAGTCCTATTTAGAGGTGAAATTCTTAAGATGGCAAAATCTTAAAAATTAGCAATTGGAAATTTTTCCTGGAACTAATATTCCTTGCACAAAATAAATTAATAGCTATTCTCTACTTTTGTGCCCACTGCCCATAATAAGTTCGCATATTTGGCACGTGATCTCCCACATTAAGACGGTAATTTTCTTCACTATATATCTCCCTCAGTATGTTAAGGAGCTTTTCATTTAAACCTTTAACATGCATGTTATGCTTCTCTTCTAAGATTTCTGTTTTTTAGCAAGATATATTTTGTTTAATGGGGCCGTGGTCGCAAGTGTTGTGACCAAAACATCAATTATGCTGACAACAAGGTCAATTTAAAGATGTTGAGTGGAAGAGTTAAAATATCCACGAAAATAGACACAAAAGTTTTACTTGGTGCAACAATTTGCCTACGTCCAAAGAAGCCAACATACTTTGTATCTTGTAAATGGGAGTAGCCCTCTCTCAAGTTCAAGAGTTTGCAACTTCCCTTTTTTTTTTTTACCATTTTCTTTATCCAATGGATTAGGCATCGGTCAATGGAAAATCTCCCACCTAGGCATAAGAGGACTTAAAAATAAATAAATAAAAGGTAATATTACAAAATTTCTTTTTTAAGCGCGAAGATTACAATTGACTATTCCTCTGAATATCAACCTGACCCAAATTGGCTCTCTACTGGACTTCAAACTCACTTTAAGTCAGAAACACTCTTTTCTATCATTTCTGTCAGGAGCTTATTATCTTGAAATGAGCATTCTAGCGCAAATTTCTTCCAACAATGAAAAGCAAGCAAGTATATTGTGTGTGATGGGCTTGCCTAGACAGCCTAGTCCCTCGGCAATTAGTATAACTTAGAAAAGGAAATTGACCAGCATGACTAATAGGTAACCTAAAAGCTTGTCTTTGCCACAAAACATGATATAAAACTCATGCGATACATTGGAATTCTGATAATCAACCATTCTTCATTCGTGGAGAATTATAATTTGATCTTATTTGGTGTGTATATGCATGTATAAATTTTTTTTCCATTTTTGATGGAATATATTCTCGTATTTTCTTTTGTTCAGGCATGCTGTTTTGTTCTTCAAAGTTGGGTCTCAAAGAAGTTCATGACTGGATGGTAGGAACTTCACTTTTGCCTCGCATCTTTAGCTGATTGTTTCTTATTCTGAATCCATTGAGCCTGAGTATAATATTGTGTTAAATTCTGAAATTGCAGTGTAGTTCTATTTCCTGTTGCTGTCACATTTTTTGTGACTTGGTGGTTTATTCAGTTTGTTGATGGTTTCTTCAGTCCACTATATGAACAACTGGGCATTGACATATTTGGTAAGTCTGCAATCCATTCATTACTTGTTGCGTGAATTTCACTAGGCGATCTGTTTGTTTCTATGTACATGTGGCCTTTAAAATCTTAATCCATACATTTAGCGCTAAGCTCTAGTTAAAAATCAGTACAGTCCTGGAATCCTACGATCGAGAATGTTGAGTGGAAATTAGCAGGATGCAAGAGACGTTACCCTCATAGGGAGGCAAAATGATTATTTTGAAGATTACTGTTGCTAGCTTGCTGTTACATGCCTCTGTTTGAGACCGGTCTCTGTTGCTATGAGGATATAACAATTGAAGAAATATTTTCTTTTGGTAGGGAATGGGTAAATATAAAAAAGTCATCTGGCCAATTGGAAATTAGTGAAGGCTCTTAAGATCTGGTTAGAATCAGACATTCTGACATTTAATATAGCTTTATTGGGCAAGTGGTTGTGGAGGTTTGGATTGTGAGCAGAACTCACTCTGGAAGCCAATGATTGTTGCGAAATATGAATGAGAGAGGAGTGGGTGGAAAACTAAAGAGCCCCAACTCCTTGCAGTCATATGGTGTTTGGATTTGGAGAGGTATCTCGTACAACTATATGTATTTTACAGGAGAGTTGCTCTTGGAATTGAGAATGTTTGTTGTGGCAGTCTCAGCACTAAAGGAAGACCTCAGTCTATTGTTCAATATTTTAGTCAATGGCTTCTATGACTGACTTCGTGTAGGGTATTAATAAAGTGGCAACATGGAGCATGATGTTTACTTGTTTATGAGGGCAATTCAAGATTGGGATTACAGGATGGTCTTCTCAAGAAGCTGTATGGATAAATATGAATGGAAGGAGGACAAATGAAAGGAGGGACTCTAGTAATAAAAATGTAATTTACTATTTATTTCTATCATCTTCTTATTAGGAGTATGGCCTTGGATTTCCCCTAGAGAGTTGTTTGGATCAGAAGGGGTTTAGAAATAAAAGCTTCTTTTATATGAACATCTGGTAGAGGAGCTACACTCTTTGCAGATAACTTGAGGAAACAGATATTGGTAGTTAGAGGATAAAAATTACACGCTTATCCGCCTTGGATACTGCGTCGGCGTATGGAATTTACTACTTGGCATATTTGGTTTTTTAGGTGATGCCACACTGGTAAGCATATTTGTTTATTTGGCATTGTTGTGGTAGTCGTATTGACGAAGGTGCGAGCATGGTAATTGGCCCACACTGCTTGATGTGGGTTTACGGCAGGAAAGATATAGAAGAGCTTTTGAAGGAATGTGGAATCCTTCATGGCATTTTAAGAGCATTTTGATGTTTTCCTCTATTGTTAGAGTAGGCATCATTTCCCACTTATGGAGATTCATAGATGGATCTTTCGGAAGTTATATATGATATAGTTTGATTACTGTAAATGGCTTGCATACCTTTTTTCCCCCTTCTTATTAGTCTAATGTATTTTATTTTTCTCCCATTTTCTTAAAAGTACCCGTGGTATGCCTGTAGAGTTGATTCTTTTGGATGCAGGTCTTGGATTTGTGACATCTTTACTTTTCGTATTCCTCGTTGGTGTCTTCGTTTCATCATGGCTGGGTGCTACAGTTTTCTGGATTGGAGAGTGGATTATAAAGCGAATGCCGTTTGTTAAGCATCTATACTCGGCCTCCAAGCAAATAAGTTCTGCAGTTTCTCCAGGTAAAGAATAGCCATTTATCCATGCTTTTATCTAAATTTAATCATTTGAAGTGATTCAAAATGTGAATCCTCTTATACTATTTGTGCACAGAATGGCATTTGTCTTAAGACTCCCGTCCCCTGAAAAACAAAGGAAAAGAAGAATGACAAGGAAAGAAGTCTTTCATGAGTCAGAAATTGAACTCACTTCAGTTTCCTGTATAAATCAACGTGGATTTATATCGTAATTGTTTTATGATATTACCACTTCATGTTAAAGAATTTAACTTAAAAAAATAAGTTGGCAATGATTACAAAAGCTGCGATCCACATAATAAGCTTTTGACAAATATCCTCCTTCGCATACATACATCCATGGATGGCAACTTAAATTAGTATTTGCAATTTCACAAGTACAAGGAAATGAACTTTATATTGTAGCAATGAAAAAGGAAAAAAAGGGATGTTGAATGGACAGTAAGGAAATGAAAACGGTTACTATAAAGACAAAAAGAAATGGGGATTCACTCAAACCTTTTATGGGTCTCAAGAAATGCTTCATTTGATCTTTCCCTTTGCTTTCAATGGTTAATTCATTTTAATCTATTTTATATTATTTGCAGACCAAAATACTACTGCATTTAAGGAAGTAGCAATTATACGTCATCCACGAGTAGGAGAATATGCATTTGGATTTATCACTTCATCTGTCCTGCTTCAGGTACTTGTGATTTACCAAAGGTCTTATATCCTTCAAGATAGCATTTCATTTTTAAAGACTGGACTAGTTATCTCGTCTTTAGATGTCATTGTTAGATCTAGCCTATATATACTATGCCAATATGTATACCAACTAATCAGTCGACTGTGTTTCGATGTACTTTCTATTGCTTTCCCCATTCCCTAACAAGTTGGTACTTAATTTTCTGAGCCATCTATTCATAGCTTTTCATGTTGTCTTTCATTTCAGAGATTAAAATGATGGGACTGTATATATTTCCGTTGGACATCAGACTGGAGCAATAGAATTCCATAGAAATAAATGAGTTAAATAAGTTTGATCGTGTTTTATCAACACTATCTGACCCTCTCTTTCATCTTTCAAAAAGATAAGTGCCCGGGAGATTTAATGTAGATCATAGAACTTATCTTTAATGTATACAAGTTACTAACTTGGGTTTGTCCCATGAAAATATTTGGTAAGGGCCTTTGCAAATAAACTAGGGATTGTACATAGTTTAGGCCTAGTCCACTGTGAATATCTGTCTTTATGAGTTTAATGTGACAGCATCCATCAGATGTTTAAACTTTCATGATATATGTGTTACTGTATTTGTGTCTATTTATCTTCTTTTCTTTAAACAGACTGATAATGGAGATGAAGAACTATGCAGTGTGTTCGTCCCTACAAATCACTTATATATAGGTGATATATTGTTGGTTAATTCTAAGGATATAATAAGACCTGAGCTGTCTATTCGTGAAGGAATAGGTATGATACTGGTTTGTGCTCTTCCCTTTACATTTGTACTGCACCCAACTTTGTGTAGTGAAACCTTGCTGGTCAGTCCATGAGGACTATATTATAGACACCGGTTCTGGTGTCAAGTGAAGGAGGCAATTGAATACTGTATTGATAATGGGACTCGGAGCCAATGCTTAAGCACACAAACTCAAGACAGGATTTGCATTATCAATTTTGATATTAACATCTACATGTATTTTGGTTAATGTTAATGATATGCAGAGATCATTGTTTCTGGTGGCATGACAATGCCACAAAGGATTTTACCTGTTGAAAGGGTTGCTAGACGAGGTGAAAGAATTCCGCTCAACAGAATTCCTTAAAAATGCTGAAGTTTGATGTCAGGTAACTGTCAAAGTAATGGTAAAACAGGGAAATTTGGTATTCAGTCTAATTGAAACTTCCATTTGGGACTCGGATAAGTAATTTTGCTAATTGATCAAAATCGCAAATAAGTATCTTATTTGACAATAATAAAGACTTATTCTCAAAGAAAAATTCTACTGTACATCAACTTTTGTACATAAGGGGCTACACCGCCCTCACATGGGGGGTGGGACCCATTGCATAAAATATTTTTTTATTTAAGCGGGTCTCATCCCCATGTGAGGAGGGTGTACACCCCGATGTACATTATGATGTACAAGTAGCAAAGCCGATTCTCAAAATAACTAACTTTATATTTAGCGTCATTATGACTACCAAATAAGTATCTTATTTTCATGCTTAAAAGAATGAAAATAGTTACTTGTCCAAACAAGTTTGGAAACAAAATGAAACTTAATTAAGCTTAGCCTAACATGCTATGTAATGTCTAACCTCGACTGGTGTGTAATCACAGGATAGCTGCCTCTCTCTGTTTCAACCAGAATTTAAGAACACAATTTCGATCGTACACACAAGAATGGAGAAGAAAGATGAAAGGGAAGCAGAAGGATCTTTCGTGGTTTATATGTTTAAATTGATTAGGACTAGTAGTGTGATAATTCTTCCCCGGATTTTTATACTTCGACTAATGTTGTATATGATCATGCTTTTGTATATTGTTGGATGGGGGGAAGGAGAAGGAACAATTTAGATACTGTGCTCTTGGAATCATAGATTTTGCACGATTTCTGTGCACTGCTGTAATCACATATGGAACCACAATCACTGCTACAATTTCATTTTTTTGCTTTCTTGTGTTCATTTGGTTTCTTTATTTAATAAGTGGGATTTTGTTCTTGATACACTGAACTTTGAACATGTTTAGTAAATCGTAGTTATAAAATTTCAGGATTGGACCAGCCAGTTCAACTTGAAAACCGGCGAACTGGCTTATAGACCTCTCCACGGATTAGTCTGCCAATTTACGGGTCGAAAACTGGACAAACTGGCATGTGAACTGTTTTTTTTTAAGAGTCAGTTTTTGATGAAAATACAAAGGTTGCTGCAAGAGCCAAGTTTTTATATAACGCTGAACCTTTGCTATAATGAGGAATTAGGAATGTGCCCAGTGGCGTGTGGTTTTGCTGGCGTCATAAATTGCTTTTGTATTTTTATTTACTCCATTGTATAAAATGATTTCGTTTTTTATCCCACCACCTATTGTAGTGTGACATGTCACCCGAGCTAAGCACCCATTTGTGTAGTTTTGTATTTTTGTCCTTTTTTGTATTTTATTGTATAGTGATGAATAGTTAAATATTGTGTTTAAATTTTGATTTTTGGATTGGAAAATTACACAAAATAACCCTATTTATATGGTTATGCAAGCAAATTAATAGGAAAAATAATACTAAAATGTGATAAATCATTGTTTTGACAATCGTTTCTACATTTATCTAGGGTTCATAATATTGACATAGACATGGGCATGGAAAAGGTGATTATGATCATTGATAGAGTGGATAGCAAAGAAAAATGTAGAATTCTTGTTTTTATTTGAAGGGGTGGATTGATTTAAAGAGCTATTGTCTTTTATTTATTTATTTATTGAATTTAATTTCAAATGATGATGATGATCAATTTGGAAAACTTCAACCTTTTCATTAAATTTTTATGGTATTTTATATATATATATATATATATTCGTGGTTCACACCTTAAATTTGTGAGTAAAGACGATCCTAGCTATGCAAAAAAATGAAAAAATAAAATAAAAATCTATCACTATAGTGTTTGACACTCATTTTTTGGAGAATATAATTTTTGGAATAGTGATTGATGGGAGAATGTGTGGTGGAAAAATTATGAAAAGTTTTAGATTTGTATGTAATATTATTTTATTGAGAGAATGTGTGGTTGAAATGAAGAAAGAGAAAAAAATGAGAATAAGATGAGAATGGGTGCCAAACAGGGGCTCGAGATGATGTAGAGAAAAGAAACGATATTTAGAGTCTAATTATGAATAAGGAATCTGTTTTGTTGAGTGATTTTCGAAATATAAGAGCACAATTCCGTCATGACTGCCCAACAAGGCGTGCTAGAAATGTTTGGGCAAGACATGGGAATTAACCATACTACTACAAGGAGAGGATCAGCCAACCTTTTGAGGTAGAGAACGCATTGTTAACGGTACCTGAGAAGAATAGTGGTAACATATTATTTTTGCTCACTTTTGTCATTAAATATATACAAGTGCTAAGGGGGGATTAATTTTATCTTTAGGATTGATATCAGCTCGAGGGCATATATAACAGTCTCTTATCGATGTATTTTTATATCTCCGAACTTTGACTGCTTATCCGTGAGAAAAATACTCCACTATTAATAAAATTTCAATATTTAGAATAAGCAATAGTTTCATTAAATTACTCAACGAAAAAAGAATCGTGAATCCCTTGTTCGATATAAGGGGAGATTTTATCTTTTGGGATTTTTATATTATGTTATTTGACTCAACTCAAGAACGTAAAGTTCTCTTACCGATATATCATTACATCTCAGAGTTTTGGCCGCTTATTTGATGCAAGAGATACTCCAAAATAAATAGAAATTCAATATTTCGAAAATCACTCAACAAATAAAATAGAAAAATGCACCTGAACAAGAATATTCAAGTGCTAAAAGGAGAATTTCATCATTGGAAATTTGATCATATCACCTTATTTGACTCGACTCAAGGGCATAATGGTTTTTACCAATGCATTAATTTTGCCTCGCATAACCGCATAGCGGTGAGAAATATACAATAAATTCACCAAATCCCTCAATGAAGAAAAAGGGTAAGTAGATTGAAGAAAAGAAAATTACAAGATAAATCAGCAAAGCAATAAAGAACTTCCATTAATCTCGATATGAGAAAACAAAAATCACATAGGCATAAATTAATTATAAGTAACTAAAGCCAACATGCAGAAGCATAAACAAAAGACAGTAAGATTAATCTCTCTGCATCAAGATTCACATTGAAGCCCCCCTACCCCCACGAACCCACCCCCAAAAACCCACATTATCCCTCTTAATAATCAAACTAGGGTTCCTTCAAAAATCTTTATTTCTTCTCATGAATCTCATCTACAACATTTACTGGCTCTGTAATCATATACAGATTATTAATGCTCCGATACCTACGTTTCTTCGACGGCTTGCAACTGATCTGATCAAAATCTTGCATGCTTTTCTTTGACGATGTGATTTCATCCTTTATTATCTTCTTCTTTTTCTTGGAGATCATGCGGTTTCTTGAAGTATTTCTTTGATCGTGATCTCGATCATCTCCAAATAGCCGCATGATTTGGTGTGCTATGGCTGCTGATGTATCTGATTCTGTAAACTCCTCGCTCCCTTGACAAGCCATGAAAATTTGCTAGAATTAATGATAGAAATATATGTACGTCTGTGTGTTAGTGTTGTCTGAGAGAGTGCGTGTCATCTTGGTTTTGATGAAATTTAAGGGTTTAATTTTTTATTTTTTTTATTAAGGGAAGCGCGTTACGGGCAAGGCTACGTGTTGACTTGGTCCATGCATATTTGCCTTGGTCTTCAATCTTAAAGGCCATTGAACAGATTGTTGTTTTGTATTTTATATACCATATTTGATTATATTGACTCAATTTGCAAAGACTACAACAGTGTGATTATTATTCTAGTTTTGTACGAATACAAGATCTGACTAGATCTTTGAGTTTTTGCTTATAGTTATTCTAATTAATCACATAAAGGTTTTGTCGTGTGTTCTTGTTCCTTTCTTCCAACCTTCAAGGCTTTTTGGGTTATTTTTTAAAAGTTATGACTACACACGTGTGTGAACATCTAAAAATCAAGAACTAAATCCTTAGATCGAATTTGAAGACAAGTTGGATGAAAAGAACAAGTAAACACTCTCTTCTCTCTCCAAGGTAGCGCACACCTGAAGCGAGTGTGTTGCATTAGTCTTCACTCACACCACTAAATGTGCGAGTGTTGATGGCAAAAAATGATTTGGAACGTTTTAGTCAATCTTACCACAAAGGGCGAAACCCCAAGTTGGTTTGAAAAATGAAGGAAAGTGGGAAACTATTTAAATCGCGAGACCGAATTATGTTATACTCAAATTATGCTTGTGTTTGACACCCATTTTGGGGGAAAAATGAATTCTGGAATAGTGATTGATTGAAGGATGTGTGGTTGAAAAGTAATGAAAAATTTTAGATTTGTGTGTAATATTATTTTATTTGAAGAATGTGTGGTTGAAATAAAGAAAGAGAAAAAAATAAGAACGAGTGTCAAACAGAGCCTATATAAAATCACATAAGTCTATTATTCCCCTTAATTATACCACCTTTACTTTCCACTATTATGCCTTACCCTACTAGACTTCCAATAATCAGAACTAAGCTAAACGATCATTTTGTGATTCTAGTTGTTTTCTCCCTTGAGCTCGCTTTTTTTTGCATTGATTCTCTTTGAACTAATCACATATGTGATGTTGGGAATTTACTTAACTTGTACATCAGAATTTAAACAATATTCCAATTCTCACAAGTGATCTGCTTTGTGTTTGGAAAGAAATTGTGATAAAAATTATAAATTTAGTTAATTCTGTAAAGAACAATTCTGATATGCAATGCACAGCTACCCAATTATCCGGCCTCTAATGAAAATTCACATAAGAAACAAGAATGAGAGAATTAGAGTTTCTCTTTTATGGTGATATTAAGACAATGAATTGTGTTGTATGTTTTTCAACCTTAACAAATTATTAATAGAAATTCAAGCGGGTTTGACCCATGACTTAAACTCTATCCAATCCAGTGTTTAATTAATATACAATACATATATAGGTCCTTAACTATACCATATTTCAATTTTAAGAAAAAAATGTTTAATGTTTCAAAAGTCGGGTGATATATATATATATATATATATATATATATATATATATATATATATATATATATATATATATATATATATATATATATATAATATTCTATTAAATTAGATTTCTAAAATCAAGCATTCAGTTCCATCTCAAATCGAACTCTTCAAAATACAAATTTATCATCGAATAGAAGAGAAAAGCCAAAGAGATATATCATATTCTCGATTACCATCGTTGGAGTATGGTTGATTGAAAATAATTGGACAATTAAGATCGCACATTGAAAGTTATCATCACAGTAGAACATAATTTTTTAAGGTGCCGGCTAACACTGAAGAGTTTGTTGTATTGTATTGTTGGCAAAGGGTTTCGAATTAGATCATAATTTTTTAAGGTGCCAGCTAACATTGTATTGTTGTTGTATCCTCCTACATTCGAATTTATGAAACGGTGTTGAAGCTTCAATCGTGACTTACTGTGACGAAAATTGAAGAGCTCCATTAGCATATAAACTGTGATATTGAAAAGATCCATTGGCCTATAAACTATGAGTTGCTGCAACAAAAATTAAAAAGATACATTGTTACTTGTGACATTGATCCAATGGACTGTAGCCAATTTTATGTGATATGTGATATGTTGATATAGATCTGTGACATATGCACTATGACATGTGGCTTGTGAACTTTTATATGTAACAGGTAAACTGTGATAGTTCTCTTGAATTTGTGACATGTAGACATTGATCTATTACCTGTACAATATGACATATGACCTTTGAATAGTTATGTGTGACCTGTAACATATGAACCGTGACTTGTTAATTTGAATATATGACTTGTTATCAGTACACAAAGATATGTGACATCTGACCTGTGATTAATTAATATTTATTTGTAACTCGTTGACATTAATTTGTTACCTATACAATTTGACATGTGACTTGTGAACATAAATTAGTGATCTGTGTCTAGTTCTATTTGATCTATGACCTGTAGAAATTGATTTGTGACATATACATAATGACATGTGACTTATGAATAGGTATCTGCGACATGTAACAAATACACATTGGACTTCAACAACTGAATTATGGCTTGTAATAAGGGACTTGTGAACTGTGCAAATGAATATATGACCATTATCATTTAACAATTCGAACAATTTATCTATACCAATGACAACAAATAAAAATCACCCTAAAACCTCACCACCACCATTTACAAAACACCATAACCTCACCACCACCATCATTTGTAAAACACCAATCAATAAAAATCAACATCACTCAATTACGACCACCGCACCATCACAACCAACGACCAAAACCCTCTTTTAATATTATTTATTGTTTCGCGCGTTTACTCGCTAACAATTAAAAAGGGATCAGACGATTGTGTAAGGGACAAACCTCTTGGAACAAAGTCCCAAAAAGGGGTGTTTATTGAATATGAAGATTACAGTTTGGACGTGAACAAGATGCCTCCAAGGGGCGCAAGCACACAAGTACAAGGGAATTGAAATAATTGAAGTTAATCTAAGAAAAAGTAAATTACATATTCTCTGTTTGAGAGTGAATTTTGTCGGGGCTATCTTCGTTGTCTTCTTCTTTCTTTTATACGGTTTGGGCAGTTTTTAATCGTTTAGAAACTGTTTGTAACTACCCATTTCTTTCATAATGGCCGACTGGCCAATAACTACCGTGTGTAACTCCTATCACCACGTCTTCTTCATAACTGCTTGTCACCTTCTCAAATTGTGGGGCGTAATTGTGATGTGCTCAAACCGCCTTAAATTGCGACTTTGGATAACAGTAAGCTTTAGTCATTGTTGAGACTCTGGGCGACTCAGCATTTTTGGGCGACAATTAGTCTTCTGCTTTGGGCGATTACAAGATACTTCATTCTCTCAACATCTGGGCGTTCTGCAGGCTTGAGCGACGACGTACCTTTGTTTTTTGGGCTTTCATCATATTTAATGATATTCTTGGTCGGGCTTTTACCCTGATCTCTCTAAATGGGTTTCTTTTCTTGGGCCATTTCCATTCTTGAGCCATTTGAATTGGGCTGCACATTTTGTGTGTCAACAATTATACAACAAATTAATTTAGCGAGGCTGTTTTGAGCTGTAGAATCCACCACCAACAATCAAAACAATCACCACCACTCCATCACCATATGAAATAATTATATAGATGGGATGGCATAAAGTAACCGAATTGATCATTTCCAAGTTTATATTTTTTGATATAAAAGTGAATGTATAAAGAGCCTTATAGCTGTACATTTTTTTGTTCTAAATTCCATATGAATTTATAGAAAGCCCTATAGCTGCACCAACACCACCCTCCACCACCTGTAAAATTCCAAGTTAACAGAAGTCTGTCATTGTACATTTTTGGTTCTAAAAGTGAACTTGAAAATTACCAAACAAACAGTAAAAAATTGACGGATAGAGATTAGAGACACCACCAACCAAAATCCTTAGAGACACCACAGCCACTCCATAAAATTAATTATATATATAACCACCAATCACCACCATCACTCCATCACCACCACGTGCAACATCTCTGATCCATCATCGAAATTAAGTTGCAATCGGGGGAGGAGGGAGGCCCAATTTTTTGAAATTTTATTATTTTTATTTATCATTTTGTCATCAAATGAATAAAAAACTTAAATCCTATCAATCCAAAAACTTAAATTCGAAATGAACGCTTGTAATAAAGTATGATTTTTCTAAATTAAAGATTAGTACTTTCTTTTATATGTTTCTTGATTTTTTTGTTAATAATATACATTAATTTATGTTCCTTTATTTCTTTTCTTCATCACAAAGTACCAATTTCCCTCAATTTAACAGATAATGTTTAAAAAAAAATCGAGGGTAGCCCCCGTGGGCCCCCCACCCCTTCAACTCTGGGACCCCCCTACTTCGACAGGCTGTCTCCGCCCCTGGTTGCAATCACTATCATCGTCAATATGTCACACCATTGCATTGATTAGGGCACATGTGATTGAGAGTGGACAAAGATGAGATAGAGTTGAAGGAGAAATTGTATGTATAATTAATTTTTGATTGGTTATTAATAATATATTTATTTAATAAATATTAAATACTTATTTATAACTTGAATTATGAAAGATGAAACTTCAAATCTTATTTATGAAGTTGGGTCTTAAAAAAACATGTCTCCGTGCAATTTTCACTTAGTTAAACTTGATCCATAAATTAATTAATCCAATTAATTAACTAATCCATTAATAAGCAAACTAATTAATTAATTGTTCAACACTTAATAAGCAAACCAATTAATTAATTGTTAAAGACTTATCAATTAATTAATTAGTATATTTCATTCTTCTAATTCTCCTTTTATGTGTGATTTGTTAGGTTTCTGATCATAATGCATAACTACTTGAAATTATTATTTTGATCTAATCAAAATAAGATAAATTAAAATACCCTTTTAATTTATAATCAATTTGCCTAAATTAATTAATTTACATTATTCGTTCCAAATTGACATCTAACAATGTGTCGGTCAATACAAGTAAAGGAAAATGCCATATGATATGACAAAACTAAACTTGTTTTATTACCGTGAAACTTTAATCTTTTCGTCAATATGATCCGATCAATTACGAGATATGAAGTGCGTCAATCTCGATTACCGATCATATCTTCATCACACTATTAAGTAATGTAAGTCAAAAACTCTTTTCTACTTATGAGTATATTTTGACCAAGGATTTCGTTATCAACTTAGCTGAACAAAATGTAAAATCATAATTTCTTACTATTTAAGAGTGACGAATCGTCTATTGATCATTCATAACCTTCATAGGATTCTTGATTGCCTGAAAAATGTCATATTAATGACTATTGGCAGAGCAATATTCAACATCCCCAAATCATGATGTCCTCATATAAGGTATTATGATGACCTCAAGTCAGATGACCAATTCCCCTATCAAACATTAGAGATTAACCACTGACACTCAAATAGTTATCTATATGGAATCTCTCATATGGATCTCCAATATTTTGTTGTTTAACAAAACATTCATGTGTTCATTTAAATATCACTACATTTTAATTTGTGAGATCAACTGCTCACTTCAAAAGTGAGAATTGTCACACTTGATTGTCTAACGCAATAACGATATCATTATCTCGTTATTACTTAACTACGGATAATTCAAGATTTAGTCATATATAATTTGCTTCTCACAATCACAACTTTTTTGTGATTAACAAGTTATTAAGACTCGAATCTTCGAATTCTATTAATTTAAATATTAGAAAATTAATTCAATTAAATACATTTATTATATTAAAAGTGTTTACAACTTAAATCGATTGGACGTATGACTTAACTTACATGTGATACGGACAATCATTAAATATTGAGCTCAGATCATCGTTCATTATAAAATACTTAAGGAGACTCATTTGCTCTATTAGACGGTGACAATTTCAGATTGTGTGTGTCCACTACTTCACTTTGAATTTCCAACATAGGTAATTGATCTAAGTGAATGGCACGTCAAAGACCCTCTAGCTCTAAGCTAGCATATAGCTATCATTATCGCATTATAGGTTTACGCAGCCCTTGTTTGATCCTCATTATTTTCAAAATATATTTTTTTTCAATCGTATTTTTCAATAAAATAATATTACACGTAAACTCAAAATTTTTCTTTATTTTTTAATCACAGATTCTCCATCAAAATACTAGTTCAAAATGCATTTTCATTCAAAAAAAAAAAAAATGAGGCTCAAACATGTTCTTAATATATAAGATTGTCGGATAGAGTTTAAGATTTTTGTAGAATTAAACTCTTTATAGTGATTATAGTACATTACCAAAGTGTAATAGTGTCACTACTATAGTCAAGAATCAAGACAGACCGTATACCTAGTTAGTAGATTGACCTTATCAGATCAAATTGTCATTCTTTGTTCACGAGTCTTAGACGAGGCAATTTTCGATCGAAACACAAGTTTGTTTGTCTGTGCTTCTTTAATCGAGCATCCAACTTATATTATTACGAAGCGATCGATGACAACTTAATTGAACAATATAAAAGCAATAACTGTTTTAAACAAAATAAGTAATCAATAATTATTTAGAGACAATTAAATGGTTTAACTATATAAACTTAAACTTTTGGGTACATATCCCAATAGTTACTCCAGTCGACTCTTGTCTATATACGTGTCAAATGGACAGACCGACCCTGACCCGGTAGAAAAATAATCGACCAGTAGCTGGTCCGGATTGTGAGGGGCTCAAGCCCATGGTGAACTTAGGGAGAATTTCCAAAATGACCTACTCAAATGGCTTATTTGGATTTTTTGTGTAAAAGTCAACTTTGCTCTTAATGAAATGATTTTTTATTGCAAATTATGTCCTCAAACTTTATAATTTTTTACAAACTAGTTTTATTCTTATTTTTATTCGTCATCACTAGATGTTTCTTCTAAATCCGATTTTTCTTAAATTTCTTCGTTAACTTCTATTTCTTCAATATTAATTTCTTCAGATTCATCTCTAATTTGTTCAAAATCTGTAATTAATATCCTAACTTTCTTTTCTGAGCATTCAGTGCTTATATGTCCTTCTTCATTACAATTCCAACATTTACATCGTCTTTTATCTAATGGTTTTTATTATAAGGTTTATATTTTTTTCTAAAATGTTTTCTTTTTGATTTAAAATATTTCTTTTTAAATTTATTATATATTTTTATATTTTTTGGGTTTTCTTTTTCTTTTATAATCATAACATCCCCAATTTCCTGGTACTTCGGTGTCTCTACAACAAATCCTATCTTGTATAAACCCTGATTGTTTATAAATCATTTGATTACTACACATAATACTTATTTCATCTTTTATAGTTCTTATAATAAATCCTAATGTATAACCTTCTTCATTTCTTCCTAATTGTTTTTCTTTAATCTTATTTTGAAAATAATTATTCCATGGCGGTGGTAATTTTCTAATAAAAACTTCTTTATAATAATTATTATCAGCTCCACTTCCAAACATCATATAATAATATTTACTATATTGACAACAATATTCGTTAAGATAACACATATTACAAATTTGTAAATGTTCCATTCTATTTTTAGCATCTTCTATTTCTTCTAATTTAACCTTAGTACTTTCATTTACCCAGTCTTCTCCAACAAATTCTCTATAAATTCTTGTAGCGACTCTATTTATTCCTTCTATTATACTAATTCCAAATCCTGCTTCAATACTATCTTTCCAAACACCTTTTATTGTTTCTTCTAATCCTCTATACCAATTAAATACATTTCCTTTAAATGTTGCTAATAAATATTCAGTTCTATTTTTATTATCGGTATTACTGCGATTATAATTAAAGTGTGCTATCATATTAGTACTCCATTCATTTATAGCTCTTCGAACATCTAATTCATAATTTAAATTTAAATATGATCCTGCAATTTTCATTAGGTTTGATTCTCTTAATACCAGTGTTCTAAAACTCGTGAAAATGCGCCGCTTAGGCGCGTCTAGCCGCGACGCGAGGCCAAAATGCGACGAATTCAACGACGCGCGGGAAAATGCGTTTTTATCTAAAAGACGGCGCATAATGCGCGCCTAGGCGGGATTAGGTGCGCCTAATGCGCGCATTATGCCGCCTAGGCGCGCATTATGCTGCCCAATTTTTTTTTTTTTTTTTGTAAAAAATCTATTTTTTTTATATAAAAATATATTTAATGCCTTAAAAATACGAAATGCATTATGACGCTTATTCTTCGCATTGACACGCCTAAACTTGTGATTCTTGATTCTCGGACTCGGCGCATCGCAACGCATTACGCATTTTAGAATACTGCTTAATACTGGTTTAAATTGGTCTCTATACATTTTTTCTTTAGTAGTTTTAAAATCTACTTTTGTATTAACATATCTTCTAGGGTCTATTTCTGTTTCATATCTAGTTGTACTAGTTTCTCCATATTCTTCTTGTTTAACTGCTCGTGGTCCTCCCGTTTTTCCTACCATATGATTTTTAGTTATTTCTTCACAAATTTTTAATTCTTCTAAATCAAATATTAAGTTTTCCATATCTTCGTTCATTATTCTTCTATAACTAATTTTCCTTCTTCTTTTTCTATAAGATTTTCTTCCAACTTTCTAAGATCAATCAATAATCTTTCAATATCTTCTTTTAATCCTCCATTTAGTTTGATTAATTTTTCATATTTTTCAATTTTCTTTCTAACTTATTTAAATTCTTTGCCATAATCTGGTTTGAATGGTTTTTCTTTATTTAGATTTTCTATTATTCTATTTAAAAGATTTTCTATTCTTAAAAAATTATTTTGTAGTTTTTCTTTTTCTTTTTCGTAGCCTATTTCAATTCTAGTTATTTTTTCATCAATTGTTTTTTATACTTTTCTCAATTAAATTGATTTTATCATTCATACTCATGCTTTAGATTTTTTATAAGATGGTTTTTCAATTTCAAGTCCTAATTTATTTAATAGAATATCAAATTTATAATATCTATCTTTTCTTCTAAAGTTGCTATTTTATTAATACTATTTTTCTGTGCAATTTTTGATATTTGATTTTGGATATCTTCAAGTTTAGCTTCATCAAGTATTTCTAAATTATTAATTTGTTCTTTTATTTTATTAAATTGTTTAGACATATTTTTGCTTAAAACTTCTAATCTTTCTTTAGCTATTTAATCTTTTGGATCTATATTATTTATTTCATCTATAGCTTCTATATCTTTAGATTTTAATTGTCCTAATTGTTGCCATAAAAATGTATTAGTCCAATTTGTAGTCATATTTAACCATTCGTCTGTATTTCCCCATGAGTTTAAAGGTTGAAACAAAGTTGTATTCCATTTTTTAGTTTGATAGCTTCCTGTTGGTAATCTAATATTTTCCATTTCTTGTTTATCAAATCTTATTTTTGTTGGTAAACTCATATTAGTCTGGTGAATTTAAGGAATTAATTATTATATTATTTATCATTTGTCTTATTTCTCTTCTAAATTGTTCTTCTCTTCTTAATTCTCTTGTAACTTCATTTCTTAATAATTCTCTTTTAATTTTATTCCAATTAGAAATTTCTTTTTCGATTTCTCTACGATTATTATTAGTTATTATTTGTTCTTCTAAAATTTTTATTTTATTATCACAAAATTTTCTAGTTATTTCAGGCATATTCTTATTCTATATCGTCAAAACTAAGATCAAAATCATATAATTCAGAAACTTCATTATAACTTACATGCTCTTCTATAGTTTCAAAAGTTCTTTCACTATTTTCACTATCTAATCAGAAAAATATAATTATTTTTATTATTTCTTCAGGCAATCTTTCTTTTAATCCAAATGATACAACTGTAAGATATTTTTCATAATATCTAACATCTCTTTTTATGAAATTTATTCCTCTAGTATAACTATCATAAGTTTCTGGAATTTCTATCATGTGACTATAATCAATACTATTAGTATATCTAAAAGGTACAGTTCTATAATAAAACTCATAACTTTCCATGATAAAAGTTCTTCAAAGTAAACAATCTTGCAAAAATTCTTATATAATAATTTTCATGCAAATTTTCAGATAATAAATTTTCTTGTGGTTTAAAATAAGGGCCTTACCACGCTTCGACAAATAGTAAGAATGTTATATGTTCCTGGTCACCTTTGTCACAAGAGTTGGCCAAAGTCCCGACAGCATCACAGCAAAATGGACACAAAGGCACTCAAAACTCTTAAACAGACTCACTGTGTAGAACAACACTCAAAGCGTAATAAAAGATTTATTTCAAACTCAAAGATTTCATTGGTCTGATGATAGCTTGAAAGCTATTATACAAAAATTTTTACAAAGATTGATACTCCGAAGAGTGGTTTCTACTCTCTAAAGAGAATGATTACAAAGATCATTTTTGGAAGTTTGAAATGGTAGTTCAGGATGAGATTTCAGATGGCTAATTTTCGATGATCTTTTCCTTCAGAAGAGTCTCAATTTATAGAAGGCACCACTGCACCGAGAAGCTTCTGGCCAATCAAATTTTTACAACAAAAAAGTTAAAGTACAATTATTTCTTCAAAGTGGTTGAAATAATTAAAGCACTGTCAGCTGCTTTATTCCAGCTTTTGAGCTGTCTCCTTCTGCTTTAATGCTCACATGGTGCTGTCTTGTGATGTCGCTTTCCTATCGTCCTTTACTTGTGGACGTGTCCCATGAGTCGGCAAGCCTCTTTAATACATTCTTCACTTCCAAAATATTGATCGTTCATAATTCCACAGATTTTTTCTTCAAAAATTTTTGATTCTTTATCTCCTCTACAGATAAGGATCCAATTATTGCTCATACCATAGACCATGTATCTTTCTCCATAAAAGAACTGCATCGTTGAGCAAACTGATTTTATTCCAAGAGCTCTTCTATAAATCATCCATTTCTTATTAATAGTAGGTAACTCTTTAAAAATCTGAATCTCCTTGAGTGGATTTCCATTATTTTTCCGAATAGTGACAAGATGATGTTCCCCATACCATTCTGGTTCTTTATATTCAGGACTAGTTGTGTAAAACCTCAGTTCAACTGGTTGTTTATCACTGAATTTTTTAACACAATTAATAAATTCTTTATCAAACTGTTCAATTTCTTTTAGATCTATCCCTGGGAAGAGTCGATCTAAAAATCCAAATGCTGCCAATTTTCGAACAATATTGGGATCTGCTCCTTGAATTGCACTGATCCTTGGATAAATCGCCGTTGGAAGGGCTGTCAAATATAGAGAACTTCCTTCTCTGAAATTATATACCCATTCTGAAAATTCATAATACTCATTCTCCATAGGATGTAGATTATTTCGAATATGATGAGTTGTAATTATTCCCTTTGGTGATTTGAGGTCACCAACCGATACTTTTTTATTTTCTTGGAATTCACTGATAACAGTAGGCTGTTCCAATTGGCCTTTTGATAAGGATGTTTGAGTACTAGACTCAGCGGCTCCTTTTCCACTTGTAAATTTTTCCAACAATTTCTCAATACCGACGGGTAATTGTTGTAGACCCTTTGTTAAGACCTTTTTCCTCTTGCGAGGTAAGAGAGTCATTTCTCTTAGATTTCGAATCTCCACTTGAAGTGGATGTATTAATCTCCCAAAATGGGATATGACTCACCTTTTGGCTGTATTCACCTTTTTCTAAAGGAGTGTACTCGTGGCTGCAACTTACAAAAAAGTCTAAACATTCTGTCAATTTTTCAGCTATTTTTTCTTTATTATCATTTAGTTTATCAATCTTTTTTCCACTTTCAACAACTTTGTTTGATAAATCGCACAAAGTTTGTCTGATGTCAAGATGATCCTCTTGAATAGCAAGATAATCTGCATTAAAATCTGTTAGAAGATCTTGCAATTCTTTGGTAAATGCTTCAACCTTGTCCAAAATCATGATACATGCTCAAGAAATCAGCAAATAAGTTATTTTTTCCTTTAATATATTCAAATTTAAAATTATAAAAAGATAATAGCACTTGCCATCTGTGTAATCTTCTATGTTGAGGTGAATTTGGTAATTTATTATTTACAAGTCCATTAAGTTGAATATTATCAGTTTGAACAATAAATTCCTTAGGTAGCAAGAATATTTTGAATTTGTTTATTCCTTTAACTACTGCTAATAATTCTTTTTCATTAGTTGAATAATTTATTTCAACATTATTAAATGTTCCATTAGTGTATCTACAATTCTCATTTAAATCAGTTTTTAATAAAACACTCCAATATAAATCTGATTTATCTGTTTGAACAATTAGCTTATCCTTTTCATCTGAGAGTCTAAGTTTAGGTAAATTTTTACAATTTTCTTTTAAATTTTTAACACAAAGAGTATGTTTTTCATTCCATCCTAATTTATTTGATTTTCTTAATAGTTTCTGAAGTTTATTTCTTTTTTCTGCAAGTTTTTCTATAAATCTTTCAGCATAATTAAGACAACCTAAAAACTTTTGAATTTGTTGCTTATTTTCAAGTTTATCAGGAAATAAAATTATCTTCTCAAAAATATGAGGTTGTAATTTTATTCCTTCACTATTTATTATCATTCCTAAAAATTCAATTTCATTTTTTACTATTTCTGTCTTTTTCTGACTAAATATTATACCTTCTTTTGAGCAAAGTGTAGCAAAACTTTTAAGATGTTTAAGATGATCTTCGTATGTTTCTTAACAAACAAGTATGTCGTCAACATAAACAATAAGAAAATTATAAGTTCTATAGATTTCATCCATTCTTCTTTGATAAATTTGTGGTGCATTTTTTAATCCAAATGGCATAACTAACCATTCATAATGTCCTTGAGGGGTACTAAATGCTGTTAATGGTATACTACTTTCTTCAAGCTTAATTTGCCAAAATCCAGACTTACAATCAAATTTTGAGTAATATTTTTTATTTTTAGCTATATTTATTAATACTTCTTTATTTGGTAAATAATATCCATCAAATTTAGTGTTTTTATTAAGTTTTTTATAATTTACAACCATCCTAGGTTTTCCGCTTTTTATTTCTGAATGATTTCTAACCATAAAAGCTAGACTATTATGAGGGTTATTACTTCTTCTTATAAGTTTTTGATTAAAAAGTTCTTGAATTTGTATTTGAAATTCCTCTTTATCTTCATGATTATAAAGCATAAGTTTGACTCTAATAATAATTGTTGGTTCTAATAGTTCTATTTTAGCTGTTGTTTTTTATTTTTCCCATTTTTCAAGTGGGTTTTCATTATAATTTTTAGCTAAAAGATCTTTTATTTGATCAAGAGTAATTGTTTTGATTGAATAATTGAGTAATTTTGGTATAAATTCTAGTTTTTCACCACGCTGAGCTGGCTAAACTCTGAATGGTTTAAATTATCTAACAATTTTTAGTAAATATCCACATGGGATTTTTAATTGAATCGTATAAATATTTTGACTTTATTGACTAAACTATTGAAGAAAGTCATTTCCTAGAATAATATCACAATCATTTATTTTATATTGGTAAACATTTCTTATGGTTACCATTTAGATCCTATTATAACTTCTATATTTTCATTTTTATATTTTAAAGATTCTCTTACTCCAGTTATTCCTTGTAGTGTTAATTGTTGTTTATTTTCAATCATTTTGGTAATAAAAATTCTTTAAAAACAGTTATCTCAACCCTTGTGTCAATTAGAGCACAAGTAATTATTTTTTATTCAAATACAATTATTTGTATATATATACTTATTGAGAATTTTATTTCTCTACTCTTTTTCTTTAAGGCAATATGTAGTTATTCGTTAATGTATAATAAGAATTCCTTCCTTATCTATTTTATAATTATCAAGACTATTTAAAAATGAATTTCCTAATAATACTGGATGTTCATCAAAATTCATATTATTATCAATATAGCATTCTATGCTTAATAATAAATTTCCTAATTTAATTTGAGCTCGTCCTATGATATCACAAGAGTTTGTTTTTCGTTCAAAGTCTCTATAATTATAAGGTTCTACTTTTTTCTTTTTAATTCCTTCATCAATAAGAGAGCAAATATGATTCTGACTTGCTCCAGTATCAACAAGTATTTTAATTTCATTTATCCATTTATTTCCATTAAAAAACTTTCCTTTGATTCCATAAACACTATTATTTTTATTTTGTATTATTTTTGAAATATTAGGTCTTACTGTATTATCTCCAATAATTATCTTATTTTCTTTATATGCTATTTGTTTTGGTATTATAAGTTGATCAATACTTATAGCATCATCATGTCCTATCTCAAAATTTTCTATTTCCTCTATATCTTGTTCTCTAGGTAAAATTGTTTCTCCTATATCCCTAAATTCTTCGTCAATTTCTATAAAAGTCTTTTCTTTATATATATTTCCATAATTACTATTTGTATAACAATATAATCCTTGATATAATATAGTAAATACTTTATTATCATCTTTTAATATTTTATTAGTCATATTAAAATGTAGACTAAGACAATCATCTAAATTTTTATCATTTATATGTACACAATATCTTGGATAACAAGTAAATTTTAATTTTTTATAAGCTAAATTTCCTTTCACTATTCCTAAATTTCCATTTTCTGCAGTTATACATCTTTCATCTTGTAGATTAAGTATTATAGGGTTATTAATTCTTTCTTTAAAACATGATTTTATTATTATTTGTATTCCAGCAAGGTAGACATAAGATATTTTATTTCGTTTTTCTTGTTTTAATTTTCCTAAAAATTCGTTAATATTTCTTTTTGTTATAAGATTTAATTTTATTTTTCCTTGTGTATGTTTCATATCTATGGTTTTTCCTATTTCATGATATTCATTAATGACTAACTTCTTTCTTCTAAAGGCCGATCCTAAAATATTAAATAATCTATTTTCTTCGGGTAGTTTTAGACTTAATTTTGCTTTATTAATTTTTCTGAATTTTTCCCAATCAAATTTTCCTTTTAAAGCATATCCTTCTACTCCTTCATATACTTCAGTCTCTAAATCCTCTGATTTTTCAATTTCCATGATTTCTAGGACTCTGATTCTTCAATTCTCCTAATTTCATTATTAAGAACTTTTTGAATTCTTCTTAAAATTTCAATTTCAATGAGAATAGGTATTTTAACAAGATATCCTATGTTTTCATCTAGAACCTCATTAAAGTCTATTAAAAGAAAAGTAATTTTCTTTTCAAATTTTTTCTTTATTTTAAGACTATCCGAGTCTTTTATTTTTCCAATTAAATTTCTTGATTTATTAACAAGATGTTGAATATAACTATCAGTATCTAAATATTCAGTAGAATTATTAACGTACCATCCTACGCAAATATCTTTATTATCTTCCATATTCTAATAACTTTAAATCCTCAGAATATAGGGCTCTGATACCATTTTTGAGTGGGGTTCCTAAAAATGCAAAAATACAATTACAATTAATAAAATTATTAGTAAAATTATTAATCAATATCAAATTTTTTCGGGCTCAAGATAGATGGAAAGAGTTGATGGTGAAGAAAAGTTAATTTTTTATTGCAAGAGGCAAACAATTTTGTCGAATCCAAAATTAGAATTAAAGTTTTAAGGACTAAAATGATTTGTTTTGAAACCTTTTATGTTAAGGGTATTTTAGGTAGTTTATATGGTTGAATAGTGAAAAGGGTTATTTTGGAAAGGTTATGGTTGAATTTAGGTCATTTTCAATAATTTCCCGTGAACTTATTGCCCGCGCAAAATTTAGGACAAATAAAATAAAATTTATATTTATATTGTCTTATCAAAAAGTAGTTTTCAAACTGTTAAAATCGAAAATCGCGATTAACCAAACAGAATGGGACAAAAAAAATCGAACCAATGGTACAATGGGGCGATTATGGTTTTGATTTTAATGAACCGCTTCATTTAGGGGCGGGTATGGTATTTAGCAATAGTGCACCGCCCCGAACCGATTACCCGTTAAAAAAAATTTAATTGGACTTTCCATCATTCTTTTCCAAAATTAATTGGGCAATTTTAACAATTGGGCATCCCAAAATTCTAGCCCAATTAACATTAAGTAAACCAATAATGAATAACCTGACACTATTTAGAGTTTTTAACCCAGTCCACTGTCGAGATAGTCCAATTTAAATATACAACCTACACTCCTGTCGTAACCCTACAGTCTCCACTTCTCTTCCACTCAAATCTGTCGCCGCTCTGCCTCAGCTCGCCTTCATCGTCACCGCTCGCCATTGAGATGGTAACGATTAAGAATTGACGGGCTATCTTTCCTCAACTGCTTCTCGCGCACTTAGATAGCATGAGACGTTTCTTCTTTCTATAGTGACAGCTTTGAGAAGCAACAAGGAAAATCCCGCCCTCTTTCTCAAAGAAGGATCCTTACATCCGTCACAAGGAAAATCATGTCATATTTCCCGTAAGTGTCGATTTCTTCCTCCCTAGTTTTGGGGTGATTATGAGTGTTCTTGATGATTCTGATGTTTAGTTTTTGGAATTGTATATGTTTGAGATCTTGGGATTTGTTTGATTTAGCAGTATTTCTATTGATTCTGCAATGGTTAATGAAAAAGAATCTATGAAGTTTGGTTTTCAATTAACATTGGTAGTTTAATGATTAGTTTTGATTTTTTCTCCTGTTACCCCAATTCCGGTCAATTTTGAGTTTTCATGATGCATCCGAACTTTATTTTTCACAATTTATCATGTTTAAAATTTTAGGATACGTTTGATTTAGCAATCTTTCAATTGAATCTGTAATGGGCATTACATAAAGATTGATAAAGATTTGTTTATGAATAACATTGATAGCCTTATGATTTGTTTTGATTTCTCTCCAGTTTTTCCAATTTCAGATCGATTTAAGTCTTCAAGGTGATTTAGGTATCTAATTTTCTTTTTTTTTTTATGAAACACTAGTGAGAAGCCCTTGCCTTGCACGTGCCATAATGTAGTTGACTGCGTAATAGCATAAGTATTAAAAAAATATTTATGTCAAATATTAGTTACATAAAATTTTATTATAAGTTACTAAATGTTTCGAGTCAATATTAACTGTGGAGATGAAAAAAATCACACCCACAGTTATCGAAGAAATCAAGACTCACCTTCCACCACAACCTCCAATTATTGAAAAATGTCTTTTTACGAATCTCCGACAGAATAATCAGTGCAACTTATTTCATAAACCCCTAATCAATTTTTAAACAAAAGAATAGGAAAAAAATTCAAAATAAATAACTAATAAACCCAAAGAAATTGAAAAAAAAGCCATAAATCCATTTTTATATTTTAATAATCGACATTATATTTATTATTATCACATTTTAAATTTTTTTAAAAATTGTGAAATTGATCCAAATGGATATTCATATCGTGAAATATCGAATCAAACGAAAAATTGTAGGAAAATAAAGTTTAAAAAAAGGACATTGGAATTATATTGAGATTGAAAAGAAATATAAACAATCACGACTTTACGTTTCACAATTAATATAAAATTATTTTGATATTTAAACTTTATCGATCATATATTTATCATGGCCGCACTTCAACGTTTCCAACAAATTTTAAATCATTTAAAACGAATATCTGTAACTTAAAGTATTGAATCAAACGTAAAAAAAAAAAAAAAAAAAATGTTTAGCCGAGCTTAGCCATAAAGCCATTTGGCTCGGCTCGGCTCAATTCACGGCTTGTGAACAGTAGAATTAGAAGTGCCTCTTTTGTATTAGTTAGATGTTTGAGATTTTAGGATTTATTTGATTAAGCATGCTTTCTGATGAAGTTGAACATGTGATGTGCATTGAAGAATGACCTATTAAGATTTGTTTTTCAGCCAGATTGAATATGTCCATGTTGATTTTATCTTTCTTTTATTTTCTTAATGGCCAAGATTACATGAAATCACAAATTTTCCAGCCTTCTGCTGCTTTCATGAGGTGATTGTGGATTCTGATCAGATAAAACTACCGAACTCAAACTACTGGCTCTAAATATGTTCAATTAATGTGTTTTATTTTTCAGATGTCTTGACATGTTTTTTTATTTTTATTGACTTTTCTTCATATTTTTTTTTTCAATTGACGGTTGGAGTTTGAATTTATTAAAAATAATTTATTTTCGTGGTTATTAACCGAACCAAACCAAACCGAGATATTAACCGAGCCAAACCGAACGGACTTTCGTGGTTATGGTGCGGTTATGGTATGGTCAAAAATTTGGTGGTGCGGTTATGATTTTGGCCCAACCGACCCCGAATCGAACCGTTGTCATCCCTATTAATTACATCAAGATATAAGCACCTGTTTGGTAAAGAGTAAAATAAAAGTTTTAGTAAATTTTGATAAAACTTGATAAAATGTGTAGTTGAAAAATTATAGATCCTATGAAATGTGTGATAAAAATTAATTGTTGACTTTGACTTAAATTTTAAATAATTTTTTTAAAACCCACCAAACCTATACAATTAATGAAGGATTAATTGAGGCCTTCATTTAATTAAAGCAGAATGTATTAGTGCCTTAATTGTTTAGAGGAAAAATTCAAAAAAAGGACGAATCTGCCTATGTTTGATTAAGGCAATATTTAATTCTGCATTGATTGAGAAGTTTAATGTTTTCATATTACATTTAATTAAACGTGTAATATGACATTATATTTAAATGAATCTGTTTTTTTTTTAATTGTCATTTAGTTGTCACTTAAATTGGTGCTTAGCATCAACGATGATGAATAATTTTACTCACTTATATTCAACAAGTATCGAAATAAATTATTCATAGACACAAATGTTACATTATACTTTTATCTTTATATGCATAGACACACAAACAATACAATATTATGTGTGTATACGTGAAAATCACATTTCTATGATGGGTAAAAATTATTAATAATCGAGTGTTGGAAAATGTTTTTTTGGTAGTAGTTATACGTATAAACCATACGTTGTTTCGTGATTTATATTGATCAAAAACTTGCTCAAAGTAATTTAACCTTTAATAAAAATAATCTTCTCTTTATAAAAGAAAATGTTTTTAGTACTTTTAAATTGTACGTTTACCTACCTATATATGGAAAATGGCTTATTAGCACAAAACGTCACCACGTTTCGTTCTTAGGCCCTGTTTGACACTCATTAAAATTCACATTCTCATTCTTCTACTTATTTTCAATCACACATTTTTCAATAAAATAATATTTTCCATCATATCAATAACTTTTTCTTCTTTTTCAACCACACATTCTCCATCAATCTACTATTCTAAAATACATTTTTCCAAAATATTGTGGTTCAAACACACCCTTAGTATGCAAAACGTCCTCACGTTTCAAATTTTTACATTTTCACCACTATTTCAACGTTTCATTGTGGAAAACTTCTTTTCCATCAATTTTTTATTCAATTTCTCAATTAAAAATTGTAAAATGACAAATATACTCTCATATTTAAATAAAATAAAAGAAAAAGAAAAAAAATTGCAATCATGCTCCCATTTTTTAAAAGAAGTAAAAATAAATTAAATTAAAAAATAAAAAAAGAAATGAAATAAAAAATCTTATTATCCTCCTCCGCCTCCGCCTCCGCCTCCCCCTCACCACAAAACGAACCCAGAAAATAGATTGGAAAATATTAGAGGATGTAGAAATGCTAAAAATCAATCTCTTATATTTCTTACTAAATGATATAGATTAATTAGATCAGTTTTAGGATTAAACAAAAGAGGGCTTTTCTTCTCATTATTGTTAGTGGCATTATTCTTGACTTCCACAAGCTTTCTTTAATGAGAACAACTTTTCTGTAGGTGACACTCATAGTACTTGTAATGGAGCACTATATCTCTTGAGAACCTCCATTACTTGCCGTTTGTTCGTCTGCACCTTTCTAGATAACCAGTCACTATACTTATACACCAATACCAAGAAACATATTTTTAAAATCCACATCTAATCGAGTACCAAAAGTTTAAAAAGAAGAAATCATTTTAGAAAAAGAAGATTAGCACGCACATGGTGAAAAAGGCTAAAGTTTGAAACGTATGAATCTTTTGCACGCTAAAGGCCAAACTGACGTTTTGTGCTAATATACCCTATAGATCATGGCTTGACTGTCAAGCTCCTTCCTTTGAACGGATGTAAAAGAATTCCCCCTATTAACGGTCAATTCATTCCCACTTGGACTCACACAACAAAGAAAAATCAACTTTTGATTTACATAGCAAGAACAAAGAAAAAGTGATTTAATTACCTGGGGATTTGAAGGCGGTGGCTGTGGCGATGCTATCGGGTGAGGGTGAGGGTAAGGGGGAGTGGGAGTGGGTGAGAGAAGGAGAGAGAAAGAAAAAGGGAGAGGGGAAGGAAGAAGAAGAAGACGATTTTTATTTTCTTATTTGAAGGACTTAAAAGTACTATTTTGAGTTCTTGGTAAGGGTGGGCATGGGGGTGGGGGTGGATGAGGTGGGGGAGGAAGAAGAAGAAGAATAATGAGAAGAATGTTTTTCGTTTCTTTTCTTTTTTGATTTTTTAATTTAATTTATTTGAGATTTATTTGTACTTCTTTTAAAAGAATGGAAATATGATTGGAATTTATTTTTTATTTTTTTTAATTTATAAATGAGGGTATATTTGTCATTTTACAATTTAAATTGAGAATTTGGATAAAAAAGTGATGAAAATGACGTTTTCCATAATCAAACGTTGAAATATGTGTGAAAATGCAAAAATTTGAAACGTGAAGATGTTTTGCACACTAAGAGTGAAACGTAAGAACATTTTGTGCTAATAAGCCTATGGAAATTTGATCTTTCCGAATACTTGTATTTATTGTTTTCAAAATTGAATTTTGTTATTATATACTTTCAATAAAAATAAGAGAAAGATAGAGAATATTCGAACCCATGACCCAAAATTAACTAAGAGTTATAGCCCCACTATACATTCCAGTCATCTACTCTACAAACTGAGCTAAGGTCGAATTATGATTATAATATTTGATAAAATTATATTATCCAATTTTTTCCCTAGAAAAAAATTGAAAAATATTGATGAAATCGAATTCTTAGGAATACGGGTCGATTACTGGATCTCTCTCTCTCTCTCTCTCTCTCTCTCTCATATTAAGTTATAGTGTTCGATCACTTCAATTCAAGGAGTTTATTTTATCAAATTTTCTTAGTTTGAAAGAGAGTATTTTATTATCTAATTCGTATATTACTTCACAAAAACGAAATACTTTTTAATTTATTCTATTTTTGTAATTAATTCCCTAAAATAAAATAAATTTGAATTGGCCCAAATAAAGCTACAATCTGAACCGTACCCACTAAACCCTTGTTTGGTTTAGATAAAATTTAAATCTTTTAAAAGACTATGATAAAATTTGATGAATTATATGGTTGAAAAGTTAATAAAATTATGAATCAAATGAGTTGTGTGATTCAAAATAAGTTTAGGAAAAAAAATTGCAAATTACACAAAATTGGAATTTTAAAGTTTTAATTTCAAATTTCAGATATAAACTTTATTTATACAAAAATCAGATATTAATTCATCTATTTCATCAACATTCTCTCTCTAAATCATAATTCTCCAAACCTAAAACCCTAATTTTATTCCTCTCTTCCCTGCTTGCTCTCTATCTGTCGTCTTCCCTCTTCCCCGCACAACCGTCGTAGAAGACGCATCGAAGATGGTAACTGCCGCGATCGACGGTCGACGCTGCGAGCGACTATGCTGTGCAGTGCTGCAACGACGGCTTTCCTTCGTGCGCGAGAGTTCTTTTTTATTATTATTATTTTTGGTGCGGTGGTTGGGTATTGTGTGCTGTGGTGGTGTGCGGTGGTTAGGTAATGTGCTATGTTCGGTGGTGGAGCTGTCGCGGTGGTTGGGCGTGGTGTTGTGTACGGTGGTTAGGTAATGTGCTATGTCTAGTGTGGTGGGTGCTATGTGATAAGTGCATTTTGTGCACTTATTTAAGTCATTTTATTTGCGTTTCATGTCATCAAATTATTTATTTTTACTTAACTTGGGTTAATTTTCTTTTGTTTTAGTTTTGGGCGTGTTCGAAGCAATTGGAAAAGAAAATGCTGAAATTGAAGGAAATCTACAGTTTTGGGAATTAAAGTCAATGCTATAGAAATTAGAGGACTAAATTTGTATTAATTCTAAAGATGGATGACTTGGTGAAATACAACATTAATGGGCTGGACTTTCCATTGGATTAGGATTTCAATTAACTTGGAGTTCTAATTAATTATAACAAAGTTAATTGCCGGCTATTGGACCTGAATTGGAGGATTCTGTGCACTATTCTATATAAACACACGCACAGACAAAAACGTGGGGTGGGGGTTCTTGGAGGCTGAAATTAAACTACAATCAGGAAACCCCCGCCGCAGGAGGAAGAGAGAGATACACGCTGAATATTATATACGCGTAAGAACCGGAAGTGGCAGAGAAAAGACAGAGACGCAGAACTGGAATTGAAGAAAAAAGGCGGATGCGGGAGATTCATTGTTGATGCGCCAGATTAATTCTTGGCAAAAATTAATTACGTTTCGTCAATTTTTGGTGATGTCGTTCCACTTTTATTTATTTAATTTCAATATCTTGTTAAGCTAGATTTATATGTGCTAGGATTTACGATGAACCTCGCATTGTGATATTTTAATTTTTTATTTTGCAATTTGATATTTAAACATGTTGATGGATGTTGAATGATCTATATACACTTTCTTGCCTCCATAATTAAATGCGTGTGATTATGTGAGTTTGGGTGTTTTATTTTATGCATTCGAAAGAAGGGAAATAAACTCAACAAGGTACAAATCATCGTTTTGTTCATAGAGGATAGAAATATACCGATATGCATTACGTGAATCTTTAAGTGTTTACAAAACGTCAAGCATTCTTGTATATTGCATTTGTCATAGAAATATAGTCAAATGGTATGCTAGAATAGGTTCAATTCTACTCGAAAGAGATTGTTGGATAAGTTAGAAACATTGATTCTTCAACCAATTCATCGTGTTATCAAATTGTCAAATAGAGGTTAAAAGTGAACTTGTTTGGTAATTCGGGATCCTAGTGCACTTTTTCATATATTACTTTCTCTAAACTTTTGCATTCAACCATTATTTTGCATTTAGTTTAATTAATTCATCCATTATTGTTTGCATTTAGTTTAGTTACAACTTAGTCATAAAAATCAATCATATTTCACGTTTCGGTTAAGGTCGGACTATGTAAATTTGAACTAGTAAATCTCTGTGGGAACGATACTTGGACTCTATGATCCATTTTATTACTTGAACGATCCGTACACTTGCAGTAATTAAAGTCGAATACATTTTCGACGTGTCACTGTGTGTGCTGTTGTGTGTGTTAGGTGTGGTGTTGTGTGCGGTGTAGTGGGTACTGTGCGTGGTGACTGTGATATGTGCGGTGTGTAGTGGTTGCCGTATGATGGTGTGTGGTGTTGTTCTGGCGGTGGTGTTGCTGCTGCGATGACAAGGGCGGTTATGATGATTTTTGTTGGGAGTGTATTGGATCTAGTGGTGGTAGTGTGGTGCTGTCATGGTAGTGGGGGCGGCGACGACGGTAGGATAGTGTCTCGGATCAATTATTTGGTTGATTTGTGACCAAATATTGGTGGTGGATAGTGATTGGTGGTGAGGTGGTTTGGTGTGTGTGACCAATTTTTTGGTACTTACGACTATCTATTAAAATGTTACCTTAAAATTCGATAATTTGTGACAAAGAAATAATGTGTGACCTAAAAAACTATTAATATGTGACCGATAATTTAATAATTTGTGACTGTCTAATAAATTGTGACCTATAAAAAATTTTAATTGTAACCGTAAGATAATTTGTGACATAAAATTTGTGACCAATGAATAATATGTGGTTTATTAACTTGATAGATTCGTGACCGATGAATAAATAGTGACGAATAAATTTTTGATTTGTTACAGATGAACAAATTGTGATTTATAAAATTTTTGAATTCTGACCGTAAAATAATTTGTAACATATAAATAAAAATTGTGATTTGTGATCAATTATATGGAATTTGTGACCAAATTATATGAAATTGTGACCTTAATATATTTAATTAATAAAATATATGTTTAATTAATTAATTTATAAATAAAATTAAAAAAACTCTGAAATTTGAAATTTTAAACTTAATCTCTTAAATTTGAAATTGGTAAAACTAAATCTCTTAATTATGAAATGTGCAAATTACCCAATTCCCTACTTTTGGAGATCTAAATTCAAAAATCAGATGTCAAATTTTAATTTTTAAAAATTAGATATTTTATATATAGATACATGTTTTTTATATTTAATTAAATATTAATAATAATATTATAAAAATTAATATATATACACCCCACCCCCGCCCCTAAATTAATTTTCAAACCCTAAATCACATCTCTCTCCATCTCTCACTCCTTTCTTCTCCCTCACCGACGACTGCGCCATATTTTCCGACGGTCTTCTCATATCTTCCGGCGGTCTCTCGCTCTTCTCACCACTGTCTCTCTCAAACCCAAACTGAAACCGCCACCTCACCGCTGCAACAACCCACTCGACATGACCGCCAATGTTGCAACGACGATTTGCAGTGCAACATCATCTCCTCTCAATTCTATCTCACCACCGAATACGCATCCGCCTCGCCATAGCAGCTCTCCTCTCTCTCTCTCTCTCTCATCGCCTTCACAACATCTGAAGCGGCGCCATAGTCAAAGAACCCCAAGGTCCGCCTCTATTTAGGCATTCCTAATTTTAAGGGTAGCGGGTTTTTGGGCGAAACCGATTTTTACATTTCTTGATTTTTGAAATCAGGTCGAAGTATTCAAAAGTTTAGACTATAGTCTGCTGAAGTTGGATTATTGTTTTTGATTCATGGAATGGTCACAAAATTGAATCGTTTTGTGGTGTGTGGTGGTGGAGGCGTCGTTGGTGTTGATTTGATTTGTTCTGCCAGTTTGTAATGTTTGTATAATAGTAATGATGGTTTTGTAGTTGAAGATGTGGTTTGTTCGTTGTTGGTATGTTTGGTGGTGATGGTTTCTGGTAGAGGTGGTTGTTGGTGGCGGTATCGGTGGTGGTGGTGTGGTGGTGACGTCGGCGACCATCGTGTGAGGGTGGTCACAAGTGGCGGTGGAGATATTGGAGGTGATGGTGGTATGTGACCCATTAGTTTACAAGTGACCGTCACCTGTGACTCTAAAAATTGGATAATTTGTGAAATTAAAATTTCAACTGTGACTCACAATTGATTAAGTTGTGACCGAAAAATTAATCTGTAGCCTATAAAATTTTTGATTTGTGACTTCAAACAAATTTGTGACCTACAAAATTTTTGATTTGTGACTTACAAAATTTTTGATCCTTGACCGATAAACTAATTATAAGCTATAAAATTTTTGAGCTGTGATCGTAAAATAATTTGTGATGTAAAAAATTATGATTTGTGATCGAAAAATAATATGTGACTAACTAAGGTCCCGTTTGAAACCCGTTTTTTCGAAGAAAATTTTATTTCTACTACAGTATATGCAGACATCCACTGCCTAAGGCCTGGGTAGTATCAGACAAGCAATTAATGCCCATGTTCCCTGTTGAAATCTTTCGATTTTGCCCTCGCATTGTACAAGAAAATTTCCCCAAACACCCTCAACTTTAGCTTTTGAATTTCACTGTTCTACCTAACACATTAAAAGGGCAATAATGGAAATATCCATTAAAATTGATTCGGACGGGCTATTAATGTCTGACATGAAAATGAACTCAAGTCAACATGGTCCCACAATTATGAAAACAATACTGTAGAAGAAATAAATTTTTGAGGAAAAACGGGTTTCAAACAATGGCTAAATTGTGAATCTGTGACCATATTAGATAAATCTGTGACGGTCACTAGAATAGTCGCCGAAATCGGAGAAGTCGTCGGAACGGTCACTAGAATAGTCGCCGAAATCGGAGTAATTGCCGGAATGGTCGTCGGAGCGGTAGGGGTGGTGGAGGTGGGGTGAGTTAACTATATGTAGTGTGTGTGTGTGCGCGCGCGCGCGTCAAATATCTTATTTTTGAAAGGGAATAATACATAAATAAGGTATTTAGGTATCACCATTTCAAAATTAAGGATAGAGGTTTTAAATTTCAAAAATTAGGTTTTCATTAAAATTTATTTATAATTTAATTAATTAATTATATATTTTATTAATAAATATATAAAGGTCACAAATCTATACATTTTGGTCACAATTCAAAATTTTAAGGTTACAATTCAAAAAATTTATAGGCCACAGTTCGATTATCGATCACAAATTAAAAATTTAAAAGAGACAATTTGTTCATCGGTCACAAATCACAAAATTACAAGTCACATTACTTATTTTATGGTCGCAAAACATCAAATTATAGGTCACAGATTACTTTTATCGGTCACAAATCAATTATAACTTAATAAAATGTGAGTCACTCACAATTTTTTGGTCACACATTATTAATTTGTAAAAAATTAACCAATTATCGGTCACAATCAATAAAAAATGGTCACAAATTATCATTTTATCTCTTCCCCACCTAGCACCGCTCTTTTTACCACTGCCACCACCGTAACCCACCACCACAATTACCACTAACACCGACACCACCACCCACAGTCCACTGCTGAGATCTGCACAAGTTCAAGAGATCACATAATAGCGGGGGAGACACCACCGAATATATGCTCTACATAGCGGCGCAGATCTACACAACCACCGAAGATCACATACCAGTGACGAGAAAACCACCTCATAGACGCCTCTACAGAGCAACAAAGACAATTGGAGCGCCGCTTATGCTGCTACTGGAAGAGGCTGAACAATGGTGAAGATAGAGGCGCCATTACACAGCAACGTCATTTGGTCACAGCGACACAAAGCGAATACCACTGGAGTGCCGTTTACGCTAGTTGCTTCAGAGCGATGTTGGTACGGCGATGACGTCGTAAGCATCGTCGACGGTGGCAACAGTATCACTAATGGTTGTTTGTAGCGGTGGCAATTGGGTTGAGCGGCTCGTCGGCTCGGGTGCTTGGCTCGTACTATTCTTACCCACGAGCCGCTCGGGCTCGTAAAAAAAGAGCTCGAGCACGAGCCGCTCGGCGTGCGGCTCACCAAGCGACTCTTCTAGACGAGCCCATGAGTCGGCTCATGGACTCGGCTAGACACGAGCCACGAGCCGGCTCAGCTCGTGGCTCATGTCTAAAGAAAAAATAAATAAATAAATAAATTTTTTTTTGACCCAAACGGTCACAGAACCGTTTGGTAAAAAATGAGCAAACGGTTTGTTCGGTGACCGTTTGGTCACTTAAAATAAATTTTTTTTTTTTTAATTTCACATACATTTTTTTTTATAAATACCCACCATAATCAACCATTTTTTCCCACCAATATCAATCTCTTATTATTCTCTCATTATTTACTATACAAATACAATACTCTCTACAATTTACATTCTTATTTCTCCATAATTCCATTTATCAATTATCAACATTCAACAATATCATTCTCATTCATTTTCATTCATTCTATATTTCTATAATCATCACCTTCTTCTTCTACTCTTTTTTTATATTTCTCAATTCTACATTTCTCAATTCTACATTTCTAAATTCAATTTCTATTATTCATAACAAATGGATTCACGATCATTTGTTGAAAGCTTGTTCAGTATGGAGAACGAAATACAAACACCTGCTCAAAATCAATTTGGGAATGAATTCTCCGGTCTCAATGAATTACAAATCCCCGAAAATATTGAAAATTTCAACGTTCGTGATAGTCATCCAATTGATTTGGATGACATTGATGATGTTCCAATTAATTTGGAACAAAATGAAGAACCGATATTAAATATTCCCGGTGTAATGCTACTTTGCCCAAGTAGCCTTACAAAAGGGGGAGTGCCCAAGTGAGGTGGCACTCCCCCTTTTGTCATCCAACTTGGGCAATGTAGCATTGCTCATATTCCCGATGCAATCGGGAAGAGAAAGGGGAAGAAGCAGACAAAATGTTGAGATCATTTCAAATTGGTTCCCACTGGTCGTGTGGTCGATGGACTTTGAGAAACCAAAGCAGTATGTAAATACTGCCAACAACGACTGGCATGACAAAAAGGCATTGGAACCACCTACCTCAACCGTCACTACAAATCATGTTCGGCCAAACATGGGCTTCTTCCAACTGGTCAAACGCAATTACAATTTGGTACTCCACAAGCCGGTGTTACTACTCCGCAACTTTCTACATGGATGTATTCGGAGGAAGAAGCTCGAACGAGAATGGTGAAGTTCGTTGCCGCGGTGGAGTTACCACCAGCAATAGCGGACAACCAACATTTTGTTAACTACGTCAAAAGATATCTTCAACCGAGGTACCAAGGGGTAAGTCGAAATACTCTTCGTTCTGATACAATTACATATTTTCTTAATGCAAAGCAATTATTGATTTCGGATTTGGAAAAATATGAGGGTGTGATATCCTTAACTTCAGATATGTGGGAATGGATTAATAAGAGAGGTTATATGGCTGCAACTGCACACTACATAGACCCACTTTGGGTCATACATAAAAAAATTATTACTTTTAAAATTGTTGAGTATCCGCACAACGCTCAAACTATATTTAATGCTATTATGTTAATAATTCGAGAATATAAATGCGAGAGTAAAATTCGTTCTTTTACGTTCTACAATGCCTCTGTAAATAAAGATGTTATCGATAAATTGTATAGAGTTCTTAATCCTGATTTCGGTGGCTATTTATTTCATGTTCGGTGTATATGCCATATATTTAATTTAATAGTATAAGGCGGTTTAAAACACGTTAAAGATGAAATTAACCGAATTAGGAATGCACTTATGTATATCACGTGTACACTTAGTAGAAAACAAGCATTTGAGGATTTTTGTGCAGAATCTGGGATGACGAATACAAAAACCTTTATTACTGACGTAGGCCATAGATGAAACTCCACGTACTTATTACTAAAATCATGTGAAGGTTATGAAGCATATATTACTGAATTTTTTAACAATAGACATGTTAGAGACGAAAACGATACTATTTTGAGTGAATCCGATTGGAATATAGTTTTTAAAATAAAAAATTTTTTGACAAGTTTTTATGAGTTTACAAATATATTGTCAGGTGTTTATTATCCCACTAGTTGTATGGTTCTTGAACGTCTTTATATAACTGCAAGAACGTTTGCTAGATTTCAAAATGACCCCGATTTTCAAACTGTTATATATTCTATGGAATTGAAATTTAGAAAATATTGGGAAGAATTACCTATATTATTTCCTTTAGCATGTGTCATGGACCCCCGATATAATTTATCGGGTACTAAATTTATAATTAATCAAATGTCAAATGCTTTAACTTTTAATACACCTATTACTTATAAGAAATTTGGAACCGACGTTCCGTGAAATGTATGAATTATATGCTTTACGAATGGGTACACATATTAATCATGTACCTGCACACACTCCTCCTAATAATATAACAGATGACGACGCTGAAATTTTGAATTTATTTGAAAGTATGCACTCGAATAGATTTGATGCAACTGCATATGCATGTGGTTCCTTTAGTAGTAGTAGTAGTTTGACATCCACTGCATGTACTCAAATTTCCAGCGGCAGCCGTAGTCAAACTCCAAATGCGCTGCCATATGAATTAATCGATTACTTTAGTCAACCTTTGCCTACTAACAAAACAACTAGTAAAAGTTCAGAAAATGTCCCTGAATTCTGGCGAAATAACAAACGCCGATGGCCAGTAGTTGCTGCTATGGCAAAAGATCTACTAACACTTCCGATTAACACTGTAACTTCAGAATCTGCTTTTAGTGCAGGGAAAAGGGTTCTCTCTGAGGTCAAAAGTCGACTAAAAGAAGATATTTTGGAGGCGTTAATGTGCGTGAAGGACTGGGAAGACGCTAATTATCGAATTCAAGATAAATATGCCGAAATTGCATGTAACCAAGTAAGTGATATTTAATTTTACCAATCACCTCATTCATCGCATTATTTTATTTTTATACCTTTATAATTTTTTTAAAAAAAAATTGTACACGTAACAAGTTGTTCGTGTACAATTTTTAACTCTGCCTACTCGAAATTGAAGTAGTCGGTCCCAAACCCGGATAAAGGAGGAGGATTCATCTTTTTTTTTTTTTTTTTGTAATTGTAAAAAATAAAAATGCTAGTAGGAAAAAATATATTTGAAAAATTGTTTACAAAACGTGTTTGTATATATTTTTCTTTAGGTATTTCTTAACAAATAAAATTTTGTTCTTATTATTTTAAAAATTTAAATTATTTTGAAAAGTGTATATCTTATAAAAAAATTTAGATGATGTTTGTGTACAGTGTATATATATGTACATATATACATATATATATTTAAGTTTAGTGATTTAAAAAAAAACGACGTCAAAGACGAACCGAGCTCGCCCAATTTGCCACCAGCCGAGCCTGCTCGGCTTGACCCATTACCACGACTAGTTGTTGAGAAATTCAAGAATTTCAGGTGTTTAAAGTTTCAAATTCAAAAATCAGGGACCAAGTTTCAATCTTCAAAAATCAGGTACTATATAAAAACCCTAACCCTAATTTTTTACCCTCCACCCACTCCCCCTTCTCTCTCTCTCTCGCCTCCTTCACCTCCCCCTCTCCTCCTTCACCTCCCCCTCCACCTCCACATCCCCCCCTCAGTTGCGTGAATCGCGACGCGAGCCTGCAGTGCGATTCTCGTTGGTCCGATTCGCGACCGCGAACGGTCGCCGGCAGTTTGCGATTCAGTTTCTTGTTGGAATCGCATTTCAGCCGCGATTTTTGGTTGGTTGTTGGTGGTTTTTGATTGGTGATTTTTTTGGTTGTGATTTTGCGGTGGAGGCGTGGTAGTGGGTGTGTTGGCTGATTGCTGTTGTTGGCTGGTGGGTGGTGGTGGTTGGCTCTTGGCTGGTGGTGGATCTATTGTTGTTGGCTGGCGGTGGTGGTGGTGGTTGTGGTTGGCTGTTGGTGGTGGTGGATTTATTGTTGGCTGTTGGGTTGTGGTTGTGGTTGTGGTTGGTGGTTGTGGATGTGGTTGGCTGTTGGTGGTGGTGGATCTATCGTGGTTGGGGTTCAGTCGTGTGTTCTGTGGCTGGGTAGTTTGTGTTGGTCAATCTGTGACTTGTGACCAAGTATCGGTGGAAGGCTGTAGTATGTGACCAAATTTTTGTTAATCTGTGACCAAATTTTTGTTAATATGTGACTAATTACTCAAATGTGACCAAATTTTTGTTAATCCGTGACCAATTACTTAAATGTGACCTAAAAATTTAATAATCTGTGACCTCGAAATAATATGTGACCAATTAATTTAAAAATCTGTGACCTCGAAATAATTTGTGACGTACAAATTTTTTGATATGTGACCTCGAAATAATTTGGGATCAAAAAATTTGACGATATGTGACCAGTAAATAAATCTATAATTTAAAATTATGAATATGTGACTATTAATCACAAAATGTGACTTTATTATCTTTATTTAATAAATATTTTAAATTAATTAAATAAATACCTGATTTTTGAATTTTTAAACTATTTACCTTATTTTTGAATTGAGGTAAAAAAAACACCTTAAATATGATTTTTTCCCCTAGTTGTTTGTGATAGAGAGGAGAGATTATGGAGAAAAGGAAGAAAGTAGAGAGAGAAAAAGATAAAGAAACGTGATTAGGGTTTTGAAATGAAATTGGATTAGAATGAATGCTGGTGGGGGTGGGATGAATATATTGATTAAATTAAATATTATAATATTATCATTAATATTTAAAAGATGAATTATTACCTGATTATTGAAAAAATGTTATTAAGATTTGATTTTTGAAATTGAAACTTTAAAGACAGGGTTTGGGGTAATTTTCCCTTTTTGAAATTTAAAAATTATTTTCTTATTTTTGAACTAGTCTATACTTAGGGCCTGTTTGGTGCAAATTCTCATTTTCTACAGTAAATCAATTCTCATTTTCAATCACACATTCTTCAATAAAATAATATTTTCAATCACATCAATACTTTTTTCTTCTTTTTCAACCACACATTTCCCATCATATCACTATTCAAAAATCAATTTTTCCCCCAAAAATCCCTACCAAACACACTCTTAAAGTAGGATTTATTATGAAATCTTCCCTCGGACAAACAGGGTTGACCCACTCATAGGCCCTCCTATACTACATATTCTTGGGACAATAAACCACGGGCCCAAATAAATATTACACTAGAGAAAATTATCTAAAACCAGGTATTTAAGTTCTCAAATTCAAAAATCAGATGTAATGTTTATTTTATCAAAAATCAGGTGTTAATTAAAATCCTAATTAAACCTAATTAAATTAATTAAAAGAAATTAATTACACTTGCCCACCCACCTCCGAACAATTCTTTTACAGTGAACCCTCTCTCTCTCTCTCTTTCCCCAAAAATCAAATCCACACTCTCTTACCCAAAAATCAGATCGGCGACTTCTTTCCCACCTCACCCTGTAGATTCCGACCACCTACCACTTCTCTCGCCGGAGTTTCGCCAGACCAGTCACCTACTACATCAGCGACCTTGCAAAATTTTCCGGCCAGCTTTCTCTCTTTTCTGGATGTACCCATCACAAGCGTCGAAAATCAGATCGGTGACTTCTTCCCCACCTCTAGGAAATATATTCATGAGTTTTGTGGGGTTAGATGGTTGTTTTACGACTTTAAGCATTGACGACTTGTCTGCACTGTTGATTAATTGGTCATTGTTCTTATTGACATGTTTTTGTCTCTAAGGTATTTGTAGCACGGGTCATTTCCTGGATAATAGAACTGCTGGCTACTTAAGGACGAACACCTTCAGCATCTCTGGGAAAAATCATTCGGCAATTTCAAGATTTTCAGAAAATTAAAAATTTGATTTTATAAATTTGATTTTCAATATTAAAAATAAGTTTTTGATAGCCATTTTTTGCCCAATAGATTTGATTTTTGAATTGCTGGAGTTTGTTGGTGGTTTTTTGATCCAATTTGATGTAGTTTTTTGATCCATTTCGATGTGCAGATTGTTTTTTTTTTTTGCCCATGTTTTGTTTGTTTAAACAAGCTCATCCACTTCCTGAAAATAGCATCCAGTGACCGTTTGTGATTGTTTGTGACCGTTTGTGCCCTTTTGTGATCGATTGTGACTGGTGAATTGTGACTCGTTGTGACCGATTGTGTCCTTTTGTGACAGATTGTGACTTGTGACTCGTGGTGACCAATTGTGACTGATTGTGACAAAAAAAATTTGGAAAAATTTGGAAGTTGGCCGTCGGAATGGACGTCTGGGTGATCGTCGGAATAGCCGTTAGAGTGATTGCCGGAGAGTCACCGGAGTGGCCACTGGAGTAATAGTCGGAACAGTCGCCGGACCAGTCGCAGGAGCAATGCCGGAGATGGAGGGAAGGTGGTGTAGTGAGGTGATGGGGGTGGGTGAGGTGTCATGAGGTGTAAATAATTAATATATATTATATTTTAATTTAATATTTAATAAATTTATTTACCACCTGATTTTTTAAATAATTAGATAAATTTGTTAGTTTTGAAAAGTAATTCTTATACGAAGGTTTTGTTTATTGTTCCCATAACGCTGGATCGGTTATCGGTCAGGTTCCCTTTTCCAACCCGTTTGAACACCCGCTGCCCCAAGTGACCCGTTTAAGGTTAAACGACGATTGTGCGTCAATACCTTGCTTAGCGACAGTGCTTTCACGAAAAGTTAGCCAAAATCGTCGGAGAACAACACACTTACACATATACAGGAACCCTGCAATCTATACATATTGTCATATAATTTTTTTGTTGTTTTTTCGCTATTCTACGATATATAATGCAAGTAATACCCAGATGGCGAAACATTTTGACATTGAAGAACACAATTATTCAATCAACATGGATCACTACATCATCAACAGCCCATTTGGCTAATTTCCATTCTACTGATGTTTCCTTTGAGAAATGGAAGAATAAGTGGAACCCAGTAAGTTCTTTTTTTTGCCGGGTTCTCGAAATTACTGTAATACGATTTTTAAAGACAGCGCATTTCTATTCTTGTTGAATTATTTCAATTAAGTATGTGTGCCTTCTATGTTCTTTGATTTTCCTTATCATGTTAGGTAGGTATCTATTCATTCTTATTGAATTCCGGGATTTTTTTGTTTTAAACATTGGATATATTTGCTGGGTTGTACATTTTTTATGTTCACACTTAGCTAGGTAGATTGATATGATATTGTTCATTTGTTGCAAAAAGACCATATATTTGGAGAAATATGTGAGAAACGACTTGAAACATTTTGTTCAAGTGTCTTTGGCAATTGTCTTGGCGCATTTTGGTGGCGATCATGTTGGTCCAGACTGCAGATTGTGGCGGGACAGATATTTTCAGCCAGCAGCATGGCAGTATTACTCAGTTCAGCTAGGGCATGTGGACTGGGTAAGGAATTGGTTACATATTTATTTGGAGGAGTTTGTAACACTCTTCGCATCGGATATGTGATAGTTACATAAAACGTATATAATAAAGTCGGTTCTTTCAAATCAGATATTTTTGGGCAAAGTGGACCATTGCCAGTGTATTTGATAGTTGACACCTCCCAACATTAATTTAAGTATTTCAAGCCAACTGATTAGTGTCCAAGTATGTCACAAAGACTAGTAATCTAACCTGAGATTAGAGATGTGGTATTGGAGCTGGGCTTAGTCGGAGCTTCGAGAACTAAATGATATGGCACAAATTAATGTACTGTAATGCTGATAAAATTTAGTTCTCATGGTCAGAAGAACAATTGATAGGTATTAGCCGGCTGTGTGAGAACTAAATGTTGTTGAGGATAAAGTACTACTTTTAACATGGGATAATTTTTTCGAAGTGTGAGAATGTTAATTGTTATGACCACGTAGATTTATGCTTCTGCTTCATGAGATATGGCATTCACAAAGGTGTGAACTACGTTTAACTGTTATTTAATATTTTCCATAATTTAATATTAGAAGAGGTAGAATGGGGCGTCATACGTGACAACATTGTAATGCAACATGCTCTTGATGTTGTGACACTTGATCGCTGCGAACGAGAGGTGAAATGGAAGTTGTTTTTCTACTTGCTCATCTGGAATACATAGTTCATGGAATTTTGCGGTAAAAAATTTGGTCATTGAGTGGGAAGTTTTGTTTAGTTTATGTTGGTCCATTTCATATTAAAAGCATGCTCTAGACACTTGTGCAGTATTGGGATTCTTAGGAAAGAAAGATAAAAATTGAGAAGGATTTCAAGTCATTTTGGTGCTCTCAAGTTTCCTTGGCTATACTGTAGCTGCCTATGAATTTGGCCCAGACCACTAATGGATTATCTAGCAGTATAAATATAGAAACTAGTTTCACTGCTGTACTGTGTCTTGTTGAATAATGCCAGTTATTATAATCAGATATGGCAAGATTGAGTTCTTGTGAAAAGGGAGAACATAAGTTTTTTTGCTGTGCTTAGAATTTGAGAGAGAGGGAGGAAGAGGGAGAAGGGATAGGATCGAAGCATTTTCATGAGACGATTTTGTGGAACTATTGCATTTTATGGATTTCTTCTGACTGATGACCCTTAATTGTTACTTAATTTAATTGCGTCTTCAATGCTGCTGCTTTTGAAGTGCTTCGGATGGAATCAATTGTAATCCAACATCTCCTCTATTTTATCTGTTTGGTGCAATTAGCTAACTGTCATTCATGAGAAAGTAAATGAAGAAGAGGGCAATTTTCTCTGATGACATTTTCCATTTTTATATGCCCAATTGGCCAATTGTTGGCCATTTTCTGTTTGTATGTGAGACCTATTTTTTACTCATTCCTTTTGGTATGTCAGAAATAAGCATTATTTTTTCTCTCTAGATGTGAAGTTTAACAAATAAAGTATCTATGCAGGATGTAAGCAGTCAACAACCATCAAAGGCAAACAAGCCATCTCAGGTTTTCTTATTTATTTTTTGTACCTTAGATATTGGTGAATTTGATGATTGAGTTTATGGTTATAAAAAATAAAAGGAGAGATCTTGTGCAAAATAGGCTATCGATCCTTCCAACTTCATTCTACCCTTTGCTTTGCATGCTTCTTTACATGTCTTCACTTGATAGGATTAGCACTTGAAGTAACCTTGAGGGGTTGCTCAATTGGTAAGGCCTTGAGTTTGCTCCCCAATGGTCACTAGTTCGAGTCCTCTCGGGGCCATTGATATGAGTATCCGACCGTAAACTTCAGGGTCCATGGGATTAGTCGAGGTATGCGCAAGCTGGCCTGAACATCCATGGTTATAAAAAAAAAAAGGATTAGCACTTGAAGCATGTTAACATAATCAGAAATTTACTTATTTATTTTCAGTTGCTTACATAATATAATATATACTCTAATTTTACATAGTATCTTGTGACGATCAGCATTTTCTGGGTCTATCTTGTTGTGTTAATTTGGAGTTCTAATTTAGAAAATGTGCCTTTTGTTGCTTTAAGAATCAATGATATTTGAATAAATTAGTTTTTTTCCCGGTTACATTTATTACTTAAACTTCTCTGACATTTGAAGATTTTGATTCAGAATTATATAAGATATGCAGTACGACAAAAGCGTGCTGATGCAAAGAAAGCTCTTAAAAATCTTATCTTCAATGGGGGTTGTTCCAAATCAATAGCAGAGGTACACAACCAGTCAATCTTGTACATCTAATTACGTGATTGACATGCTTTTAGAACAGAAATTTTCTTATATGTAATATGTTTATTGTAATTTGTAACACTTTGTTTTCTAATTTCTGATACCTTTCATGTATATCTGTTTGTATGTATTCACATGCACGTGTCTGTACTGTTATTCATGCGCGTGTGTGGATAGATGCATTTATTACCTATAGGAGCTGGGATGGTGAGATGAGATTTTGTTCACAATCAAGGTTCTCTCGTTTCGCATGCAATACTGGTTGTATTCTTGCAAGGCTTTCCAGCGAAAACAAATATCTCTCTTCGCCTTTGGTGTAATTGAAAGTTAAGTCCGTATTCAAAAAACTTCTCTATGCCAAATTTCCTTTGAAGAAAAAGTACTTCCACAAAACATTTAGGGGTTGTTCTCTTCGTGTTTCAATTTTGAGTTTTGAATTCATTTTATGTTTTGTGTTTTGAGTGTGTTTTGAAATTGCTGAAAATTTGTTCTTTTTGTCATTTTGAAAAAACTGTTTCTGAAAACATAAAAATGGAAAACGCATTTACTTTGACATTTTGAGAATATTTTTTTAATAATATTTTATTCAAGAAATCTGATTATTCAATAAATTATAATAGTTTAATGTTATTATAGTATTAAATAATATATACATTTTGAAGTTGGTAAATCTTAAAATATTTTTTTCCAGATCAAAAAAACACATCCCAAATTAAATTTGGCAAAACAGTTCAATTGATACAATTAGAAGTTTACGTATCATGGCAAAATAAGTAGATACTGCACAAAATATAAAATAAATCAACAAAGTCATGTACGACTTCTTGACTAGTCATTCCACATGTATGTAGCAATTTGATCAATGACAAAACAAGTTTGATTCTTATTTTTTTTTCAAAATACATTTTTCTCTTTTCTTTTCAATCACACATTCTTCAATAAAATAATATTACACACAATTCAAAAACTTTTTTTTTCATTTTTGACCACACATTCTCCATTAATCTACTATTTCAAAATGCATTCTACATATAAAAAAAAGGTCCTCAAACAAGCCTTTCGGTTCATAGTTAGATCTACAATATGTTAAATCATGTTAGTTTTGGCCTTGTACCCTCCTTGTAAATTGTTGTTCAGAGATCACGTCATTCTATAAACCTCTTCAACTACGTGGAAATATGTCTTGACCATTTAAATTGTCCTTCCCTTGGTTCATCTTCAAACAGAGTTGTCTTTGTTTCATTTTATCCTCGAGAATTTTACCAACGAACCATAGAGCATAGCATGTCTAATCATAGTTTCGTAGAATTGGCCTACGGTGAGATGAAAAATGGAAACAGAAAATTTAGAACCCTAAATTAAGCTCCATTGCCTAGAGTGTGTTTGGTATGGATTTTTTGAGAAAGAATTGATTTTTGAATAGTGATATGATGGGAAATGTGTGGTTGAAAAAGAAAAAAAAATTATTGATGTGATGGAAAATATTATTTTATTGAAAAATGTGTGGTTGAAAATGAGAATTGATTTACTGTATAAAATCAAAATCTATACCAAACAGGCTCCTAAGATGATCGTCACTAGAGACAACATTGTAGCTTCGAACAAAGTAGGTATATGTAAAAAATTAAAACTAACACCTCCAAAAGCAGTCATATTAGGGTTTGTAATTATGTATATATGATGCTGATGTTTTTGGACAAAAAAGGGTAAAACAAGAAACATCGATTAAGAGCATCACATTCCAATAATGGAGGCTTTCATTTCATCTACAATGTCTAGTAATAAGTCAGTCAGGAAAAAAAAAGTGATTATTTTACTCTTCCTTTCTCACAGTTGAGGGCACAATATCTTGGAAAAGCCCATAATCTGTTATCAAAGCAGAAGGTGGGGTGCAAAAACGCTTCTAGTGCGCAATTGCAGCACGGGTAATATTCGTAGAACCCATAAAACCAAAATTCAATGGTGTAGAATAGTTGCAATAGACTTGATGAGCTCCAGCGGATGATAAACTCATTTGCAGCTGCGACGGTATAGATGTGGCGGTAGATGCGCCGGTGGAGAATCCCGAGCACGGCGTCAGCGCAGCAACAGTGTTTATTCGAGACATCAGCGGACTTGGATGAGTGTGTTGGCCTTCATATGTAGTCATAACCATGGTTGGATCACTCAAAGATCGCTCTATTCTTTTCTTCACACTACATAAAGCATTAGTGCACCTATAATAGCTCCAGAAATAATTCAAACCATAAAAAACGAGAGAAATTGAACGTAAGTACTTGATTGTAATAAACAATAAAACGAAGTTCCTTATTCCTAACTCTGTGACCACCCATGTTCTATATTCAATAGAAATCAAATTATCACGAAATGTATAAGTCATTCCATAGGCACATGTCAATCCTATATCAACTCTACGTACAAAGATATATTTTATTTCCTTTTCCTAATAAATTCTACCAAGTTTTTAATATAAGAAGAAATGCATAGTATCAATTGAACAATACCATCAACTACAAAAGTGAGTACAAATAAAAAAGGATAACTCTTTGTACATGAAAACTGTGATGATGGAAAATTAATATATATAGCATTAATGGAAAACAGAGATAACCTATTAATGATACAAATATATAGCATTAGCTTGTATAACATTGCGTTAACAAATGATAAAACGAAATTAGCCCAAACACCATGCCAACCACTAGCTTAAAGCCGACAACAGAACATATTTATTCCAAAGGCATTTCACAGTTGAATCTACCTTAAATTAGTATTTTTCTCTGTGTGACATATTGGCCCAACATATTGATGACAAAGTTTGTGTGACATATTGGCTCAACATCCTCTGGTATGTAAATTGGTTGTTCCATTTAAATTATATATGAATATCAATCTTTTTCTACATTAGCTCTCAAACTGAGGCTTGAGAATTACATGATGATCCCCTCATTTTCAAATCCTTTGGAATTTGTGTAACGCTTTATAAATAACAGTGGAAATCTTATTCATCTTTACTGAATTCCTTTTTCCTAAATCTGCCTTAAGTTATTTCAATTCTATTATGCATTTCTAATCACTAAGCTACAAATTCCTATTCTCTCAACACCAATTTTTTAACCATAAGTGGAATCCGTTTCTCCGTGGTCATAACCTACCATCTTTGCCATCTCCCCGTTTTAAAGTCACCAAAATCACTAGGAACATGTTTTGAACGGCCTTCAGTTTTTTATTGCAACTTCGCTAACAAATTATTAGTGATAATCATTTAAAGTTATACACATGCTTTAATTTCCTAGTACTGATGAAAGCTTTATTCAGTAATAGATGATTTTCTAGTCTTAGCTTGAATATTCTGCAGAATGTCATTTAGCAAAGAAATATAAATGGACAAAACTGGGTAAAATCCAACCAATGTAATCTCTGCCGTTGGACTCAGGTAAGCATTCATTTGGCCGTGAACGAACAGAGACCAAGGCAATACTATACAAAAGTTGGGAATGTGATTTAGAGTGGGAATAGAGTTCAAAACTAGGTGGTCCACGTATGAAGAGTATGGCAGGAAGTAGTGGTATGAGTTCAAATAAGGACCTTTTGAAATCGGAGCGTCATACCTCTTTATTCGACAACATAAGCAATCTACTCTACAATATTGATCAAATATTAAAGACAACTCACAGAAAAACAGGTTGGGCTTACCTGATTTTGAGGCTATGGGTAGGGGGCGGGATCAACGGGTCAAGCCATAGTTTTGACGGCGGCGGAGGAGTGGCACCAATCCAAGGACAGGCTCTGGAGGTGGGAAGACGTTGGGAAATCGGAGGTGGACCGGCGTCGGAAAGCTCCTTGTGGAGGCCGTAGGAGATGTGGATTTAGGGTAGAAGAAATTGAAAACCAAAGGAAGTCAGGAGAGGGGAGAGAGAGAGAGGGAGGTTAAGTGAAAACGGTGTTTTCTGAAATCACCGTGTTTTGTAATGAAAATGGTCAAAACGTGGTTTTGGATGTTTTGAGTTTTCAGCACAATTTTTTTTTTTTGTTTTCCAAAATTCATTTTCAAAAATGAGAAGGAGAACACGTTTTCGGTGTTTTGGAAAATCGAAAACCGAAAACAATTTGAAAATAGCGAAGAGAACAGGGGCTTAGCTCCCCACTTAGACTAGGGTTAGTTGAGTTATTTGGAAAGAAGTCCATGATGTAATATTCCTCATTTGCAGTTTCATTGAAATTCGTGACTTGTGTCTAATGGATGAACATGTTTTGTTTCTCGCTCAAAAAAGAATCCAAAGCCGCACAGTATTTGATATATGTATAGTTTGTCTTTTGTATGGTTGATGTAATATATATCTAGGATCAGAGTATATGGATTTGGATATATGTTGAAGAATGGTGAAGAGCTGTTGAAATTTCAAATAAGGACTAATGCAGATTCTGGTCTAGATATGTAGTCTCAGCTGCTTCAGTATTTTTTTTGTTTTATTCTTTGAAAAGTCAAATGGATACAATGGCTAATGGCTATGCTCATGCCAATTCACTTTTTACCTTCAATATCCTTTTTCTGATCAGTTGTAGATTTCTTTTATTTATATGGATTTTCTGACTTGTGTTGTTTTTGTGTAAATAAGGAGACATTTCATAAAATAGAAGCAGAATGTGAAGATCAATATAACAAGAAATCTCGAATAAAGCCTGTTCGTCAAGCTAGGAGAGCTTACCACAAGAAAATAAAGCGTTAGTTCATCTTTTCTCCAACAACTTTGTTGACCCGTTAAAATTATCTTTCGCTATTCTAGTTATTCATGTTGAAATTAAACAGTTCTTCCAGAGGACTTGCAAGAAAAATTTCTTGTTGGATCATTCGCATTACACATTCATTCTTTTAGCGTCTTAGCATTTATGTCAGGCTCACTGTTGGAGAAACCTAATTTTATCATTCTAGAAGGATGAGCTTTGCTGATCCTTTAAAAATCATTTAGAAGAATCTTACTCTTTAAGTTCTCTTGCTAACTTGGAAACCCAAATAAGGTGATAAAGCACGCTCTCTTATAGAAAACAGCATTACTTGGACCTTACGAATTGTCATAAGACAGTTTTTCCTTGAAGCCATCAACCTCAAGACAACAAATTAATCGTTTCAAGATCTTGAACCTAGCACAGAATGTAAAATGTAATGTCAACCTGAGCAAGAATCATGTAACTAGTTCAAATACATGGGCTATGTTAATATTGGCACGAGTCCAAATCACATGTATTTCTAAATGACATTAATGTAGACAGATTTTTGACGAAAATAATGCACAAGTAAAAAATGAATGCAAATTAAGAAATATGTAATGTATAAATCGTGATTAGAAACTGCTAAGATGGACTACTATTAGATGCCAAAGTACAAGACAGTGAACCTAAGGCAAACAACTGTTAGAAAGTGATATATGGTGAGACGAGAAGCAGCTTGAATTATTTAGCGTGAGCAGCATTTATAAGTGGGGTGAACTTGAAACCAGCACTTGTTAAGTGGAACAATTTGATGGATTTTCTGGAGATGGGAGGTGAGCATGGAAAGATCTAGGGAGAATGAAGAAGTGACATGCCCACTTCCTATCTTTGCAAGTTATACTTCATCTGTAATTCAATGTCGTGATTTGAAATGGCATGCATATTTTTAGGTGAGTTGAAAAAGTGAATAACTGATGTAGTTTTTCTTTTTTACCCTCAAAACTAATGACAAAGAATACTTGTCCATCTCATCCTGTGCAAGGGTGTTTATGGAAAGAAAATGATTTCTGGGAACAGGGCATATTTATGGACATACAAATAGAAAATAAGGTAATTTAATTGTAGACAGAAAGAATAATTTCTAATAGCTTTGAGGCCCCTGATTTCCTTTGTAGAATTTAGACGCTGAATGAAGTTCTTCAAAATTACAATTTCGTTATTTAATTGCTATTCCGTAGCATTTATCTTATCAAGTTTAAATATCTCCGGTGGAGAACCGGTGAATAATTACAATGGACGATATGCATGTCTATCTCTATTCTCTTCCGGTTAGTTTATTCTATTCATCGATGAAAACTCGTGCATTTTATTCTTGTTTTTTATTCTTTGAAGGAACTCATTTGTGCGTTATATGATCGTGGTAATTCAAGGGGTCAGAAAGATGGTTAACAATTTGCAGGATTGAACTTTTATAATAAGTTGGAACACTTTTGAAGTAATTCTTAATGAGATATTGAGGGTAGTTGAATCCGAGATAGTAAATTGTTTCCTTTTTGCGCAATTTTCAGGTAAGCTTCGCAGGGATAATATGTTCGAAGATTTTGATGCATGCCCTGAGAGAATATTTCAGGCAACTTTTGGGAAAAGATGCTTCACTTGGACCTTTAAACCTTGGGAAATGGGATTTGACTGGAGGGAAAATTTTAGCTGGAGCAACAGAAGATACGAAGAACACGATACTAAAGGTGGGACCGAATTCACTTATGGTTCTACAATTGTAGGAACATGTTCAGATAGGATAACTCTTGGTTTACCCCCTGCTGGACCTTTGAAGATCGAGGACGTCAAGACTGCGTGAGTGTTCTCATTGCTGTGTTTTGTGTATTAATCTTGAAAAAAATAGAAGTTACTGTTGTGTAACTTTTTGTTTCCAAAGGCATGTTTGGCTAAGCTAAAAATATGTAAAAGTTACTTAAAAGTAACTATTTGTTCCCAAACATTTTGGTTAAGTTCATTTTTTCCTAATTTTATGTTCTAAATGTATAAATGTTACTAATTTGAAAGTAGAATGTATCTTACTATCAAAGTAAGCAACTTATTTCCATTTTGATCAATAAAATATATATGTATTTAAGTTATTATTAGCTATAAGTAAATCTTTTAACCTTAGCTAAACATGCTTATATTTCTTTAAAATACAATAAATTATTTATTTTGAAGGTAACTCTTACTCTATTGTCAAAATAAGGAGATTTATCTCCATCTTAGACCAAAAGAAATTATTGTTATAAAACATACTCATTTACTCATAAGTGAACTTTTTAGGCTTAGGCAAACATGCTCTACATGTTCCAGTGATACATTACAAGTTAAATGTCAAATTTGACAAGAATCCATGAAAATATTTCTTTTGTGTAGCTTTCGCTCGTCAGCTTTGAAGTGGCATCCTGACAAGCATCAAGGTCCTTCACAGGTCAGTTTCATTATTGTTAATTGGTTACCTATATGTTTCTCTTTTTGAGAATGTTAGTTAGTCATAAATGCACCCTAACAAACATTTGCTTCAGTACTATTTAGGTTTTGTTTATAAAGCTTCAATGAGGTTGATGTGATAAGCATTATTGTGTGCATATTGTTGTTTAGTATTAGCATATTGAGTATTTATGGAGTGTTTGGGCGGCACTCATAAGCGATTAAGAAAGATAAAGAAGTTGAAATCTTATTGTGGATTGTATTGTCCTATTAAATACTGGGTACCAAAATGCGCTTAATGTCTTGTGGATACAATGGTAAATCACACTTTTAATTGTCTAAATAAAATTTGATTGCCTGCTGACGCTCACAGCACTGATTGAATCTGGTTTAAGATTGAAGGGTGGGCTTAGGTTCCTTTAGATTGGAGTACATTATTAAGAAATCCAACGTTAATTGTAAACTCTTCTAGCATATTGGACAAGGTGCATTGAACGCAGGGATTTATGTTGATGGAAACCAAAATTAGTTAATAAAGTGAAATTGCATTATTGGTACCAATCGTCATTGTATTAAGTTTTGGTTATGAACTTAATATACAATGATTTAGTTTTAATTTTTAAACAACTTATTATAGTTGTTCAAATCTACCACGATGAGCGACAAAAGTAGAACTAGATTTAGGGTGAGCTAATTTTTATAAATAAAAGAATAATGTCACGTAAACAATAATTTAATACAAAATACGAAAATATTACCTATTCAAATCTTCTCTATATTGGATAAAATTCATTTATTGCTGAATCTAATTTTATTTTCTCAGTGAGATCTCGTTTAATATTTTTCATGCTTTAGAAAGTTAAACTCATCCTTCGACAGAATATTTGAAACATAAAAATGTCCTAGGTTTCTGTATTTTTCTGTTTCCTTATGTAGATTATTTTGTCAATGGTGTAGAGGAAGACATTAAGATCTATGAGCACAGGAAATAAATGGTGAATTTTTTTGGTCCCTTCTGTAAATAGTTTTTCACTTGATGAAATCATTAATTCGTGGGGTTTTCACAAAATTGGGAAATTAGTTTACATCAACTTAAATCTTGTGCTAGGGCTTCATGGTCTATTTTCAAATTGAATTAGAATTTGTGGCTGCACTTATTTTTAAATGGGCTATTGTTACGAAAATTCCTCATTATTAATAAATCTGGGCTGGGGCTGGACCCGCCAGACCGTATTAAGAAAGGAAAAGTTAAAATTTTGTTTATCTTCGTGTCCAGTACTTGTTCTATATTGCTTACCGAACTTGTCCCAATTACATATTCTGACTGTAGGTGTTAGGATGATTTTGGAGTGTTGATAGATGTATTACTTTTGGCAGGCAGTTGCAGAAGAGAAATTCAAGCATTGTGTCAATGCATACAAATCATTATGCAGTGCACTCTCTACAACAGCTTGAGCTTCACTTTTCTCCCCCCTTCCCCCCTAGTTCTGTATGGATCCAAACGACGAACTAAATTTTTTTCCAAATAAATTTGAAGTTGCCGGTGAACTTGTGTGGATCCAAATTAGGTTTATTTATTTATTTTTAACTTTTTAGAGGAAAAATAACACATTCTTGTATTTTATATATTCTTTATAAATCAATAAAATATCAAGTATTCAGGTTGCTTACTGTTACAATGCATCCATCTTTTTTAACATATATTTTTGTCTATCTTAACATTTGCATGTTGTTGTTGATCCCAGAAATTAAGATATTTTCCTGCAACTAATGAAAATAGTTATGAATATGTTTGATGGTTTTCTTCATTTGAACGCAAGTTGTTTATATAGGTGGAATATATTTGTAAAATATCATGCTATATCTAAATACTTACATATAAACACATTTATTTATCAAATTTTATCTCTAACTTGTAACGGGGCAATGGTTCCCATTCCCCTCTCCGCCAGGGGCGGGGCCCGGACCCCCCCAATTTTTTGACAATTTTTTTTTTTTTTTTTAATTTTTTGAATAAGACACATTCATTAGATAAAGAAACACAAAATGAATGAGAGAGATAATGAAATGGTAAACTTGAGTATAAGGAACCTATGCCATTAATAATGGAGATATTGTCTCCATTTGCAATGTAATCAGTCACTATATTTTCTTCTCTAAATATGTGTAATATTTTGTATAGTAACTCAAAAAGCCTTTGCTCTCCTCAAACGTGATGCAAACCACATGATTGAACGGACGTTCATTTTTGTAGCTGTAAAAAATAACAAATATTGCGAATGAGGGAGATCTTTGAGATCACGAATAGCACATCCAATGTACCATCTACTTAATTATGAACTTACAACTAATTAGTATTGCTTGTGAAATTATAGGCAACCTGTAACACCAGTGAAGCTCAGTAAAGATCTTTTCTTTGTGTAGTGATCTCTCAAGTTATGATTAGCTAGTTACCTATCAAATGTCGCAAAAACTTTAGCAAGTTTTCCACTGGAGCGCTGTTCATCCTTAAGTAGCCGTATCTTCCAATGTTCCGATTAAGGAAAGTTAGTTTTCGGCTACAGTTTTTCGCATCTTTTTCCAGTTTACCTAACATTTAGAAATTTGAGCTTAGTCCAACCATTTTATATAGCAAGAGAATATTTTTAGCAAAAGTACAAAATTTATCAATGCAAATGGTTGTACAAAATGCTGAGATTTTCAAGTATCAGCTGTGATGGAACTTGATGATCAAATTGACACACACATCATTAATATGCACACTAATGAAGAATTTGGAGGATTACAAAACTTTGGTGAACTTGCACAAAAGTTGGTTGTGACAAAAAAATGAAGTATACTCGTTAGTATATAAGCTTTTGATATTGACATTAATTCTTCCAGTTGCTACGATAAGTGCATTTATTTCGCTTAATCAATTTGTCAAAATATGGATATTTGTGATATTTAGATTGAATTGTGGCTAAATTTGGGGTTTACGTTATGTTTTAGATTCACATCGACAAAAACAACGAAAGTGGAGAAAATGATGTAATAAAGGGAGATAATCGATGCAAAAGAGAAGATGAGGACTAAAAGGCAAATAATCAAAAGTTAGCTCATACCGAGAAATGAAAGGTGAGATTGCAAGAATTGGACATGAAAAAAAGAGTAAAGACCTGATGAAATGAAGAAAATGGGCTATAATGAAAGCTGTGAAAAAATGGGGGCCAAATTGCAGCCTAAGGCGCGCACCCTTGCCAATATAGCCTAAGGCGTGCACCCTTGCCTGCAGGAGAAGTGCGTGCCTCACTTCAAATTGGCCTCGACATAGGCCTACCTAAAGGCTAAGGCGCGCGCTCTAGTTTCTACTAGGTGCGCGCCTCAATGTAATACGGGACATAACTGTAATTCTTTTATTTCGTTTTAATAATGTTTTAGGGCACTTTTGGAGGGACATATAAGGGGAAATTCCGTGGACTTTTAGGGGGAGCCGTATTTTTAAGAAAAAAAGAGAGAAAACTTACATTGAAGAAGGAGGTATTCACCATTTGGATCCGATTTCGAAAGCTTGAAGTGAAGATTTCTAGATTTTCTTCTTATTTACATGATTCAGGTGATGGCTTTCTTTTATCTTCTATGTGATTTTCATATCAATATGCTAGGCTGAGTTTATTTGTATTGAATGGATGATGAAACTACTTGATTTCTAGTTTTTAATTCAAGACTTGTGATTTATAGTTAATTCTTGCATTATAATTTTATATACATGCTTTTTTCATATTATTTTAATGTTTACGCACCATTAGGGCAATAAGTTCTTATTCGTAGTGTTGAAAAACTCACGATAAGTAGAACACTGTATATGGAACACATGAAGAATAAATATTAGGAATAATATTTGTGAAGTGTACGATCATGTGTGATAATCCTATATTTTAATGCATGTTTATCATATTAATGTAGATTAGGAATAGGATCGTGTCGTGGTCAGCATATGTTTATTATATCTTAGAAAAGAATAAAAAATAAAAATGGAATGATCGATCGTCACGAATGCAAAGATTGAATTAATTATCACAAGTTGAAAATTGAATTCTAGAGTCAATTAGTGGATTCGGAAATCTAATACATTCATTCACACTTGATTTTAAAAACCACTTTATTTCTTTTATTGCTTTCGTAATTATAGAACGTAGTTAAATACAAATCAATCCTATCTTATTATTGTTACGAATTTAGATATATCGGATACACTAGAATTGAGCTTTATTCCACGTGGGACGATAACTCACTCATCACAGCTATTACATGTACAACGAACCCGTACACTTGAAGGATAATTTTGCAACAGCTACTACTACGGTAGAGATGGTATTTTCTGTAATGAATTATGTCAAGAATCGATTGCGCAATCGAATGAATGATAAATGGTTAAATGATAGCTTGTTTGTGTATATTGAGAATGATGTATTCGACATGATTGATGATGATGTAGTTATACAACGTTATCAAAGTATGAGAACTCGAAAGGAACGCTTGTAACAAGGTATGCTTTTGCTAAATTAAATATTAGTACTTTCTTTTGTACGTTTTTTGATTTTTTTGTTAATAATGCACATTAATTTATGTTCATTTGTTTCCTTTCTCCATCACAATGTACCAACTTCCCTCATTTTAAGAGACAATGTTTAAAAAAAAAAAAAAAATCGAGGGCACCGAACCCCCATGGGCCCCCACTCTTTCAACTCTGAGACGCCCCTACTTTGACGAGTTAGCTCCGCCCTTGCTCCCCACCATTGGTTCCACCTTACTACCACCGCCGCTACCACCACCTCATTCTATCACCTCGCTACCGCCAGTCCCCTGACACCACCCATCACCCCATCAGTCTAGCCCAGCCATTGCAGTTTGGGAACTGCGGTGGAGGTTGGAGAAAGATTTTGTTCCTTTAATTTATATGTACTTCCCTATATTTTGACTTTAGCTTACTTTCTCAAATAATATTAAAACAGTTTATTTGCTCATGGAATTGAATTTGATCAGCATGTTGGATCATCAAACAATTTTTTAAGCTTCTTGTAAACTTCATGGGATTGAATTTTAATCTTCAAATGTGGCAATTTGGTGGGCGTGGGCTTGTTTTTTCCCTGAGATCAATTCAAACGCAACCAGGTTCAGTTTCTCCATTCCATATTTTTTTTTGCAAGAAACATCCTTAGCGGTCACTGAGATTTGCATTTTTGAGCAAGGAAATCTTAAGCCAATAAATTTATTTGAGCCAGGACTTTCTACATTTTTTTTTTTATAACCGTTGATGTTCAAACCAGTTTGCGCCCACCTTGACTAATTCCACGGAGCTCCGAAGTTTACGACCAAATACTCATTTCAGTGTCCGTGAGAGGACTCGAAATGAAGACCATTGGGGAGCAATCAAGGTCTGACCAATTGAGCAACCCCTCAAAATTACTTTCTACATCTAAGTTGTCATAATATTCAAATATTTGGATTCTTGATTTGCATCACAGAAAGGAAAGTAGGAAACACAATCGTACTTTTGACTGAGCTTTACTGTGATTCAATTGCAGCATCAATGTGGCAATCACCTGAGCTATATATTTGCACGGTGTAATGCACCAAACCATACAAAAGAAGCCAAAGTAGTTATAAAAAATGGCGACTAACAGATCAAGAAAATTTTATTTCCCATCAGCAGGCATATGACAAGAACAGAAACAGGCTCAACTCAAATTACTGTTAAAAACAATTTGTTCATATAGCAATCATCGAGCTCTACAACATCTAAGCAAACGTCAGGTAGTTTAAGCAGACATTGGCTCTTTCTCTTCGTGTGTCAGAGGAATTGGTTTGGTAGGGGCAGGCAAACGTCCAATACTATCTACTTTATCTTTCTGTTTCGGTGGAGGCCTTGCTGCTTTAGGAAGCAACCTGCCCTTCTTCTCAAACCACTCGGGTTTCAGCAATGCCTGGAAGCCCAGTTTGTTGTAATACACCCTTCTTACGGACCCACCAGCAGCTTCAACTGCAGCTTTTGCCCTGACAGTGACCCTCGACACCTGTAAACATGATTTTATAAGCAGCAATTCAAGGTTACAAGAAATTTCATGATATGAGTGCGCGGAGACTGAGTAAAGACACTTGTTCCTCCCATCTACAGTAAACAAATATATTAAATTGAAATGGATTAGCAAAGAACAGATTCCACTTAGGAGAAATAAAAACTATGAAAAGGAAATTATTTGAGGATCTACGACCGCATGTGGATAGCATTATTCAAAGGATCAAAACACACGAATACAAGGTACTGTTTACATCGCACCATCGCACCATCGTGTTTTGAATCGGTTTGAAATTTTAGCGATTGGTCTTTAGCTTGTAATCGTTGATACATATTTTGATATTCGTTGCTCGGGGATGCCCGAAGTAGTTGTACTCGTCTTATAATCAATATATATTCACATTAACTGATAAAAAAATAAAAAAATAAATAACAAAAATGAACCCAAAACTGACAAGAAGATCTGGATTACCTCAAGATGGATTGGCCATTGTATATGTTCAGCCCCACGGCCCATCAGTCGAACTCCATCTCTAATCTGCTTCCCTATTGCCCCTGCATCCTATTGTAATGACAAACGATGTGTAAGTAAACTGGCTGCGACAATGGTATGAAGTCATATCAGAAACTCATACTTGCCTTGAGAGTTTTCATTGTTATCAACTCAGAAGAATCTATCTTCCCCGCATTGATCAGCTTTGCAATTTTTCCTAAGCCAACTGGCTGCCACAATGTTACAAGTGCATTCAAAAGTTAAAATTAAAAAGCTAGCGAAAAACATCAATTCACCCATATTGAATGCATTTTGTGTCCGTGTGTAAGCGAGCGAAAGAGGAAAGAACGTATAACCTAACAATTCAGACTAATAATTCATGCTGCAGGCACATTAACCAAGAAGAAAGAAAACAAGCTTCGAAGGTTTGTGCATTCATCAAAAACTGCATAGTTGATGGATAAGGATGTTTTAATTCGTGATATAGCCACATAAAAACAAGATATCTCCACCATGCATGACTTTTCGTTCTGGTTCTATATATTTAATGAGAAGTGCAAACAAAGAAAATACACGTGGTTATATGGCTAAAATGATCCATTTGATTATATGATTCTGATCAAGAAACATGACTTTATCCAATCATTCTTTGGTTCAAGTTGTACTTTCTAGAAGGGGTGATAAATACTGTGTGCAGACTTCCAACTTTTAGCAGCAGAGTATCACAAGGTACATAATCCCCAATTCACATGAGGATTGTACCGTATTTATTTGACTCCTATGTTTTTGTATAAAATCATACACTTTATGTTGAAGATTTGCAAATGTTCCAGGAATTGGAATCAGAATCAGAAAACCTTCCACTAACAGCAAGTAATTCTCCAAAAAATAGACAAAGTGCATATAACCCCAAAAAATGACATTCATAAGTCAATCAGGAACCATCACTGATATTGCTCATATAACAAACCAACAATGAAAAGATGTGGTTGAGTGAGGTCAGATGAAGTGCACATGAATGAGTTTTGGTACCTTAACTAGACAATGACAAACAATACAATGAAATATACAAGTGATTGAAGAGGGATTAAATAAAATATCGACCACCATGCACACCTGGAAAACAGTTACTATAGTGTTAAGAGAAGATTTAATTGTACTTTCAATTAATTGTTACTATAGTGTTATCTACTCAATGCCTTCTGTCAAGTTTTTGAAGAGAGCTTGTCCAACAGCATGACATAATAGATATTTATAAGAGGTTTATTTCATCACTTAGCAAAGTGACACACAAGCATTGTTTATCTTATCATGGCTGTGTACACTTTTTCACTTTTATTCTATAGAATGTGCAACCAGGCAGGATGCTGAATATTACTCAATAACAAAGGCCAAAATTCTGAAAAATATACACGACTCTATATTGCATGGACTTGATTAGGAGTATGACATACAACCCCTCATCTTATGTGAGAATTCTCAATTTTTCACAAGTTTTCATTCAGTTTGGATAATAATATCAGAGTACCTACAAGAACTCTAGGTTTGAGGATCTGGTGCTAGTATATCATGCAAGTACAAAGACTGACTATCATGTATCTGCACCATGTCCCTCATCGGTCACCATTTCTTACCAACAGGCTATCATAATTTGCCACAAAGTGGCTCTATCTAATAAACCTAAAGTTTTCCATGATATTTACATCATTCCCTTCGTCTAATACTTTATATTTCTTCCAATAAAAGTTAAGATTTTACTGAACCTTCGATCAATAAGTAAGCGATTAACCACATGTACAAATGAGATATTCCGTTAACAGGTGAGGCTACACATGGGAATCCTAGGCCCACGAGAAAAGGAGACAGTTTTAGTCACAATATAATCTTGTAGAAGACTCTTGATTACATGCCCATCACTTCACTGTCATTGATTTGGGAATTAGAAAGTAGAAAATAATGAAGAAACTAGACCAACGTGCAAAATAATTGCATACAAATGGCATTCTCACAATGCATCTAGACTACTAATTTAGAGTGTTAAGTTACCTTCAGGATTATGCAAATGCTCTCTGAGAAAAATCATTCAAGTGTAACTTGACTCACGGTCACAGCAATTTGTTACAGTCACTAGTTTGACATATTAAATTTTCATGCTAAGAATAATAACTGGACTCATTTCTCAAACTCAAACTTTTATCAGTGGATATCTCTCCATCTTCTTGCAATCAATAAATCTATAGGATATCAATATTCGGGCCAATGCCATATGCCATGTAAATGTTCTATCATGTAACACATACTATTGTACTTTTATGTGGTTCAAGAAAGCAAATATTTTACAAACATTACTCTCCGTAAGAGCACAGAAATGAATAAGTTGCAGAACAGAAAACTTTTAGAAATTCCAAAGGAATATTAATTTAAATTTTCCACAAAAATCACTGAACTACAACTCAGACACATATATAGGACCTGAAAAGTGAGGCTGAACGGATTCTTAAACCCGCGTTTGGGGAGGCGGCGACGAAGAGGAGTTTGACCACCTTCAAATCCAAACTTCATAGTACCCCGGGCCTTCTGTCCCTTATGCCCCCGACCAGCCGTCTTTCCCTTGCCCGACCCGATACCCCGGCCCTTCCGGGTCTTCTGTTTCCGGGCCCCTTTGTTATCCCTCAAATCGTTCAATGCCAATAGGCTGCTGTAAGCCCTCGTACTCTGATAATTAAAACATCCATTAGAACTCAGGTTCGACAAACCTGGCCGGCATTCTACGAATTGCAGCAATGGGGTTACATTGGATATGCGCGGTGGCAAGATTGAGGTGGGTTTGGGGAATTGATTGTGGGCATTGAGGATTGAAGTTGATAATAGTGAAGTTAATCTTCTTCTCAGCATTTCAGAATATACAGGTGTACGTATGAATTTAGATCAATCTCATCATTCAAATGCTAGGTTTAAGGGTTAGGGTTTTTTAACCACTGTTTAGGGGTGGGACTGACTGGAAAATGAAGCTGGGGGAAGTCATGAAATTTACTTTTGGGCTTGATCTTTATTATTTCCAAAATACATTTTTATCTCACTACTTTTCAACCTCACATTTTTCAATAAAATAATATTTTACGTAAATTTATAATTTTTCTTATTTTATAATCATACGTTGTCCATTAATTTACTATTTCAAAATACATTCTAAAAAAAAAAATGTGACTCGAACAAGTGCTTGGGGAATTTACAAATATGGTCAATTCCATGCTTGTCAATTTTAAAGTATCTAATTTTGATAAATCTTGCAAAAATGGCTAAATTTGATATCAAATTGTCTATTATACCCTCAATGAAAAATAAAGCATTTTTTTTTTTCAATTTGTCAAGAATTTCGTGAAGAACAAGTAGCTTCCATGAGAAGCTTCATTAATGTTAGCTAATACCTAATGAATTCAATTTTTTTTTTAAAAAAGGGATGAACCGCATCCTTAGCGGCCCCCACCTGCCTTGCCTTGGGCCTTGGTGAAGAAAGTAAAACACAGGTTATGCTTCCAATGGTATAGGGTGGAAGACTGCTTGTACACTTACACTTACCCAATGGTCAAATCCATATTTCAGGATTCGAACCCTTGACAGGGCAGCCTTAATCAAAGTTGGAGTTTTTTCACCTTTCCCTTTTACCACTTAGAGATGTGCACTGGGGGCGAATTCAATTGTTTTTATTGTCTATGAGGTATTGACTAAGAATTTTGGGAAAAAATAAGAAGAAGTAGAAAAATCATGAATACTAAAAAATAAGTATATGCTTCCAATTCATAAGAAAATTATATAATTTCATTTCGAAAAATTTAATCTTATCCAAATTTGCAGTTGATTAGACTTTCTACAATTCTTATTAGAAGATATTTTTTCTTTGAAATATTGTCTTTATGATAAGTTGTGTTTAGTAGTTGTTATTCTTGACATTTCATAGTTTTCTCGACATTTTAAAAACTATTATAAACATTTAGACCTTGTTTATCTGACACTTAACATTTCATTTGTTTAGAACGAAATTTTGTTCTGAATATGAGAGTTCTCTACATTTCATAATGTTATTGACATTTTAAGTATACTTCTCGATATTTCATAAATGTTTTATTTACTCACTGACACTGAGAAGTGGACATATTGACATGGTGCTTTTAAAATATGTAATATAGATTATGTGTCAAGTTTTTATTGGTCAACATCATTTTTAATTATATAAAAAAATTTGTCTTCAATGTGGAATTTAAAATTATTAATGAGCGCATTTTGGTATATATTATAGTAAAATAGATATGAAGAAATCTTGGACATTTTTTGCAACTTCCTCTTTTTCTTTTTAATTTCAGAAATGCTGACATTCTTAAAAGTAAATAACAAAAAGAGAATTTACAAAAATGTCTAATTCCATGCTTGTCAATTAAAAAATATCTTATTTTAATAACTCTTGCAAAAATGACCAAATTTATTACTAAATTGTCTATTATACCCATAATGAAAAATGAAGCATTTTTTTTCAATTTGTCACGAATTTCGAAAAGAATAAGTAGCTTCTACAATAAGTTACATTAAAATGACGTTATCGACATTTTAAAAGTTGTTATCGATATTTGAACCCTATTTATTTTGATACTTCATTTGTCTAGAACAAGATTTCATTCCGAACATGAGAGTTTTCTACATTTCATAAAGCTTTTGATATTTGAAATATAGTTCTCGATATTTAAAACCTGTATAAATGAAAAATATATCATTTATTGTGATTTGACATGTGTGCATTTGAAATAAGTAGGGCATGTTATGTGTCAAAAGTTTTTTGAGTTTATGTGTAATATTATTTTATTGATAGAATGTGCGGTTGAAATGAAGAAAGAGATGAGAATGAGAAAAAAATTGATGTCAAACAAGGGCTTAATGTCTTGGTAGTAAGTTAATTCTTAACTTTTATAAAAGAGATTTAAGTTATCTATACAATGTTAAATGACAACAATGTTGACAATGCATGAATTGAAAAAAATAAATTATTGTTCAAATTGTCCAATGACAATATGTCACGTGATATGTTGTCCACAAAATTGACATCCGACATTATACACCAAACATGATTGTTATAAAATGTACATGTTGATATCCTCCAAAGTTTTAACATAGTTGCATTATCATTTTCTGCAAACTCTTAAATAAATAGAGCGATAAAATGGGATTTCTTAATTTCTGCCCCACCCCTCGAAAATGTCCAGCAGGAAGAGAATGACAATTGTGACCGGGCCCCGCCTCTACTCTACCCCGTGGCAATCTCTATGTAACAAAGATTTGAGCGCCTTATATCACGACTAAATTGAAGACAATTAAGTTGAAGACCAATCTCCATTCGTACTTGTTTGTCCTCTTAAAATAAGAAAATGGGGATAGGATGTGAAACTCAGAGCTTGTTTGGGATGGATTAAAATCAGATTAAAATTGAAAATATAGTCGTTAAAGTTGACTTTTATTAGACGAGTGGGACCCAATAATGACTATATTTTCAATTTTAATTGGATTTTAATCCTTTCCAAACAAGCTCTCATATTGATAGAATTTGTTAATTATATTAAAGCCTGAATAAACTACTTGTTCCTACAGAAGGTGTATGACAAATCTGGTGGCAGTGAACCTACCAATTGTTTGGTTTGGTTTCAAAAATAAAATGGTTAAATTTGATTTGAAAAAATTCCAAATCGGGTGAAATGATTTGAGTTAAAAATATGGCACAAAAAGTCCAAATCGAATCGCGTTCACCTCTACCTATCATAATTAGGTTCTCAATTCTAATTCTATTTTAAGATGAATTATAAATACAATAAAATTAAACTAACAAGAATTTCGCACGTTTAAAAATATACACACTTTTGGTCAAACATATTTCTTATTCACATTTCATAAAATCTATAAATATTGTTGCTAATTTTATCATTAATTTCAATCTATTTATAATCTAAACCGATTATAATATATTCTTGAACAATCTCCTTCGTCTGCATTTCTGTCCTTCGATTCCAAGACCATAAGCAATACTTGATGTATGTGATCTAATTCCTTTATCTAATGGGATAGTCGACCTCAAACTTATTCAGGTTGTGTTTGATACACAATTTTTTTCTTGGGGAATGGAAAAAATTTTCCATACAATAGAAGTGTTTGATGGGAGAAATTTAGCCAAGAAAAATTTTCTACCCGCCCCACACGCCCTCTTTCCTTGTTTTTAGGAAAAAACTTTTCTTGGTGGTTGCTACCCCCCTTTTTTTCAATGAAAACAAATTTCATAAACAATTATATAAAAAAATTCAGTTTAATAGACAATTTTCAAGTAAAACAAAGTCAAATGAATACTAAACTTTGATTAAAAAATAATTTCTTTTTTTTTTTTTAACTTTTTGGCAATAGAAACAAAATTTATAACCAATTGTGGAAAAAAAAATCACTTTATTAGACAATTTCCATATAAAACTAAGCTAAACGAAAACAAAATTTAAAAATTTTCCACCCACAAAATTATACCAATCAAACACACTTAGGTTGTGTCTAGGCGCGATTTTTGTCCAATGCCAATCAATTAAGGGACCATTGCTCACTGCAAGATGAGTCCGTTGTAGGCAGCAAAATTTGACTTCCTAAAAATGAAATGTCGAAAATGCTCGTGTATCATGAAAAATGATTTAAATGTTAATGGCAAAAAGGTCATTTTGTCATAAAATATTCAAAAGTGGGTTTACCATGTCAGAGTTCTTGCAAAGTTGGAGAAAAGCAACGGTCCATTTTTCTCATTATCAACGGTAATTTTTTCCATTTTAAGTGCGCCAGACACCTCCTTAATTAACAATTCCCCGCAAAACATTTTCTAGACAATTAGAAATTTATTTTCTTTTCACTCATTTTCCATCACTTCAATCAAACGGACCCTTAGAGCTTGTTTGATTTGCTTCTTTTTTTTTTCATGGAACTGGAATTTAATTTCCTTTTCCCACCAATTGACATGTGTGATGAGTAAAATTTGGAAGGGAAATTGTTTTCTTGGCCCAGGCTCACGCAACTTCTTTTCCATGATTTTTGGGAAAGGTGGAAATTGATTTTCCAGTTCACTGTTATTATTATTTTTTATTTTTTATTTGCAATGGAAACAAATTTCATAATAAATTGTAAAAAAAATTGACTTTAATGGGCCAAACGAACATTAAACTTTAATTTAAAAAAAATGATTTTTTAGGAAATAAATTTTTTTTCATTTTTTTTTTTTTTTACTTTTGACAATGGAAACAAATTTTATAACCAATTGTGGAAAAAAATATCACTTTAATGGACAATGTTCATGTAAAATAAAGCTAAACGAACACAAAAGGAAAATTATACCAATTAAACACACTTAATTAACAATTTCCTGCAAAATAATTTCTTGGCAATTAGGGGCCGTTTTCTATTTTTGATTTTTCAAAACGGTGAAAACACGTTTTTACTCATTTTCGAAAACGAGTACACAAAAAAATTTGTGAAGAAAACAGAAAACGACCAAAAAGCCGTTTTGGACGTTTTCTTCACAAACGCAGCACCAAGTTAGAAAACACGGGAAACGGCCAAAACACTTCCTCCTCTCTACTGCCAAACCACACTCCACCACCATTTTCCAAGCCCCTGAACTCCGGCCAACCTCCTCCAAAACAACCAGATTAATATATCATTGTGAAGCCCTCAATCTTCTCTTTAATTATTACACAAACAACAATTCAATCATAATGAGAAATATGAAGCCAAACTTACCGAATTTTTCCCAGACTGCCTTAATTTCTCCTACAAATTCAGCAACTTCTAGACAAAATTGATCAAGACCCATATCTGGGCTAGGTGCGCCATGTGAAGAGGGACCTAGCCCAAGTGGTCCGCGATCGTGGGTGTCCTTGCCATAGCTAGAATTTAGTTTCTTCCATGCCAGTGTCGCAATGTTCACGACTGACGATTTTTCCAGATTGCAAATGAATTTTTCTGTTTTTGTTTGCTGTGAATTGGTGGCATGGTTGTGGTCGTTTGGTGTTGGGGAGTTGTCTGGAGGTGTATTCCAACCATGGGGGTGGTTAGAATCTTGATTTCCGGCAATTTTCAGTTGAGAAGGTAGCAAACTTTGAACACGAATTCCGACCTATAAAGTTATTGGAATTGGGTTAAGTTTGGTAGTATTTGAAGCTTGAAGTGAGGGCTATCGACCAGTGGTAATGTCCGGAAACTTTGGTAGCCAGAGCTCACCGGAGTTTGGCTTCATTTTATGGTGAGTGGTGGTCGGTTTGTGAGAATGAAAAATAATGAAAACAATGTAAACACCATTTGGGAAAATGTTTTGAGAAATACTTTTACAAAATGACAAAAAGAATACGTTTTCAATAATCTCAAAATGTACACTCAAAACATAAAATACAAAATGAATTCGAAACTCAAAACTCAAAACAAAAACACAAAGAGAACCGCTCTCTACTTTTCCTGAAATTCATTTTCTTTTCACCAATTTTCCACTCTTGCAATCAAACGAACCCTTAATGTTTAAAGTTTTTTTGTGGTAAATGGCATCTCTCTCACCAAGATGTCACCTAAGCCGAAGCCAAGTGTCAATATGCGCGCACATGAACCAGGCGGGTCATTTTTCTTCTAAAAAACGGAAGTTGTCATGTATGGCCAACCCATGGGCCTACGCAGGACAGACGGTGCAGGTCCAGCCCAGTTGATGAAATAGCCATTGAGAAAATGACAAGACTGTCCTATCATGCACATACATAAAGCGAAAATACCAATGATGAAGGGAACAATACATTTATAAGGTATTTGCTTTACACCTTTTCAAAAATACAAAAACAAGTTTGAAAATTCACAAATCAGGTTTTTTTAATTTTTAATTAATAATTATGAATTACTAAATCAATTTATTATCAAATATTTAATTCTAATTTAATATAATTACCCCACCCCACCTCCACCACCCCTACCGACTTTCCGATCACCACTCTTCTCCGGCGACCATTCCGACGATTTTTTCGGCGACTGATCCAATTCCGACGAATATGTTAAGGTCACAGATCTATACAATTTGATCACAATTCAAAATTTTGTAGGTCACAATTCAAAATTTTTATAGGTCACAATTTGTTCATCGGTCACAATTTAAAAATTTAAAAGTCACAATTTTTTCATCGGTCACAAATTACAAAATTTGTAAGTCACAATACTTATTTACGGTCACAAACATCATATTAATTGAACATACATTATATTTTAGGTCACAATTTATCAAATTATTGATCGCAAATTAATAATTTCTAGGTCACAAAGCATTTATTGGTCACCGTTTATTTAATTCATTGGTCACATAGTGTTTACTGGTCACAAACTAACCAAATTCTTGGTCACAAACAACCTAATTATTTGTGACCACCCTCGAATCATTTGTGACCACCACTTCGCCACAACCACCACCACCGCTAACATGACCACAGCACACCACAATCGTACCGACACCTCACGCACCTGACACCCAACCACCGCACCCACGAACACACACACAAACTGCACACCCAACAGATCTGCAACCTCCACAACCATCTGATAAATCAAACTCGAAAAAAAAAAAAAAAAAACAGAAATTACAGATCTGTAACACCCGGATCCAACACCCACACCATGGCGCCGTTCACACTTAGCATCGAAGCATCCAACACCGTCCCAACCATATCATGGCGATGCAAAAAACTGACCACGAAAGCAAAACTCACCCAACCACCTCCACTGCACCATAGCACCAAAGCAAAACTCACCCAACCACTGGACTAGACCGCCACCGCACCCCACACTCCATCGCCACCGCATCGCACCACAAAAAAAAAAAAAAAAAAACACAGATCTGACCCTTCTCAGACCTTAGCAGTGCCAAACCTCCTTTTTCTTCCCTCTGTGCGTATGCTGGAGCTTGGATATATATCATCTGCCAACTACCAATTGCCTTCTGTCCCCTAGAGAAGTTGTGCCAATTGAATATATAAATATATATCAATCACTCTCCAGAATCACAAAATCAAGGTAGCCTCAATTGTTGACTTGTCAACAATTCAATTCCTTTCAGTAGCCACAGTTTTGTTCCTGTTTTCGTGTAAGAACAATCAAGAAAAAGGAGGAGAAAAATAGCAACAGCTCTCTCACGGCAGAGGGAGGCGGTGATGGGTGAAAATGGGTGAGAGACTGTCGGTTTGTTCCTATTAATATTAGGGTTTGATTAGATTAATTAAATAAAAAAAAATATTTTGAAATTTTAATTAAAACCTGATTTTTGAAATGTTAAACTTGTGACCTTATTTGTGAAATTGAAAATCTAAATCCAGGTGTAGGTGTAATTTCCTCAATGATGAAAGCAAAACCTGAACAAGTATTCCCCACAAAACATTTGCCATGTTTAACTGCTCTTTCTTTTTTCATCAAAGATGAAAATTAAAATGAATTTCTACATTTTTTGCATATTTGATTGACTAAATTTCCCCTGGAATTGATTTTTTGATTTTTGAGGAAAAGCTTTTCCCGTTAGTTTGTGGGAAAAGTTTTTCTAGGCAATTTTTTTTTTTTGCAATGGAAACAAATTATATCCCAAATTGTAATAAATTATATCCCTTTAATAGACAATTTTCATGAAAAACAAAGCCAAACGAACACCAAAAGATCCAAAATTTCAATTTCAAGTGAAACATTATATCAATCAAACACAATTAATTGACAATTTCCAAAGAAACAAGTTCTAAGCAATTCAATTCCATGGAATTCATTTTCTTTCTACCCAAATTCCATTCTTGCAATCAAACAAACCCTTAAAAAAAGAATTTGCAGTTGCACGTGATTGACTTCAAAATATTCAATTCGAGGATAAAAAATAAATTTCTCAAATTGACACTAAATAAAGAATTTCTCATACAACTAATATTGACATATTGTCCCCCAAAACGGATTTCAAAACATGATAATCGGGAGAAAGAAAGAGATGCAGTAAAACAAGAAATATTACAACCACTCTCAAACTACAAATGACCTATTAAAGTGACAGAGAAAGTAAAGTGTATCGAAACAAAGAAAGGTCATTACATTCTCATAATCCATAAAATAGCAAGAATGAGAATTGGATGGGCCAAGACATGGAATTTAGAATTACATCATCCCTTCCTTTCATAACCACGCCTCAAAACTTCTCCACATCAACAAACTGAGTTCACTTGAAACACAACACGAAAACTGAATGAGGAAAAGAAAAACTCACCATTAATGAAATAGATTATCATCTTAGAAGCACTTTCGGTGGACAATCGACGGACCAGACTCATCGTATTCACCCTTTGAAATCCACATCTGTTTCAACTCAATATAAAGTATCAATAATAATTCATGAAGTCTTTGACTGAAATTCATTGGGAAAGGAGCAGATTTAAATAGAAATACGAAAAATTGACTGACCTGCTGGAAGGTGCTGAGGGATGCAAGAATTGATCCTCCAATCCAGACACTGTATTTTCTCTCTGGCGGGGCAACAACCTTGATCTTCATGCTGCTGGGAGCCAAGGCAGTGATTTCCTTGCTCATTCGATCAGCAATGCCTGGGAACATGGTCGAACCACCACTGAGAACAATGTTACCATAGAGATCCTTCCTGATATCAACATCACACTTCATGATGGAGTTGTAGGTAGTCTCATGGATTCCTGAAGATTCCATTCCAATGAAAGAAGGCTGGAAGAGAACTTCTGGGCAGCGGAATCTCTCAGCCCCAATTGTAATAACCTGTCCATCAGGCAATTCATAGTTCTTCTCAACAGATGAGCTGCTCTTAGCTGTCTCAAGTTCCTGCTCATAGTCAAGAGCCACATAAGCAAGCTTCTCCTTCATGTCACGAACGATTTCCCGTTCAGCAGAAGTGGTGAACATGTAACCCCTTTCGGTGAGGATCTTCATGAGGTAGTCTGTGAGGTCACGACCAGCAAGATCCAGACGAAGGATGGCATGAGGCAGTGCATAGCCCTCATAAATGGGTACTGTGTGACTCACACCATCACCAGAATCCAGAACAATACCTGTTCAAATATACAGATTCACATGGAATTAAAATAAAGCTGTTAAAATACATAAAGAAAAAAATACACAAATTCAGATTTCATGAACTCATACGCACCAGTTGTACGCCCACTGGCATATAGAGAAAGGACAGCCTGGATAGCAACATACATGGCGGGAACGTTGAAGGTCTCAAACATGATCTGGGTCATCTTCTCTCTGTTGGCCTTGGGGTTGAGTGGCGCTTCAGTTAGAAGCACAGGGTGCTCCTCAGGAGCAACACGAAGCTCGTTGTAGAAAGTGTGATGCCAGATTTTCTCCATATCATCCCAGTTGCTGACTATACCATGCTCGATGGGATATTTCAACGTCAGGATACCTCTCTTAGATTGAGCTTCATCGCCCACGTAAGCATCCTTCTGTCCCATCCCAACCATAACACCAGTGTGTCGAGGCCGACCCACGATACTCGGGAAAACTGCCCTGGGAGCATCATCACCGGCAAAACCAGCCTGCAGGAGTAACATTATAAAAGTCCCTTAGAATTAATTCCATAAAAAATTGAATACAGAAGACTAGAGAATTTTAAAATGTTTACCAACCTTCACCATTCCAGTTCCATTGTCACAAACAAGGGGCTGAATATCCTCTCCATCGGCCATTTTCTATGAACTGGAAACCATAACACAAAACCAATATAGAATCATGAGCTAATTAAAGAATGTCATGTACTGTTGCAGTATATTTAGACAAATGCATTGCATAAACTGAAACGATGTCAAATGACATGGTGATAAGTTCTCGTGCTCCATAATGTATCAGACATAGGGAGAAAGTCATGAGTACATATCCGAATCTCAATCATCACCACCATTAACTTATGCAAAACTCAAAATCAAAGAGTTATTTTTCGATAGAGTAAACTTCAATCTACGTCAAGAAAGAGCAGATCTGCAACGGCAGCCGACTGATCGATCAGAGTGTTCTATTAAAACAGCAGATCGGAATCGTATAAAGCTGTTAAAATAAAAGTCCCTCAATCGAACCCTTTCGTTCAATATAAATCCAAACAAAAGGTTAAAACGCCTATCTATTTACACAAACATATTTCAGATCTCAACATCGGCAATCAAACCAGATCGATCGAACAATAATTTGTTTCCGCTCAAGGAAATTCAATAACAGACAAAGAAGATACAATTGAGATAAAAATAACAAAAATTACCTTGAATTGGAGAGAAATATTATATAAAGAGAGAAATTGGAGATTAATTCAAAGCCAAAAGTCCGATTAGAGAAATGCCCGGTTCGATTTGATTTCTTCTTCGCTCTCTCTCTCTGTGATTGTGGCCGCCTCGTTGGGAACGCCAAATGAGGAAATGAAGGGATCACATAAAGCAAATGAGCTGTGATTGAGAAAGAGCGAGAACTGTCTATTATTATGAATTTTGTATTTTTGGGTTTCATAAATGGTTTATAAAAATATTTAAAATTTGATTAAGAATTTGTCTGAGCTTCATTATTTTGCTAAAATGCATTTTAAAATAATGATTTGATGAAAAATATGTGATTAAAAAAAAGAAAAAAAATTTGATTCACGTATAATATTATTTTATTGAAAAATGTGTGATAAAAAATAAGAAACAGAAAAATGTATTTTAAAAATAATGGGACCAGACAACGACTAAAATTCAAAGTCTATAATAAAACGAATAATCTTATTTATCATTATAATAATAACGATAATGTTATGATTTATATACAATAATGTGATTTGACAGTTTATTTTTTATGAGAGACGGAGAGGAAAGAGAGAAATTTGAAGGATAATGGGTTATCACATACCAATTTTACGTCATCATCATGATAAATAGCATTAAATTCAAACATATATTTCATAATATCTACAACTTTTCAATCACATATTTATCAATTTTATTAAATCTACTAAAAATCATATTTTAACATATACCAAATTATATGGACTTGATTTTGATTGATTTTATAAATATAAATTTTATATAAATTGAGGCTTAAGGGTCCATTTGGGAAAAAAAATTAAGTTAAAAATTATCTATGTTGCTTTCAAATATTTGAATAATTTTCTAACAGTATTTTGTCTGATTATAAATACTATTATAGAAAGTTGATCTAGTGTGGTTCTTCTAGTACTTCCACAAGAAGTAAAAGTAAAAACAAAAGTTTTCAAAATAGATCCTAAATATTTTCTACTTTACAAAAGCAAAAACAAAACTTAATTTTTTTTTAGTAAAGATCATTATGAGTATTTCTCAAAGAATAATGTTATTCAACATTATTAATGTAAAACATTAGTTTATGTGGCAACTACAGATATTAAATAATAAATTCACATAAATATAATGTCACATGATTCATTTAATTGAATTTATCAAGTGTGATAATCTAAACGGATACTCTAACACTACTAGTACTAGATAATATTATTCTTTCTCCTAAAGGAAAATCAAGAAAAACGTGTTAACTCACATATACATCCTTGCGAGATTGGGGAATGATATCTTATGTCAGCACATTTAAAAACTTTCTAATAAAAAAAAATCAGTCAAAGCTGATCTACGATATCTAAACTCATCAAGAAAGCAAAGAGGAAACCATCTATCTCGAGCACGCCCACTTAATCATCCTGTTGAAGCTTCCAATTTATTAAAGATGGAGTTTTATCAATTGAAAAGTTAGCGCATGTTCCATTAATTTAAAAATGCATTTTTCTTTTAGTCATACATTCTCCAATAAAATAATATTATACATAAACCCAAAATTTTTTCCTTTTTTAACTACACATTATTAAAAAAAAAATCATTATTTCAAAATATATTTTTTTTCCAAAAATTAATTATAATGGAGCTCAAATATGGCTTAACTATGATTTTCTCTTGCATAATACATTTTTTCTGTTGGGCCTATATGTCTGTGCTTTAAAAGCCATGTTTTAGGAATAAGAATTGGGCCTCTAAAGCTCAGTTGTAGGTGTTTTAGGGCAATAGGTTGAATTTGTATGTTTTTATCTAGTGGAAATTAGAAACAACCAAAGTTTTAAACTTTTCAATTCAAAATTAAAATATACAAGTTTTTTTTTTTCCAAAAATCAGAAGATATTTAAATTTTTAATAATTTAATTTTAAAAAATAAAATTAAAACATAGAACCCCATTCCACCTCCCAAATCGCAATCCTAAATCTCTCTCTCTCTCTCTGTTCTACTTTTCTCTCTCTATATATTTTATCTTTATCCCTCTCCCTACCTACCACCTCTGTATTCTGGTCGGCCAATCAGCGCAATGCAGCAGCACCGCTCGGGAAGGTGGCGCAGAAGGTTGTGAGCACAGCGGCGCCTCGCGAGAAAAGTGTCGGTATAGGCTTTCTGGTAGTTTCATGCGAAGATCCCATCGGCCTTCGTTCATCGCAAACGCACCCTTAGCTATTCATTAGCGGTTCACATATCTCAGATCGCTTCTTTCAGATCGCCACTGCAGCTTGGGGATTCATCTGGGAAGATGACCAAAGACCATCGTTGATTTGTGTTTTACAATTGTTGGGGACGATGTGGTGGTAGCGGTGTGGTGGTAATGGTGTTAGTGATGGTGGTGAGGTGGTGGATACAGATTCATACTCAGATCTCGCTGCGGTGGTGATGGTGTTAGCGATGGTGGTGATGGAGACGGCTGGGCTACAGATTTAGATCCCGCTACAATTGGTGGTGTTTGTGGTTTGGTGGTGGTTATGATGGTGTTTTGCAGGTAGAGGTGCTAGCGGATCTGGCGGTGATGAGCATGGTGGTGTTTTGGTGGTGGATAGGGGTGGTCAACATGGCGATGAGTTGTTAAGGTTTTTATTGGTGGTGCAAGTGGAGGTAGTGGCAGTGGGTGTGGTGGTAGATTATGGTGATGGTGGCGGTGACCTATGGTTAGGTGCGGTGGTGGTGGGGTTAATAACCCAAATAGTCACTGAACTTTGCAAAAAGTTTTCACATGGTCACCGAACTTTAAAAATCACTCAAGTCATCACTGAACTTTATAAAAGGTTTACACGAGGTCACTAAACTTTAAAAATCATTACATTCATCACTAAATTTTGTAAAAAAATTTCTCTGGGTCACTGAACTTTGCAAAAGGTTTCCCAGATGATCACTGAATTAGTGAGCAGTGATCTACTGAGAAATTTTTTGTAAAGTTTAGTGATGAATGAGATGACTTTTAAAGTTCAGTGATCCCTTGTAAACCTTTTGCAAAGTTCAGTGATGACTTGGGCAATTTTTAAAGTTCAATGACCCTGTGAATTTTTTTTTTGTAAAGTTCAGTTACCATTTGGGTTATTAACCCGTGGTGGTGTGTGGTGTTGTTTTGGCGGTGGTAGCAATGGTGACTAGTGGTATGTGCGGTGGTGTTGCTGGTGCGGTTGGTGATGGTGGTGTTGCAAAAATGGCGGCGGCTGGTAGTGACGATGTCAAGGATGGTTGATATTATTTTTGTTGGGAGTATATTAGATCTAGTGGTGGTGGCTTTGTTGGTGGTGGTGTAGTGACGGCGACGGCGACAACGAGGGGATAGTGTCTGTGACCAATTATTTGGTTGATTTGTGACCAAATATTGGTGGTGGATCGGGATCGGGGGTGGGGTGTTTTGATGTATATGACCAATTATTTGGTTTATTGTAACCAACCATTAAAATGTGACCTTAAAATTCGATAATTTGTGATTAAAAAATAATGTGTAGCCTAAAAAATTGTTAATATGTGACCGATAATTTGATAATGTGTGATTGCTTAATAAGTCGTGACTTATAATACTTGTGATTTATGACCGACAAATAAATTGATACGTACAATTTTTTTATTTGTGATCGATGAACAAATTGTTACCTATAAAATTTTTGAATTTTGACCGTAAAATAATTTGTAACATATAAAATTTGTGATTTGTGACCAATTAATAATATGTGACTTCTTAATTTGATAGATTTGTGACAAATGAATAAATTGTGACGTATAAATTTTTGATTTGTGATCAATGAACAAATTGTGATCTATAAAATTTTTGAATTGTGGCCGTAAAATAATTTGTGACATATAGAAATCGTGATTTGTGATCAATTAATAATATGTAACCAATTATATGAAATTTGTGACCAAATTATAAAGAATTTTGACCTTAATATGTTTAATTAATAAAATATATGTTTAATTAATAAATTTATAAATGAAATTTGAAAAAGTCTGAGATTTGAAATTTTAAACCTTGATATCTTAAATTTGAGATTGGTGAAACTTAACATTTTAGTTATGTAATCTTCCCTTTTATCTAATAGTCATTTTTTGATTATTACACTTTTGTTCGTGTCTTGTTTGATATTCCCTCGGAACTTTTGCTTTGTGGGTTAATTACTTGATTGGTTACTGAATTTTACGTAAAGTTTTCAGAAGGTCATTGAACTTCAAAAGTTATATGATTAGTCACTGAACTTTACAAATGTAATCACATTCTTCACTAAGAATTTCAAAAGTTTTTTTTTCCTTTTGTTATTGAATTTTACAAAAATGTAATCACATTCATCACTCGGTGACTAACATGATAACTTTTAAAATTCAATGATTCCTTAGAAACCTTACGCAAAGTTCAATGACCAATCATATAATTAACCAATATTTATATTTTTTAGTATTTTTTTTTCTATACTCTTATCCTACAATTTTATTCTCTCTAGAATAGTCAAACTTAGAAAATGAATAATCTTTTATCTCGGGGATAATCGACAAGGTTTTCTTGCTGACCTCTCTAAGATCAAAGAGGCGATATAGGACATTTATATGGTTTGTTTTAATTTCGATCTTCTTTCCATTAGGACACACCTGAATAAAAAAAAAATAAAAAATAAAAAAAATCTACTACATTCTTAGCTAAAATGTGTATGAATTTCAAGATTGAATACTATGAAGTAATCAATGTTGAAGGCGTTCTCTTCTAAAATAGTCAACTGCATAGACCACTGTTGTCTCTGTAATCTTATAGAGGTCCGCGACAACCTTGTCGGTTACCTTCGGGATAAAGAATATGTATTTTTTTAAGTTTGACGATACTAGAAAAAAATAAAATTATGGGGCAGGAGTACAAAAAAAGGAAAAAAAAAACAAAAAGATTAAAAAAACAAAAGATTAATAAATTACCTAATTGGTCACTGAACTTTGCTTAAGATTTCGAGGGGTAACTGAATTTCAAAAAATCTCTCATTAGTCACTGAAATTTACAAATGTAATCATATCCACTGAAAACTTTAAAAGTTGTTTTTTGTTAGCCACTAGACTTTACAAAATGTAATATAAATCATCACTCATCGACTAATGGAGAAACTTTTATAAAATTCAAGGACTAATGGAGGGTTAATTACTCCAAACATCACTGAACTTTTTACCTAAAGTTTCTATTGGGTCACTAAACTCTGAAAATTACGCCATTCATCACTGAACTTTTGAAAATGTTATCCCGTCCATCACCAAACGGATGTCTTTAAAAAAATGGTTGAAATGATCATGTGGACGTTAGTGTAGTTGACGTGGCTGTTAATCTAACTTATTTATGCTTTATCACAAAAGTGCTAGTGACATATAATAATTTAAGCATCAACACGCGATTTTTCACCTTTCCTTCAAAAGAGAGGATGCGGATTTCACTGTTCAATCCATGCCCTACCTTTCATACTTTAACTGGTTTGTAACTGGTTACGTAACAGTGTATTACCTTCTACATTTTAAATGGTTATGTATTCCTTCACGAGTAAGTAATATGATTACACTGAAACGTTGTGAATTACTATTTAGTTGGGAAATATCTTGTTGTGCATATAACTGTGGAAATTTGTACAAACATATTCACGTCACCGTAATTGTTGACTACCGAATTCCACCACCTTCAAATTGGATGTACTACACCAGCTTTCCACCTTCCCATATATGGACGTCTGTAAAAAACTATTTACTAACCGCCTCTACCGCCTTCAAATTATCTTTATTGAAACATTTTATTTTCCTGTTATCACAACAACCATAAAGAAAGAATATACGATTTTCATATTTTGCCATAGAATTGACGTCCAAACTACCTGAAGCTAACGTTCCGAACCAGTTTATTTTTCTATTTCCACAATCTACCTTCCTATAGAAGAGAGGATCGCTAAATTCATGGTTCGTATTTTTGTTCAACTTTCCTATTTCATCTCGTTTTTCGTCTGTACATTTCTTATGGAAACTGTTTCCCATTTCTTTTTTTTTTCCCTCCACCGTTATGTCTTCTGTTCGTTCTTCTTGACTTCATCATGTTTTTATGTTATAGAACAGTAGTAAAAGATTAAAAGAGAACGCTACAGTTATCTTTCATACTTCCGGTATTTTTCCATTAGGTGTAGCTTTACTGTGAAAGTATACTATAACTTTGTTATTATGCATATTTTATTAAAATATTATGAATTGAATAATAAAATATGCACAGCTAAAAATTGAGTAAGAGAAATGCGTCTCTTTCGCTTCAATAGATTTGCATATTCACGCAACATATTAAAGGTAAACTTGTGGTAAACTTGTTTGTATTTTTGTTCAACTTTCCTAATTCATCTCGTTTTTTGTGTTTACGTTTCTTATGGAAACTACTTTCCTTTCTGTTTTGTCACCCCCCCCCCCCGGTCTTATTTTTTATTACGTCTTACTGTAGTTCTTTTTCACTTTTTCCCGATTCTGTTTTATGAGCAGCAGTATAAGATTAGAAGAGACTGCTACAGCTACCCTTCATACTTCCAGTATTTTTTCATTACGTGTAGCTTTATCGTGAAAGTATGTTATAACTTTGTTCTTATGCATATTTTAATTGTACTAATTGAACAATAAAATTTCCATAAAGCTAAAAATTCATTAAATTCAACATAGCATAAACGAAAATAAATGCTTTGCAATCTTTTATTATCAAACTTACATCTACAAAAGATGAGTAATTTTCTTACTAAGAAAAAAAATTACACCTAAATAATTCATCCCTCATCTACATACAGAAGTTAGTGTTGTATTAATTAATTTCCCGTTTCAATTCGCTAGAATAAAAATTTAATCATACATTTATTATCCTACCTACATAGAAAAGAAGATAATTTTTCCTATGTTTGATATATTAAATTTGAAGACATGAAATTTATAAATTTATAATGTTATTTGAAAGTAGTTATAAGGTGCCTAATGATTATTAATTACAAAGAAATAATTCATTTTAAAATTATAGATGTAAAAAAAAAGGGAAATAAATATAGTCAAACTCCGTGGCCCACGAACATATGCTCCGTGGCGCACGGACAGGTCTCTACGTGGAGGGCACGGAGAGGACCTCTCCGTGCGGCCACGGACGAAATGTCCATGGCTCACGGAGAGTGCCACAGACACTGCACAAACTCCCTTCAGAAATTCGAAGTTTCTGATTTTAAGGTCAACGATCTGTAAGTTTTCTTTCTGTCTCTTCTTCGGTTGTAGAGAAGTTTTCATTTTTTAGGTTTCTTTCCCAATATAGCTTATTGCCATGTCTTCCTCACGTACATGTATGTTTTTTTGGGTATAATTACATATATATTTGGTGTATTTTATGGGTTATCTGCGATTTTTTGGTCTTTATTTGCGGGTTTTATGAAGGAAAACTGTGTTGTCATGTCCGTGCCTGAGGCGTGACGCTTGTTAGAAATTATAGGTGGGGAGGGAGAGAGAAGAAATTATGGGTTTTGATGGAGATGCTGAGTTGTAGTAGGAAGTAGTTTTGGAGTTTGGATTTGTTGAGAATTTGGAACACAGTCAATCATTGAGAATCGCCAATGATAAACAGGGACTCCTGCAGAAGATACAGAAGCTATAAAAATTGCTATTCCAAATGAAAGAACAATATTGAGGAAGAAAACACACGAAATTGGTCAGTTGTTCACCTGCAGCATTTTTGTACTATTTAAAATATAAATCTTCCTATATTGATATTCACTTTTTGTTGTAAAGAGGAATTAGTTCAGAGATCCTAATGTGCAAGTACAGCATAGCCTTCAAAAAATGTTTACTTCTCGTCAAATTAATACAAATTTGTGTATTAGACAGAAAATGAATCTCTCTGTGCTCTCATAGGATCATATTCAACCATCTTGATTAGTTTTTAATTATTACTTGTACAGTTGCTGCTAATAATATATGAAACATTTTTACTGTCATTCTGGGATAGTCTTCAATTGCTTATTTCATCCTAAACGTCACTTAAATATTATTTACTTCATATTAATTAAAGTTGACTCTTTCTTTTGCTCTCAACTATATATACTTCATGTTTTATGAAAAAAGTGAATACAGTATAATTATGTTAATACTTAATAGTGTTAACACATTTAAAACGTACTCATCTCAGATTGTTAGTACATTGAAGAGTTTCAATTCTAGATTGCTGTGGTGGATCTAAATGAAGAAACAAGCATACGATTTGAACAGCTGCAGCCACTGCCCTTCCTTCAACGGGTTTGACAACAAACTTATTACCCAGTAACTATTTTTCAATGAATAATTTCTTTCAATTCATATATTAATATATTTGAGTAATATGCTTGCTATTATAAATATTTTAGATTTCCTCTTTTATATGTTTGAATTACTTTTTCAATAAACTTACAAATACATTATATTGTTCTCTTTATACTTTTGTCAATCCATGTTTTCCAAGTTCACAAGAGACTACAGCAAGATTTTGACTAAGCCATAGCACTGGTTCAAGCCAGCAAAGGTACCCTAAACAGGTCTATTAGTTGAGTCTCTTCTAATGAATTACTACATTAATAATTACTTTCCCTGAATGTTCTTATGATTTTATTTCTAGATCTTGGGGCTTACATATAACAAATCAGATATACAATGAAAGATTCATTCTATCATTGATAAGTTTGCTGAACGTCGATTAAGACTCTTTTAATTGTTAATTCTACATCATATTATTAACACCAAGTGTGTGGTTAAATTATTTTTCATTTTCTGATAACCTTATTATTCAGTAGAAAGTTCCTATAGGAAAAAAGTAGAGTGCAGGAGTTCCATAGAAATTTATGACTATTCCCTCTTTTTAATCCATCCAAGCACGACAGTGCTGAAACAGCCAGAACACATTAGAATCTTGGGAGTAATGTTAAGATAATTATTGATGAACATATCTTCAGTTAAATTTGCAGCACATAACACGTTAATGTAAGATTCAAAATGAATGAGACAAATATAAATAAGAAAGTAATGGCTTGATTTGTTAACTTTTCGCTTCATTTTCTTTATTTAAGGTAATTGCATGCTCTATGAATTAAAATTATCAATACCCAATTTTCTTGATTCATAATATTGAAAAGTAGCATGGATTGAGCAAAATGGGTTTGGTGTATTTTTTTCCACCATTTGGTTCTCGATTACATGAAGAAAAATATTTTCCATTTTTCGCTTATAATTATTTGTTGGATTACCCTTCTTGTTCAATTTTCATTTTTTAATTTGTTCAAAATTTCTTGGTTTTAGCTACACTACTGATGATACCAATCCTTGAGAATTTCCCGAGCAGTATATCTCGAGGAGTTAGTGCCACTTCTAGGCCAAATTAAGCTCGACCTCCTCGGACTCATACTCCTCGAGATCGATCTCCGTCTACAAAGCAGAGTCCTTATGAGAATGTGTTTCATCATTCTGAGAGAATTCTATTACTAGAGTTCCATGTCCATACAAACACGTGGGTAATTCGAAATCAACCACACTACAACTCCCAATTGCACCAAGAGTCCTAGACATCTCAACATTGTAGTCCTACTGGGAGTCTACCACTTACCTCTATAAATACCTCATTCACATCCATTATCAGGTACACTTTTTTAGATACAATTTACAGCATATATTACTTTCATAAATTCCCTCTCTGACTTAAGCATCGGAGGGGCGACGATGACACACCTCGACGCCTTTGTTTCAGGTACCGGAAGACCTCGTTCGTGCTCATTCTCAGTCGTCAAGCTCGGAAGTCGACAGGTACGATTTTTGGTAGCATCATTGGCGCCGTCTATGGGAATCGCTACCAAAAGCCATGGTCAACACACGTCCAACGACTTCCCCCGCACCAAACCAGCCGCCGGTGGAGGAGTCCCAGGAACATCATGAGGTAACATCTACAGCACCAGTTGCCCAGCCGCAGGTGGTAGATGCGGCCACCTTCGAAGAACTTCGGCAGCAAGTGACGATTTTGACCCACTTGCTAAGCCAAAGGAATGCTAATCCAACACAAGAACAGCCGCCGGCACCAACAGTAGAGGATCACGTAGGGTTCATGGCGGATGCCCGAGCTCGGGGTTCTCGAGAAGCTTATGACGTTGGTGGGGTCGGAGCCTCGGGTTTGACACCAAGAGCCTCGGCCCCGAGACTGGTCGCCATGGATTCGGGTGAGATAGCGAAGATCATACAGGATGGAATTACAGCTGGACTTCAAAAGGGCACCCGAGGCATGACGGGTTTCACCCCTAACACTCCTTTCACGCCGGAAGTGCTCTCATATCCGCTCCCGGACAGGTTCAAGCTTCCCCGAATGAAGGAGTACGATGGAACAACTGATCCTACCAACCATCTCAACGTGTATACGGACGTCATGAACCTCCAGTGGCACTGCACCCCGTAATGTGCAAAGCTTTTCCTCAAACACTGACAAACGCTGCTAGGGATTGGTTTTCAACACTGGAGACCAATTCTATTGCCACATTCTCTGACCTGGCCGACAAGTTCTCTGCTTTCTTCGCCAGCAGCAAGAGCATCAGGAAGACGGCGGCATCCCTAATGCAGCTCAGGCAGGGACCGAATGAATCCCTGGGAGACTTCATGACCAAGTTCAACAAGGAAAAGCTTCAGATACCCGACCTTCACATCACTACGGCAATCTCCGCCTCACATATGCTATAAGGGGTGATGCCTTCAAGATGACTCTCTCAAAAACCCGGCGAAGTCCGTGACCAAGCTACTTTACCCGGAAGAAAAGTACATCAATATGGAGGAAACAATGAACCCGAGGAGAAGTTCTCACCCGGACACTTGGATAAACCCGAACACAAAAGCGGCATGAATTCAATCCTCGACAGGGGAAACTAAAAAGAGCATGCATAGGCATGAGACGGCAGCCCGGACGTCGTTAGGCCCGATTGAACAATTCAAGGTCTAATATTCGATGGAGATTAAGGATATGAAGGGGTTTAAATGGCCATCGAGAATGCAATCTCCACGATGCTCGAGACAGAGCAAGTATTGCGACTACCACGAACCACAAGGCGCATAATCGAAAAACTGCAAAGCCCTCCAGCGAGAGATCGAGGCCTTGATAAAAAGAGGGTACTTAAATTCATATGTTGGTCATGATAAGCGCCCGAGGAACGACAACGATAACGGGAAGGGTCCCGACAGAGGAAGGAATGACAAGCCTACTGCAGGAACTATCAACGTTATTGTTGGAGGTGTAGCGTCTGGAGGAGACTCAAACAGTGGGCGTAAGCAGTACGCCAGACAGTATAGCCCGAGCTTGAGGACAACGACTGAGGATATGGAAGAAATCACCTTCGGGTTACAAGACATGGAGGGCCTGTCACACCCACATGATGACGCACTTGTCATAACAGCGATCATAGCAAATTTTGAGGTGAAGAGGATACTGGTTGACAATGGAAGCGCGGCGAACGTACTCTCCTATGATGCCTACTCTAAGATGGGGATTTTGGCCGAACAGCTCAAAGTTGTTAAAACTCCGCTTCAAGGGTTTGGGGGAGGAACAATCATCCCAGAGGGAATTGTTAATCTTCCACTTACGTTGGGATCGGATCAGAAGCAGGTAACAGAAATCACGTCTTTCCAGGTCGTTCGTACTTCAATAGCCTACAATGCCATCCTAGGAAGGCCATTGCTCAACAAGATTAGGGCGATCGTCTCAACTTTCCACCTTGCTATGAAGTTCCCTACTAATAGTGGTGTTGGAGTGGTGCGGGGAGACCAGTCAGCAGCTAGACAGTGCTATGTAACAAGTGTGCGGGGAATAAGTTCCTTGGTCATGCAAATCTCGTCATCCGGACCCGAGCTTGACAACGGTGGCCGACTTGCTCCGGTGGAAGAAGTGGTAGAGGTCGAGCTCGAGCCCGAAAAGAAGGTGACGATTGGTCGGGATCTTGACACCAATTTGTTGGGGTCACTGGTAAGTTGTCTGTCCCGCAACATAAACGTATTCGCCTGGAGTGTTGAGGATATACCCGGGATAGACCTAAGTATTGCGGTCCATAAACTCAATATCAATCCCGGAGCAAAACCGATCAAACAAAGGAAGAGGCAGTTCGCACCAGAACGACGAGAGGTCATCCGGGAGGAGATCGATAAGCTAATCAAGGCTCGATTTATTCGGGAAGTTCAATATCCCGACTGGCTTGCCAACGTGGTGCTCGTCAAGAAAACCAATGGGAAATGGAGAGTGTGTATTGACTTTACGGATCTGAATAAAGCATGCCCGAAGGACAGCTACCCCTTACCTCGGATTGATAACCTCGTGGACAGCACGTCGGGATATAAACTGTACAGCTTCCTCGATGCATTTTCGGGATATCATCAGGTCATGATGGCTGAGGAAGACCAGGAGAACACGTCTTTCATGGCCGACTCGGCCATATACTGCTACAGAGTCATGCCCTTTGGATTGAAGAATGCAGGAGCAACTTACCAAAGGCTTATCAACAAAATCTTTGCAAAGATGATCGGTAAAAATATTGAGGCCTATGTGGATGACATGGTAGTCAAGAGCGAGCAAGCAAGCGGAGCTGTACATAGCAGATTTAGAGGAAGTATTCTCCACCCTACGCAAATACAGAATGAAGTTGAACCCGGCAAAATGTGCCTTCGGAGTGGCCTCGGGTAAATTTTTGGGCTTCATGATCACACACAAAGGAATTGAAGCCAACCCAGACATGATAAATGCAATTACATCTATGCAATCCCCTAGGAACAAGAAAGAGGTTCAAAAATTGACCGGCCGCATCGCCGCACTGAGTAGGTTCATGTCCCGTACCGCCGATAGATGCTTTCCATTTTTTAAAGCACTCAGGGGAAATCATAACTTCGAATGGGACGAGACATGTGAGGATGCCCTCCGGGAGCTGAAGAAAACATTGGCAACCCCACTAGTTCTCACAAGACCCGAGCCTGGAGATACCCTACTTCTATACTTGGCAGTCTCTCAAAACGTGGTAAGTGGCGTGTTGGTAAAAGAGGTCGGCAGAACTCAACAACCAATCTACTATGTGAGCAAGGTATTGTTTGATGCAGAGACAAAGTATAGTAACAGCGAGAAAGTTAAGGCAATATTTTCAGTCTTACCCGATTGTTGTGTTGACGAATCAACCACTCAAACATATACTTCAGAAGTCTGATGTGTCCGGAAGGCTATTGAAGTGGGCTATTGAACTCTGCGAGTTTGACATTGAATTCAAGCGTCGACCCTCGATTAAAGCACAGGCCTTAGCTGACTTCATCGCAGAACTCACCCCAAGGCCTCGGGGGCCAGCAGATAGCCCGACCAGTAACGTCACGGAAGCATGGGAAATATTTGTGGACGGAGCATCAAATAGCTCGGGCTCGGGTGCAGGTGTCATAATCATCAGCCCGAACAGGTACATAGAAATACAATGTGCGCTCTGTTTCGAGTTTGACGCTACGAACAATGAGGCAGAATACGAAGCAGGCATAATTGCACAAGAGCTCGCCATCAGTCTTGAGCTTGAGCACATAAAAATCTTCAGCGATTCGCAATTAGTGGTCGGACAGATTGAAGGTACCTTCGAGAGAAAGGATGAGAAGATGAGCATGTACTGCCTGAAAGTTCATGATCTTCAAAGACGATTCAAAAGTTGTGAAATTGTAAAGATCTCCAGAGTTGAAAATTGTAAGGCCGATGCCTTGTCCAGGCTCGTATTCCTGGGGGTGGATGGTCTTGACCGGACAGTACACGTCAAATTTGTAATGAAACAAAGCATAGGCCAACAGCCCTGTGTCATGGATATCGAGCATGAGCCTTGCTGGATGGACCCAATAATTGATTTCATAAATAGTGGGAATTTGCCGAATGATCAGCGTACGGCAAGGAGTGTTCGAGCCGGAGCACCAAGGTATTGCAAGATCAGCGGAGTGTTATTTCGCCGAAGTTTCACACTTCCATATCTTCGTTGCCTCAGGCCTTCAGAGGCTGCCCAAGCTCTAGCTGAAGTTCACGAGGGAATATGTGGGAATCATCAAGGTGCTAGGGCCTTAACCTTTAAACTTATAAGATACGGGTACTACTGGCCAACCATGAAGATGGATGCCGCGAACTATGTAAAGAAATGTGACAAGTGTCAGAGATTCGGCAACGTCATCCATGCTCCAGCCGAGGACCTCACTGCAATTCATTGCTCAGCCCCTTTCGAGCAATGAGGAGTGGACATCCTAGCTGTGGAATATTTCACCAAATGGGCCGAAGCGGAGCCCCTAGCCGCAATCTCAGAACCAAAGTTGAGGTCATTTGTTTGGAAGTCAATCATTTGTAGGTTCGGGATACCCAAGGTCCTCATAACTGACAACGGGAGACAATTCGATAACCAGCAGTTCAAAAGCTTTTGCACCAACTTGGGAATAGACCATCGCCTCACCTCGGTTGCACATCCTCAGAGCAATGGCCTAGCCTAGGTTACAAATCGGATCATCCTGCAAGACCTCAGGACAAGACTCGGAGAAGCTAGAGGAGCATGGTCAGAAGAACTACCCTCAATCGTGGACATACGGGACATCCCATAAGGCATGATCGGAGAAACTCCTTTTATGTTGGCATTTGGGGTAGAGGCGACGTTTCCAATCGAGACCAGATTGCCAAGCCTCAGGAGACTTGAGCCTGGGTCCGAGGAACGCTCAACAGAGCACCTTGACCTCCTTGAAGAAGTAAGAGAACAAGCCTCCATCAAGGCAGCATCTTACCAGAGCACGACAGCAAAACACTTCAACCGCAGAGTAAGATCCAGACAATTCAGGGTCGGGGATCTCGTCTTGAGGAGGGCCGAAGCTGCTGGTCACGTCCTAGGGAAGTTAGGGGCCGTTTGGGAAGGACCTTTCGAAGTTATTAGACAAGTTCGAAAATGAGCGTACAGTTTGAAACACACCTCAGGAAGGCCGCTCCCGAGGCCATGAAATGCCAACAACCTAAAGATTTATTACAAGTAGTTTATTTTGCTCGGTAATGCCCCTTGCTCAGTTTACTTTTCAGTTGTTTAGGCTTACATGCCCCGTCCTACGTTTACTTTTCGTTTGTTCGGGCTTGCATGCCCAGTACTCAGTTTACTTTCACTTTGTCGACTTTCATGCCCTTTGCTCAGTTTATTTTCATATTAGTCGGGGTTGCATGCCCAGTATCATTTTCCTTCTTAGTTTGACCAGTCCTTCGCACCGAAGTTTGCTTAAATAAATAAGGTCGGAATTTTACCAAAGCAATGTACTCTTGACCTCTAAGCCTTGCCCCGTGCAAGCATCCCAAAGCCTTACTTCCGAGCAAGCATCTCAAAGCCTTGCTTCCGAGCAAGCATCACAAAGCCTTGTTTTCGAGCAAGCATCACAAAGCCTTACTTCCGAGCAAGCATCTCAAAGCCTTGCTTCCGAGCAAGCATCACAAAGCCTTGTTTCCGAACAAGCATCCCAAAGCCTTGCTTCCGAGCAAGCATCTCAAAGCCTTGCCATCAAGCAAGCACAACAAAGCCTTGCTTCCGAGCAAGCATCACAAAGCCTTGTTTCCGAACAAGCATCCCAAAGCCTTGCTTCCGAACAAGCATCACAAAGCCTTGCTTCCGAGCAAGCATCTCAAAGCCTTGCTTCCGAGCAAGCATCTCAAAGCCTTGCTTCCGAGCAAGCATCACAAAGCCTTGTTTCCGAGCAAGCATCTCCAAGCCTTGCCTCCCGAGCAAGCATCTGAGAGCCCTGCCATCAAGCAAACAATTCAAAGCTTTGCTCCCGAGGAAGCAAAACGATGCCTTGCTTACGAGCAAGCATCCCAAAGTCCTGCCTCCAAGCGAGCACTTCTGAGCTTGCAACCGAGCAGGGAACTCGAAGCCATACCCCCGAGCAAACATCTCAAACCTTTGACTCAACATGTGAGCTCAGCAAAAATTTTACATTCAAAATGTTCTTCGTACTTAAACTCCTCGGGCTTTATTGCCCAAATCTCCACGGGAGATCAGTTTGTCGCTTGAGGTTGCTCGGGTTTAAAGACATATATCCTCGGGATATAACTTTGCTTAGTAACTATTCGAACCAACATTGCTCTGAATTTATTAAATTGCCCGAGCCTAAGAGCATCCTGCTCCTCGAGCTACTAACTTTGTGAAGTTATTGCTTGAAAATAGGCTGCTCGAGCTTAAAGGCCTCCAGCTCCTCGAGCCACTTACGGGAGATGTTATTTTATCTGATGTTAAAATGCTCGAGCCTACGAGCATCCTGCTCCTCGAGCTACTAACTTTGTGAAGTTATTGCTTGAAAATAGGCTGCTCGAGCTTAAAGGCCTCCAGCTCCTCGAGCCACCTACTTTAATTAAGTTGCTCGAGCCTGAGAGCATCCTGCTCCTCGAACCACCTACTTGAATTATTTGATATTAAGTTGCTCGATCTCTAAAGCCTCGAATTTCTACTTAGTTAACATTTCAAATAAGGTCCTCGAGTTTCTAATCGATCATAAAATGCATTCGACGAACACCAAACATCTATAGCATCAAAATAACTGTGCAATATTAGATTTGATCGAGCATTGCGCTCCAAAAACAGAAACATTCATTATAACAAGCTCGGGGGATATACATAAAATGTTCAGAACCAAAAATAAGACTAAAAGGGCAATATCCAATCACTGGTCATCGTCGGGCATATCGACAGCATCGTCTCCCTCGACGTCTACATCCTCCTCGACAATGGTTTCCTCAGAAGCAGACAGCTCGAGGATATCGGTGATCTCAGGAACTCCCTACAGCTGTTCGGGAATAACGTCGGGGAGTTGGCCCTCAAAAATGCTCGAGCTTGTTTGAAGGCGAAGTTATAGGAGCCCAAGGCATAATCTGCTTTGATCACGGCAAATTCATCGGATCTCTTAAAGTCCTCGATCGCCTCAACTCGAGCTGCAGCAACCTTGGACTCAAACTCTTTAGTCTTTTGCTCGAGCTCGAGCTTAGCATCTTCAGCTTCGTCCTTGGCGACCCCGACCTCGTCTTTGGATTGGCGAAGGCTGGCCTCAAGCTTAGCTATCTTAGCCAAATTCTGGCCACGCTCGACTTCGAGCTCTGCAACACGTCGGGTTCGGAGCTCAACGGCCTCTTTCAGCCCGACCAGTTCGTTAGAGTCAGCCTCGCCCTTCAATGACATTCCTCGAGCAACGCTGAGTAACTGCACAACGCGATCATACTTCAGTGACATCTAACATGGCCTTACTGTAAAAAGTAGTAAAACCCGGGCTTACCTTAAGGGCCAAGGACTGCACCGCCCTTACACCAACCTCGAGGTCCACACCTCGATATCTTTCCACGACCTCGGGAAGGAGAGTACAGACCTCCTCTCCCTCCGAGCCTCGAGCTTGAGGTTGCGCGGGCTCGCTCTCGAGATCGACGATGACAGCAGGTGACCTAGCCACCGTCACCGGGGTCGCAGAAGGCTCGGTTACACGATCCCGAGGAATCTGACTGGAAGTTTCCCCTGGCCCTCTTTGAATCACGGGAGCATCACCTCGGGGTCTCTTCTTCCCCTTCATTTGACCTTGGCCTCGAACTTGAGGAGCCTTCGATTTTTGGCTCACCGCCAGTCGAAGAGCCTGAGGATCGAATGTCATATCGTCTGAAAAAAGAAAACAAACAAGGCATTAGCACGAGGATAGGTCGGGACAATAATCGATTAAAGGTCGAGGCATTTTGACCCTACCCTCCAAACCTTTTACATTTGCAAGATCGAGGATGTCATCCCCGAGCATATCATCGAGATCAAAACACAGGGGCTCGAGGTCTTCCAAACTTTGCCTATCTCTTCGCCCTATTCCAAAGTGCTATGTACGATTTCACCCATCATGGACCGCACATCTATTCCCGAAAGTGCTTCATCATCCAACATGGCTGCACAGCCCTACTCCAAAACTGAGTAGTCATCCACCATGCTGCACATCCCCTTCCCAAAGGCGATGAAACCCAAAGCCCAAGTTCTGAACACCTCTCTGTCGTTTGCATTCAACCCAGAATCTCGAACGCAGATTTGTGGTATGAACGCACGGGGGCCACTGATGATACCAATCCTTGAGAATTTCTCGAGCAGTATATCTCGAGGAGTTAGTGCCACTTCTAGGCCAAATTAAGCTCGACCTCATCGGGCTCATACTCCTCGAGATCGATCTCCGTCTACAAATCAGAGTCCTTATAAGAATGTGTTTCATCATTCTGAGAGAATTCTATTACTAGAGTTCCATGTCCATACAAACACGTGGGTAATTCGAAATCAACCACACTACAACTCCCAATTGCACCAAGAGTCCTAGACATCTCAACATTGTAGTCCTACTGGGAGTCTACCACTTACCTCTATAAATACCTCATTCACATCCATTATCAGGTACACTTTTTTAGATACAATTTACAGCATATATTACTTTCATAAATTCCCTCTCTGACTTAAGTATCGGAGGGGCGACGAGGACACACCTCGACGCCTTTGTTTCAGGTACCGGAAGACCTCGTTCGTGCTCATTCTCAGTCGTCAAGCTCGGAAGTCGACGGGTACGATTTTTGGTAGCATCAACTACACAATGGGTTATTTATGACTTATGAGGCTGTTTTAGTCAAGAAAAATAGAACATTTTTTGTTTTTTATTTCCTTCTTTGGAATTGACAATCTTTTTATATAGATATTTTAATTTTTTAAACAGAGAGTTTAGAGCCTAATAAATGTATGACGGATTCCATGTGCAAATTTGAAGTTGAATGCAATGTGTGAGTTGGAATAAATTGAAATTTGTGACTTTTTGCTCTTATGATTGGTCTATTTTTCAGCTCATCTTGTGTAGTTTTTCTGGATTCATATTAAAGTTAAAAATTAAAAAGAAAATGGTGGTTTGCTTAAAAAAGTTGAAGGGCACATTGTTGATTTTGTTGGTTTACAATAAGTTGTAATTAGCATAGGAGTTCAAGTATTCAACGGATCATTTCATAATTAACTTTTGGTTTTGTTTAATTCGGTAAATTGGAATTTCCAATTTATATATCTGAAAGAGGGTTCAAAGGATGGGAGATGCAGATTCAACGGGTGGTTGTCTAGACATTGAAACTAGAGTCTTTGATGAAATTCAATACTTTAGATCTAGATAACAATAACCTCTCTATACATGAAAATGAAAAAAATTGTTGGAAGAATAGTAATTTCAATTATTGGATTTCTGATTGATGCATGGCTAAATTTTACATTGGAAAAATGTGAATACCAATTTTACATTGGACGAGAAATAAAATTAGGGGGCCAATACAATGTTTTGGGGTGGGTGTATATCTGTATGTAATTTCTAAAGGCGTTTTAGTGTCGAGCTGGATTTCTTTGCTAAAACTTCATGGTTATGAGAATTAGCATAGTAATTGAATAGATGAAGGAACCAGGAGATGTCGATGGTAGAGACTATAAGGGTCGACATGGTGGTTAAAGTCATCTTGGAAATATTAAGGTATCGTCTACATCATGCAACACTAACATATCTTCAAGAAAAACAAAACCCGTGCATAGCACGGGCAAAAACTAGTAACTAAAAAAAATAGAATTGATTTCAACCAAAACCCTGATTCCCCCCAAATTTAAGCATCAAAACACGATTTTTAACTAGACATTGCACCACTCTCTCATCTACGGTAAGCTTCATTCTAGAAATTGAGAGACAGCGCTGCAAATTGACTCTGCAGAATTGGAAATCGCAAGCCATGAACCTCCTTGTGAAACTGCAACGAAGCTTCGAACAACCTACAGTCACCTTCCTTCCATTTGCACCACAATGGCAGACATTGAGGAACAATCAACATAATAGAAAACATAATCTCCGTTTATTTTTTTATTTTTTTTTTGCCTTGTTTTAAAATCATAATATCCACGAAATTTTCTCGAACACACAACAACCATTAATATCTACGAAATTTCTTGATTTTTTTTAATCACTAAGGAGATACTAAATGTATGATGAATCTACATCTGTCTTTGTATGGTGATGGAAAGATCAAGGAATGGATGAAAGGGAAACAACAGTCGTGAATGGGGAAAATACATGCCAAAATGGAGGTCATCAAGGGTTTGGTTTGGCTTTAATGATAGAAAGAGAAAAAAGTTGGTGAATTAGAGAGAGAGAGAGAGAGAGAGAGAGAGATTTATTTGTTGGAGTGGTGGGTTTGATAAGGAAGGGTCTATTTTTTAGAATTCATTTACGAGGCAACTTTAAACTAATATAATTATAATTTTCGATTTGTTCCATTGCATTTATTGTGGATTAGTGGAGTCTTAATTTATGTAATTTTTAATATGATTGTAGATGATTCGAACTTCAATGACTCCGATTGTGATGTGTATGATGATGATGATGACATGTTTGATCGTAACGTAACAAAATGAATTGAAATGGATATGCATACTGTGGTGGAGTACAAAGAAGCTCCTGAATTATGTAGTTCTTTGTATGCATCTTCAGATGAGATAAAATTCGGTAATGGTTCAGATTCGAAGGATAATATGGTCGATCGAATTACCCAGAATATTATGATGGCATTGAGAAGAAGAATCCGCATCTTGAGGTTAGTTTACTATGTGCTTCGTTTGATGAGCTAAAGCTTGTTGTGAGGAATTATGTGGTGTTCAGTTGGGTTGAACCTATCTTCAAGCAAAATGATAAAGATCGAGTTCATTGTGTCTGGAAAGATGGATGCCCATGGAAGTTGTAGGCGTCTAAGCTATAGAGTCGAACCACCATTTGAGTGGAGTAGGTCTCACTTTTCCGATCAGGCAAAATGCGAAAAGTTCTTTAACAACCTATGCGAGTGCTTCAACAAATTTATTATTAAGGAAAGAGATAAATTGATTGTAACGATGTTGATTGGCATTCAGATGAAGTTGATGCATAGAATGCGGGTGAAGCGGGACAAATTGAGAAACTACAACGAGTCAATATGTCCAACAATCCAAAAGTTTCGATAAAAAAATATTGATGCAGCCTGTGAATGCATCTTGCGATAGAATGGGGTAAGTCAACATCAAGTGGAGTGTCTGAATGGTGAATTTGTAGTCGACATGGAAAACAAAACATGTGCCTGTCGAAGATGGGAAATATTTGAAATTCTGTGTCCACATACAGTTGTTTGTATCTTGGACAAATGACATGAGATAAAGGATTACGTGTCGGAATGCTTTACAGTTGACACCTACATGCGCACATACGAATATGTTATATATCCTATTAATGGTAAAGCATTGTGGCCAGAGAATGAGCAATCCCCTATCATGCCACCGCTTTGGTACATTGCTACAAAAGGTAGGAAATAAACAAAGAGAATGAAGAGGCCTAAAGAGAATGAACCCTCTCAATCACAATCACAATCAAAAAAATTTTAAAGGAAAAATGTGTTATCTTTATGACATGTTTCGATTTGCTGAGTAAAGGGACACAACAAACGATTCTACAAAGTGAAGAATGTATCACAAATTGGGGCAAGTGTACATGTGGTAAAACATAATGTAGTAATACTTTCGCGTTGAAGTATATAATTTTAAGTAAATTTGAGCATCCACTTATTTCTATTATTTGAACAATCCTCAGGATCAGCCACCTATTGATGACCCCTGCAAGATCGAGCTTGGAAGCTAGTAATAGGTGTTACATTATTGGACTGTGATTTCGGATGAAACAAACAGAGCCATCGATTTATGTTTATGTTACTTTGGCGTTGTAGTAGCTACAATAGGTTGGGAAGTATCAGCTACACAGGTTACGCTATTGTTGTGTTTTGTTCATATATTGAGATGCTAATAGTGGGTCTATATGTTACTCCCTCCGTCCCAATTATATAGGCTTATTTCGTTTTTCACACGGATTAAGAAAACTTCTTTAATGCCATTGAAAAATTAATTTTTGTCAAGATTTTTCCTAGTTTTACCCTATTTAATTTTCAGTATGTAAAACTAAATTATTGTTGGAACTAATAAAGAATTTGAAGAAGAAATGAGAGTTGTTTCATATTTCCAAGAAGTGAGAAATGTGTGTATTTGGATGATTTCAAGAAATTGGCATATTAAGTGGTGAAAATTTAATAAAGGTAAATTGGTAAAGTAACACAACAAAATATTTTATATTAGGACACTGACCTATATATTTAGGACATGAGAAAAAAGAAACTCGACCTATATAATTGGGACGGAGGGAATATGTAATTTTGGCATAAATCCTTATTTTGAATTTGAATTAAGTCACGTGTTGGGTTGCTAGTAGTGGGCCTATATTTATAATAATAATATATAATAATATCGCATGAAGTGAGAATCATTTTCTGGATGATTTTAACCATACTACAATTAATTATTTCATTAGTACCTCACTTTTTATTTTTCAATATATATTTAAAAGAATATTAATTATTAAACATGCGCGTGAATAAATAATTGAATTGTACGTGAATAATCAAATTGATTCATGAACATGGAATTCAATTAATTTGAATAAATGAATATAGAAAAAGAATAATTTATATACATTTAAACAAATGGGGTGTCAGTGAACCAACATGAAATTTAATTAATTTGAATTAATAGATATAAAAAATAATAATTTATATACATATAAACAAATGGGGTGTAAGTGAACCAACATGAAATTTAATTAATTTGAATTAATCGATATAAAAAATAATAATTTATATACATTTAAACAAATGGGATGTACGTGAACCAACATGAAATTTAATTAATTTGAATTAATGAATATAGAAAAATAATAATTTGTATGCATTTAGACAAATGACGTTATATCATAAATTAAATGGATAACATTGAAATTAAATAAGTGTGCACGAACTTGAATAATTTATCTACTCCTATAATAATTGAATAACTCCCAAATTATATGATTTTTCGTAATTTATATACTCTAAAATAATTTATGATAAAATGAATAATCTTGAAAATAAATACGTGTTCATGAACTTAAATAATTTATTTACTCCTATAATAATTGAATAGCTCTCAAAACATATGTATATGAACTTAATGAATAACATGAATATTTTTTATATCAATAAATAAACGTTAATTAATATACATGCACGTACATAAATAATTGAATTGTAGTATTTCTGGAGTAATTGAATAGCCCCCAAAATATAGAAAGTGTTCGTGCATGAATTTGAAGAATTAATTGATTGAATTATAGTATGACATATATAAATTAATGTTAATTATTATCATACACGTAAATTAATAATTGAATTGTATAAAAAGTTCATTTCACATAAACAGTTTTTTAAGCTATTTTTTACATTCACTGATTTTTAAATATCATTTTTACAGCGTTTATAAAATATTTCAAAATAACGTGCAACACACGTTTAGCTATGAACAGTGTTATGTAATTTTGGCATAAACCCTTATTTTGAATTTGAATTAAGTATTTACATAATGAGAATGAAAAAAATAATGTATATCAAAAAGGATTATAATTGTTGTATTAAATGTATTTGAAGAATCTCAAATGCTGTCTTGTTTTCATTCTTTGTCTTTATGTGGTAATATGTTGGGTTGAATTTTGTATTGAATTTTCACAATTTTTTTTTGGTTTGGGGAATCGGGTTTTGGTTGAAATCAATTCTAGTCCTTTTTTAAGTTTAAAAACGTGTTTTGATGTTTAAATTATTACATGTCACTAGCACTTTTATGATTTGGCATAAATAAGTTAGACTAACGTCCACATCAGCTACACTAATGTCCACGTCATCATTTTAACCAATTTTTGTATAAACATCCGTTTGGTGATGGATGGGGATAGCATTTTCGAAATTTCAGTGATTAATGGCATAATTTTTAAAGTTCAGTGACCTGACAGAAAGATTAGGTAAAGTTCAGTGATACTTGGGATAATTGACCTACTAACGGATAAACTTTTGAAATTCAATGACCCCCTAGAAACCTTACACAAGGTTCAGTGACCAACAATGTAATTAACCCTTTGTTTTGTTATAAATAAAATTATCACTCAATGCGATTTTAGTTTACTTTTGTTAGAGGTTGTTTGAAAATGAAATTTGTGACGGTAATTTTTTGAATAATTTATAATTAAAAAATAGAAAAAATATAAATTCAAGTATAAAATTATTTTATTAAAAGATGTGTGATTGAAAATGAGTTAGAAGAAACATAAATTTTAAAGAATGGGGGCCAAATATGCACTTAAAAAAATACAACATGAATTATAAAAACAAGTCTATCCATAAGGAAGAATTCTTACTCGCTTTCAAAAGGTCGTACTTTATGTTTTTCACTTAAAAATGGTATTTTGATTTTAAATACAAAAATAAACATTAATTTTCATCTTGACCGAAGGTGCGTGTGTAGAAATTAATACGATTTATTAATCATATGCAAAATTTATTATGTTACTTAAAGTTTTGATAAAAATATAAGGTAAAGTTAATAATTAATTTTAATTACATATTATATGAGACTTGCAACTTTTATTAACATCGTAATAACATAATTCATCAAATTTTCTCACATATACTAAAAAATTAATTTTTAGCTACACCAAATAATGCTATACAATATTACCAAGTAAACATGTCATTCAAAAATTAAAATTTAGAAAGACCATTTAAAAAGTTTGCCTAGAGAGTAGGAGTGAGCACACTGCCACACTCTAATTTGGTCTCATTCAAAAATGAACCTAGTTGTGCACGTACGTGAATATTAAAAATGGAATCATTGGTTCTATATCCAACTATAGAATCGAATCGGAACCGAACCAATTGGTTCTTATTTGATTAAGTTCTTTATATTGAAAAAATTATAAAATAAAGTATGAAACTATTTATCAGATTGAAAATAGACAAAAATTGATTATGAAATCACTTGTATCATTATTGTAATTTGACAGCACGAAAAATAAATCAAATAAGACAACAAATAAAAATCCACTCCTAAGCTCAAGATCAACTCATACAAGCGAAAAAATGAAAAAATATTAAGCACAACATAAACGATAAAAATATCGATAAAAAATTAACTCTTAAGAAGATGTGTTTGAGCCACATTATTTTGGAAAAATGTATTATGGAATAGTAAATTGATGGAGAATGTGTGGTTGAAAAAGAAGGAAATGTTATTGATGTGATGAAAAATATTATTTTATTAAAAAATGTGTGGTTAAAATGAGTAGAAAAATGAGAATGAGAATTTTAATGAGCATCAAACAGGGCTGATAACTATATATATATATATATATCCCTATACAATAAAAGAGCCACTTTCCTTTTTCTACCATTTTGACATATAACGCACCTAAAAAGAGAGAAAAAATCGCTACATCACTTCGCTTCACTTCACGAGCCCGTGTCCTCTCTTTTCTAGGGTTTCCTTCACTTTTCGATCTAATAGGTTTGTGCACTTTCTATTTTTTCTTTGTAATTTGTAAAAATTACTGGATCTACACCTTTTTCAATCGATTTCATTATGGGTTTTAAAAGATTTCATTTATTTGCAGCTCGTGTTCTCCCAGGTTCGCGTATTCGGAGAAAAATCCATGGGTCATTGAAGTTGCGAAGCCATTGCTCCCATGTCGTTGAGGTCTCCTCGTTGATTTGTGTGAATTTCATGTACCTATTTACATCTACACATTTTTCGTTCGATTTCCATTATGGGTTTTAAAAGATTTTATTTATTTGTAGGTTGTGTTACTTTGAATCGCGTTTTTGGGACAAAAATCTCATTGAAGCTCCTCCACAACAAAATTATGGTATTTCTTTCTCTATTTCACATGAAATACGAGTGAGTTTAATGGGCGGATTTTGGCTCATTATGTGGTTGTGTGTGGATGGAATTTACCTTTGTAGACCAATGGAATTCACTTTATATACTTTATACAGCTTTACTTTATCTCGTCGAGGAAAAATTTCATGCAACAGAATTTGCGTAATGCTCAAGAAGTTCATGGAGGCGAGGAAAAACTTCATGCAAAGAAATCTTTGGAAATGTAAGGTAGCCTGCTCCACCCAATTCACTTAATCTTTCCGAAATTGTCGAAATGAAAATTGTGTAAGCCAACTACATATTTCTCTGTTAGTATGTGTATGCCTAGAGGTCTCGAAGTATTTTGATGCTGAGACGGGAGGTAAATGGACAAAGTGAGGCTATAGAGGATGAAGAAAAAGAGCCCCGAGGTATTTCTCATTGATTTTGATTTATTTTTGATAGTTCTAAATGTACTGATTCTTGTATTATGTTCTCTGACATTTTTTGATATCTATTTGTACTTCATCAATCTTTTGATAATACCAAACGTTTTCAATTTTCGTAAGAATATCAGACTTGAGAGTTTTTCTTATTTCGGTCGAATTTCCATTTTTGCTGATGGATACTTCTCGATTTTGAGTTTAATTCTTGTGATAATAAAGAAAATGTGTATAGGCAAAGTGTGGTCTTGAGAGACCCTTTAAATAGATTCTTTTTGGACAATTATTCTCACATTTGACGTATTGTTCATAGTCTATTTGTAAAAAAAAAAAAAGGTGAAGAGCATATAGGTTGAACTCTTGAATTGTGTTGTATTTTACTATAGGAAGGTTTTACATAAGAATACAAAAATTCGTTGGAGTTCCCAGCCTAAGAAGTCAAGTCGTTATATATTACCACTACAAACAAAAAGTAGAGAATGGAGAGTACCTTTTAGCTCGCTTGTTGTCTCTCCACCCCCGTACCGACTAATTTTTCACATGTTACCGATGAAAATTTATTCCTCGTACATGAAAATTGAAGAACTTAGTTTATATTTGAATCTGATACATGAAAAGTATATGATAAGGGCAATTATTGTTATAAATATCAAAACTTATTACAAATGCATAATGGGAATAATATTACGAGTTATCTATTTTAACCAATTTTGTTTGTTACAATTTTCATCTCTGTAGCCTTGCCGTCAAAATATTATTTTGTCATGTGTATGTAGAAAGATATTCAGGGTGGAGGAGGTGTTTCTGCCTCACCGTTTACAACTAACCACTTGTATCTCATTTCTTTGATCATAGGTTGGTTGAAAAGATGCTCTCCACCGGATGTCACGACTTTTTACGTATATAATTGGGGATTGTAGAGAAGTGTTGATCCTGGGGCTTAGTGCATGTCCTTGAACGTGGATTGTTTTATGGCACATAAAACGTTTCTTGACATATGTTCTTGTATGGAACAGTAAAGTATTAGTGTTTATTTACTTAATGCATTTTTATTGCTTGGCTCGTTTCGATCCAGGATCCTGTAAGTAGCCTTCCGACTTGGCATCAAAGGCCTTCATATCCACTCCTATTATAAGCATATTCTCCACGTGCTCCGTAATGGAACATTGTAAAATTTTACAAGAAATAAATTTGATAAATTAGAAATAATACAATCTAACTCTATTGGCATCCATAAGTTCACTGTAAATAATACAATCTTACAATGTGATACTGTAAATAATACAATCTTACAATGTGATAATTGATAAGTATATTGTGGATACTTAATTTGATTTGATATTTATTGGTTAATTTTTTTGTGATCTTGAGTGAAACTAAATGAATATACAGAAGTTTATAGATTTATGTTATTTGGAGTATTGGTATTCAAATTGTTATAGTTTGGTGTTTCGTCACAATTTTTAAGAATTTTAGTATCAGCTGAAATCTATAATCTGAAATGAGTTAAAACACTATAAAACTTCTTTAATCTAAATCCCGGTTTTCACCAAATATTAAATCTTTGAGCTGAAGATAGAAATATAAATATCGCTACTTTCATGAAAAGAAAGATGGCACACATAATATCTTGAAATGGTGATGATCCAGTGAAAGAAATAGGGAAACTTTGGGTTGGAAATTAGCTTTTACAAGTAGAGAAGACGTTGAAAGACATGGTGCAAATTCTTATTTGCTTTATATTAAGTGTATGTTTGTTAACATTTGGACAAATTGCCGGGGAGAAGGTTGGAATCTTCAAGGTATTATGGAAGTCACATGTTCTTTGTCAGATTTAGTAACAGGAAGTTTTCATTTATTTTTGTAATTGCAGGGTTTTTTGTTCTTCAGTTTGTTTCCTTTCCATTTTCTTCTTTTATTTCTTCTTGATCTACTCATTCTTGAAATTAGCATGGCGTGTCAGCATTTACTGTACCACAGCCTGAAGAAGCCATGTTCGTTCTCGAAGAGAAGGCTTCGCTTAATGCGAAATGAATTGTGTTTGTACAATTCATTTGAATTGCATCAAAATTGGAATTCATGTGACTCAAACAAGCCTTAGCAACGAAGATTTATCATTCGAAACTTGATGACTATGAATTGATTTGTCTAATGATAGTAAGAACGAATTACTTGTACTTGGGAACGTATAGATTGATTGTCTAGTCAAGCTCAAGAGATAAATGTAAAATATGATGTTAAGAGGTTTAAGACGAGGAACTCGGTTTTTGTGAAACAAAACTCGTATATTGAACAAGGATAAAGAAGTGATTGAGAAAGCAATTAAAATTAAATTAAATGTAATGGCTTTTTTTTTGTGATAAACTCGTTTAAGATGCCCAACTTAGAGAATGATTATGGACTTGAATTTTTTACCTTGAGAAGCATGCTTTCCATGATATTGCTCATAATCGCCTCGTGAAATAAATACATGTTGATTCATATCTCTGGTTGCCAATATATATTTAATGATGTTACCTGGTATCGCTAATGTGTACATCTTCAACTAGCATCCCCAGTTGGACCCTATCTTGCTTAGTGGTCTCGCAACTTGGGCTTGAAGGCAAACACCAAGATTTTAATGTTGGTCTTACTCTTGCACTATGTTCAACTTGGCTTCAGAGGACATGTCGTGTGGGGATAAATTACCTAAACCACCTCAGTAAGATATTTGAAACGGGAAATTTACTTTACGTGGCCCCTTTAATGTCCACTCGAACAAATATTCTTTCTCGGTTTTTTTGCTTTTGAAATAGACCTTCTCGCTCGGAATTCATTAAAGGGCTAACGACAACTACTCTGCAAGGAGGGGCACAAAATGTACCTGATCGGTTCATTGAGAATGGAAGCTCGGGTAATGTTTTGCGCTGTCATTTATAATTTTCACGTGTCTTATATATTTATTATCTATAGATCGGTTTGGGATTATCTGTTTATAAATTTTAGTATTTGTAAATTTGTCAATTTATTTTGCAGGATGTACCCAGAGCGTTTGCTTGAGTACATCTACAAAAATTTGTCCAAAATTTCCAAATCCATGATCATTCGCACCGTGATTGGCCAAGGCGAACAAATTTAAAAACAAATGGTGATGTGCGACAAACAACTTCAAATAGGTAACACGTGTGTATTCAAACTTGTCAACAATGAAACCCCATTATTCATGGTGTACAAAGATCTTTTACCAAGTTAAGTTTGACATAATGCTATTAGTTAGTTGCCCAGGTTAGGTTAATACCATGTAGATGTTTTCAGAAAGCTATTAAATTAATTAGAATTGAATGCAATCCCATGATCTCATCCTGACTTCAACGAGTCAGACTAATGGAATGGAATAACAAGAATAAATTGTATGATTTTAGGCGCCTTGAAGCATGTTTGGCTTAGCTAATGGGTTTTTTGGGCAACATCTGTAATACTGAAATAAGTAGTTCCACTTGTACGAAGAAGCAATACCAAGCACGCTCTTGTTTTGAAACTGAAATTTCTATCAATTGTCGCATAATTTATCATTCAGAGTATGCCCTCCCCTAGCCACTTTTTTTTTGTAATCATTACAATTAATAATGAAACAAAATGACATGACAAGCAGGTAAATATTCGTATTATTCATCAAGAAATTACCATTAATACATCAAATTTTCATCGAACCATATCTATTATGCTAAAAGTTTTTTGATATGGCATTGACATCCTTCTATTTCATTTCAGAATTGCTGAGCATCTACCTTATCTTCATGACAGAGTAATTGCACCTGATATTGCTCTCAGTTTTCCTAGAGTCAAAAGACGTCACATGTTAGAAATATTACATTACTATTCTGTTAGTTTATCCTAGAGCCAAAAGAAGACACATGTTACAAATATTACATTAATCATATTTTTTCTCAAATATTGATGAATTTATTTGTTCCCGTTTCCAGAGTACTATTCTTGGATTAATTGGTACTTTGATAAAGAGGTTGAAAGGGGAAAAAGATTTATTTGTTCCCATTTCAGGAATTTGAAACTATGATGGATACAAACAAAGATTTAAGTACAGCTTACTTTCTCTCTCTCTTTTTTAATGCCATCATATTTCTTTTATTATATGCATTTACAACTCGGTCTTTCCCTCACAAAAACATGAATATCTACTTAACATAGTTATATTTATTATTATAACTATTACAAGCGTGTTTGCAGTCGCCATAGACTTGCGCCCCAAACGTCTAATCCATACAAGAGATGGTTTAGAAACATATGTGCAGGACGTCATGCTAATTGACAAGAAGTTAATAACATCTTCTTTATTCATTTTTTACACGTCACATTTCGCACGAAACGATATTATATAGTAACTGCTCCTCCAAACTTTTAGCTTCCAAACAATTCTACTGACAATGTGGGATGCATTTGTTGAAAAGGAATGCTCTACAATTGCACATAACATTTCTAAGAAACCAGTTATCATAGGACTCCACTTAGAAGTATATTCATTCGACGGTGATTCGACTAATGCTTTCTCACTGCAAATAAATTTGTACTTTAGTTCACCTTTAATTATATCATAGTACTTCATACCTGCAAATGAACATGGCTGCCAATTTCTTACCATCTTCTTGCCATACATAATGTTTACTAATATATGGATTTTTTTTTAGGGCTGACACTATCCACAAGACCACATAGTTGTTTCTTCATTGATCATAAATTTAAGGAAGTGGATGACATAAAATCATGGTAACTAATCCAATTTCTTTCATTTGTATTAATTTTATAGGCGCCCTGTCATAAAATATGTCTCCAGCATTACACTTTCTTTAGCTATATATTATTGTATATTGCATTAGCAACTTCCAATGTGGAACATTAGCTTACTCATCCTGTAAATGACATTTATATAACATATTAGTTTTATTTTGCTTATCTTTAACTTTCACATCCTGTTAATGACATTCATATGAGCGATTAGTTTTATTTTGCTACCTTATCTCATTTCATGCCACGTTCTACTAAGCAAACATCATAGTTCAAAGTTTCTGTTACAAAATAGCACACACAAGCTAACTATTATCTCAAATGAGTAATACTTAGTCTTTTCTCTTATCTCGTACTTATAATTCTTGTCGTAAAGGGTCATGGACAATAGTGGGAGATTGGATGAAATCACTACAATAAAAGTCTATAATTTATTAAGTCCTTCGAAGTTGTCATCTCCAGCTGCAAACAAATTTACTCAAATTCTGGAAATTCAATCTTCAGTCTCGATCATTTCAAAAGTGTTTTGAAATGCAAATGATGCACATTTTTTGTATGCTTTTGAAATTCAAATGCTATATTAGAAATAAAATTGAGTTTTAAGTCCATTGACCTGTTTATAGAAGTCAAAACTTGACTAATTAGAATTAACAAGTATTTGCTGAAGAAGAATTAGAATTTAAACTATGCTAAAGGATAGTAGTAGAAGAAGGTAATATAATTAGAAGTAGCCTCAAGAATGACCAGTAAGTCACAATATTAATGTTGGGTTTCAAGCGCAAGCTCTTATTTTAGACGAATTGTTAATATATCTATATTGTAACGGAGTTAGAACTTCAATAATTTAGTTCTTCCTTAAATTTGTACAAGTAATCATAATTTGTACAAGTAATCTTAATTTAATTCTTCCTTATTTGTATTCATCAGATTAAGACTTTCTTGCTTTTCTTCCAGTATGTTTCACTTGTTTATTTTATAGTTTCGAAGTTAATAAATGTTGTTGAAAAACTATAGATGTTTTCTCCCTCTTTTTTCTAGGTAAAAGATGTTGGCTATCAATCTCCAAGGATCAAGGTCAATCTTTAAAACAGAATTAGTTTCTCCCTTCCTGAAAAAAGGCTCTTCCTTTTCATTTTGTCATAAATAAGTTGCATATATTTACAAAAAAACAAAAATCAATTTGTCTTTCTTTTACCATTTTGCAACTGGTGTTGTCTGAATTTTAACACTGAAAGATCTTATTTTGGACCTACGAACTGTAGTAAGTTCTTTTGGTCTGAACAGAAAACACAATTTATGTTGAAATGCCACTTTTCCATTTACTGGTGGCAGGGGTTTTATTCTTACAAAAGATCTCCATATTGAAATAATGTGTATCTTGTCATGCGCTTATGCAGTTTTGGATTGGTTTTTGGACGGAGTGGAAATGGGAAACCTGCTCTTCTGCAGGTCCACCTTTTGATCCACAATTTGTGCCATGTTAAACCAACTGTTCTGTATCTATCGATTTACTTGTTATCTTATCTTAATTTCTACTTAGGTCTTTGACTGTTTCCTACAGTTGATAGCAGAGTTAAGTAGCTAACATCAGGCTCCATCCATATTCAAAGAGATAATAATCAGTCTCCTGAATTGTTATTGCCTGGAAGAGTTGGTATTGTTTTCCAGTTTCCTGAAAGGTATTAACTTCCAATCTTGGAGACAATTTTAACTTTTTCTATTTCATAAAGTAAGGTTCATTTGGTATTTAGGTTCTTTAACTGCATCCTATCTTGAAAAAAATGAGCTTATACTGCATAATAAATTACATATTGTTTATTCTACATTCATGTTGCATCTTACACTTCGAGACTAATACAACTGTAATGTTATTACTCTCATATTCATTCCGTTGGCATTTTCTTTCCTTCAATTTCCATAGCTGATGCCCTAAAGAAAAATTGGAAAAAAAATATGAACCCTCTTTCCTGATTTGATTGTGTAGTAGGTTTTGTTTTTATAGAAGTTTTATGCCAATACTAAAGTAGCTTCTGTGTTCTATATCTTGTCGTCTTTTTTTTCACTTAAGAGGTTTAACTGTTACATCAACTGATGTTTGCCTTGTGTGATTTTGTATCCACCGTATGCCTATCTTTTTTATGCCATTGTTTATGTTTGGTTGGGGGTAGATTCACCAGGTACAATGAAGGCTACTGCCCGTAAGTTTTCAGCTCCTGTGGTACTTTGTCAGATGTTAATAGTTGCTTCCTTTTATGCTCTTGGATTTCCAAATATTTAATGTCCACGTTTGACTCAGATTTCTCTCCCAGTGCCTCTTCTTCTTGTTGGATATGGTTTTGGAGCTTCATTTGTTGCTCTTTTTGCTCAATTGGGTGGTGGAATATATACCAAAGCAGCTGATGTTGAAACTGATCTTGTTGGGAAAGTAGGGAAGGGAATTCCTAAAGACGATCCTCGCAATCCTGCTGTCATTGCAGATTTGGTACAAAATCTTCCTCATGTAACTTCTTTGTCAAGTGCGTGTACTGGAGAGTGTTGCTCACATGTTTGTGAAGCACTCATTTTCGCAGATATATGACAATTACTGATATATCTTGCAATGCGATTCCTTCTTTTGCATTTTGTTCTGAGCATTTGAATTACCACATGCCTTATACTTTGTTGTTAAAAAGGATAGAGGGGTTTAGTTAGAAATTTTGAAAACATACGTTTTCATCTCTATTTTCTAGGAATTAAAAAGAGAAGACAACTTCACTGGACAAGTGAATCCTTCTTTATTCCCTTACAAACATTACATTACTTATAGTGCAATCTTGAAACGAAGATCTGGTCCCAAGTTTGTGTAAAATAACTAAAAATCACTGCACGCTATTAGGTAGCCAATTAAACTCCAATACGTGCATCGCACGTGTACCACTAGTATATATATATAATTTGGTTGCGTTAAAGTTACGAATTAGTAAAGTATTCATAAAATTACTTGGAATTGAATATTTGATCATTCATTAGGTTTTGTTGCCAAGGAAATAAGAAAATGTGTATGAAAAATGAAATTTTAACGTGAGATAATTTTGAGATCTAGTGTTCAATGATCAAGTGCATCTTAGTTCAAACAAAAAGAAAACTCGAAAGAACCTCAAACAATACAGAGAATTGGATAAGAACCGCGGAACTGAACGATTCTATCTAGTTTCAATATGATTCTACTTGCTTCCCAAAAAAATGTCAACTCCTACTTGAGATAATGCTTGCTAAGTTTAAAAGTAAATAGACATTACTTTAGGGAATATTTTTACTTCTAAACCCCTATTTGATTTTGATAAAAATCAAACTTTGATAAAAGTTGATGGACTTTATAGTTGACAAGTTGATGATTCACGTGCGATTAAAATTAATTTCTGATTTTGACTCAAAATTTTAATATTTTTTTTAGCTGAACCAAGGAAGGTCTAAAAATGTTAATAGACTACTTATTTAAATAAAAATAAATAGAATAGTATGTTGCTGAAGTAACTTATTTATTTGTAAGATTTTAAATTTAGCCAAATATGTTGATCAAAAGTTAAGGGTGCGTTGGGTTACCTATTTTCAAGTTGTTTTCAATTTTGCAAAATACTCAAAATTATTTGATTTGATATTTCAGAAAATATATTTTTGAAAACAGAATTAAATTTATAACGTAAACCTTGAAACACATTTTGACATTTGAAGAGTCTTCCAGTGTAAAATCGAAAAACACTAAAACATTGAAAATAATAGTTTAACTAAAATTTTAAAAATAAAAATATAAAATTATAATAAAAAAATTTAAAATTTAAATATTAAAAGAATAAAATTCTAATTTTTTTTAAATTCTAAAAAAATAAAATTATAAATTTCTTAGAAAAAATTGAAAAATAAAAACATTTTAAGCTCTTAAAAATTATTTACATTAAAATTCTAATAAAATACTTAAATTAGCACAAAAAAAATATTCTCACTCCACGTCCCTAATTCGTATTTTTATTTTTTATATCTTGAACTCAATTTATTATTTGTTTTTATTTTACCTTTTCAGTGCAAAAAATATTTTAAGATTTATCAACTTAAAAGACATATATTACTTGTTTTATTTTTACTGAATAAACAAATTTCATGGAATAAAATATTATAAAATAATTTTTCAAATTTCATACCAAACATATTTTTTAGATTATTATTTTGACTTTTGAGAAATAATTTTTCAAAATGACAAATTGAATGAGGACTTTCAAAACAGTTAAAACTGAAAATTTAAACACAAAAAAAAAAAAAAAAACTTGAACCCCAACCGCCCCGCCCGGCCCCGCCCCGCCCCTAGAGCATTGTGAGAAGGTAAATCGCGGGATATGCTTCAATAGGGAAGGGTACAAGAAATGTCATACTGGTGCCCACAAAGAAACACGAACAAAAATAATCCTTAAGCTGTTATAACTCAAGGGGCGATCTGCAAATTTCTAGAAGTTTATGGGACTGAATGCAAATTATCCCAAAAGTGAGGGGGTGAAAATAACACAAATTACTCTATAGCAATAAATGGGACTCTTTGTTAAAGAGCCTAGTCAAACAATGTATTTGGACAAAAAGGATTTTCTCAATATTTGTTGGTAAAATGGCATCCATTATAAAATAAAATAAATAAAAGGTATAAAAGGTCCAAAATATCCCTATCATCAAAAGACTCAAATACCCTTTTAATCAATTAAATTTCCCAATTCGTCTCAAATCCAATTAACACGAGCTCTCCATCTCGGCATCTCCTGTGCTTGCTTGCTTCCCCCACAAAATCTTGTTATTTATTATATTACTTACCTATATTTTCCTACATTTTGAGTATTTGAAAAAAAAAAATTTGGTTTCTAAATTATCTACATTGAAATCCCTAAATAGTTGAAGAAAAAAGAAAGGTATTTTTGGTAATTTCATATACATTGATCTTTTTATTGTTGAATATAGTATGAAATGATATTTTAGCTAATTAATTTTCTACATGTGGTGTATTTCTGTACTGGGTGTAACTATTGGACGGTCCACAGTACATAACGACACTCCTGTCATTATACGTAGTGCAGAACGACAGTACAGTCGTTATCTTCCATGTAAAATGACAATACAAACATTATTTGTTCAATCTGAAACTTAAATGAGTTCAGCTTATCATTATCGTGGCTCGGACTGATCGCAGTTCTTCAAAATCAATTTTATTGGCAGAACGAAACTTGTGTCGTTTTCAAAACAGTAACGACAGTTGTGTCGTTTTCTTCTTCCTCTCGATTAAGCAATGAGCATAAATCCCGAATATTGTAAGGAGTGTGATTAGCCTGCAACTTAAATGTGTTTCATTTATAGATTATCGTGGTTCGGACGAGTCGCGGCTCTTCAAAATCGTATTTATTGGCAGAACGACACTTGTGTCTTTCTGTTGATTTGTTCAATATTTTGGTACTTTTCAAGGTAAGGACATCAAGGATTGGACCCCCCAACCTAAGAAGGACGAAAATATTGATTGTGTAACAACTAGCGGTAGAATTGATATAGAATATAAGGTATGAAAATAGTGAAAGTACAAGTCTTAGTCTAGATTCGATTGAAAGTACAATGAATTGGCATATCTCAAGTATTTTGTAAGGGACGTGTTCAGCCTTCAACTTAAATGAGTTTCGTTTATCGATTATCGTGGCTCGAACGGGTCGCGACTCTTCAAAATCGTATTTATTAGCAAAACAACACATGTGTCGTATTCTGATGATTTCTCCAATATTTTGATTTATTTCGATTGCTACGACCTCAAGCATTGTACGCCATGAATTAAGGAAGTCGAAAATGTCGATCATGTGAAAAATAACGATAGAATTGACATGGATTGTATGATATCTTGTTGGTGAAATCACAAATCATTGTATTGATTCGTTAGAAAATATAATTGATGAGTGTAACTCTTAAATTTTCTGCACGACATGTCTATCTTGCAACGTAAATAAGTTCGAATTGTCTTTTATCGAGATTCGGAAGGGTCGTGGCCGCTCGTACTCGTGTTTATTGACAGAACGACACAAGAGTCGTGTACCGGCACATGTGCCGTTCTGATGATTTTTCCTATATTTTGCTTTATTTTCGCCTTAATGACCTTAAGTATTGTATCCAATGACTTGAGGAAGTCAGAAATGTCGATTACCCGTTTTAGATACTTGTTTATTGACAGAACGACACAAGTGTCGTTTAACGGCACATGTGTCGTTCTGATGAGTTTTGCAATATTTTGATTTATTTCGATGGCTACGATTTCAAGCATTGTACCCCACGAATTAAGGAAGTTGAAAATGTCGATCATGTGAAAAATAACGATAGAATTGACATAGATTATATGATATCTTATTGGTGAACTCACAAGTCATTGTATTGATTCGTTAGAAAATATAATTGATGAGTGTAACTCTCAAATTTTCTGCACGGCATGTCTATCTTGCAACGTAAATAAGTTTGAATTATCTTTTATCGAGATTCGGAGGGGTGAGCTTCATTTCCACCTTAACGACCTTAAGCATTTTACCCCATGACTTGAGGAAGTCAGAAATGTCGATTAATTGTTTTAGATACTTGTTTATTGACGAACGACACAAGTGTCGTTTAACGGCACATGTGTCGTTCTAATGATTTTTGCAATATTTTGATTTATTTCGACCGCTACAACCTCAAGCATTGTACCCCACGAATTAAGGAAGTTGAAAATGTCGATCATGTGAAAATAACGATAGAATTGATGTAGATTATATGATATATTGTTGGTAAAATCACAAGTCATTGTATTGATTCGTTAGAAAATATAATTGATGAGTGTAACTCTCAAATTTTCTGCACGGCATGTCTATCTTGCAACGTAAATAAGTTTGAATTATCTTTTATCGAGATTCGGAGGGGTGACAGAACGACACAAGAGTCGTGTACCGGCACATGTACCGTTCTGATGATTTTTCCAATATTTTGCTTCATTTTCGCCTTAATGACCTTAAGCATTGTACCCAATGACTTGAGGAAATCAGAAATGTCGATTACCTGTTTTAGATACTTGTTTATTGACAGAACGATACAAGTGTCGTTTAACGGTACATGTGTCATTCTGATGATTTTTGCAATATTTTGATTTATTTCGACCACTACAATCTCAAGCATTGTACCCCACGAATTAAGGAAGTTGAAAATGTCGATCATGTGAAAAATAACGATAGAAGTGACGTAGATTATATGATATCTTGTTGGTGAAATCACAAGTCATTGTATTGATTCGTTAGAAAATATAATTGATGAGTGTAACTCTCAAATTTTCTGCACGGCATGTCTATCTTGCAACGTAAATAAGTTTGAATTATCTTTTATCGAGATTCGGAGGGGTGACAGAACGATACAAGTGTCGTGTACCGGCACATGTGCCGTTTTAGTGATTTCTCTAATATTTTGCTTCATTTCCACCTTAACGACCTTAAGCATTTTACCCCATGACTTGAGGAAGTCAGAAATGTCGATTAACTGTTTTAGATACTTGTTTATTGACAGAACGACACAAGTGTCGTTTAACGGCACATGTGTTGTTCTGATATTTTTGCAATATTTTGATTTATTTCGACCGTTACGACCTCAAGCATTGTACCCCATGAATTAAGGAAGTCGAAAATGTCGATTATGTGAAAAATAACGATAGAATTGACATAGATTGTATGATATCTTGTTAGTGAAATCACAAATCATTGTATTGATTCGTTAGAAAATATAATTGATGAGTGTAACTCTCAAATTTTTTGCACGGCATATCTATCTTGCAACGTAAATAAGTTCGAATTATCTTTTATCGACATTCGGAGGGGTTGTGGCCGCTCGTACTCGTGTTTATTGATAGAACAACACAAGTGTCGTGTACCGACAAATGTGCCATTCTAGTGATTTCTCTAATATTTTGCTTCATTTCCACCTTAACGACATTAAGCATTGTACCCCATGACTTGAGGAAGTCAGAAATGTGGATTACCCATTTTAGATACTTGTTTATTGACAGAACGATACAAGTGTCGTTTAACGGCACATGTGTCGTTCTGATGATTTTTGCAATATTTTGATTTATTTCGATTGCTACGACCTCAAACATTGTATCCCATGAATTAAGAAAGTCGAAAATGTCGATCATGTGAAAAATAATGATAGAATTGACGTAGATTATATGATATCTTGTTGGTGAAATCACAAGTCATTGTATTGATTCGTTCTGATGATTTCTCAAATATTTTGCTTTTCTTTTCATAATGAAACTCATACCATTCTACTAAATGTTATCTTATGAGGCAGAACGACACAAGTGTCGTTTTCTTGATAGTAACGGTACTTGTGCCGTTCTCATGGACTTATTTGCACAACATAACGACACTTGTGCCGTTCTGATTGATGTTCAACCTGGGAGTAACGGCATAAGAATATTTAAATTAAACTCATCAAAACTGTACGACACTTGTATCATTTTCGTCGCTCTCTTTGATTATGTAATGACCATATCTACTGAATATTGTGAGCGGCGTGTCCATCCTGCAATTTAAATTAGTTCAAGTTATTAATTATCGTGGTTCGGGAGGATCATGACGCTTAATGCACGTGTTCACAGGCAGAACGACACTTGTGCCTTTTTGTAAACAGTAACAACACTTGTGTTGTTCTCGTAGATCTTTAAATTATTGTGGTTTGGATGGGTCACGGCTCTTCAAAATCAATTTTAGAGTCAGAACGACGCTTATGCCGTTTTCAAAACAATAACCACAGTTGTGTCGTTTTCTTTTTTCCTTTGATTAAGTAATGAGTATAAATTTTGAATGTTGTAAGTGACGTGTTCAGCCTGCAACTTAAATGAGTTCAACTCATCATTATAGTGATTTGGATGGGTCGCGACTCTTCAAAATCGATTTTAGAGCCAGAACGACACTTGTGCCGTTTTCAAAACAGTAACGACAATTGTGTCGTTTTCTTTTTTCCTCTTGATTAAGTAATGATCATAAATTTCGAATGTTGTAAGTGAAGTGTTCATCCAACTTAAATGAGTTCAACTCATCATTATAGTAGTTTGGATGGGTCGCGGCTCTTCAAAATCGATTTTAGAGCCAGAACGACACTTGTGCCGTTTTCAAAACAGTCACGGCAATTATGTCGTTTTCTTTTTTCCTCTTGATTAAGTAATGATCATAAATTTCGAATGTTGTAAGTGAAGTGTTCAGCCAACTTAAATGAGTTCAACTCATCATTATAGTAGTTTGGATGGGTCGCGGCTCTTCAAAATCGATTTTAGAGCCAGAAGGACACTTGTGCCGTTTTCAAAACAGTAACGACAGTTGTGTCGTTTTCTTTTTTCCTCTTGATTAAGTAATGAGCATAAAATTTTAATGTTGTAAGCGGCGTGTTCAGCCTACAACTTAAATGAGTTCAACTCATCATTATCGTGGTTTGGATGGGTCGCGGCTCTTCAAAATCGATTTTAGAGCTATAACGACACTTGTGCCGTTTTAAAAAAGTAACGGCTATTGTGTTATTTCTTTTTTCGTCTTGATTAAGTAAAGAGCATAAATTTCGAATGTTGTAAGCGGTGTGTGTTCAGTCTGCAGCTTAAATGAATTCAACTCATCATTGTCGTGGTTTGGATGGATCGCGACTCTTCAAAATCGATTTTAGAGCCAGAACGACACTTGTGCCGTTTTCAAAACAGTCACGACAATTATGTCGTTTTCTTTTTTCCTCTTGATTAAGTAATGATCATAAATTTCGAATGTTGTAAGTGGAGTGTTCAGCCTACAACTTAAATGAGTTCAACTCATCATTATCGTGGTTCGGATGGGCAACGGCTTTTCAAAATCAATTTAGATGCAGAACGATAGTTCTGTCGTTCTGGTAGACGTTCTCAAAGCAGTAACGACACTTTTATCGTTCTGTTGATTTCTCCAATATTTTGCTACTTTTCTAGCGGAACGATGTCAAGCATTGGACCCCTTAACTTAAAAAGGTCAACAAACTGATTGTCTTTTTGGATAGTCAATCTAGCTTGCATATTTTGGTACTCAAAATCGTCGTTTTCAATCCTCTTAGTTAAAAAAAAAAATTCGGGGGCGGGAAGGGGCCCACCCCCCGTATTTTCGCCAAAATTTTTTGTTGATTTCTTCAATATTTTGCTTCTTTTCCACCACAATGACACTTGTGTATCGTTGTAATGTCATTTGTACAGTCATCTTAGATATTTTTATAACTTTCTATATTACATACTTTAGGGAGTCCATTAAAATATTGTTTGTTGAAAATTTCGAAACGACACCAGTGTCATTACTGGACATGAAAACGACACTTGTCATGTTATATATCTAAATACGAGTATAAGTAATCACGACCCATTCATCCCTTGAAAATAATAAGTGAAACTTATTTATATTGTAATATGCACATGACACGTATAATGTTGAAATGTATGTTCATTAACTTAATCGACACATATGAATAAACCGACTTATTCTTTCATTATCTCGATAAATATAAAAGTTATGTCATTTTAATCGTTCTTTGTAGCTTTTATGTCATTTTAATCGTTCTTTGTAGCTTGTCAATCTTTTTGTGTTATACATGTTAATAAGTCATTATTAGAGGTTATTTCGTTGAAAAAAATCAAATTACAGCAGATAACGACTGTAGTGTCGTTTCACGTTGCAGATAACGACTGTAGTGTCGTTTTACATCGCGGCTACGGACCATTTTGAGCAACAGCAGATCGAATTGGTGCATTATTGGTTGATGTTAAGTCATGGTGTTAGTCGTCTGGGTGAATGCTATCCACTTGTGGTGGTGTGCGACCATGGGTGTCGCCGGAGGTAGGTTTTCTGACAGAAGAAAATGCGCGAGAACTAGTTTTTTGGGTTGGTTTGTTGCTGATTCTGGTGATTTCGTGGTTAATGGTTGGTTAGAGGTTATAGATGGGAGTGAGACGAGGTTAGGGGTGATGTAGTCCGACGGTTTGGGTGACCGAAAAGTGGTGGAATGGGGCTCCATATGTGGCTGTTGAAATGGGTGAAAATGAAGAAGAAAGAAGAATGTGAAATAAAAGAAGTTGGGTAAATAATTTGATATAAATTGAAGGACAATTTTGTCATTTTATAATTAAAACATTTTAATTTTTTTAATTCTATTTCGATCAAATGCCATTTCTTCAAAATCATTGTTGAGAGCGTTATTTGGCCAAATTTCCCGCAGTAAATTGGGGTTTTAGAACGGAGGGTTCACTTTTCCGAAAATCATACGCATAAACTGAAAAGCAGTTTTCTTTACTTACTGACAGGGTTTTATTTCAACAATCTCGATCGTTCGTGTCTTTTGAATTGAGGGATTTTTCCCCACGAACGGCGGCGTGTAGAGATATGGTGGCGAAAAAGGGCGGAAACCGAGGAGGGGAAGATGCAGAGGAGGAACTGAAACGAGAGCCCTTACAGGCTATACTCTTGGCCGATAGCTTTGCCACGAAGTTCCGTCCCATCACCCTCGAACGCCCCAAAGTATGTTGCTTATTTATTTTTACGCACAACAATTGCTATCTGCATCTGGATTAATTTACAATAAGAATAATTGGTCATTTTCCACTTTATTACTGGTGTAATTTTAAACTCTCTGCAATTAAAATCTCTTAATGCCCCTGAAACATATCGATCCAATATATATTTTCGTTTTTCCCTCTGGTAACATAATTGCATGAGGTCGGCTTATTTTCAGGATTGCAATATTTATATGTTTGTGTAAATTATCCATGGGATCTTTCGTTTTACTGCGTTACGTGTTGCTGGTTTAATGGGAAACTCGGAGGACTGAGGACAAGTGCAGGATGTTGTTTCGTGAATGCTTTTGTTACACGTGCACATACATGTATTAGGCCTTTCCTTGCAGTGTATTGTGTTGCGAAAATAATCTGAGAAAAATTACTTTTTTTCTAAAAATGAAAATATTGCCTTGTGTATATGGAAGTTTATATATACGTACATTGAAATACAGACATTTTTCGTTCTTAGTTGCTTTCACAACCTCACTTATGAACTTTACTGGTATTAATGTATTTTGTATTAATTGTTGATGATTTAATACTCATTAGACGTTTATGAATATTTTGTGGCATTGTTCTTGTGAATTTGTTGGTATGACCTATTGTAATTAGAAAGTAAAAATTTGATTTGGTTTTATATGTTGTGTATTTTATATCTTTTTTGTATGTAGGTACTATTACCACTGGTCAATGTACCCATGATAGACTATACCCTGGCATGGCTTGAGTCTGCTGGGGTCGAAGAAGTTTTTGTCTTTTGCTGTGCGCACTCCAAGCAAGTGATAGACTATCTAAAAAACTCCAAATGGTTTGCCCAACCAAACTTTGTGGTTTCGACAATCGAATCACACAATTCTATCAGCGCCGGAGATGCTTTGCGACTTATTTATGAAAGACATGTGGTATGTTGATGCTCTGCAACTTATAGCTCATTTCCTGATATTATAATGTCAATCTTTATACAGTTTTTTAAAATAACAAAATGCTTTTAGAAAATTAGCATCATTTCAACCTTGCCTGGAAAAAAAATTATATTCCTGTAACATAATTTGTATCAGCTTGGCCTGTATCTTTTTGTTTTTGGGTGGACTAGTATAATAGGAAACCCTACTCAGACATTTAAATTAACTTGATAAGTATCTTACCTTTCTTCTAAGTTATAGCCCCTTCTGATTTGGCTAAGAATCAGACTTCTAGTTTGATTTTGATAAAAGTTGAGTGGTTGAAAAGTTGATAAAAGTTTTGGGTCTCATTTATGGTTGGAAATGAGTTTATGGGAAAATGAGTTTTAAAGAATTGGGGCCAAACAGGATCATAGAATTTGGCCTCTTCAAGCCGACTTGAGTTTTCTTTGTCATCACATTAGAACTCAGTGAATGATGACATGCAATAATTCATCGCATAGCCTATGCTAAATAAACACAGTTTCAGTGTCATGAAGTTTGAACTTTTGAAGATAAATGTTGGCAGAGACAGGAAATGAAAGAGTTAGAATTTATTTTTATATAAAATGGTATGCCTAGCACGACATCAGATTATCAAGACTTAGTTCTAGTCATTTGGCATCATTGTAACTGCTTCAGTGAGACAGCGTGGAATAATGACCATTCCTAGGATTTTGATATGGAAAGAAACCACGTCTATGCTCATGCTGTTTGTCATTACTATGAAAAAATGGAAAGTATCATAAGTTGATGTTACCTTTCTTCGCGTCATGCTCATAACTTATAAGGCTATCAGCTCTTTTATTGCAGATGTGCATTTCATTTTATATATGAGCTTCTTTTGAATGGTGATGCCCTTTTCTGTTAATTCTTACTATTTTTGCAATCTCGAAGCTAATGACAAGCTAACTTGGTATATACATTTTCACTTTGAAGATAAGTGGAGATTTCATCCTTGTTACTGGGGATACAGTGAGCAACATGCCACTTACACAGGCACTTAAAGAACATAAAGAGAGACGGAGAAAGGATAATAATGCTGTAATGACAATTGTCATTAAACAATCAAAGCCTTCATCAATCACTAACCAATCTCGTCTTGGAACGGAAGAACTCTTTATGGCAATTGATCCTGATAAAAAGCAGCTGCTGTACTATGAAGACAAGGCTGATGATCATAAAGGGACCATCTCGCTGGATAAGGCATTGCTTATGGATAATGCTTCTATATCTCTTCACAATGACAAGCAGGTTCTATTTCTTTTAAGATGCTTTGAGCTTGTGTTTTGACTTGGCATTTTTTTATGTCTGAATATAAAAGAAAAACTCTATGGTTTTTACACGTTACTACTTTTCTCTTTGGTTTTTGAGTATGTTTAATCAGCAACAGAGAATCAGTCAGTTGTGCAATAAAAGTGACTTATGTTGATCTGTAAGTAATGACAATATAATGTATCGGCATTGAATCTTTTAAATACTACTGACCTGGTAGAGCTCTTTTGCTCCACTACCTTACCTTCGTTCCCTATTCTGAAGCAGGGTGATTTAGCATTGAGCTTTACAACAATTTCACCCCTGGAAAGCTTAAAATTTATTTTTTGTCACTCAAAATTTATGGGAATAACATTGCTTCGTCAAGAAAGTTTAGGATTTGAAGCAAAAAACAAGCAAAATTTGCCATTCCTAGCTTCCCATTTCTTAATCAAAACCACCCATGACCTCTATTAGTGTTACGTAGAAATCCGCAAGCGTACGGGATCGTTTTACAAGTAATAAAAATAGTGAGTTTCGAATTTATCGTTCCCACAAGGAATAAAGTTTAAAATATAGTTCAATAGTTAGTATTAAATTCGAGTGAGTAGTGACAGCAAAAGAGTGATTTTGTGGTTGTTTATACTACCTCTAATTATATGAATTTGAGGTGGTAAATGAAGAAAAGGAAAATGAATACTTGGGGATAAGCTGTTTGGAATGATGTGTGGTCTAGTTGACAACAGGAGGAAATGTATGGTGACAAGTGAGAGAGAACCATATGGTGAACAACTTTACTATGAGTTAGGATCCTTGGATATTGAACCTTGTGATGGAACCCCTATTAGATCATGTTGCAGTTGTGAAATCTCTTAACTGATGTTGAAGCTGTGACCTTTTTATTTATATATGTTGCTATTATATTTTCTCCACTTTTATAATGTTGTTCACAGGACTGCTATATTGACATATGCTCTCCAGAAGTTCTTAGTCTTTTCACAGACAATTTTGACTATCAACATCTACGTCGTCACTTTGTCAAGGGGTTACTTCTTGATGATGTAAGTATCTATTATACATCTTTTAAGCTGTTTTCAGGATCTCTTTGTCCCTCTCCCCTCCCAACCCAATACACAAAAAAAGGAAAAAAAAAAAATGATGTTCAGCATTAATCCTTTTTTCCTACGTCTACATCCTAATCCGCTTGTGATGCAGTTATGTGCATACATGCATATGCATGGTATGAAAAAACCCTGCTGAGGCCCGCCTTGAGACCCGCCTCACTGTGAAGCGCAGCTTCTGCGCCTCGAGGCTCAATATGTGAGGCACAAAAAATGAGGCGTACGCCTCTACATCTGAGGCAAAAAAAATGAGGCGTGCGCCTCATTTGCGCCTCATTTGAAATATGTTTTTTTCAGGTTTTTGAAAAGGAATTAAAAAAGGCCCTCTTTAAAAAAGAGAAGGGCCCATTTAAAAAGATATTTTGGGCCAAACAAAATATTAAAATATCTAGAATACCAAAAGGCAGCCAGAAATCCTTCTACACGGCGACAGACAGAAATCTTCCTAGATAGCGAGAACTATACAGCAGTCAGAAATCTTCCCAGAACTAAACGACAACCAGAAAACTTATCTTCAATCCTTCGCTTAAAAGAGATCCTCAAGTGTTGCTTTTATGTCTCTTTTCTCCTTTGCTTCTGCCTTCTTCTAGTGACTTACAATTTAAAATTGTTTCACTAGACTTTACTTGATTTTTTTCTTGTTCAGTGCATCGTCACCAGATTGCACCTATTTTGTTCGACAGATTGCACCTGTTTTGTTTGTGGTGAGGCTTACGCCTCAAAACGTTTTGAGGCTTACGCCTCGCCTCATTACAAAAAAACGCATCGGTACCCGTTTACGTTTTTTCAAACTATGTGCATATGTATATATGTTTCTGCGGGATTTTCTTAGAAATTGTTTTGATACTTCCTGATCCTCTTCGGGGAATCTCGTGTCTGCTGCCACTGGGTCAGGAGAAAAAAAATTGTTTTGTCTGTGAGAAATATCTATTGATATCGCACAGAACTATGCAATCAACTTTCTAAGATTAAAAAAGCAAATTTCGTTGTTCATGTTGTGTATTTTCTTTCTTCACATCCTCGTTTCTATTAATGTTCCGATGATTTGACATTTCTCTCTAGCACACATAGACGCACTCACGGATACTAACGTACACAGCATTAATCTTCTATATCTGCTCGTTTTTACTCTCAGATTATGGGGTATAAAATTTTCACACATGAAATTCATTCAAGTTATGCGGCTAGGATTGATAACTATCGTAGCTATGACACCATCAGTAAGGATATAATACAGAGGTGGACATACCCATTGGTGCCTGATGTCCAGTTTTTTGGAAACTGTGCAACCAAGCTTGAAAGACGGGGAATGTACCGCGCATCAGGTGAACAGAAACTAAGCTGTGTAAAAATTTTCAGATGCTTGCATAGCTGTACTTGGTATTGTTGCTTGGTAAACTTATCGAGATAATATTTCTTTCTTGGGTGTTGCAACTAAAGATATAATTTTTTTTCTTTTATTTCAGTTGTGGTAATGCCATCTTATCCTGAAAACATAGTACTTGCACTATACCATAAAGTACACTTCCCTTAAAATAAATCTGTTTTCGAACTGTGGGTTAAAACCTTAAAGGTTGCCAAAAAGTAACCGGGCTCGGTGCATCTGGGCTGATTCTACAGACAAATTTGGTTTGGCATTTTAATTTGTGATATGTGCAGGTGGCTAACTTACATTTTGAACCTGAAAATTATATGAATAATTCTGCTGCAGATAATTTTCTTAATTATGAAAAATGTAAGAAATTGCATTTCCAGCGTCTCATCTTTTGGAAGCTCTGTTTCTTTTGATGGTGACATTCAGTGTGTTGCGTGCTTAAGGCGTGGTGCCCAACCTCACATTTAGAAATAATGCTAGTAACTCATGATTGGACCTATTCACTTTGTTACATTTTCCACTCACTACTGGATGGCTTCTTTTTACCTTGATTTTTCAGAGGTTGGGTTATCACGTTCTGCACAAATTGGTCCGTTTACTGTCATTGGAAATGGCACCTCCATTGGAAGCAACACTGAAATATCAGATTCAGTTGTTGGGGAAGATTGTGTTATTGGATCAAATGTTTCAATAGAGGGTTGTTATATATGGAACAATGTAACTGTCGAAGATGGATGCAAACTGAAGCATGCAATAGTATGTGATGGGGTGATTATGAAGTCTGGTGCAGTTTTAGAACCTGGTGCTGTTTTGTCTTTCAAGGTACTGTCGTATTCTTTGGTGACATTTATTTATTTCCTCCATTTCCACAGATATAGTTTGATCAAACTTTTGTTTGTTTACTTTCGAAAAGTTTTAACTTCTTTAGGAATAAATAGTTAAAATAAGCTTTGAGTGGGGTTTTCAACAGCAAAATATAAGTATCGTGGAGGATACAGATTCTATGTGATAATTCATTTCACATTTATTCTTATAAATTGTTTAGTTGACATAGAGTGAAAAGATTGGAAAAATACAATAAGTTTTTGTTTTTACTGAAACTCATTTTCAATTTGAAGGTTCTTCATATTGCAACTAGTAATTATTTTCCCATTTTGACATATAAATGAAGCGTTATTTCACATTTCATGTCACACAAGACAACAATCAGCTATTTTCATTGATCTAAGAAGTATCTCAACTTATGGTCTTTTATTTTACTTGAGTTTCATAATACCTCCTGCTTCTATGCCATGTAGGTCGTAGTGGGACAAGAATTTATTGTCCCTGCCTACTCAAAGGTGTCTTTACTTCAGCAACCGGTCAAACAAGATAGCGATGAGGAGCTTGAATATGCTGACAACAGCAGTGGCATCATAGGAATTCCATGTAACTTCTAACTCTGAATATCTTTTGTCATACATTAGAATGGAACTGAATCCTTATAGATGTTAAATCTAATAGTTGGGTTCAAGTTGCGAAGATGCCTATATTCAGTTTAATAACCTTTGTTTGACTTCCCGATGAATCTTTTATATCTAAAAATTAAAAAAAATATCACAGCTGAATCTACGTGTAATGATATAATTGTCAGAACTTTCACTTTTTACCAATCCAATTGCTCTAATGCATAAGCTTGCTGTATCCCATCCTCTAAAAAGGAAAACTTGGAATGACTTACTGATTTTGTTGGTCTTACTCAAGTATGAGAATCAGGTACCTTTATGGATCTAATTGTCATTCAAATGCATATTCGACTTTTTAATTTGATTGAAAAGAGACTTTGCTTTGGATATGGGTACACGGACAATATTCATAAATTCGTGTACTAACATTAGACGCTCTAATTACATCGCATGCAAATTTGACTGTTAGAAAGATGTAGTGGTGCATTTCAGAAAAAAGAGTATATGTAAATAATCATAAATCGTTGGTTTAGTGCCAAACGTCTGAGAGTCAATTCATACCCTAAAGTATACGTTTTTTTTAGAAGTTTTATACAGTCCTTATTTTGATATGCAGCAATCTCAAGTATACCTGAAAAGTTGAATGATCAATTCAGCACCAAGTTGTCTGATTCACAACGACGGGCTGGATCTGAGGTCTGTTTTTATCTTTTCCATTTACATTTTCTCTCTTATTTCCTACATGACTGTGCCTTTGAAACCATTTTCTTTCTTTTCTTTGATAGCCCGTGTATTTCTTATTCATTTTTTCTAAGTTTTCTTAACCAGCAAAGAAATTTTATGATTTGACATTGGGGAAACTGCTGCCTACAATATATAAAAGATATATTTTTCTGAAGAATTCACCACGATATAACCTGGTCCGTGCATAATCATAAAAACGTAATCCAAAATTTTGACCCGCTACTTAGCATTGGCAGTAGATCTAAAAAAGGATCTAAAAATATGAATTTCTAGATATTTTTGTCCAGTCGACGTAAGGAATCAGTAGCCATTAAGAGAGTGCAAATAGTTGATGAAGCATCTTGTTCTTCTCCTATTTTTTACACTTGTGAGGACTGGTAGTCAAAGTTGATTTTTAGTATAATTATTTTAGGAGCCCATTACATTGTCGAGCAAATTTCTCCAACTTCAACTACTCAAATTTATTGAGGATAGAGCTTACTTTGTTGTTGGTTATAATATCGTACCGTCTCCTAATCAGTAATTTATGTACCAGGTTGGCGACGGTGGTGTTGGTTTCATATGGTCACTTGGTGAAGGAGGGCATGAAGAAGAATGGAGACATTCAGTTGCACCAATACCTGCAGATAGACTCGTTGAGATTATTAAAACCGCAACTGATGCACTGGAGATATCAAATCAAGATGGCAATTTTCTTCCACCTTCAGGAGAGCTGGAACCTGATTCTGTTGATAATGATTCCGATGAGGATGCAAGGGATGATTATTCCTATTTTGAGAAAGAGGTACACGCTGATAATTATTCTTCCTGTACACGCACACGGTATTTGAAATCTCATTCTGGTTATAATTCTTCATACAGGTTGAAGCAACTTTTCTGAGGGCTGTTCATGAAAATGTTAAAGAAGACCATATAATTTTAGAAGTAAACTCACTGAGGTGTGCTATTTACTTCCCTAGCTAGTTTCTTTTGATCTTATTCTACATTAGAGAAATTTCATGTCATGTATGGGGGAATATATTGAGTCCACGATGGCCGTAGGGTTAACCTGAATGTGCCATAAAGAAATGCCAATGGACTAAAAATATGATAGAGCAAGTGATGAAGTTGACTAAGTAGCCAAATTACTAATGCTTTCTATCTATAATTTAAATTGTCTTATTTAGGGCCATGTAATGTTATTAGCAATATTTTTCTTCACTTCGACAAATTGCCTGTAAATTCTCTTCATGTACTGCAGCCTTTACTGTCAACTTTCATCAAATCACTCCTCTATATGCTTTCATCAACATATTTTAAAATACACGTCGACCCTTTTTTCTATTAGAAGAGAGAGATACTGTCAATCAGCTAGCTGACAGGCATTCAGATGAACATGTTCATACCCGTATTCAATGCTCGTCACTTTTTGCAACATTGTACATAACTAATGATAAGACTGATATATTCAAACAGGTATTGTTCGCTCAAAACATTGTATCATCTCACTCAAATCTTTCATGCCTCAGGTTGTCTAACAATCTGACATCTACTGACTGTGCCGGTGCATTATTCTATTCGATGATGAAATTGGCTTCGGATACTCCTCATGATACACCCGGCAAGTTTCTAATCATGATAGTTGTTTCTTTCTTTGTTTTTGACATGTATTAGCTAAAAGATCACGCTCTTATGTTTTACCTTGTTAGAGGCTCTGTGAAGGACTATAAATACTCTCTTTATCACGTACTGTAATGCAGACCAAAATATGGCTATAATGACAGTAGTTGATAAAGAGGCAATTATTAGAGGCTTTATGAAAGACTATAAATACTCTCTATCATATACTCTAATGCAGACCAAGATATGGTTATAATGACAGTAATTTATAAAGACACAATTATTTTACCTGGGCATTTAAATTATTCTAGTACTCTGGCAGATAGAGTGGATATGAGAATATTGTGTATCTCAGTGTGGAAGGTTATAGCTTTTCTTTAATACCTGGAAGCGGAACACGATTAATTACTCCTGCTTATTAGTGATATCTGCTCTGCTGCAATTTCTCACAAGGCAGTGCTTGATGTCATTCAGTTGTATATGAACTCTTCTGAAGAAGGCGCTTTGTTAAAAAATTCGAATAAATTTGATAATGTGAGAGTCCCCGATGCTAATTAGTTTATGGGTGTCTGTAAGCTTTACCTAAGCATTCAAATCATATGTGCATTAAGGACTTGAATGCTTTCTTGCAGGTGAATTGGTTAAAAACGTTGCGACTGTGATTACAAAGTGGAAAAAACTTTTAAAGGATTACTTGACTAGCATAGATGAAGAGGTAGGTATCTGGCCATATTGAATATTTTGCTGGCATGTCATGTTCACTCATTTATTTAGTCAGCTTCTTGGAATTGAATTTATTCTTACTGCATTATGCATCTCAGGCACTATTGCAAGCTGCTCGCATCTTATCTACACTACCATTTGCTTTATCTAGGTTAGGTGCGTTTATTTACTGAAATTTGCCAGAAAGTAGCAAGGAGTGAAATATGCAGCAATGCAAGACATAAAGGCTTTTGCTTGGAAGTCATTATGTGTAATGATTGGAGCCTCGTGTCCAAATCGTTATATCATACATGCTGTCCACATTGAAAAAACATCTACCCTTCTTTCCCTCGCGGCTTTCTGTCGTGTCCTCTAAGATTTGAACTTAAAACCTCTGCCTTACGAGAGATGCCCTTCTAAAGTAGACAGTACGTATTATATCAAAGTTTGAGTACGAACAATCCGAGCATGTGTCACCAGAATTCAATTTAAGTCTCATTCTGTAGCACGAACACTTCAACTAGGGTAGCGTGTCCATGTCCGACACGTGTTATCGACATTCCTTGAACACTTGATAATTTTTTTCTTTATCAAAAGTATTACATATTTTTAACTCAATTATTATTAAATAACAAATAGGTACTCTATTTAATATATTTTGACGAAAAAATTAATAAGTATAAAATTTATGTTATATAAATAAAGAATTTAATCAATATGTCGATGGCGTGACATGTCATACTTTTTTGAAAAATTACGTCGGATACGTCTTGCCGGAAACATGTGTACGTGCCGGTGCTTCATAGGTCTCTAATAAGGCAAATATTTTGGTTTCGAATCTTGGAGGATGTGGTAGAATCTTGTGATGGGTAAAAGGGCACATGTACTCCCAAAGTGGACAGTACATATGATATAATGATTTAGGCACATGTTCGGGTTGTTGCAAAAAACGCCACTCAATTGGTACCAGTATTCAACTTATGTTTCTCACGAAGTAGAGGATTTGGGTTCGAATCCTAGATATAACAGAAATCCGTGATGGATTAGAGGGCAGATGCTCTCCTAAAGCGGATAATATATATGATATAACGATTTGAATATAGGCTCGGCTCATAATATTATGAATCCTCCCAAGTTTAGAGCCTATGCTATTAGTTTGTGTGCTCTCACTGCACTTGCAAAATAGTCCTTTTTCAGTGGGTTTACACTTTTTACTCAAATCTTTATGTCCTGAATGTGTAAATTTGGCCTGGTGCGGCCCGCCTTTGGAATAGCTTGGTGTGGGCCACCTATGGGCCTGGAAGATGGTATACTCTCACTTCTGAAACTACCGACCTTGAATTCCTTAAATATGTCATAATTTTCTTTCGGTATGTGTCTGTTCAAACTTATCGAACTTCTGATCTTCAAAGCTTTGGTTCACTTGATATGTGTGTATTCAATTTCTTTTTAAGTAATCAAACTAAGTTTCTTCAGTTCTAAGCCCAAAATCTTATTTTTGATCAAAATTGCATCAAGAATTTGCCTGCCAATTTTGATTCTTGATCGAAAACTCTATATATAGTTTTGATGGTACTAAATTATAGAATCATTATTTTATTCGCAGTTTGTTAATTATATTCTTCTCTCATTGCAGATTGAAGTGATTTTGAAATTTGAAGAAATGTGCTTAGAGTCCACCAAGGAATACACTCCATTATTTGTGCAGGTAAGTTGTTTTGTTGGATGGGGGATATTTTTCAAAGTTTTACTATCTATGTTTGTGAGGCGAGTTAATGTTTACTACTGCTATTGAATAATTGTCAAATTTATGTTTAATTAGTAGCTCGAACATCAAAGTGCTGACGTTTTGGTCGATTAAAATCTTCGCCCTCTGGATAAATGAACGAAAAACGAACATATGGACCAGATGAAAGAATGGGATATGAGCAATATATATACGATGAGGAAATTTTGCATATAAAAATAAAATTTCTTCTTAGTATTGTATGTTCATGTGAAGGTTGTGAGTTTTTCTGTATGTAATACTTCTAGTAGTCAGCCATCGTGTTTAGTAGAGGAGCATATTTTGTAAAGCTTAAAAAGTGATATTGTAAATAAATAGGTTTCACAATGAATTATTTTTTTATTGGTCAGTTTGATACTTCTAAGTTGCTTATTTTGACAGAGTTACTTTTCTCTTTTAAGCAGTACCATAACGAGACAAGCTCTTAGTCTAGTTTCCATGGTCCTGTGCTTGGATAAGTGATACTATATGTAAAGCTATGGTATAAACTATATCTACATTAGATAATGGTCCTGATAGCTAGGAGTCGATTACTTGACTTAGTCAATTTGAGAGGTTAAGGGCCTGTTTGGCATGTCTATTGAAAATCTAGAAGACACTTTTAAGACTAAGAAACTGCTTTTGGACCTGTTTGGATAATTTTTTGATAGTGCTTTGTTTGATTCGAAGAGATTTTAGAGGAAGATGGCATAAATTGGCTTATTGTGAAAGCTCTTCTACAAAAATCAAAAAGCAAAGCTAAAATACGAGCTATTCCAAACAGGCCCTAAACTCTTGTTTGCTTATTTTCTTATTCCTTGTGCACTATTAACATATTCGTGTTTGTTTCTTTTTTCTTTTTATATGTTTTACAGGTTTTGCATCTTCTATACAACGAAGATGTTATACAAGAGAAATCTATACTTGATTGGGCATCTGAAAAGGAAGAGGCAGAGGAGTCGGATAAATTATTTCTCAAGCAAGCAGAAAAATTTATCCAGGTATGCATTAATATGCTCAAGTGATGCAAGGGGGTCAGGGCATGAAATATCATGATGATCTTCGTAGCTAACATTTGGGGAATTTCTTGAGGTTGATTATTGAAGTCTTTGAGCTTGTTTTGGCTAAGTTTAAAAAGTCCACTTGTAACTTATTTTCAATATAATCAACTTTTTTCCCTTAGAAGTATAAGAGGAGTAATTTACCAAATGTGTGTTAACGAGAAGTTGCTTAAAACTCACCTTTACTTTTTGTTAAGCTTAGCCAAACATTCTCATTGCCTCCTTGTACTCGTTTTCAACTGTAAACATGACATTTGGTGCAGTGGTTGAATGAGGCCTCAGAAGAAGAAGATTGAGGCTAATCGAGTTACTACAGTCTCAGCTTGTCGACAAATTTCATGGTTATGGAAATGCTATCAATTATATAATCATTCAAGAGGCTGCAACTTCAGCTGAATAGTCCGTCTTTTCTTGGAATCAACTTTGGGGCAACACTCTCTCCTCTCCTACATTTCACTATTTTAGTATTCTGATTGGGAGCATGTGTGATTTCTGTTGTCCAATTGTTTCTGTTGTCCAATTGTTAACTTCAGATTCAATTTCGCATGTCACCTAATGGACAAATTTCGTCCATTGCCTCAAGTAACAGTGGGGGCGAATAAAATTTCCAAATTCAAGATTTTTCTAGGATTAATTGGTCATGCACATATTTTTTTGGCTTGTGTAATGTACGGTCTTTGTAGGTTTCTGTTTTTAAGAATCTAAGCAAATTAAAGTCTTTGAGGAAAATACATGTACAGTACCAGTAAAGCTTATTAGTCCAATGTCTAAGCGCAAAACCCAGTTGGCCTACATCATCATTGATGATTATGGATTTTCGTTTTCGGGAGGGCATCACGATCTGATGTCCAATAAATCTTTTGAGAGAAACATCATCTTGATGAATAGGAGGCCTTATATTCAGGACTTAAAAACTTTCCTTTACAACGGTGGGGGTTCACGTAGGGCCCGTCTTGGAATAAGATACTATTTGGTGGGGAATGAAATTAGATTTTTAGTAGATCTTGATAAAAATTCGTGAGTAAGATGGTTTCATGCTCAAGCAGATTTTTAGTAGTTAAAATCTTGGTACCAGGCTTTTATGTTCAAGTCGTTGTCTAGATACTAATTTAGCAAGTTGTCAAATTGGTACCAGGATTTTAACTTAAGTCATTCGTAAGGAAATGTCAAGAGTTTGAATTTTGGGGACGTGATAGAAATTCGTGAAGAATAAGATGGTTTCATGCTCTTTTAGAACGTACAGTACGTAAGTTAATGATTTTGACATATAAGTTGGATACAAAATGCATGATTAAAAAATTATGAGTGTCATGGTTAAAATTAATTATTGATTTTAATTTAAATTAAAATCTAAATTTTAATTCATAAGTGATTAAATATAATATTTTGGGCAAAAAATAATATTTGATATGAAGTTTATATTTTTTTATTGCTATGTAAAATTAATTGTAAATATAACTAAATTTTTTATTTCTGAAATTACGCATGAGTAAATTTGTTTTTTTAGTATCAAAATATCTATAAGAGCATGTTAAAATATATAAGTCAAAATATGTAGATTTAAATAAGTAACTGTGAACAAATATCATAAACTCCTCCCCTGAGGTCATCAATTATTACAAAGGCACCCTCTTTTAATTATGAAAGAAAAAAAATTGTTACTCTTAATTATGAATTGAGATCTTGAAAACACTTAATTCCTGTGATTTTCACTTTTTATAATTCAAGTATTACTTTGTGATATGGTTAATATTTTGGAAAATACTATATACCCATTTAGATTCCATACTAGGTTTAAGCAACGTGCAATGCACGTTTGCTTAGTTTATATATAATTTTTTTGGTTAAGAATTAAATTTTTATTAATAAAGATGTAATTTTTTGGTTAATTAAATAACTAATGATGTAATGTTTATGTAATTGATAAATAATTGCACATTGTGATTTATTAAAAAAAGAGCATTAATAGAATCTATAGCATCGTCCTATATATAAACATCGCTCATAGTTTTATGAAAATTGTTTGAGATAATTTTGATTCTAAGATAACGATTCAGCATTTTCCTCATCTTGCACTGCTTAAATAGAGAGAACATTAAACTACCTATATTTTTTCTCCTTTAGTTTCTCTGGATCTACATAAACTTGAATCTTCCAAATTTTTTTTGATAATTTCTGTGCAACGCTTTTACCATATGGTCGATTTTCCTACAAAATAAATTTTGAATATGTTTACATAATTAATAAAAAAAACCCAATTATTTTTAAATAACTCATTATAATAAAAATCAAGTTTTGAAGAAAAATTTAAGAAATACCTCTCCAGCATGTCCCATCAATTCAACTGTTGAACAACAAAGTGCGTGTTCTGCTACTTCACCAAATATAATAGCAGCTAGTTTTTCAGTATTATCGTCCAATTGAACATATCCCCTAACACTTTAAATGCGTTGAATATATTAATTTTAATTTGAATAGTGTTAAATTCTAAATTAAATCACACATCAATTTTAAATTAAAATTGTAAAATACATACCGTGATTTGTAGACCCATTGGCTTTTGTAAAATATACAAACGAAGCTTTCATTGTATTTATATCCAGTTCCTTTATTACAGTCAACGCATGACATGTAATAAAATACTTGGACAAACTCAATCACATTTATCTTCGCCCATATCCAGAATTTTGCTTTCTACATTAAATCATAATCAATTTTTACAATGAATATTAGTGTAAAGACAAAAAAATGTATAAGTTTGTGTTTTGTACTATTATATTATATCAAATTTTGCACTTAATCATGAACCTTTTGTACATAATAAAATAATAGATAACATTACATTACAATACAAAACTAAATAAATAAATATTTTTTCTTCATTAAGTTCAATGTACCTTACCAAATAAATTATTAGCATTTTTAAAATGATAATCTCCACGTCCATTTTGTTTTTTTAGTTTAATTGAAAGCATTTTGCATTTTCAATTCATTTATTATTAGATAATGGAATTCCAACAGACACAACATCAATTGCCACAAACGGTGGCTTAATTGCTATTTTATGGAAACAATAAAACTAACAGTGAAAAAAGATTTTCCGTTAAAACAACCAATTCCGTTAGATTTTCCGTTAAAACAAGAATTTTCGTTTCATAGGCACTTTATATATATATATATATATATATATACATCATTAATTATTTAATTAACCAAAAAAATTACATTTTTATTAATAACAAATTAATTCTTAAACAAAACTATTAAATATAAACTAGGCAAACGTGCATTGCACGTTACTTGATAAATAATTAGATGTGTGATTTTGATGTTGTGATGTAAGTTGGTGAGATCGAAGAAAATAAGCAAAAGTTGACACATTTGGAGAAATGACTAAATTGTAAGGAATCCAAAGTTCGGGAACTAAAATGTAAATATTTTAAAGTTGTGCCGAACCTCACGATGAAGATTTGAGAGTGCTCGGAGTCAATTGGATAAAGGAAGACATCAATGGAATCAAATTTAGTCAAAAAATGATCACAAATTAATTTCCAACCGAAAAGTTATGCTCCGATATTTTAGTCTCATATTGAGATCTATTTTTGGCATAGAAAGTGATCGAATTGAAGAATTATGTCTGAATCAAAGTTGTAGCCAGATGAGTTAGCTTTCCAACGCATTTTGAATCACCTCAATCGGATATCGGAATACAAAGTTATGATAAAAACACTGAAAGAAGGTGCAGCTGCCTATTTAAAATAAGAAATTCCGTTACATAGTCCGTTAAAACAACAAATTCCGTTAGTTTTTCCGTTAAAAACAAGAAATTCCGTTACATAACTACTTTTAATATATAGATATGCTATGTAATTGACATTAATTTTAATTACCTTAGTATTAAGCTAATTATTTATTACCGTTTCTAAACCATCTCAGAATTAAAAAAACTTCTTTGGCCAAACCATGACACATGCTTTTTGGGAAAAAACAAACAATAACCATTTTTTTTTGATTTTTTTTCTCTCAATCCATCTAGCATGAATGTTCCCTTATTGCATAAACTCACAATTTTCTGTTTTATGACTCAATAATTTTCTAATCCACGACTCAGTAATTCATCTAGATACACATAATTTGCAAAAATATATGTTCATGCGCCATTTATTATGACTTATAAAATTTCGGTAAGTGGCGTGTTTGATGGCATATATATAGCTCACAATTGATTATTCAGTATGAGTGAGGTAATTTACATGTTTTTTTAACTATATTTTTCATAGTATATCTTGAGTAAAATTAATGACAAAGTAATTCCTAAAATTATGTAAAATACTAGTTTAGGAGTGTAATTTTCTCTTTTTTGAGGCTGTTTAGATCTCGAGGCCTAAGGCAATGACCTAGTTTGCATTGGACCATGGTTGGGCATGAGTACAATGTCGAATGCAATTGTTAGAGTTTTAGCGGCTCATAAGGTTTTGGGTACGACCATTTGTTTAGCCAGCCATTCACACGTAGACATGCAGTGCTATACTTTGTGTAGCCACACGGTGGTGTCAAAATCAGAACCCTGTTTGACAACTATGATTTTCAAACTCTTTTTTCTACATGCTCATTTTCAACTATATATTCATACAATAAAATATTTTACACGTAAATTCAAATTTTTTTTTTTTAAACTTTTTAACAACGCCATTCTCCTATAAATTACTATTCAAAACTTTATTTTCCCCAGGTAATTATCGCCAAAACTCTATTTGTCAAATGCATATTATTTTTTTTCGAGTTAACTTCTTGGTGGCCAATGATGTTATAGAAATTGATTGCCATTTTATTCATTAAGAAACTATAAATAATTGTTAATTCTTTATTTATTATTCAATTTGATAGAATTTTGAGAAAAAAACTTGTCACAAAAGTGAATATATTTGTGAGGTGAAAGTCAGAAATAGGAAAATTAACACGTCCAAACATGTTTGGAAACAAATAAGATGATAGTACATTTTTACGTTGTTTCACCTTATTCAGCATGTTCTTAGATGGGATATAATTATACGTTGGTTCTTCCCCCTTTATACTTTTTTCTTTCATATTTTTAATTTAGATGGGAGTTGTGCTTTTAGTTAAAGGAAACAAAATAATATTGTTTCTAAGTAGAACATTTGGATGTTAGCCTTGTTCTTTATATTGTTTTCAAAAATATTTGGATCAAAAATTTATTTTTTGTCAATCAAAAATATTTTTTATAATTTTAATTAAATTTGTTTCAAATAAAAAAAAATTTCATATTAAAATAATTTTGACTATAAAATTTATTTTTACTGAAAAACGGAATGCTTCCATATAAATCAAAAACATGAAAAGAAAAAGGAAAAAGGAAAAGAGAAAAAAAATTAATAACAATTTTAAATGTAAAATATAACAAAAAAAATGATAAAATTGGAATTAAATAGATATTTTGGTTTATTGGAGGAATATGTTATATGAAATAAACACGGAGAGTTTTCTGTAATTTTTTGAAAGAGAGAGACTATCTCTATCATAGTTAGGGGTGGACATGAGTTGGGTTATGTCGATTTTTTTCCTCAATCCAAACCCAACTGAATATGATCAGTTTGATCATAATTTAACCCAACTTAACCCTTGTAAAGGTTGAAACACAACTCAATTAAGTATCTGACGAGTAGGGTCGGGTTGGATTGGACAGATTTATAATTGACTCATGACTTATATAATATTAGGTCTCTATAGCTGCAATGATGAAAAAATCTGAATTATTTTGGCACTTCATGCCAGAAAATGTTACGTGGACATATTGAAATTAAATTATATGAAGCTAGTAAATGTTTTTGGCAATTAAAATATTTTTGTGTTGAATGTGTATTTGCTTATACTATTTTTCGTAAAATGCATTCTATCCAAATCTTATAATATTATTCTAAGAGTTTCTATGTCTTGTGCCATATTCAAGACTTCTCGTGTACCGCGTTTCGTATATAGAACCTAGTTAATTAGTAGTATATAATTTGTGTATGGTTTCCTCAAACTTTTCAACTTTGCACAAAATTATCCAAAAAACTAAGGGGCTGTTCTCTTTGTGTTTCAGTTTTGTATTTTGAATTTTGAATTCGTTTTGTGTTTTGTGTTTTGAGTGTCTGTTTTGAAATTTCTGAAAACGCGTTTTTTTTGTCATTCTGAAAAACTGTTTCCGAAATCATAAAAATGGAAAACGCGTTTACTTTGAAATTTTGAAATTTTTTTTATTAATATTTTATTTAAAAATCTGATTATTCAATAAATTTTAATGGTTTAATGTTAATATAATATTAACTAACATATAAATGTTGAAATTGGTGAAATGTCAATTTTTTTTCAAGATATTAAAAACACAACCTAAATTACATTTGATGAAACAGTTCAATCGATACGATTAGAAGTTTACGTGTCATGACAAAATAAGCAGATATTGAACAACATACAAAATAAATCCACGGAGTCATGTGCCTTTTGTTTTATTTTAGTTTTAAGTTTTACAATATTTAAAGTTGAAATAAATTAAGTCCATGATCATTATTTGAAAACTTTTTTTTTCCTACACGCATTTTGGCGTTTCTTTTGACGTTGGGCATTTTGACGTTTCTTTTCCCTTTTTTTTTTTTTTTCAAATTTCACGTCAGCATTTCTATGTAGAATTTTCTGCTAGTCGGGTCTACAAATGTGGACGAAGTGGTTTAACTGTAACAAAATCGAATGTGGGTAACTCATTTGAAACAAAATGAAGTTCAATGAGCAACATTATTTGTCATCACTTCTCCAAGCTAGATTCTGTATTAATACAATCCTTTTGCCAACGAATATTCACCGGCAACTTTGACATGCTCAGCCAATTCACTAGTTTGCTGATTACTTGTTCCATAACCAAAGTGTATACTCCATTTTGTAAAGAAGATGCAAAAATAATCAAAACAGTAGACATGTCAGATTCTGAAGCATAAATTTGCATTGCATTTGTTCAGTTACATCTCTTGTATTGCCAGCAAAAGTATCGATTACATGTTACCATACGATTACAATACAGAGTTCCACCAAGTCAGTGAGAAACCAAATTTCACCATACAACTCCCATGTGTTGGTCCAACCATTAATTCAGATTTCTTGAGCTCAAATTCCTTTCCCTCCCCAAAAAAAAAAAAAGAGATACCTGGTATGCCTTCATTGATTCGTCAGCTGCCTCCTTTCTATCATTGCCCGTCTTAAACTCAGCAAGATATCGGTAGTAATCCCCTTTCCTAAAACAAAATCCAATACCAGATCCCTAATTTAAACCATAATTTGCATAAAACGTCCAAACACAACAAGCCACAAGATGCACATGAATTCCAATAAAAATACCCACATTTTGTAGAAAAACACAGTGGATTCACCGCCGATGAGGAAGGAATCAAATGCTTATCAATCACAGTCATAATATCACCACAAATATTGGACAATTCTGATTCAACCTTTTGCCACCTGCCACCACCGGTCACCACCATTGCCACCACCATTGCCGTCTCCAACCACCAGCCACCACCGGTCACCACCATTCCCACCACCACTGCCATCTCCAACCACCAACCACCAGCCACCACCGATCACCACCATTGCCACCACCACTGCCACCACCAACCACCAGCCACCACCATTGAAGAAACCAAAAAGCCCCACCGCCCGTCACCACCACCACTGCCATCACAACCACCACTGCAATTTCCAATCAACACAACTGAAATCAATGGGTCGTTACCAATCAAGACATCCGAAATCGAAAAACCCAAAAACCCCAAAATTGCAGATCGAAAAGAGAGAGAACTTCACATTTGCCCTACCAATTGGTCGCCGACGTCGAAGAGGGAGGAGGCAGAGATGGGCTCCGGTACCGGCGTCCAGAGAGGTGGAAGAGAGGGTTGAGATTGGAAGAAGACCGGAAGAGAGGGGATGGATTGGATTTTGAATTACTGTACCCGTTTTCATCCTTTCGCGTGTTTTGAGTTTTTGGCCCCTTTTTGCTTGAAAATTCTTGAAAACGTGGAAAACGATGTTTTCATCATTTTGTGTTTTGTGTACAAATTTTTGGTCATTTTCAAAAACGCGTTTTCGAAAATAGGAAAGAGAACGCGTTTTTGTTGTTTTGAAAAACGGAAAACAGAAAACGATCCAAAACAGCCAAAGAGAACGGCACCTAACATTTTAATCTAGGTTTTTCTGAATATTGTGGCTCTTGGAGGTTGTGTGAAGAAACAGTGACTCAATTTCGTCCAAGGAGCATCGTAACACTTGTAAAGTTCATAAATATAATTGGGTTGGGTTGGACGAGTTTATTCGATTTTCATGAGTTAATCCATAACTCGACCCAACCCAACCTGTCTACACAATAATCCATTCAACCCGTGTAAAAACAACAAAACAATCAACTCAAACCGATCGAGTTGGTTCGATTTTGACGATTTTGGCGGGTTTAGTCGGGTTTTGCCCACCCCTAGTCATAGTCAGTAACCTGAGGAGTGTATTTAATAATTACTCAATAGATTTTAATTTTTAATAAGGGTGCATTTGATTGCGAGTATGAAATTTTATGAAAAGAAAATAAATTTTATGCAATTCAATTACTGGAACTAATTTGTATTGAAATTATTAATTAAATGTGTTTGATTGATTTCGTTTGCAATTTAGAAAATATTATATTTGTCCATTTTTTATTGGTGAGTAGATGGAAGATAGATGTAGAGTGAATTACTTGAAAAATAAAAATCATTTCTCTCTAAAGAAAATGTTTTCCCAGTTTTTTAGGAAAATATAGTCACATGACCAAAAGATGGAAAATATTTTTCATGAAAAAAATTGTTAATCAAATATCCAAAAAGTAAGAATTTGGGTGGAAAAAATGACATTTTAATGAAAAATAAAGCCAATCAAACACACTCTAATTAAAATTTGTGAATGAATCTGTTAATATCAAGTCGATAATTGAATCCGTTAAAATTTGTGAATTAAATTCTCTATTTACAAATTTTTGGGATAATTGTAGCGAATGTCTCATATTTTTAAAAATATATAGATTGCATCCAAACTTTTAAATTAAAGCAATGGAGTTCCAAATATTTAAAAATTATGCCAGAATGACCTCTAGATGATTTTCATCCAAAAATCAGTGTTTGACCACAATTTGATCAATTTTAAAAATGGTAAAATAATCTTTAAATTTTAATTAAAAAGAAAAAAAATTGCATAGAGTATTCTCAACCTTTTAAAAATGTGCAACATGACCTAAGTCTATAATAAATGTGCGTTGAAAGGATCTCACTGATTTTCATCTAAAATTTTGTTAGTTGACAATAAATATTCATTTTCTTATATTCACCCAACCAACGCGTAACACCAAATCCCACCCACTAGTGCTATTGTTGTTTTTAAAGAGAATTTATCTACTTTGTTTATTTATTCGAAGTACTTTAAAGTTTCTAGTAATAAGGAAACGAAGACGATGAGATTGAAATGGGGTCGATAGAGATGGAGGAAATGAGGCAACAATATTGAATTATGTTGTTGTGTTGCAGCTCAAGCGACGGTGGCTGTTGCGAGGCTCACTAGCTAAGGTTGAGGAGGTTTGCTTCAGGTGTGTGTTAAGGATTTTGGTTGGATAATACAAGAAAAGTAAATATTTTTGGTCAACTAACAAATTTTAGGATGAAAACAGTTAGATGTCACTCCGACACTCATTTATTAAAGCTTTCTAACCGCACTACATATTTTTGAAAAAGTTTGGATGCTCCGATGCAAATTTTCTTTTCTAATGAATTAAAAGTTAAAAAGTCCATTTCGCCATTTTTAAAATCGATCAAATTATACACAAATGTTGAATTTGGTCAACTAACTTATTTTGGATGACTTAAAGGTTAGCCACATCCATTGCTATGATTTAAAGGTTTGGGTGTGTGATTTTTGGATGGAAACCGTTTTAAAGATCCTCCATCGCACAGTTTGAAAGATTTGGCACATCCATTGATATGATTTAAAGATTTGGGTGTGATCTGCATATTTTTGAAAAGTTTGGGACCTCCAATGCATTATTCATAAAATATGAGCCACAGGTCCACTGTGGCCCAAATCTGTTCGGGACGTACAACGAATAAAGCAATATGTACAAATCTCAACATCAATCCCCTTCCTCTCCCTTACCTCCAGACGGTAACCCAATGATTTACGCATACACTTCTGTTTCTCTCTCTTGGAAAACTGCTCGACTTCTCTCCCTAATCATCCCCTCTAATGGGTTCTCTTCGTATTCAGCAACCAGAAAATATAGAGAATGAAATAATTTTACAGGGCTTATTTATGTACTACTTAGTATTTGCTGTACAGACTTACAGAACTATAGCTTGATGGATAGACACGTCTATATGGGGACAATAAGATCGTCTGAGCCCTTTGTAAAATACATGCAAGCCCGGCTCTCGGAAATAGTGAGTCAACTCTTAGTCTTCATTATAAATTTAAGTTCAATTCATATATTTTCTGGGCAACTCTGATTTCTTTACAGTTCAATTTCATGCAGGTTTCTTGTTTTGATTTCTTGATTTAGCGTACATTTTGGCCCTTTAGAACTCTACGTTCGTAGTTCTTGCGGTGAAATATTATTAGCTGCTATTTTTTCGAAATTTTGGTATTTACCGTGTTTGTTAGCAAATATGGCATCATATCAAGGGAACACTCAATCGGAACCCGCAAAAATGGAACAAATAATAACTGAATTTTTTGCGAAGAGTCTTCATATAATACTTGAATCACGGTGCCCTTATGTTTCATCGCGGAATTATGGCAGTGAGCAAGTTTTGTCATCCCCATCCCCACCCTCGTCATCATGTTCTTCTTCGAGTTTTGGGCCGAGGGATAAGTGGTTTAATTTAGCACTTAGGGACTGCCCTGCTGCACTGGCTAACATAGATTTTTGGCGACAGAGTAATCTTGAACCCATGATTGTTGACGTGATTCTAGTGCAAAGGTCAGGCAATTGGGACCCTGTGAATTATTTTCCCAAAAGAGGGCTTGCAAGGAATTTTTCAGGCGAAGAGGGTTCCTATTACAGTTCTGAAAATGATGAATTTGGGTGCGAGATTCAGAGCGAAAAGATTATTGAGAGGTGGGTTTTACAGTACGAGAGTAAGCAAAGCGGTGACCATCGTGGTGGTGTGATGGGGAATAAGAGAGCAGCTTGTACTAGTTCACATGCACTGCATAAGAAGTCAACACTGTTGTTGAGGTCTTTGTACACGACTGTTAGACTTTTGCCGGCTTATAAGGTTTTTCGTGATCTCATTTCGTCAGCCCAAATTCGGGCATACAATCTTGGTCACCGGGTATCATCATTTGTTGAGCCGTTCACACGTAGAGAAGAGGCAGATATGCAACACTTTGTGTTCTCTCCAGTTGACACTTCTTGCGGCAGGCTTTGCCTCTCAGTGTTGTATTGCTCATCAGTATTGGATATCAGTTCTGAACCCTCCACCCCAATTTCTCCACAAGTCATTCATGAATATGTTGGGAGTCCAATGGCAGAACCACATAAGAGGTTCATATCAGTTCCTGTCTCTCAAAGCTCCCCATCTTCGTCTCCATTCGGGAGATGTCATAGCTGGAGTTATGATATATATAAAGTATCACCATCTTCAGTAAACCCCTCACCTTCACCCACATACTCTGAATCTCGTGCTTCAATGCCAAAACAACTATCACATCGGTTTCCTCCAGCAAGTTTACCTTGTCATATGCCTGACAAAACACCTCCAGTTCATATGAAAGATCCAAATTTTCATGAGTATTCGTCTTCCCCGACCTTTTCACCATCACCATCTCCATCTCCATCTCCATCACCACCTGCCTACATTCCTGATAGTCATATATTAAAGGCTCTTTTACGGTCTGAAAGTGCTCCTGTTGGAATTCCTGTATCTATGCTTTCTACTCTTCCTAAAATGCCCAAAAACCAATTGTTGGCTCTGTCTCCTTCTATGGGAACCAGTGGATGCAGGGTTTCTAAGACAGATGGATGTTCAGGTCTATATCAGACCGGTTCTATGGTTGACAAGGTATTCTTCTTTCTCATCTTAGAAAATATATATTTTCCCCCTGCTAAATAGTTTTGCTAATTAATTTTACTGCTACTGCTTTCATAGTTGTTCGCTTCCGCGAAAGATGAAGCTGGAAAATTATCTGGGGTTAAGCAATCATCAAACAGCTCATCAACGAAATCATTCTCGAGAAGCCCCAGTGGGTTTTCTTTTCAGGATCATTTTGACGAGTCTGAATTTTCTGGCCTATTCATTACGGATGATGATCACCTAACCGAACCAAGTACCAGGTAATCACTTGACATTCTAGATGGGACTATTTTATTAATGTATGTGCAATATATGTGGCATTAGCTGGTATACAGATTAGTACACTTATTTTATATATACATGGAATCTAAGATTTATTATTATAACCAAATCGAAATTAGCAACTCTGTAAGTTTGAAAATATGCTATGTCTACTGAACTGAAAAATTTCTGAGTGGTCCAGGGCAAGGGATTGCATAAGTGAAGGGAAAAAAAAACGTTTTATAAATACGTGTATTCATATTAATTGAGTGCTGATGTGTTTCAATCAACTATTGGATGCTTGCCAAAGTATTGATGAACTTGGAGAAGGCAATTTAGTAGTGCTTAAAGAGAAGCACATGATCTACGTTATCTTTGATGTGCTCTTAAACACTTGAATAACTTCATAATCTCTTGACGATGACACGTCATAAGGGTGCTCAAAAATGTTTTGAATTTTAGTTTGTTTTTATTCACACTGGTGAAAGCCATTTACGGGTAGTGACATTAAGATGTGTTACTTGAAGGAATATATGAATGATTTTGCAAAGTTATGAGCACTTGGATGCATTGCAAATCAATTGATTAGAGAATACTTCCAAGACATTATTGTTAAATAATAGTGTAGTTGGCATTTGAGAGAAAAAAATATGTTAATATTATTTTGGTGTGCAGTTCTGGAGAGAAATAAAAATAGTTGTTTTTAGTTTGAAGGTGTTTTATATTCTTAATTTAATTTCAGTTGTAGGCTAATGGCACAATGCTGCCTTAGTTTGGGTTCCATTAAAATTTTAATTCATTTTTCTCACTTCTTATCAAACACACATTCTCCAATAAAATAATATTACACGTAAATCAAAACTTTTCCTTCTTTTTTAATTATACATTCTCCAAAAAATTATTGTTCCAAAATACATTTTTCCCCAAAATCTAATTAAAATGGAGGCCAAACAAAGCCGCACACTTGTTACAAAATAATTATGGACATTGGCCGTTGATAAATTATCAAGAAAGGTTAAAAGACAAGCTCTTAAATTCAAAGAAGTTTTGGGATTGCTATATGTGTGAAAGACCTTGCTATCAAAACGAGATTTGATTACAATTGTTAAATGCATATTATTTTTCTTGTTAACTTCTCGGTGGCCAGTGATGTCACTGTTGACAAGAAGTATAGAATTTGAATGCCATTTTATTCATTAAGAAAGTACAAAATGCTTATGTAAAGAATTATTTAATTCTTTTTTTATCTTGAGATAATTTTCATAAATAATCTTGAAGAAACTTGCCACAGAGTTTATGCTACGGTAATATATTGGGGTTAAGACTTAGACTATGTTTGGCTCATGTTTGTATACAGTTCATAAACACTCAAGTCACTTTTTATTTACACATTTTGAGGGATCCACAAGTACTACTCATTTATCCACAACTCATTTCTATCTATTTATAATTTAAATCGTTTATAAACACTTCCCAAACATGCTCTTAGTTTCTTGTTGTTTCCAAGTAAGGTGAAAGGTACTTATGAATTAATTTTCTTACGTAGAAAAAAATAATACATCTAAACATGTTTGGAAACAAACTGTTAATTAAAATTCACTTAACGTCGTCAACTTGCTTAGGACCATTGCACATGGCTCATTGGGTGGGCTTGCACGTGCAACTGAGGTTTGAGCATGAAATGGATAGTGGTTACAATGCTATAACCGATTGATCATCCAGTTATAGATTTGTGTATTAGTTTCTGTTGAGGAGCTTTAGATGGCCTTAAAATAAATCATGGCACGTTTTAAAATTAAATTCTATTGCTATCACTATGTTTACTGACATTCTGTTGTTGCCATCAGACCAGGGTCATTTGATCAGCCTGGTGGACTCTGTCCCATTGGAAAATCTCAAGATGCTGCTGTTGGTGCTCTTATTTGCATGCTGAAGAAGGCGCCCCCTCTTCGCCCGGACATCTCTATCACAACAAATTTGGTGCAGGGCTCCAAGCCCGCGACTGAAGAAATTTCTCGAGGGTCACTGTTGGGGGATTCCGATTCTTTGAATCTCTCATCCTCTGGACTTGCATCTTCCAAAACTACAGCTGATGCATCTACAGAGCTCGTGAGGTATAAGGAAATGAAAGAATTACTGCTGAAACAGGGTAAAGGAACTCAGGCATAGCCCGCTGCTATTTTTTTTTCCAGCAAAGAAAACGAGGATTTTTAGTTCCTATTACCGATATTACAATAAATAATTTGCTTGAGTCTTAGAAGTTTCTTGCAGAATGTTGTATACATTTTTAGCTGAGTTAGAATTTCGAAACAAGGCATGTCTCTAATCTAATTGGACATGTTGCAGTTTAACTTGAGGTGTGTAGTATATGTACTGTTACTTTCGGCTGTGTATAGAAACTTTAAAAATTTGGCTAAATGCTAATGAAGATTCTCTATTGATGTGTAAATAATGTATTGCTTTTCACTTTTTATCATTTACTAGCTCAAATTCGAGTGTATTATTTTTGCTGGAAGTAAATTATAGAGAAAATTATTCATTTTTTGACGAAATGGAGTAATGCCATACATTTATCGTTTCCTGTGGGAATTAAATTCAAAACGCATTTTAGTGGTATCTTGACACAAGGAATGATGATAGAATCATTTTAGAGTTGAAACAAGTGGTGTAAAAATAGTCGAGCTATCTAACTTCGTCAAAGACGTCTTGACACAAGGAATGATGACATCAAAACCTTGTGAAATCTTGATGACTTGATCCAAAATCAAACATCTGAAAGAATTACTTTTGTTGTATTGGATAATTTTAATCAGTGTCGGATTCAAGAATGTTGGTGAGCTAAGTTGACCGTCGACAGCCTCAATAACGAGGTCGTTTATTGTTATTTAATTTAATAATATTAAAATTTCTCCAATCAATATATAAATGCACTAAAATACAAAAATATAAAGCTTCAAATGAGGCTCTTGTGCAAGCAAGTGATGTCAACACAGTGATGTCAACGTTCTAAAGAACGAAACGTAACCATTTCTTAGACGGAAAATTCATATAAAATATTCAAACATCTCGAGTCACCAGTGGATTAGAAAAGGCAAAATCAACCCATATCATCCACCGTTAGATTATCCAATTCACATAACTCTAGGAAGCCATCAATTAGAAAATATTTTATTAAAAAAATAGTGACAATGAATGGTAGGTAAAAGGGATTCCCAAGAAAAAATATCCTTGGTGTACATAGCCCCATCCCATGTGAGGGGTATAAATGGGTCTTGCTTGGGGTACATAATTATACACATAGAGGATGACATAACACTCACATGGGGTGGGGCCCACCAAATCACCCCATGTGAGTGTTATGTCAAGCTCTATGTACAATAATTATGTACAACAAGAATTATTCGGGTATAAATACCCCCATGTACATATATTATGTACACCAAGCACACTTCCAAGAAAATCAAAGAAACCTGGTTTTTCTTTTTGCTCCCACCCCATATCTTCACCTTCGACAGAGCCTTCCTCCCATTTAACTGCTCGGCCTACTCCTCTCCCGCCATTGCAAAAAAGGGCGAGGCCCAGCTCCTCATCCAGATGTTCCGATTGAATTTAATAACTATGTATAATTTATAACAGAGAATTAATTTATTAAGTACTCTATTTAGTTTGATAATATGTCACATTAACTCATTAATAAACAGACTTTGCTAGATGTACATGGGGATTTTGCCAGACTTTGTACATGATGCTAGGTGTCAATATTTAGTTGGTTTGCTTTAGTTTTTGTCCCTGTCAACATCCAATCCAAATAGCCATAACGAGTCATACTATTTGTACAACCAAATGGTTGACACACAAGTTGACATGCACTCACAATGGGAGGGTCCACTTTTTTTTTGGAATTTTTTAAACATACGAATCCCGCACACACGTGAGAGGTTGTCATCCTCAGTTGTCAACCTTTTATGTACAAATAGAATTTTCCATAACCATATGTCTCCCTGACAATAATCTGGCAACGTTATTTTGTACAAGTTGCTTAACACTTGATAAACAGGCTCAAGGTCCCTATGCTTCCTCATCTAGCCTATTTTATTTAGTTTCTTAAAAAGCAATAATTAAAAAAAAAAAAAAAACACTTCGCCGTTGATTCTAATCACCCTAATAGATCCAATGTATGATCCGTGTGCCTGCTAGACACGGAGACCACAACTAATGCTTGCTTTGACCTATCTCAAATTAGGGGGATGCTAGACGTACTCACGGAATTACTACACGCCTTACTTCCGGCTGATGTGGCTGGCTTTGACAATTCAATGCTGAAATAAAAAAAAAAAAAAAAAAAACTAATTAGAAGGTGCCGTTTGCCAGACAACTATCATTTCCCATTCGTTAGCTCCAAATTGATCACCATTTTTTCCTGACATTTCCCTGACTTTTTAACCCACCAAACACCCCACCCGCCCCTGTTATCACCTAACCCCATGCCTTTATATATAAATAATTTTCTTTATTCATGTCTATATTTTCAAGGTCATTACGAGACATCAAACGAGGTCGAAATGTTGCATTTTTAATATTATATCGAAGTGCTCACGACCTAATTTCACCCATCTCTAATGGCGTGCGAAACGGCCAACCGTAGCAAAAGTTAGCATTCGTCGAAATAAGACGTTTCAAAATATGTAAATGATTTTTCTTAATTTTGTCTCTATTTTCGAGGTCATTACGGGACGTCAAACGAAGTCAAAATATTGCATTTTTAATATTATATTGAAGTACTCACGACCTAGTTTCCCCCATCTCTAACGGCGTGCGAAACGGCCAACCATAGCAAAAGTTAGCACTCCTCGAAGTAAGACGTTTCAAAATATGTAAATAATTTTTTTACTGTAAAAAATATTTGAAACGTCTTACTTCGACGAGTGCTAACTTTTGCTATGGTTGGCCGTTTCGCACACCGTTAGAGATGGGGGAAACTAGGTCGTGAGCACTTCGATATAATATTAAAAATGCAATATTTCGACTTCGTTTGACGTCCCGTAATGACCTCGAAAATAGAGACAAAATTAAGAAAAATCATTTACATATTTTGAAACGTCTTATTTCGACGAATGCTAACTTTTGCTACGTTGGCCGTTTGCACGCCGTTAGAGATGGGTGAAACTAGGTCGTGAGCACTTCGATATAATATTAAAAATACAATATTTCGACTTTGTTTGATATCCCGTAATGACCTCGAAAATTGAGACAAAATTAAGAAAAATCATTTACATATTTTGAAACGTCTTATTTCGACGAGTGCTAACTTTTGTTACGGTTGACCGTTTCGCACGCCGTTAGAGATGGGGGAAACTAGGTCGTGAGTACTTCGATATAATATTAAAAATGCAATATTTCGATTTCGTTTGACGTCCCGTAATGACCTCGAAAATAGAGACAAAATTAAGAAAAATCATTTACATATTTTGAAACGTCTTATTTCGACGAGTGCTACTTTTGCTACGGTTGGCCGTTTCGCAAGCCGTTAGAGATGGGTGAAACTAGGTCGTGAGCACTTCGATATAATATTAAAAATGTAATATTTCGACTTCGTTTGATATCCCGTAATGATCTCGAAAATTGAGACAAAATTAAGAAAAGTCATTTACATATTTTGAAACGTCTTATTTCGACGAGTGCTAACTTTTGTTACGGTTGGCCGTTTCACACGTCGTTAGAGATGGGGGAAACTAGGTCGTGAGTACTTCAATATAATATTAAAAATGTAATATTTCGACTTCGTTTGACGTCCCGTAATGACCTCGAAAATAGAGACATGAATAAAAAAAATTATTTATATATAAAGTGGTGGGGCGAGGTGATAGCAGGGGCGGGTGGGGTGTTTAGTGGGTTAAAAAGGCAGGGAAATGTCAGGATATCACGTGATTTCTCTCCCCAAGCTACCGTTATTTTTGACTTAGAGTGCCAACTCAGCCGGAAGTAAACCATTCGGGAAAAAATTGTAGTACGTTTAGCTTTTTCCCTCAATAATGCATAAACTTGTAAACACGTGTTATTTCCTGTGTATTTTAACTAGATTTGTCAAATTTGTGAGTTATTATGTATAACCATCCTTCCACTTCTTCAATCTAACATTTTCTTTTGCAAAAGGTGATTAGAAGGAAGAGATACTTTGATACCGTTCTTGTCTCACACGGTTAACACACAATGTATCGTATGTGGGTGCAAATGATCTAGTTGTGTTTGTGTTGAAGTTTTAGAGATAAATCGAACAAAATGCTGATATCTTCCGATTTATTTTAAAAAATAAGGTACAATTTGTTATTTTTGTGTTTTAATTTAAAAAAGATTCACCAATCACCTTAGAAAAATCCTGCCTCATCCCAAGAAAGGGTACCTACATAAGTCTATTTGTTCCACTTTTCACATGTACTAGTTTAACACCCGTGCAATGCACGGGTTGTGTAATTTTTAAGGTAATATTAACGGTTTGAACGTTAAGAGTAGATGGAAAATTGTATTATAAAATTTCATCACACATTTGTATAAAAGAAATAATGTTTTATAGAAATATAAGGGCAATCAAAAATTTGAATAAAGGAATAGCAATAAATACTGTATAGGAATTGCCTCCAATTGCGAAATTCAAATTTACAAGAGGGGAACAATGCATGTTTCAACGTGGAATACAACAATTTATTTGAAAATGAGACTTTCGTTGGGTTTCTCGTTTATTAAACTAACATAAAAATAAAGCAAATGCTCCCAATAGAAAAAGAAGTTGCCATAATAGGAAGAGAAAAAATTTCAGCACACAGGGCATCATCTTTACAAACATGTAAGTGTGTATGTAGATACAATATTTGGTCCAAGGGAAAAGAAAAGAAAAGCAAAAAGAAGTTCCAAGATTCTGAGTTTATCTTACATATTTTGAACTATTTCTATCCATGTTATGTCTATTAACATTGTAATCATTCCCTCAGCCTATCACTGTCGAATCTTATAAGTTAAGTCATCTAATACATGTTTATTATACTATGAAGATTGGTCCGGTACAAATGCAATGGGCCTGATAGCTTGCACCATTTTCTTGAGGAGGCGCCATACTTCATTTTCCTTCCGTTTCTAGAGTTCTACCACGTGAACTCCACCATGAGTAAATCCTAATGCAAACTAATTAAGCTTGGAGGGATGATCAGCAATGACAATTGGATAAACCTTTGAGCTGCAATGAATAAATAAGGCACCATTAGATTGGAAAGGAATAATATAAATAAAGTAATTGGAACACAATATTGAATAGTACTTATGGTATAGTAAAAATGTGTCTAACTTCTTTTTCTTCATTAACTCTATCCACTACCATCTAGTTGAGCATCTGAAACATGTTAAAAGTAGTTACAATAATATGACAGAGATGTGGAAAAGTAGCAAATTATAGAGTTTGCAGTTTGTAGTCGAAGGAAACTACAGACATGACATTACCTTTTGTTTTAAAAGTTTACAGTTCAGTTCCAAAAAATGTTCTTAATAATTACATTGACCCGAGTAATAAAAACATCTCTTTGAAAAATTTTCCATTCTCTCTCGTAAGCCATCAACAAAATAAATAAATAAAAAATGATAGAACTATCTAATAATTCAAATTCTTTAACAGAAATTCATACCTTTCATTAGTTCTGCAAGTTAAGGTTTTGCTTATCATGTTTTTCAGTTCCTTGTCAGGTATCTTAGTCCGAGCATAATCATAAATGACAAAATTCTGCATTAACATAGATGGAAGAAAAATCAGAAAAGAGAAATGTAATGTCTGAATCAGTATTAGCGGACTCAGAATTTAAGACATGATATATTTTATAATAATTGAGAAATTTATTTGAACAATATTTAATATGCGTTTATCTAGCTAAAGTTAAAAATGATGAATGAAAGTATATCTAAATTGATCAAGAAAGAGTAAAACCTTTGTCGAGTATATAGCACCGAAGAAACAGATTCAATTTAATCTCAGAAGATGTCAAATGTCAAAAATAGTCATGAAGATTGTAGTTCTACGGATGTATGAATGAAAGAATTTCCTTGTACACAATATTCTTAGTACATGTGTTGTGTAAAGTGTCAGTGTTTGATGGTTTAAGTAAAACTTTTATAGATGTGCTTGTTTTTGCTCTTGATAATGCTACATACAGTTGACCATGACAGAAAACTGATTCTGGAAGATATAAACCAACGAAATCAAGTGTTTGACCCTGTGCTTTGTTTATTGTCATTGCAAAACATGGTCTAATTGGAAATTGAGTTCTTTTAAATGGAATTGAGTTTCGATCACTTTTTAGAGGTATAAAAGGGATCCTCGGTAAGAAAACATGCTTTCCACAATATTCGCCAGTAGTGATTTCAGCAAGAATTACGTTCTTTTCAAATTTTCGACAAGTAAGACGTGTCCCATTGCATAACCCTTCAGAAGGATTGATATTTCGTAATAACATTACAGGACAATTTACTTTGAGCTTTAATTCATGTGGTGGAATACCATTTGAGGTCAAACTATTCAAGAAATCTTCTTGTAGGATTTGTTCTGATTTGTCAATTGATTCATCAAAACTATAATATGTGTAAAATTCACCAGGAATATCTTCAAGCAAAATTTTGTTAATACGATCAACACATTCGTTTGTAGGCGTAAGAATAACTCGATTTGCCATAAGATGTAAATTATCAGCATATGATTCTATGTTTGGAAAAACATGATGTATTAGATTTTTTAAAGATGTAATTTCATCCTCAAATGGTAAAATTATATTGTTTAGAAGCTTAATGCATTTACAAGTATGTTCTTGCTCTGTTCCATTTCCAATTTCAAGCAAGTATTCGCAAAATTTGGGATCTAACTTTGCCCTCATATTCTCAACTAATGGTAGATGTAAATATAAAGGCCAAAGATCAGAGAATACTAAGGTAGCTCTCATTATGTCTTCTTTTTTTCCTTTTTGTACGATCGGAAGAACTTGTCGAAAATCGCCTCCGAAAACCACCACTTTACCGCCAAAAGGCAAATTACAATATTTAATATCTCTTAACATCTTATCTACAGCTTCAATGGCACAACGATTTACCATAGTTGCTTCATCCCAAATTATTAATCTAGACATTTTAAATAAAGTCCCTAAAGGCGATTGCTTGCTAACATTACAACTAATTTCACCAATTGTTTCCAAAGGAATTTTAAATCTTGAATGAAATTTGTTCTACCTCCAGGTAATAGAGATGCAGATACTCCAGAAGATGCAATTGCCAAAGCAATTAAATTTTGAGATCTCACACCAGCTAGGAGTGCTTTATATAAAAAAGTTTTACCTGTCCCACCTGGACCGTCGATAAAGAAAGCACCACTTGATTCTGACTTTACTCTTTCCATAATTGTATCATACGCGGACTGTTGTTTGTCATTTAAGGTTGTTGTATCATCATGGGCACAATGAACATTCAAATTAGTTGTCTCTTCTACAATCATTCTTCTTAACCTTTCATTCTCATCTATATTTATATTGAATGATACTATTTCATAGTCGTTTATGTTTTTAACCGATGATTATAAAACAGAGTTGAGATACTATAAAGCACGTACATCATCAACTTCCACGGGTATATTTTCATGTACATAATCATCAATCATATAAGTCTTGAATTTATCCCACAACAACTTTGGATGATTAGGATTGCAAAGCATAAGGAGTGTAGCAAAAAGACGTCTTAAAGAATATGGCATTTCGTAAACAATAGCTTCTGACAAACATTCTTCACAATGGTTATCTCCACTTAATAGACCATGTAGCAATACAGCTTCTCGATAAGTTGTAGTCGTCACCCCATTTGAAGTTCTTAAATATTGAAATGATGTTGGTCCTCGAATATGATTAAGAAGAACGCGAAGAAAATAACGTTCTCCTTCAGAAGGATTTGCTGTGACAATTCGTCCTATAACAACTTGTTTCTTTCTTGGAGTCCAAATCTTTGTATTTGTATTCCAAACAAAATGTGTAGGGAAATCCCGATATAACAATGTTCGAGCAAACTCATTTACTTCATTGATTCGAAAAAATTCTGTCAACATTGTTCTCCGCATATTTTCATTGTCAACAACAGTAGATAAATCATCATTCCCATTGTATGTTACTTGTTGATGGTCTTCAATATGAAGTCAGTAAAGAATAAACGAGTAGGACAAATTTCTCGCCAAATGGAAAGAAAAAATCCTCCACATAGCTTCAGTGGAGATATCCATCTAGCAGATTGGTAGGCGAGATTTCGTCAATTTCTTTCTCTGTTTCATTTGTGTCAATTAAGAAATTAATACGATCATGTCCTTTGTATACATATTTGTATAAATATTTTACGGCTTTGTGAGAAGAACATACTTCAACATTAATGTGACAGTCAAATTTTGCACTTAAATAAGGATTATATGGTATGACCCATTGATTGTTTAAGATTTGACCTCTAACTTTAACAAATGCCATTATTACGACGTTTATACAACGGGTATGAGTCATGACCAAATATAGTAGTGTTACAATAATCTCGAGGATATTTATTTTTACAACCTCCATTTGCCTCCATACATACATTCTTTGGATTTAGATTTCCACAAGGACCATGCATATTGTGTTTAACAATAACAGAATGAAGATGAGAGCATTTATTTTTGTCAGGAATTTCACAAGACACTATCTTATCAACGTCCGCAGCACAAGAAATTTTGTGGCCACAGTTGAAAATTAACAATAGATGTGCATGAGGAAGTCCTCTTTTTTGAAATTCAATCACATATATATGTGCAATAACAAGGCCTAAGACATTTTTTTTTGTATAAATCATTTTTTAACTCTTCTAATTTTGCTCTGAATACTCGTACAATTAGATCGGGTCGATTTTGAACTTCGTCATTATGTCTTAGTTGTTGTCTAATCTCTGGCCAATTTGGATTACATGTTATAGTTAAAAATATATCTGGTTTTCCATAACGTTGTACAATAGCCATTGCATCCATATATCTCCTTAACATATCTCTAGGCCCACATGTAAAGGATTGTGGTAAAACGAATTTTCTTCCAATTTTGTACCCTCTTGTTTCTCCATTTTCAACACTGTCTACAATGCCTTGATAAAGTTCAGACGAATTTGTTTTTGATTATTACGAAAATAGTCTAATCTAGTAGTTTCAATTTTAACATACATATCTACAACATATTGTTGAAATAGTCTACCACTATGAAGCAATATAGACTTACCTGAGGCCTGATTTGTAACTTGTACGAATAGTATTCTCGGCAAGAAACCCGAGACCGTTTCTTAGTTCCATTAAGTAATCTTGTATGATAGAAAACCAATTTTAGTATTCATTTATAACATTTATATTGAAAATGTTAGGAAATATACTAAAAGGAATATTCGCAAACCTTGATTTTCTTTTTCGATAATTTGAGATGCAGAATTAATTGTGGTAGGAAAAGCATCAAAATTGGGCAAATCTCGAGACTGACTTTTGCATCTATCAATACCTTCATGCCACCCAGATTCCCCATATGGAAAAAGTAAAGGATATTGCAAAGGATCATACCAACCATAATAATAATGAACCTTATGTGAATCACCAGAATGCCCGTATATAGTAATATCACGAATGTGAGCATTTGCATTTCCATCATCTTCAATCCATACAGCAGCTACTTGAGACGACGTGGGAGTATTAAAAACTCTTTGATCAAGTCCTGGGTCACATCTTATATGTATTTGGTAGTTATGTAAGTTAGTTATATCACTTAAAGATCTAAAAAATCTACTATATGGATTTATTTCAAGAATTTCAATTAAAGTCATTAAAGTAGATTCAATAAAGTTTTCTGAAATTTTCATACGATTTTCAAGTTCATTTTTTGTATCATAAAAATATAACTGCATATAATAAGGCGTATTATTCTTTGGTATAAGTTGATTTACATAATGATATACTTGCCCCTGAACTCTAAATGTGTATATACCTCTATATGTTTTAAACAGTTCTTTATCATATTTGACACCAAATGAAGTGAATGCAAAATGGTTATTATATCCCCTTGCAATTTTTTTAAATTCCATACATTTAGGTTCTGTAGAAGTAAACAAATTGAATAGTTCAGTTGGTGAATCACACATATAAAGCTTAACTTTTCCGTCCGAGCAACAAAAACTTTTACTTTCTTTATAAAATTTTTGTGCACCACAATGTTCACAATAAGTACACGTTGGTAATACATATGAAGTAATTGGTACATTCAATAAGGTAGAACTTTCTTGTAATTCCAAATTGGAAATATTGGCAATTGCTTCATTTGAAGTAGAAGTTTCAAAATGATGATTTATTGTAGATGTATACACATTGGCGACATCTAAATTAGCATTCTCAGTTAACATAGGGTTAACTATCCTTTTGCGTTGATCAATGCACCCAGTTCTAACTCGATTTCGCCGATCCTTATATCTTTGATTTTGTTGTTGGCGAACGAAGGTATTGTAGGACTCATTTGTACTTTGGAAAATAGTTTCAAGGTTATGAAGATTAGGCTCTCCATCAGCAGACATTTTTGAATTATCTATAAAAGAAAATAAGATAAATTATGAAATAGCTGGAGTATAAATTAAACAATATATGAACTAAATGAGAGGAAAAAGTTTAAAGGAGTGAAAAAAACTAATGAATTAACATGTTATTTAACATAAAAGGGAAATAAAGGCGCGTAGGCGTTTTAAGGAAGTGGAAAAAGTTAATAAATTAAATATGTTATTTAACAGAAAAGGAAAAAAAAGGCGCAGAGACACAATGCGGAAAACGTGTATACGGGCTGGGGAAAAAACGGTCCGGAGCAACATTAAAGTCGTGGAATAAAATTGATGGATAAAAATCCTAAAACTATAGTATAACATTAATAAAATGCATACATTTAAAGTTATAAAGTAATGAAATTGTAAAATTTAATGCAATAGTAATAAACATTGAAGTCGCTGCCTCAAATATTTGATGAAATGAAATGCTAGAAAATTATAAACATTTTTTTATACTATTATATCTACAAGTAGACTAATTGAATATTATTAAATGAAGCTAAATTTCTAGAAGAGAAGAAATTCTTACATTTTCACTTAAGCAAAACGAAGAGGGAAAAATTCGAGAGATGAATAGCAGTCAGACCCTACACAATGTTAACAAATGGAAATTAGATTATTAAAGTAAAAATATGTAAAAAGATTTGGACACAATATTATAAAGTGTACTACTGTAGTTAATCACAACCACCAGAAAATATAATTAGAAATAAACTTGTTATATGTAATGCGAAATAACACAAATGAAAAGTCAAAAACAGGGCCCCTCGTGGGGATTCGGGGGCAACGCCCCCGACGGGGATCGATCTGCCCGGTCAGGTCGCGGGGGTCGAGGGGGCAGCGCCCCTCGTGGGGGCTCGGGGGCAATGCCCCCGAAAGGAATTTAGATTTCATATATGTATGAAATGAAATATTTTCTAATATTTTTGATTTAAATTTGTAATAAGTGAAATTACATTTATAGTTTTTGTAAAATGTAAATCAATAGAATTTTTAGCTAAAAAAAAGAAGAAAAAAAAAAAGGTAAAAAAATATTAAAAAAACAAAATTTCGAACTCCCCGTGCGCGCACGGGGTCTTCATATCTCCCCGTGCGCGCACGGGGAGTATTGAACTCCCCGTGCACGCACGGGGAGAGTCGAACTCCCCGTGCGCGCACGGGGAGTAGACAATCTCCCCGTGCGGGCACGGAGAGTCCATCTCCCGTGCGCGCACGGGTTGTTCGACTCTCCCCGTGCACGCACGGGGAGTATTGTGTGTTTTTTATTGACTAATTTCTGTACCCATCATCCAAAATATGATACCAAAATCATCCAACAACATATAGGTAGGGAATTCAGATATTGACGATCTTTGCTTCAACAACGACGATCTTTGCTTCAACAACATTTCAAGTAGTAATATAAACATTTAAGGCACTAACTCAAATATTTACGAAATCAAATCGAAAGAAAAATAAGACAAAGAATGCATAGCCGTAAACTACAATTAATGAACTGACTTTATGAAAATTTAAAATTTGCAGGACTTCTTGCACTTTGGTTATCAATAAAGAATTAGTGTCATCCTATTTCCTTCATTTCTTTTTACATTGCAACTTACAAACGTGCTGTTACATAACCCCATATATCACATAACTATAATCACTAATTTTCATTAAGAAAACTGAACATTGATTGCAGTAATATCCCAATTAACATAGGTAAAAGAGTAATTCTACTTACTTCGATGCATGGGCATTTACACCGGAGTTTTTTTCCCGAGAAGGTAGAGCGGAGATCTTCTTCTTGGCGCGACGGACCTCAAGATGGTTAGTCTAGAACTAAATCAACTACAGACCAGTAATCGAGAATTTTTTTTTTTTTGTTAAATCTTTTCTTTCAGAGGAATTTTTTTTTTGGTTAAATCTTTTCTTTGAGAAAGAGGAAACTGTGTAGAAAATGTATTTGCATGCATGTATATATAGGGCAGAAAATGTAAGTCGGCAACTTTATTTTTTTTTGGATTTTGTGTGTTTTTTATTGACTAATAATATGTTAGTCGGTCATAAAATATCAACAGAAAATACGGCGGGAAATGTAAGTCGGCTACAAATGAACGTAAGTCGGTTAATAAAGTCGGCCACAAATGATAACCTGAAACCAGTCTAAGTCGGTTTGCAGGTTGCAAACAATTATAAGTGTTTTTAAAATTATTTTTAATTTATACAGGATGCATTTATGTTGCCATAAAACGGCAATTTCCACTTAATTTTATTTCACATCTTAACACATTGACTTCATTCATATATAGTAGAAGGCGGTGAGAGATGAAACGTGTTTGAGACGGCTGATAAGTTACTGTAGCAAATCCAGTTCGAAGGAAAGTAGTGTGAAAAGGAGGGTGCGAGAATGAACAGTGATTTGCTATCCCCTCTTTTAATATAGTAGTGATATATGGAATAATATAATTGGTTAATTACCTTGAAGTTCTGATTTGAGTCAAACAAATTGAATTAACTTGCTGAAGTTGTCCAAAGAGAACCTTAATGTCATTACTGTAAGACAAGGGCTTATCTTGGCTTAGTCAACTCACAGGTTTTCAGAGAATAAAAACTTTCAAATAAAGCTTCAAAGTAAATTAATATAAAAGAGTTCCCCCCCCCCCCCCCCACCCCCAAAACAGCCACTTCTCAAGACATTAAAAAAACAAACTTGTAACCATTGTAATTCAAGTAGTAAAATTGAAATCTTACAAGATTAATGATCTGAGTCGAGTCTCATTCGGAAAAGGGTAAAAAAAAAAAAAAGAAGAAGAAGAAGAAGAATTGTTACTTTATGATAATACGACAGTGAATTCATTCCCGGGCCTTGTACACACCGCTCGTCATGGGCGAACATGGAAGCTTTTGACGGAGCCTACTTTGGATAAGGGCAAATGGAAGGAGTTGTTCACTTTCTTCTACCCTATGTTTCAATTGGATACCAATTGCTTGGATGCGTTTGAAAGCCTCGAGATGACTTGCTATACGTGCAATGTCGAACTAACCTTTTTATTTTATTTTTTCTTTTTTGAAAAAGGTCATTTAGGTCATGGATGGTAAATGCATAAACTTCCATGACAGACTATAAAAGTTAAAACATTGTATTATCCACATCATAATAAGCTTTCATGTCATCTATTTTTTAGTTATAGTCCAACTAGTCTTTTTCCCGTGCGATGCACATATTTATATTAAGTGATAAACAATTCTACTATAAGAAGCACATGTTAATTGATTTTCCAATCCAATTAGATGCAAAACACTTCATAAAATTAACTTAAAATTAATTTGCGAGGCAATGGGTAATTTTAAATAAATATATATACACCACATAAGTAATTCAAAATTTGAAAAACTTCTTTGAAAACAACATTTGTTGTTGAATTGGATGTTACTCCATTTCGATCGCAACAAAGAATTTTCAATCCCGAACGGTTTGTAACTGCAACATAAAGTTGGCAATGACTGAATCGTTTAATCATTAAAAAGTAAAACGACAATTCAATACTGATTTCGACTCACAAAATTTGCTACTGACCACCAATACAAAATTTGCCACTCACAAAATATTTTCCAATCCAGTATTAAAGCAGAGGAACCATCCTCCGCACAGAATTTGGTGGAAAAAAAAACTTTAATTATTGTCTTAATTTTATCAAATAATCCCCAAGATTAAGACAAAATCAATATTATAACACCTAATGGCTAATTAAATTAAGTCCCAGTGTCTTAATGCCATTGGACTTACTTTCCTCCATTCAAGTGGGGTCCAGTACCATCACAGGCAGTGCGCAGGGATTGTAAGAACTCCTTTGTTGCACTGTATATACCACCTTCTCCTTGAATGGGTTCAACAAACACAGCAGCAATTTTTTCACTCTGAATCATTTCAGTATCTGCTTGAATATTACCATATTCTAAGAATGTCACTCCAGGCATAACAGGCTCAAAAAACAAAATTAAAGCCGCACAGAATTTCGTGAAAAAACAAACTTTAATTATTGTCTTAATTTTGTCAAATAATACCCAAGATTATAACACCTAATGACTAATTAAATTATTAACTCCCTGTGGCTAATTAAATTAAGCTCTATAGCTCTACAGCAAAAAAAAAAAATCCTGGAATGGCAGCATCCAAGGCAATTGAAACAGGATTAATCAACCATCCACGCTTATCCTTCATTACAATTGAAGAAGACGAAGGGAATTTCACGATATTAGCATCAGAATATTTATCATAACCGCCATGTAAAGTCACCCCTTTTCTACCATACGCCGATTGGTGAAATGAAGGATTGGAAGAATAGTGTTGGAATCTAAGGGCAATCCATGTAAGAAAAAGGAAAAAAGAGAGTAGAAACGGAACTGCGTGCGGTTTTTTGAGGAAGAATTTCAACATTTTTTTGCTTTCCCTCTTCGCCATTTTTTCTTATCTAATTCAACATTTTTTGGTGCTTTCCCTCTTCGATGAGACGCCCCGCTTTTTTGCTAGTGATTTTCAGTGTTTGCAGGTGGTTGAGGTTCTCCTGGAAAACTGAAATGTGCAGAGAGTAAAGCTGAGCCTCAGTCCAATCCCCTATATCCAAATTTCAAAATTATGATTGCAGGTGGAGGCACACCGCATCTGCACGCGGAGGATCTGGTTCCTCTGCGTGCGAAGGAGCGCCAAAAATACAACATTTGCCTACCTAAAAAATCGTCAGCTCACAAATCAAAAAATAGAACCAAAAAGGCCATGAATATGGAAGTCTCCGGAATGGTGACAGTTCTAAAACCCAGAAAAAAAATTTCTACATTTTCTTTTCAGCATTTTCTCAGCTACCAAATGTTCGAATAGAAGAGATGAACACCTCAATTTTATTTATTCCAACATAATCTGAAATACAGCAGATGGAATCAGTATATAACCGAAGGAAAGAGGGAAAAATCAAAAAACAAACTTAACAAAGTATTCTTATTACAAAGAAGGACCTAAACTAATGAAGACGACTAATTAGGTCCCTGAGGAATAATTTGCATAAATTCGGACATCCCCCCTCAAGTTGGATTTTGATGGAAATCCATCAAACCCAACTTGGAAACTAAGAATCGAAACTGAGGAAGCGGCAAAGACTTCGTGAAAACATCCGCAATCTGAGCACTAGAAGAAACATGCTGTGGAAGAATCAAGCCAGCCTTGTATTGATTACGGACTACGTGACAATCAATATCAAGGTGCTTTGTGCGTTCATGAAATACCGGATTAGCACTAATGTGGAGAGCAGCCTGGTTGTCACACGAAAGAGGAATGGGAAGATGAAGCTCAATACAAAAATCTTGAAGAAGATACGTTATCCATTGAATCTCACAGATGGTCGAAGCTATGCTTCAATATTCAGCCTCTGCAGAACTTCTTGAAACTGTCTGTTGCTTCTTCGATTTCCAGGAAATAAGAGAGCCACCCAGAAATATGCAGTAACCAGTTAAAGACTTCCTAGAATCTGAACATGAGGCCCAATCTGCATCACAGTAAGCTGCCAATCTGAAACTGTTAGAGGAAGGGAAGAAAAGGCCTGTTGACATAGTTCCCTTAATATATCGCAATAAGTGCAAAGCTGATTCCCAGTGTGAAGTGGTTGGTGAATTTACGAATTGACTCAGCTGTTGGACTGCATAAGATAAATCTGGTCGTGTAAGATTAAGATATAACAAGCGACCAACAAGCCGGCGATATTGGTCAGGTTGTTGACAAGCATCACCATCAGCTGTGAATTTATATCCTCTTGGCAGTGGGATATCCACAGGCTTTGATCCGATCAAGCCAGCATCAGTAATGATATCCATAGCATATTTTCTTTGGTTAAGGTATAAACTATCTGAGCATCGAGCGATCTCTATCCCCAAAAAATACTTTGCAAGGCCTAAGTCTTTAATGGTAAAAGTAGTATTCAGAAAATGCTTGACCTTCTGGATTTCAGCATCATCCGTTCCAGTAATGAGGACATCATCCACATAAACAAGGAGGGCAGTGATAGCATGGTTTGATCGGAGTATGAAAAGGCAATTATCATGTGCAGACTGGGAAAAACCATATAAATGTAAATGCTTACAGAATTCAGAATTCCATTGTCGATTAGCCTACTTCAAACCATAAAGAGACCGTTTAAGTTTGCACACTTCACCTTCCTTAACTCGCGTGTAACCTTCTGGAGGCCACAAATAAAGCTCCTCATCCAGAAAACCGTGCAAGAAAGCATTATTTATATCCAGTTGATATATAGGCCATTTTTTAGCAGATGAAATGGAGAAAAACAACCGGATTGTCACTGATCTTGCCACAGGTGAAAAACTATCAACATAATCAACTCCTTCCACCTGATTATATCCCTTCGCCAGTAGTCCGGCCTTACATCTATCCAGAGTCCCATCAAGCTTTAATTTAGCTTTATAAACCCACTTAGAACCAATGGGAATCTTACCTGAAGGCAGTGGAACAATCTCCCATGTTTTATTCTGTTCCAAAGCTGCAATTTCATTTTCCATAGCTTGAACCCATTCAGTCATTGTGCTAGCCTCTTTATAGGATTTTGGTTCTTGGATTGTAGATATGTTTGGGGTTAAAATTTTCTGATTTATATAAATGATATGTATTTGGAGTGTATGAAGAGGATTTCAATGTATCAGACAAGGGAATAGAAGAAGAGTAGGATAAATTTTTCACAAAATCCTGCATCCAAATAGGTGCAGATTTATGTCTGACACTTTTTCTAGTAGGAGGAATCATCTGGTGATGGGCAATTTGATTGAAGGAGGTATCATCAGATTGAGTAACCTTGTCTTGACTGAGTTGATAAGTAGCCGCAGGTTGGTTAACATCAGAAGAATTATCAGTTTGAGGCTGAGAAACACTTTGGTTATCAATTTCAGTAGTCACAGATGAGTCATCTTCATAAGGCAAAACACACACAGGTAAAGGTATATGTGGCTGGAGGTTAGAACACTCTTTATAAGGAAAAATCTCTTCATGGAAAATAACATCATGAGACACAAAAACTTGTTTATTGATGAGATCAAACAATTTAAAACCTTTTTGCCCTGTGTTGTAGCCTAACAAAATACACTTGAAACTTCTTGGTGCAATTTTTTCTTTAAACGATTTTGTGTTAGTGGCATAACACAAACACCCAAAAACCTTCAAATTATGATAGGTAGGCAATTTTTTATGCAAGATTTCATAGGGGGTTTTCCAGTTAAGTATGGCTGTGGGCAGTTTATTTATGATATGTGTTGCCATGAGAATAGATTCTCCCCAAAAATGTTTTGGCAAACTTGACTGAAACATAAGAGCCCTAGCAATTTGTAAGAGGTGTTTATGCTTTCTCTCTACGACGCCATTTTGTTGAGGTGTATAAGGGCAGCTTTTCTGATGATGAATACCATTTTCAGCCAAAAAATTCCTAAATTCAAAGTTTGTAAATTCTGTACCATTGTCAGTCCGGAAACATTTTATGGTTTTTTCAAACTGAGTTTTAACCATTTTGTACAAATTCTTAATCATAATAAGAACTTGAGTTTTATGCTTGATCAAAAAAGTCCAAGTGCCACGACTGAAATCATCAACTATCGTTAAAAAATAGTGTGCACCACAGATAGATCTATATTTGTACGGCCCCCATAAATCCACATGTAAGATTTCAAAAATTTCAGATGTTTTGATATCACAACTATTGAAAGATAGTCTATGTTGTTTAGAAAAAGAACAAACATCACATGGCAAAAGGATCTCATTGTTGAAAGAACTCATCATTTTCAAATATTTCATGACATTTCCAGAAGCATGTCCTAGCCTTCTATGCCAAAGAGTAACCGACTCATCTGTAGTTTTTTTTTTCAACAAGAGAAGAATTATTTGAAAAGGAAATATTACAAGCAATGGAAATAAAATGCTGTATGGTAGATGGACAGAAAGAGGTTTCATCAAGTACGTATAGGTTTTTAATCAGCCTTCCTACAGCTATTATCTCCTCAGTCAACAGGTCCTGCAAAAGGCAATGATCCTTCATGAAGATAAATTTCAGATTTAAGGCTTTTGTTAACCTACTTACAGACAGTAGGTTGAATCTAAAAGTAGGGATGTGAAGAGTATCAGTGAGGATAAGGTTATCATGTAGATGAACATTTCCAAGGTGTTTAACAAAATTTATAGTTCCATCAGGAAGGAAGACAGGAATGGACTTGTTAGTAGGTATAGGATTTTTAAAAAATGAGATATCATTACACATGTGATTGGAGGCTCCAGTATCAACAATCCACGACCTAGATCCTATCAAGTTGGAAGCACTTAGAGCAGAATTAAATTCGAGTTTAAGAGATGAACCTGCAAATCCATCAATATGTGCAAAATTTACACTGCTTCCTGCACCAGTGTTGGTTCCCTTTCCAGTCACCATCTTCCTAAGCTCCTGTTTGACAATTTCTGATATGTTCAGATTTTGCATTGTTCTTCAATTCCCCCAGTATTTATTTCACTTCCCATCTCCAGTGGTGAATCTGCCATATAAGCAGAAAATCTTCCTCCATATTTTCTCTTTTGCTCACTTAGTTGTTTAAACCAATCCGGATATCCAATCAATTTAAAATAGCAATCTCTGTTATGTCCTGTGGTGTTACAATGTGTGCAAAATTGATTTCTCTTCTCTTCCTTGCTTACATCGAGCTTTCTACCAAATCCTCTGCCTCCTCCAAATTTCTTTGATCCCTGAGTTTTTACATTCATTGCACTGACTTCATTATGTTCACCATAGGTTATCTGAATTTCTCTCTGTTTTTCAACCCGTTGTATCATAGAATAAGCTTTGTTTACTGGTGGTAGAGGATCCATGACAAGGATCTGACTTCGAGTGTGTTCAAATTCGTCATTTAATCCCATGAGAAATTGCATAAGTCTGTTAAACAGAGTTATTTCTAATACAGATTTAGCTGAATTACAAGTGCTTTCAGGTATGGGCATTAAGACACTCAATTCATCCCACAATCTCTTCAACTTTGTATAATATTCTGACACAGTCATATTTCCTTGAGAGATTGAGCTGATTTCTCATTGGATCTGATAAAGCATAGGACCATTACAGGTTCCAAATCTCTCTTCAATCTCCATCCACAACTCCCTAGCAGTATTAGTGTATAGAAAAGCTTCAACTATTTCCTTTGATATTGAGTTCAGTAACCATGAAGTGATCATATAATTGACTCTCAACCATTTTCCATAAGTCGGTGAAGTTTTGTCAGGTATTTCAATACTACCATCAATAAGCCCTAATTTCATCTTAGCACCAAGGGCGATTTTTACGGATCTGCTCCACACTAGAAAGTTCTTCCCAGTCAAAGGCGCTGTGACTAATGTAATACCTGGATGATCTGAGCTACGTAGGAACAGCGGATCTGAAGCATTTACCTCAATTTGTCTTCCATTTCCTTGATTCATTTGATCGTACCTGAGTTCTTCAGGAAGTAGATCCATATCTTGATTTCCGGCCATTGCAGCTCAATCCTGAGCTCAAGCTCCTTCGTCTTTGATTAATTCGCAGATTGCAGTCCTGAATTTCCAGAACCGATTGGCTCTGATACCATGTTTGAATAGAAGAGATGAACACCTCAATTTTATTTATTCCAACATAATCTGAAATACAGCAGATGGAATCAGTATATAACCGAAGGAAAGAGGGAAAAATCAAAAAACAAACTTAACAAACTATTCTTATTACAAAGAAGGACCTAAACTAATGAAGACGACTAATTAGGTCCCTGAGGAGTAATTTGCATAAATTCGGACACCAAATGTCCATCAAGAAAAGATTCGTACATTTAATTAATGCAATAATTTTAGTTTAAAAAAAAAAAAAAGCCGAGGAAAAAAAATTGAATCTTACCTTGATAAATATCACAGCAAAATTAAGCTTAAATCTTGAGTGTAAAGAAACTCCAGCACATCGGTTACACCGAATCCTCAACTCCATGAAACGCTGGCGTTTGATGTTAACCACCTCGGTTCCATCAAATGCCCCGCAATTCTCCAATCGGCCCCCACCCCTCAAATAAATCCCACGTTATAAACTATTCACGAACCAGATATATTGAAAATTCAGGAAAAAAATCAGAAAGATTTCACCTTTTTGAAGAACACTCCCAAAATGACAGCTCAATATATTTGTTAGAGGTCAGTATACTGTTTGTAAATTTCACTGATAATTGACAAAAAAATTTGTTTGAAGAGAGTTCACAGTTATGAGAGATGAAGAAAGACAAATGATTATTATTTGCTGATAGTGGTGGAGGTGGGTAGAGTTAGATACAATTATTATTTGCCGATTGAGAGTTGAGGCGAGAAAGGAACGGATAGGAAATACGTTAGAATTGAATTTGAATTTGGTGTGCAACTCACGCTTTTTTTTTTCTTTTTATTTTTTTGCCCTTCCATTGGGCTGGAAATTGGGGCAGCATTTTAGGCGGGAATACAGTTTCAGCCATCCTTTTTTAATATAGTATAAGATAAGATAAGATTATCTCGTACATTGAACTGTCTGAAATTGCAACATATGCAGTAGTTCTCTAATAATCGGCCCATGCAAAAATATGAAGTGCCTCGCACAAATTCATAGTAAAGATATATTATTTGGTACCTTCTATTAGAAGTGGCCATTTTCACAATATTCGTCAAAAGTAACAATTCCATGAAATGGATCGACAACAATGACCGTTTCCTACAATTTCTTGGTTCAGAAAATCTACTCTTTTCTAATCAAGATTGGAGTCTATTCTTTGCACCACGAAAAAAGGATTATTTTAAAATAATAAGTAAAGTGATTGGTGAAGAAAATTACGTAAAAAAAAATTCTTTTAAACCCGAACTTGACCATTTCAAGTCAATGTTTCAATCTTGATTATTCTTCCATTTTTGTTTCAGATTGAAGTCTCAACGTTATGAATCATTGTCGCGTAGAATGCACAATTTAATTCCTCTCGAGTTATACACTATATGTTATTTTTATATTAAGATCACTTTTAGTACACAAATGCATCCATAAAAAAATACAAATAAAAATAGTTGGATACTTATTCTTGCGTGCACCATGGGAAGCGATTTCACTAAAATATTCTAAGTTTTTCACTTCACAACCATGAATCGGATACAATTTCTTTCTTTTTTTTTTTTTTTAAATTCTTTGCATTAGCACAATGACATTATATACTTTTGTTTTATAGAAAATTACATAAACATCAGATTAGAAATTAATAATCTCCCTTGTGCTTGCTTTTGCTAAAAAATAAAATATACATTTCTCATTTTACACTTCTGTTCTATTTTAAAATTGTTCTATTATTAATTTAAAATATATACTTTTCTTTTCTTCTTTCATAAAATATACATTTCTCATTTTCTTCTTTCTATTTTTTCACTCTCTTTATTTTGATAAAACCATTTTAGTTTAAAAAAAATAACATTATACATCTTATACCCTTCATAACGAACTTGCAAAATGGACCTGTTATAAAATTTATAAAATTATTAAACGAGATTTTTTTAAAAATATGATTGTCAAATAATTAACAAATCGATGTAAATAAATATTTTAGACTAATTAATAAGGCTAGTTAAAATCTTAATATAATTATAATGTTGTTATAAAATTTAATAAATTTTCAAATATGATTTTTTAAGATATGATTGTTAAATAATTAACAAATTAACATAAATAAATGTCTTATAATAATAATAATTTAATGTAGCTAGTTAAAAATTGTTAAGCCGTGTTCGGTGCTACTAAAAATCAAGATTTTAATTCAAGTCAAAGTCCGAAATTAATTTTAACAAAACATTTCATGGGATCCACAACTTTTCAACTACACATTTTACTAACTTCTATTAAAATCTATCAAAAATCTGATTTTAATCCCCACCAAATATGGGCTAAATGTTTTATGTCGCTTAATAAGTTGATTTAGAAACGATTTCTTCATTACATTTACCCTATACTAAGTTTAGAAAATCAAAATAATATTCTCATACAATTAAAAATGAAAAAATGTTGGCATCAAAGGTTTAAATGTTAAATTCTTTTTTGTCCAACTTTTTATTAAATATAGATAGATTTTAGTTTGTCCATTTAATAAGAATTCAAATATGGTTAAGATTTAATAACTTCACAAAAAAAAATTAATTTTTTTTTTTAAAATCAACTCTTTTCCTCTAAATAAAAATTTTAAAAAAAGAATAAGAAAAATAATATAATCGTAATATAAGTATTACATAAGAGAGAAGTACGTCTGAAATTTTTAATAAGGGAGAAAGTGGCTCTGTACATTTTCTAAGAGCTCACAAATCAAAACTTCAAAAAACCAGAGAAAATCCTAAAACCATACAAAGCATAAGTTAATTTACTGTTTTATTTGACATCCAAGAATCTGCTACTTAGTCTTGTGATCTTCTAATTTGATTCAAACATCTGTTGTTAATCAAGCAGGAACTTATTCTCTAACGCAAACTATATGCACAAAGGCAACTGCCATGATGCAAGAAAACACAAAAAGGTGAAAATGTAAAACTATATTGTACTAAGGAAAGAAGTAGGACTTGGAGGTACTGGGATTTCTACGGTCCCTTCCAACATCAATAGAACTTTCTTCATCGACGGACGGAGAGATGGCTCATCTTGGATGCACCAAATACCTATTTTAATCATTCTGTCCAATTTTCTCTCATCAACCTCCTCATCTCCCACCAACTCATTCAGCTCTCCGGCAGCGAAACAGTTGTAAACCCATTCTTCAAGAATAGCTTCATCCGGAGAGAGGCTTGAATCGACACTTTTTCTACCACATATGATCTCTAGTAGCACAATTCCGAAGCTGTAAACATCTGCTTTAACAGTTACAGGCAATTTCCTGTGCCACTCCGGGGCTACATAACCTCGAGTTCCTCTTATCCCTGTATATGTGTTTGTCTGATCTTTCTTTAAGAGCTTTGCCAGTCCAAAGTCCGAAATTTTTGCACACCTTTGCTCATCCATGAGTATGTTTTGAGGTTTTATATCACAATGAATGATCTGCGTCTCGCACTCCTCATGCAAATAGAGGATGCCTCTTGCAATATCACGAGCAATTCGAATTCTTTCTTCCCAACACAGTCGATTTTCTTGATTGAAAAGTATATCTGCAAGTGATCCATTTTTCATGTATTCATATACTAGAAGCCACTTAGCTCCTTCACGGCAGTAACCAAGAAGTCTGACTAGATTACGATGATACGTTTTTCCTATCACCTTCATCTCAGTTTGGAATTCTTTTTCTCCTTCTTCCAATTCTTTCTCGAGCCTCTTCACAGCGACAATACTTCTGTTGTCTGATAAGGTCCCTTTGTAAACTGTGCCAGATGCTCCTCTACCGAGCTCTTCTTTGAACTCATTTGTTGCTTCCACAAGCTCTGGATAGGTGAATGCTCGCAAACCAACATCCTCAATCAGTCCAACATGGGGGATCGTCTTATATCTCCCAACATGATTTCTGTGGACATAAATCCCAAAAATTGCCAGGATCAAGGCCGCTAGAGCAAAAAGCGAAATGCTTATAATTAAGACATCTAGACGAATTTCTTTCTTGATTTCGTTGCCCGAACCATTCGGAACTCTTGGAGTCGGTGGTGCTGTTGTGTTCACCTTGATAAGAGAAACAGTTCGATCCCTCAGCACTCTTCTTCCGTATCTCAATGGAAGCCTTTGCTTTCTGCAGTTTCCATCTTTAAAGAGAGCTGCATCACAGTTGCAGTCCTCTAAACAAGCATTTTCACAATCTTCTTTAGTCATGCTTACTAAAACACCATAATTATCGTCTTCCCACACTACGTTATCCAATGATATGATTTCATAACTGACATTTTGGTCCTTGGCTTTGCAACCTTCCATGACAAAATTCCTCTCGCATCCTGAGGTCCAATTGCCTGGACTAACACGATCGAATCCCGGAAGACATTCACACTCCGCAACTGTATCCAAGTGAATACAATAACCGTTCAACCCACATAAACCCAGGGGGGCACATTTATCTTCCGTGGGGGACCATTCTTTAGTCCAGTTTCCTTGAGGATCCAACGAGCGATAATATAGTCGAAAAATACCATCAACATCAATTCTCACGAGGTAGATGGTTCTTCTTCGATATTGTCCTGTCGTCAAATTTCTTATAATGGAGCTTCCATTGAACAAATAAAGAAGGCCATTATTATCAAGATTCAGTGATACATTATTGCCTGTTCCGTCTGTGGCTGATGCATAGTAAGCATAACTGGGTCCGGCATTTCCCACAGGGTATTGCACCAGGTTCCCATCATTTTGCATCACGAGACGGAAAATACCTCTGGCAGGGTTCGTTTTCGAAGCACTGGAGACGAGAGCTACTCCATTCGGGAGACGTTGACCGGGCAAAAGAGTGTCCGTCGGGGAATCAAAACTCTGCCATGTAATCCTACGAGAGGAGTCATACAGCACGAAATTTCCATTGTCAAGCATTGAAGCTGAAACGACCGGCCGGACAGAACTTGCAATAATTATGTTACCTCTATCTTCCTGCTGCAAAATGAGCCTTCCATCATCTGTTAATAGCAAATTGGCATTTCTGGGAAAAACGGGATCATCCCTGTTGGCCGTCCACACTACAGTCTTTTCTGGAATCCCAGCAATAAAAACTCCAACGGCATAGCCATTGGTTACATTGTAGAATCCAAAGGCATAGAGTCCAGAAGGTGACAACCATGGTGAATTTGTAGCAGTTGTTAAAGAAGATCCTAGGGAAATATTGGAATATCTTTGTTGCTGGGCTGATGCTGTCATTAATGCAGAAAGAATGAGAAAAGAGAGAAAAGCAGCCATGGAAAATAGGCTTTCCATTTTTCTTTGGATATTGCTTCTTTGTTTATGGAATGATAAACGATTTTATGTACGTTCAAATCGAGCTTTTCTTGACCAAGGCAACTAAAAGGTTTGAAAATTCACTCCTTTCAAATCAAGCTTATGTAATCTTCGCAGAAATTTAATCACATCCGATCAAGAACAGATTAATCAATTACAAAGTGATTTGGAACCCAACAAGTCAATATTTCTATCTCGGTGCGAGGTATATTCCATGTAACTTCTTCGCAAAAGTTGGTGTGTCTAGAATAGGTCTAAGTCTTGGGGGTTGGGGGGGGGGGGTGGGGTGGAGAAAGAAGAAGTTTAAAACTTCTAGCCTGTTAATTAAAATTGGGTCCAATACACTGAAAAACCACTCATAATTCAACCAAACACCCTTAACAAACTATGGAAACTTTTTAATAATAATTTTAAGAAAAAAAATCTAAATAATTGCAAAACAACTTATATTTTAATTTATAACAAGTCTTTCATAAAATGTCTTTCAAAAATATTCTAGAGGCTTTCATCGTATCCAACTAAGAAAACTCGAATTTGACGATATAAACTGCAACCTCATATCTAACCTTTGGATCAAATCGAAATTGAGCAGCAGATAAAAATATGCCGTGTAACTTATCCCCAAAAAATATAAATCGAATCTATATAATGACGAGCATGGTAGGCTAACATGCTCAAACAAATGATTACAATACTGATGGCATGAACGTGCCTTGATAAGGAAACTAAAGTGCTATATTGAAAACAAAACTTTTACTTTCACATACTCTGTTGAGGTTGACTAAAATTAAAAGAACATTTGTATAATGTTGAAGGTGTTGGGAATTTATTTAACATACACAGCGGAAATAAAACAATTTTCAATTCTCAAACGAAGATCTGCAATGTGTTTAGATAGAAACTGTGATGAGAATAATACCTTTGATGAATTCCACAAACTCTTTTGTTTTTTCTTGAACTCCAATGATCACGATCTGCAATCCAAGCTGTCCAATTGTCCAGCCTCCAATGGTGATCCACACAGAGAACAAGAATGACGGCTAGGGTTTTCTTTTCTTGTGCTAGCAAGAATAATGAAAATTCCATACTGTTTTCAAACCCTAATAGCCTATTAATATAAGTCCAAATGGGCTCGGCCCATCTGTTAAATTTAACCCGATCTAATATTTAAATAATCAAATTAATTAAATCCGGTCCATGAATGAATTAATTCAATTAATTAATTCGGGCCTATTAATAAACAACCCAATTAATTAATTATCCAACATTTGTCAATTAATTAATTGGTAAATCTCATTCTTTTGATTCTCTTTTGTGTGTGACCCATTAGGTTCCCGATCACGATACCTAACGACGTGAATTATTATTTGATCTAATCAAAATCGATAAATTAAAACGCCCCTTTTAATTTATCACTAATACACTTTCGTTGTCCCAAATTGACATATATAGCAATGTGTCAGGGCAATACACGTGACGAGAAATATCACGTAGTATGACAAAACCAAACTTGTTCGTTTACCGTGAAACTATAATCCTTTTGTCAATATGATCCGATCAATTATGACATATGGATGTGTCAATCTCAATTATCGATCATATCTTTTATCCCACTGTTAAGTCAATGTACGTCGAAAACTCTTTTCGACTTATGAGTTCACATTGGCCAAGAATTTCATTATCAACTTAACTGGATAAAATGTAGATCATAATCTCTTACTATCTAAGAGTGACGAATCCTCTATTGGTCATTCACAACCTTCATATGATTATTGACATACCCGAACGATGTTGTATTAGCGACCATTGACAGAGCAACATCCAACACCACCAAAGTACCGTCCTCATATAAGGTACCATGATGACCTCAAGTCAAAGGACCAATTCCACTACCGAACGTTAGAGATTAACCACTAACACTCAGATAGTTATCCATGTGGAATCTCTCAGCAGGTCTCCAATGTTTTGTTCTATAACAAAACATGCACGTGTTCATTCAAGTGTCACCACACTTTAGCTTATGAGATCAGCTACTTACTTCACAAGTAAGAATGCCACACGCGATATTCGTAATAACGATATCCGTATCTCGTTATTACTTCGACCACGCACGATTTAAGATTCAGTCATATGTAATTTGTATCTTACAATCACAACTCCTTGTGATTAACAAATCACCAAAACTTGAATCTACGGATTCTATTATTTACTTTATTAGAATATTAATTCAATTAAATAATAGATATTGCCAACATGCATTGATTATATATATATATATATATTCAAAGTGTTAATGTCCAAAGTTGATTGGACCTAGGGCATAACACTTACAAACTCCCACTTGCACTAGATCCAATCACTTATGTATCTTATACCATAAGAGTCTACATGACGATCATGTTTATGCTGCGACAACTCTTTGTCAGTGGATCTGCAATTTAATAACTTGTGGGAATTCGTTCTTTATTTACGTCATTTAATGAGTATTATCTTTCCAATGAGATAATACTGCCTTAACATATGTTTGGATCATTGATGAGATCTTAGTTTCTTCGCTTGCACGATGGCTCCATTGTTATCACAATGCATAAGCGTATGATCAACAATGTTAGGAACTACTCCAAGTTCATTAATGAACTTCCTGATCCAGATCACAACTTTTGTTGCTTTCTAAAGCAATGATGTATAAGGCTTCTATTATTGAATCAACGGTTATTTTAGATTTGGAACATTTCCAACACACTCCTTAAGAGTAAAGCAATGTCTTATTTGAGATATACTATTATTCTAGTCTGACCAGAAGTTAGCATTAGTGTATCCATAAAAATCTTCTCGAGATTTTATCTGTATAGATTGGGATGAGTTAAGCAATCTTCTAGATCTATCTTTATAAATCAACTTGATTCTATCATATCTATTACAGAGAAATTATTTGACAACCATAATTTCAACAATTGAAATATAGAGACGTCGTTTCCTATAATATGTTTTATGCATATAATATCAGAAATGTGACAATGCTCCCATTATCTTCTTGTAAACGCACAATTCGTCTTCATTTTTGATAAAATCAAACATTTTGACTTTTTGCATCAAATCGAAGATTTCAGCTCCAAGAGACTTGTTTCAATCCACATGGACATTTTCTTGTAAATTCATTTACAACCTATGGGTTCTAATCCATTAGGCAAGTCGACCAAGGTCAAACTTTGGTTACATACAACAAGTCCATCTCTTTAAGTCAACACTAGACTTTATTTCTGCGTAATTAGTAGGTTCATTATCCTTGATTAGTAATCATGGATTCGTACCTTCTAGGAGGTCAAATGATCCTACAAGATTTTCACGGAGCTAACGTGTCCTCAGAAGTCTCCACTTCCTGATCAAGAGTATGTCCCTCAGCAGGTGTGGGATAAGACTCGGGTTCATCTATTCGATCAATTATAGCCGTGAAATCTTGAACTCCTTCAAGATTTATTCTGCTCTCACCGTCTCTCTTAGAATAAACACTTTATCTAAGAGTATGACATGTATTGAGATGAACATCTTCTTCTCAGCGAGATTATAGAATTGATATACGATTCAGTGCGCTTCACATAAGCACCACGGACCAAACTTTCATATTAGATAAGTTGGGTCATTCCATAACTCGTATGGACTTTTTGTCAATCGATTTAGACGGGACACGATTTAGTGTGCAGCACGTGGCAATCAGTGCATGACCTCAAAACGATTTTTGAATGCTTGCATGGCTTGTTCTCAATTGCACTATATCTAATAGTGTACGATTCCTCATTTCAGATGCATCATTATGTTGCAATGTATATGGAGGAATCCACTGCGTGAGAATCTATTCTCTTTTAGATAATCTAAAATTCTCCATTTTAGATATTCTTTACCTTGAACAAGTCTTAGTGTAAGAATATATTTACCTATTTGTTTCTCTATTTCTAGCTTGAATCTCCTGAACATTTCAAGAGTTTCATGCTTGAATTTCATCAAATATATATGATCATTTCTGAAATGATCATTAGTAAATGCGATGAGATAAGATAAACTTCACATAACATTAATTGATATGGATCTATATACATCACTATGTAAAGACCTAATAATTGTGCAGATCACTTTCCTTTTCAAGTAAAAGGAGATTTCACATCAGATCTTACAGACATGATTTGCATTTGTCAAATGATTCAAAATCATTTGACCCAAATATACATCTCTATGTAAGTTTGGAATTGCATTCTTATTTATGTGATCAAGTCCACAATGCCAGATATATGTGTTCTTTAGATTATCATTTTTATGTTTTTCAATTTCTATACTCATTATAGAATACTCAATGTTTAGAATATAAATGTCATTTTGTAATTTACCATAACCATTAAGATCTTATTAAGATAAAAGGGAACAACAATTGTCCTTAACATTAAAATAATTCATGTCAAAATATGAAATTTATTTAATGCTCTTGATAATGGTGAGAACAAAATTAACATTCTCTAATTCTAATATCAAGCTTAAAAGCAATGGCAAGAAATATGTTTCTACAGGCAATGCAACAACTTTTGCTCATTTTCAACGTGTAAGTCAACTTCTTCCTTTTTGCAGCGATCTACTTTTATTTAGTTTCTGCATATTTATTCAAATATGAGATCTATATCTAGTATCTAATACTCATGAAACTGATGAAGTAGATATATGCCTTACAATTTCATTTCCAATGACCCATCATTCCAAAATGATAATAGGGATCATCAGATTTGGTATCGTCCTCATTTGCTTTAACTGTCTTAGTCATCTTCGTTGAGTTCCTAAAGCATCCTTTAGACTTCCCTATCGAAGTCTATGACTAAGATTTGTCCACTACAAACATAGATGTTGGATTTAACAGTTTTAAGCATGTTCAACAACTCAATGAGCGTGTTTCGAGTTTATTCATGTTAAATTCATAATTAGTTATGAATAACCCTCTGACAGAAATTGCAGAACCAAGTCTATACTTAGTTCATTGTTCATGATTGAACGCAATCGAGACAACTTCTCAAAGTAGTCAGCATAGTTGTTAGGAAATATCATATCTTTCCACATGTGATTGTTCATCATTCAACACATTGAGATGAAAAATCATGTGTTAGCATCTATACTTTCATGTTGCTTTGTAGCTCAGGTGACATAGTCACAAACATCACATATGTTGTAGTACTATCGTCATCACTGTGTTTATTATAGTAGCCACATCTTCTTTTGTCGAGTCATCGCAAGTGTCTCTGGAAAGGGCCACTCAAGGATACAACCAATTTTTCATGCTTGAGAACAATTCTCATATTGCGGTGTCCATCAAGAAAATTTCGTTTGGTTGTTGGCATTCAGTATGCCTATTAAATGCATATGGTTACTCATGATTCAATGATTGTAAACGACGAAAAGTAAAGAAATAATATATATAGTGTATGAATTAATTTAACATGGTCTTTTATTAAATTAATTTCACTCCCACTGTTTAACTCAAATTTATGACACTCTCACATAAATTTATAGAATCCGTACTTGATTCCCAGTGGGTTGAGATCCCATTTGTTATATTAAAACCTTGAGTGTACTCAAAAAGCCCTAATAAAACATTTGGGTAGATACTATTATCAATTGTATCTTCATACAACTCCCAAATCATTAAGCTGACAACTCTTTATCTTCACACATCTTATTTGTTAGCTTAACATGCCTTTAAAAATTATCTCTTTGAGTGTACTCAATAAGAGATAAATATTAGTCAAGTCAAACCCATTATTCAGAAATATCTAATATTTCATAGTGTCAAACATATCCCTAATAGACCAGCCTTGAGTGTACTCAACAAGTTAAGATCGATTTAGGGCTCTCGTTTTTCACAATAATGATGGAAGGCAAACAACAAATTGACTTAATATTTTTAACGAGGGGTTTTGCATGCAAAAGGTCTCATCGTAATAATTATATATATTTTATTGTACATCTAACATGCAAATAAACATACATATAATAGTGTGGACGATTCGGTCAGTTCCTAAGGGGTATAGCATTGATTCATACAATATTCCATCTCTATGGTCTCCTCCTCTTCTTGTATCTTCAATTAGTCCAGCTGCAACTTGTATCCTATACTAGTTGGCACGCAGGCCTAAATAATAACAACGGACTCGCAGACCCATAATAATAACAACGGACTCGCAGGTCAACAACAAGAATAAAACTAACCATTCAACACATCCACATGGTCGAGTCCATAATCATCCACTAATTAAACATTCATCAAATAAATGCTTTCCTATATAATATCTAATATTATATGCAAACATGTTTCAAGTTTCCAGCAATTAAATGGATCAGAGCAATTAAGTCGTCTAAACTAATTTAGACAAATGGATCGGAACAATTAAATAATTAATTAATCAAATTAATTAATTAATTTAATTAGCGGACTTATTTAATTTAAAATCAAATTTCAATTAAATATCAAATTAGAGTCCAACTCTAATTCTACAATTATAGGGCGGGACTATTTAATTAAAATCAAGTTTTAATTAAATACCAAATTAGAGTCCAACTCTAATTCCAATAAAATTTTAGGGCAAGACAATTTAATTAAAATCAAATTTTAATTAAATGTCAAATTAAAGTTCAACTCTAATTATAATCAAATTAATACGGTTGAATTTAATTAAAATCAAATTTTAACTAAATACAAAATAAGAGTCCAACTCTAATTCCAAGATATTAGGGTGGACTTATTTAATTAAAATCAAATTTTAATTAAATACAAAATTAGAGTCCAACTCTGATTTCAAGAAAGATTTTTGGGTGAGACAATTTAATTAAAATCAAATTTCAATTAAATGTCATATTAGAGCCCAACTCTAATTTCAACAACATACTAGGGTAGATAATTTAATTAAAATCAAATTTTAATTAAATATTAAATTAAAGTCTAACTCTAATTTAAAATGAATTAACATTTTAATTTAGGATAAAACTCCTAAATAAAATAAAATTCAATTTAGGGTCAAAGTTTAATATTTAAGTTAAAATCCAATTTTAACGAAAATATGAAAATCGTTAATTTTTAAATAAAATTTTAAACGGGTCAATATTGAAATTTTAGGTCAAAACATTTGAAAATCAAATTAAAAACCATTTTAATATTAAAATTTAAAACTATTTTGAAAATTGCAAATTGATCCAAGTTTAAAATTAAAAAACAAGTCCTTCAATTAACTTAATTGCATGACAGGTCCTTAATCAAAATATTGCAAACTTGACTCCTTTTCCATTATTGCATGCGGGGGCCTGAAATTTCGAAAATTGCACAAGAGGCTCCTGCCTCCACCCTCTCACCCGTCTGAAAACGAAACCCTAATTATTTTTTTTTATTATTTTTTGTTCTTTTCTCCTGCGTCGCCGCCATGGAACAATGGTGGTGCACGCCCGCACCACCAGAGTAATGATTGCAGCAGCCCACACGGCGCCGGTCGTATACCCCGCAATACATGGCGTCGTTTTCCAGCCAGCGCTATTGCTGCAACTCGCAGCGACGCCGAGGGCCACTGCAGCAGCAGCGACCGTCGCTGCTGCAACACGCAGCAGTGAGGTCGCTGCTGCTTCTGGTTCGTGGCAGCTTGCTGCCCGCCACCGTGACTTGGTGGTGTCGCCACCGGGTTCTGTGGCGGCGCCCTTGTCGCCAAGGTTTTCAGATCCAAATTTGACCAAGAAATTATTTTCTTTTTCAAAACAGATTTTTGAAGATGAAAAATATTTTTCTAAATTGCAAGATTCAAGAAAAATTAAACAATCAACTTTTGATTGATCCAAAATACAAAACAGTTTCTAACAAATACAAAGTAGGCTCTGATACCACTGTTGGGAATTTACTTAACATGCACAGCGGAAATAAAACAATTTTCAATTCCCAAACGAGGATCTGCAATGTGTTTAGATAGAAACTGTGATGAGAATAATACCTTTGATGAATTCCACAAACTCTTTTGTTTTTTCTTGAACTCCAATGATCACGATCTGCAATCCAAGCTGTCCAATTGTCCAGCCTCCAATGGTGATCCACACAGAGAAAAAGAATGACGGCTAGGGTTTTCTTTTCTTGTGCTAGCAAGAATAATGAAAATTTCATACTGTTTTCAAATCCTAATAGCCTATTAATATAAGTCCAAATGGGCTCGACCCATCTGTTAAATTTAACCCGATCTAATATTTAAATAATCAAATTAATTAAATCCGGTCTATGAATGAATTAATTCAATTAATTAATTCGTGCCTATTAATAAACAACCCAATTAATTAATTATCCAACATTTGTCAATTAATTAATTGGTAAATCTCATTCTTTTGATTCTCTTTTGTGTGTAACCCATTAGGTTCCCGATCACGACGCCTAACGACGTGAATTATTATTTTGATCTAATCAAAATCGATAAATTAAAACGCCCCTTTTAATTTATCACTAATTTACTTTCGTTGTCCCAGATTGACGTCTAGCAATGTGTCGGGCAATACACGTGACGGGAAATATCACGTAGTATGACAAAACCAAACTTGTTCGTTTACCGTGAAACTATAATCCTTTCGTCAATATAATCCGATCAATTATGACATATGGATATGTGTCAATCTCAATTATCGATCATATCTTTTATCCCACTGTTAAGTCAATGTACGTCGAAAACTCTTTTTCGAATTATGATTCACCTTGGCCAGGGATTTCATTATCAACTTAATTGGATAAAATGTAGATCATAATCTCTTACTATCTAAGAGTGACGAATCCTCTATTGGTCATTCATAACCTTCATATGATTCTTGACATACCTGAACGATATTGTATTAGCGACCATTGGCAGAGCAACATCCTACACCACCAAAGTATGACTGTCCTCATATAAGGTACCATGATGACCTCAAGTCAAAGGACCAATTTCACTACCGAACGTTAGAGATTAACCACTAACACTCAGATAGTTATCCATATGGAATCTCTCAGCGGGTCTCCAATATTTTGTTCTATAACAGAACATCCACGTGTTCATTCAAGTGTCACCACACTTTAACTTGTGAGATCAGTTACTTACTTCACAAGTAAGAATGCCACACGCGATATCCGTAATAACGATATCCGTATCTCGTTATTACTTCGACCACGGACGATTTAAGATTCAGTCATATGTAATTTGTATCTCACAATCACAACTCCTTGTGATTAACAAATCACCAAAACTTGAATCTACGGATTCTATTATTTAATTTATTAGAATATTAATTCAATTAAATAATAGATATTGCCAACATGCATTGATTATATATATATATATATATATATATATATATATATATATATATATATATATATATATATATATATATATATATATATATTCAAAGTGTTCATGTCCAAAGTTGATTGGACCTAAGGCATAACACTTACAAGCTCCAATATTTTAAATAGAGCGTCATAGTACAATACAAATAGAACACAGACTAGAGACCGGCCTGGATGACGAACCTTATTTTTCGTCTACATAATTTGTGGATCTTACAAATGATGGCATGAATGGTAAATTGGCTGAAGTCGAAATGCACGTTTTGCAATAATCAATCACGAAGAGGTTATTCACTTCACTTCTTAGATTAAATACGTTCCTACAACCAGTTTTAAAATGAACTTATATGACCAAGACGGGCCGTGACCTCTAGTCACTAGGGAGTTTGAGCAGAACCAGTTACCGAGTTACTGTTCATCCTACATATGTTTATGTGCTACAATATCGACCCAATCTTGCACCGAACGAGCATTAGTGATGCGAGGGCTCGGATGCTCTACCACTTGGCCCACGTAATAAGATCGACATGGGCAGACACATTTGGCCACTCATCACGGGCGTAGCTGCCCAAACGGATAGTATTTCTCGACTTGATTAGTGGGATATACCGTGCGGCCGAAGTTCGATTATTATCGAGCTAGCTTGTAGTCGACACTTAGGCACCTATGGATAGGAGCACCAAGATAAGTTCACTTTGGTCAATTAGACGGAGGACCATAGTGTATCGTTAGTACACTAATTAAACCCAAATATAATCATACTGAAAACTTGTTTAGAATAAGTTTGAAGGTGATAAGATCCATCCAAAATCAATACCATCATCACCTGGTTATTATTCAATTCTTATTGTTGGCCTAAAATAAATAAATAAACAAGGAAATAAAAGATATTTTACTTGCTGTGGTACATAGGAAAAAGTTACATATATTATTGCGTGAAGTTAGTCTTGAGTAATCAACCTACTCATTATTAATGTTTAGGAGACGATCTACCAAAGAAGAAGGCTGACTGCAATGTGAAGTAAAACCAACTTTCGAAAATAAAAAAAATTCCCAAAATAGAAGTGAAACAAAAAGAAAAGAAACACACTTTAGTGTATTGAGAGAGCATAGCAAAACCACTATAAATGCTGTTTTTGTTTAGGATCAAAACCTTCTACACCCTACGCCCGCCTTACAGGTTATACTTTTCCTGTTAGCCCATAAAGATCGGACACCCATATTTCAGGACCATACAAGCCTGATACATGAAATGCACCAAGTTTTGGTCATCGATTTCGGATTTAGCATATGTTTGGCCACCATTTTTTATTTCAAAAACTCATTTTCAACCACACATTCTCCCGTAAAATAATATTACTCGTAAATAAAAAAAAAATTCTTTATTTTTTAATCACATCCTCCAAAAAATCATTATTTCAAAACTCTCATTTTTACAAAACTCATTTTCAATCACACATTCTCCCTTAAAATAATATTACTCGTAAATCAAAAAATTTTCCTTATTTTTTAATCGCACATTCTCCAAAAAATCATTATTTCAAAACTCATTTTTCTCCAACTTTTCATTAAAATGGAGCCCAAACAAGGGCTTAGAGCTTGGTTGAGTTGAAAATGAAAATAAGTCTTATCTCACTTGTTTATTTCACCTTTGGGAAAAACACATTGAAAAACTAAGAGAGCATTACGCGTGATGAGACATTGCATTGATGTATTCAGGATTTGGTGTAGTTTAGAAGATGGAACTTTGGAAGTTGAAGTACAAAACTTGATTCAAGTAGCATCGCTGAAAATTGAGAATGACCAACACACACTCAATGGTGAATGTACGATATGTGGAGTTTGTGAACTAACTCTTCATTCTTTTGTTTCATTAATGTTTTTGAATTTTGAAATTTAAATAACATATGTTGATTTGAGTATATATGTTTAGCGTTAGGTTGAGTCTTTATTTTACTTTATTCGAAGACAAACAAATATTTAAATTTGAGAGTATTTAATAAGTGTGATTTTTCGCTTATCCGTGGCATCAAACGTGAGTATTTGACAGTACTTTTATTGTTTAGATACTTAATTTAGCGTGTTTCATGATTAAGTTAGGTGAAAACTTGGTTTGGATGTGAACATGAAAAAGGGAAAGCTTGGATGAAAAAGGATTGAAGTTTTACAAATTTTGGAATTCGGAGACCACTGAGTTTGAAAGTTGAAGGGCTTTCAGTGAAATTAAGAATGACTTGGGATGAGCAAGCAATTGAAGTGGAGGACTAAATTATAAAATATTGGAAAATGTGTACCTTTACGATTGCAAGGGTTTGTTTGATAGTGACCGTATCCAATGCGTTACGTGATTGCATGGAAAGAAACGATATTATTATTATTATTATTATTATTATAGGAGGGCACAAGTGAAAGAGGAACATGTACAATTCAAGATCCAAAAAAAAGCGAGAAAATTTAAGAATTTCAAGATTGGGGCTCAGTTAAAGGAGATTTTGTTGGAAAATAATTAGTTGCAGTAACTTGCAGAACGGTAAAATGCAGAAAGTAAAACTTATCGATTGATCGAATGTCGTGATAACACGATATCCTAAAGTGAAATTGTCTGTCATGACCTCTTTGGACAATCACTCCCAAAATACAACAATAAAATTAGTTGTGCAGCAATTACAAAAGACTTCAGAAATATCAAGCGTACTCCAAAAATATATATAAAAATACGAAAGTCGAGTATGAAGAATCATAAAATATGAAAATGATGATTTTTCCAAAAAGCAGATGTGTTTGTATATAAATAAATAATAGGTTCTTGGTGCCAAATCATCATGTTTTCTTCATTCTTATTTCAAAACCCGATTAAGGGCTTGTTAGGTACATATTTTCATTTTCTACAGTAAATCATTTCTCATTTTCAACGACACATTCTTTAATAAAATAATATTTTCTATTACATCAATACTTTTTTCTTCTTTTTCAACCACACATTTCCCTTCATATCACTATTCAAAAATCAATTATTCCCCCCAAAAATCCCTACCAAACACACTCTAAGCACTCAACTCTTTTCTTGTGTTTTTTATTCATCATTATGTGTAAGTAATTTCATGGTTGGGATGAATTATGTAACCTATTGTGATCTTTTAATTTGAAATTTCAAGATTATTGTTGTTAAATCTTTCATGTGTTGATGAATTATGCCATTATTGCTTTGAATTGTGAATTTCTAACGAACCAAGAGTTAAGTTAGAAATTTAGACAACGTATCATGGTTGTCGCAATCATTGATAGAATTTTAGATATTAAACTCATTTAATGGAAACTCAATTTTATGAAGTAAAAGAAATGGAAAAAGAAGATTAGACAGACGAAAAAGGGAGAAAAATTTCTTAAGAATGACGTAACCTTCTTTTATAATTTTTTACTTGAAGATATCATTATTTAGTCAATTTTTATAAATTCAGAATGGTTCTTATATTTAAGAATTTATATCCCTCTTAATTCTCTAGATTTTAATTTCCCTAAACGTTTGAAATAGTTGGGCTTTATTCGGATTCACATAGAGATAAGAAAATTGACTTAGTTAGATATGATTAATTTGATCTCGAGAAACACAAATTGATTAACTTAAAAGAGTTTGACAGAATTGTCTATTATGAGTGAATCTTGAGAGGCGAGATAAAGATGATAACTAGGCGAGTTCACACAAGAACACCACACTCTACTCAAAATAGAAATCACTCAAGATTACAACATTTGAGAGAGCAACTACAAAACAAAAGAGAGTTTGATTATTCTGAGAGAAGGAGAGTCAAGAGCTTGAACGGTGCAGAAGAAGAGAAATCAGAGAGCATTGCACAGTTCCAACCATAGGAGGCTATTTAAATGAGTCACCCAAAGGCCTCCATCCAACGGTTGTGGGGCTGACACTTGGCAAAATCTGGAGCATCCATTTAAAAAGGGAGAAACATGGCTTTTCAAATTCAAACACGACTTTGCACCAATTAAAAAATCAATGAATCAGTCAACTTATCAACATTCCAGTCAACAGGTTAATATGGCATCATTGTGCCAACCTTTCAATTTAGAGTGTGTTTGGTAGGGATTTTTGGGGGAAAAATTGATTTTTAAATAGTGATATGATGGGAAATGTGTGGTTGAAAAAGAAGAAAAAAGTATTGATGTGATGGAAAATATTATTTTATTGAAAAATGTGTGGTTGAAAATGAGAATTGATTTACTGTAGAAAATGAGAATATGTACCAAACAGGCTCTTAGAATAGGTCTAGGTCTTGGGGGAGAAAGAAAATGTTTATCCCGTGTCTTGAGGGGAGAAAGAAAAAGTTTATCCCGTGTCTTGTGGGGAGAAAGTAAAAGACAGGGAAGAAAAGAAGAGGGAAGAAAAAAAGGAGAGAAGCCACATAAAATATTGTGTATTCTATTAATCAAAGTTGGTCCAATACAACGAAAAACCACTCATAGTTAGACCAAAAATCCTTAAAAAACCATGGGAACTATTTATTAATAATTTTAAGAAAAATTCATCTTACATAATTGCGAAACAACTTATATTTTAATCTATAGTAAGTCTGTCATAAATAGTCTTTCAAAAATATTCTAAATATTTCCATCAAACTCTCCGTTTAAGATAACAAGAATCTGTCAAGATAAACTGCAACCTTTTATCTAAGAGAGATAGATTACATGGTTTTTTGAGTTAATTGATTCGATTTAATTGCCATCAATATAGCACCCTATAACACCAAACAAAACATTAATCCCGTCAAAGTATCAAATTGTGTTGATGGTTCTTCTGTAAATCAAATTCAGACGGAGATATAATGATTTAATTTGTAAGAAGTTGAAGTTCATCAATGAGCTCAAATGAAATTTTTGGTTCAATTGTAAAATCCCACATTTCTATTTTTGTGACAGTCAACACAACCTGCATTTAGAAGTGTTGTAACCATCTAGTACTAAAATTACAACAACGCCAGCTCTCACTTTTTCCGATATTTTGAACAGTGAGACTTCTTATGATTGGGTAATCTATGGTGCAAGGTAACGGGAGAACCTTCTTTCATTGCATAACTTGGAAGCTCTCTAGGTCTATACGTTACCTATTTTAAGTACATATATGGAGTGTATTTGGGGTGCTAAACGGAGTTATAAAGAACCAGTCAGGATTTTTATGTCTGTCTTTGTTTTTATTTTCAATCGACCAAAAATGATTGAGAAGCTTTTTATCATCGGGAAAGGAAAAACCTTGTGATGTGCACTCTTGAGTAGTAGTACACCCTTTGGTTTCTAATAATTAAAACTCTCTTCGAACCTTGTGTTTACCCTTGTACAAATATAACATTTATAATGACATTTGGGTATGATTGTTTATTACGGGACCTTATAATGCCGTCCTAAATCTACCGAAAGACCCGTATATGTTTGATCTTGTTCGAATTTGTGATCTTCTACTTCAAATGTTAATTTAGACGCGATCTCCTTTCTTGTGGAGTAAATAAGGGATAATGAAAGCTCCCAAATCAAAACTTCAGAAAACCAAAAAGAAAATCCTGAAATCAAACTAATTCATAAGTTGTGACTGGTCTATTTAACATCCAAGAAAACATGAATCTTGTGGACCATCCTACTTAATCTTGAGACATTCTATTTGATTCGAACGTCTGGTTCATTTCATAACTGTAATCATTAATCAATCAGCAATATGACTACTTAATTTATTCTCACTCTCAATATATAAGCACAAAGGCAAACAAAATGATTCAAGAGAACAAAAAAGGTGAAAAAGTAAAACTAAAAGGTACTTAAGAAAGAAGTAGGACTCGGAGGTAATGGGATGTCTACATTCCCCTCCAACATGAGTAGAACTTTCTTCATAGACGGACGGAGAGATGGCTCATCTTGGATGCACCAAATACCAATTTTAATCAGCCTCTCCAATTTTCTCTCGTCAACCTCCTCTTCTCCCACCAATTTACTCAACTCCCCACTCTCAAAAGCGTTGTAAACCCATTCTTCAAGAATAGCTTCATCCTCAGAGAGGCTTGAATCAACACTTTTTCTACCACATATGATCTCTAGTAGCACAATTCCATAGCTGTAAACATCTACTTTAACTGTCACAGGCAATTTCTTGTGCCACTCCGGAGCTACGTAACCTCGAGTTCCTCTTATCCCTGTGTAGGTTTTTGTCTGATCTTTCTTTAAGAGCTTTGCCAGTCCAAAGTCAGAAATTTTTGCACACCTATGCTCATCCATGAGTATGTTTTGAGGTTTTATATCACAGTGAATGATCTGCGTCTCACACTCCTCGTGCAAATATACGATGCCTCTTGCAATATCAGGAGCAAATCGAATTCTCTCTTCCCAACACAGTCGGTTTTCGGGATTGAAAAGTATATCTGCCAGCGATCCATTTTTCATGTATTCATATACTAGAAGCCACTTAGCTCCTTCAAGGCAGTAACCAAGAAGTCTGACTAGATTACGATGATATGTTTTTCCTATCACCTTCATCTCAGTTTGGAATTCCTTTTCTCCTTCTTCCAGTTCTTTCTCGAGCCTCTTCACGGCCACAACACTTCTGTTGTCTGATAAGATCCCTTTGTAAACTGTACCAGACGCTCCTCTACCGAGCTTTTCTTTGAACTCATTTGTTGCTTCCACAAGCTCTGGATAGGTGAATGCTCGCAAACCAACATCCTCAATCAGTCCAACATGGGGGATCTTCTTATATCTCCCAACGTGATTTCTGTGGACATAAATCCCTGAAATTGCCAGGATGAAGGCAGCTAAAGCAAAAAGCGAAATGCTTATAATTAAGACGTCCAGACGAATTTCTTTCTTGATTTCTTTTCCCGAACCACTCGAAACTCCTGGAGTCAATGGTGCTGTTGTGTTCACCTTGATAAGAGAAACAGTTGGATTACTCTGCACTCTTCTTCCGTATCTCAATGGAAGCCTTTGCTTTCTGCAGTTTCCATCTTTAAAGAGAGCTGCATCGCAGTTGCAGTCCTCTAAACAGGCTTTTGCACAATCTGCTTTAGTCATGCTTACTAAAACACCATAATTAACGTCTTCCCACACTACGTTATCCAATGATATGATTTCATAACTGACATTTTGCTCCTCGGCTTTACAACCTTCCATGACAAAATTCCTCTCGCATCCTGAGGTCGAGTTGCCTGGACTAACACGATCGAATACCGGAAGACATTCACACTCCGCAACTGTATCCAACTGAATACAATAACCATTCAACCCACATAAACCCAGAGGGGCACATTTATCTTCCGTGGGGGACCATTCTTTAGTCCAGTTTCCTTGAGGATCCAACGAGCGATAATAAAGTCGAAAAATACCATCAACATCAATTCTCACGAGGTAGATAGTTCTTTTTCGATATTGTCCTGTCGTCAAATTGATAGCGGAGCTTCCATTGAACAAATAAAGAAGGCCATTATTATCAAGATTCAGTGATACATTGTTGCCTGTTCCAATTGTGCCTGATGCGTAGTAAGCATAACTGGCTCCGGAAATTTCCACAGGGTATTGCGCCAGGTGCCCATTGTTGGGAAATTATTTAATTTCCCGTGATGGGCCGACATATGTAATTAATTGTGTATAAACGCTATCTTAAAGTTAAGCCCAAAATTAAAGTGATCTAATAAAGAATTAAGTAATTGGGCTTTAAGCATCTAATTAAAGTGTGGGCCGGACTATATGTGTAGAGACCGGATCCATTAGGGTTTGTATTTGACGATGGGCCGAATACATATGGAAATATATAAAGGGTTATGGTCCCCAATTCATATGGTGATTTTCTCATTCTTTGTGGCATCCCATCAACACAAGAATACAAGAGAAAGCATATGAAGAGGAAGATCCATAAAACCCACAATCAGGAATTAAGATGCAGATTTGAAGCAACCAAACTGAAGATTTACAGATCCAGATTCAAGATTCATTAATCAAGTCAGAAATCAATTGATTAAGGTATGTTCCGCGTTAATTCAGTTTCTTGATGGTTTGACATGAAGATCTTGGCAAGATCATAAAGTTTAAGTTTTAATAAAGTCCAAACAAGTGGTATCAGAGCCTATTCATGTTAAATCATTGGGAATCAAGTATTTTTAATTTGGTTCTTGTATATTTTTTTATGGTTTTCAAATTTAATAATTTCGGATTTAGATTTATTAAATTTGAAAATTATTCGGTTGATTGATTAAGATTTTCAGAATTTCGGTTTAATAAAAAAAAAAAAAAAAAATTAAAAAAAATAAAAAAATTTGGGGTGGTCGACGCCACGCCGCCACAATGTCGGCGCCACGTAACATGTTAGTTCTTTGTCTGTAAGAGCGCACGCCGTCAGAATTTACAAGAAATGACCACGGCTGTCAGATTAAGAAATTTTGCACGCCGCAAGTCGTCAGACTAAAGCCTGCACGCTCGTTCAGGGGGTGATGGGGCACTACCGTCGCCCTACTAATTTTGGCCCTTGGTGGCGCCGGATTGCGCCGCCAAGGGGGTGAGGTGGAAAAGCCCATGTTTAATTTTGGATTTTAGGGTTTTGGATGAATTTTGGGGGCGGGGGCTTGTGTTGAAAATTTGAAGTTTTCAGGTCCTTGATTGCAATTTTAAATTAGGGTTTTATTTTAAAGATTGAGCCCCTAAGTTTAAGGTTTTGGTGTTTCAGTCCCCTAAGGTTATAAATTCATCCAATTGGGCCTTTAAAGTTTCGGGTTTAATAATTCAGTCCCTCAAGTTTCAAAATTAACTATTTTTGGACCATTAAAGTTTTAATTTTAATGTTTAGGCCCCTACAGTTTGCAATTTTGGTTATTCGGCCTCTAAAGTTTAAAGTTCATTCAAGTTGGGCCTTAAAGTTATGGATTTTAATAATTCAGCCCCTAGAGTTTTAAAATTAATTATTTTTTGGGCCATTTAAAGTTCTGATTTTGTAATTAAAGCATCAAAGTTTCTGATTTTGTTCCAAATTGGCCCCAAAAGTTTTAAATAATAAATTTTTGGATCCCTAAAAGTTTTCAATAATTAATTATTGACTCCTGAAGTTTTTCAACAATTAATTTTTGGATCCTTAAAGTTTGAATAATTAATTTTTTGACTCCTAAAGTTTTCCATAATTAATTATTGAGCCATAAAGTTCTGGATTATTATTTCTGGGTCCCTAAAGTTCTGAATTATTAACCCTAGGCCCCTAAAGTTTCAAAATAAAATAAAAGTATTAAGGATTAACAATTATAATTCAAATTTTGGTATTTCTTTTGGATTACTAATTTTTCTAAATGAATTGATTGAAGCAACATGTCACCAAAGTGACCTCTATTGCCTAGATTAATTTATTTGGAATATTAGAAAGGTTGTGTGTACGTAATTCATGCGGGTATTGACCGGCCCAAAGGAAGGTTAATATTTGGCCGAATTATTTACATACCTGTGGTAATAAATATGTGACAATTATAAGGTTTCATTTTATGTGAACAATAAATCGGTCCAAAGATAGGTTTATTGTTTGACATGGTTTATTGTCAATATTTGATTACTACACCAAGAGTACCACTTACAAGTTGATATTTCTGTCCAAAGACTAAATATCAATGTTGTGCCCGGTCTCTTGTGATGGGGTTTACCATTATTTGAATTGATTAATTGTTTAATATGGATTCTTATGTGAACATGTAGATTAAGTATTAGTTCTCTATTCAATTAATCCATCAACTTCCACAATATCTGCCAACATCAACTCCATTCCTGTGCTAAATGGAACCAACTATTAAGGACTGGAAAGAGAACGTTATGATCGTTCTTGGCTGCATGAACTTAGACCTTGCGTTAAGGACCGAACAACCCGCTGCACTTACGGATAAAAGTTCTATTGATGAAAACAAGGACTTTAATAAGTGGGATTGTTCAAACCGCATGAGTCTTATGATCATGAAGCGTAGTATTCCAGAATCATTCAGGGGCGCTGTGTCCAATAAGGTAACTATCGCCAATAAATTTCTTTGAAATTGAAGAAACGCTTTGCAAAGAGCGATAAGGCTGAAACTAGTACGCTTTTAGCATACTTAATTTCACTAAGGCATAAAATCAAAGGAAATATTCGGGAGTACATTATGGAGATGTCTCATATTGCTTCAAACTTCAAGGCTCTAAAGCTTGAGCTATCTGATGATTTGCTCATGCATCTGGTTTTAATTTCTATTCCTGCACAATTCAAGGTCGCTTATAATCACAAAGGGATAAATGGACTCTAAAATGAGCTCATTTCATACCGTGTGCAAGAAGAAGAAAGGTCAAGCAAGAAAGGACTGAAAGTGCTCACTTGGCTAGTACCTCTAAGGACAAGTTAAAGAAAAGAAAGAATAAGAAAGCTGCATTCGGTTCGGTTCAAAATTAACGGCGAAATAAATTTAGTTGTAAATTTTGTGAAAATCTGGGATATATAAAGAGAGATTGTGGTAAATACTACGCTTGGCGTGTAAAGAAAAATACATTTCTCACTTTGGTTTGTTTTGAGGTAAATTTAATGTCAATATCAAGACACACTTGGTGGATAAATTTCGGTACCACCACTTACATAAGTGTGTTTATGCGGGGTTGTCTGAGCTGCCAAAGCCAATTGATGCTGAAAGATTCATCTATCTGGGGCGATGGCAAATCAGTTAAGGTTGAGGCTTTACGGAATTTAGGTTATCATTAAAGACTGATTATTATTTGAATTTGAAAGAGACATTTACGGTACCGTCCTTTTGGATGGAATTTGGTTTCTATTTCTACATTGGACAACTTTGGTTACTCTTATTCAATTAGAAATAGTCAATTTGATCTTTTTCTTAATTCAAATATTGTGGGTGTCAGTTCTTTATCCGGTTACGATAACCTATGTTTGCTTAATACGGTTGCCTCTTATAAAGAAACCTTGTATTTGGATTTACGTGGTATTGAACATAAATTAACCAATGAGAATTCTGCTTTGTTATGGCACAAGCGATAAGGTCACATCTCTCAAAAGAGAATGGAAAGATTTGTGTCAGAAAGAATTCTTGATTCCCTTGATATTTTCAGACTTAAGTAAATTAAGGGAAAAACAAACAAATATAAGGAGATTAGGTGCCAATAGGACTTCGGATGTCTTAGAACTAATTTATACGGATATCTGTGGATCATTCCCTTCGGCTTCTTGGAATGGTCAACAATCATTTATTTAGTTCATAGACGATTTTTCTCTATATGGCTACCTATATTTCATCTATGAGAAATCCCAAACACTGGACATGTTCAAAGCATACAAGACTGAGTTCGAAAATCGACTCAGTAAAAGAATTTAACAAGTCAAATCTTACCATAGTGGTAAATACTATGCCAAGATATGACGAATCAGGAGAACGATGTCCAGGACCTTTTGCAATATTCCTAGAGGAATGTGGAATTTACCCACAGTACATTGGGATCCTCCTAGGTTTAAAGCACTAAAGACTGCAGCTTAAAGTCTCAACAAAGTTCCAAGTAAAGTAATTGTTAAGGGGTTACAAATTTTTAAAGGTCCCACTACCAGGTCAATTTTCGAAACGGAAAATGTTCGATTTCTTGAAGATGTAGAGTTTGTGAGGGGAGATAAGGTTATAAGGTTATGATTTTGTCTTAGATGAAGAATATTTATATATTCCTTCTGTTGCAATTGACAATGATTTGGTTCAGGGACAAATTCTTGCTCCAGATCTTGTTCAAGAAGCAATTTCGGATTAAGACAATATTACAAAATCCCCCATACACAATCAAGAGATTGTTCCAGAAAAACAAACTCAACAACTTCAAGAACAAATGTCATTAAGGAAATCCACTATAAAAGAAGAAAGACAATTCTTGATAACTTTATAGTCTTTCTCCAAGAAAATAAGGATGACATGGATTGACGAAAGAATGACTTATCAATCAACTTTCATCAAGCCATGCAAAGGAATAATTCTAAAGAGTGGATTGATGCCATGCATAAAGAGATTTTTCTTCGGTTTCTATGAAAACTCTTTTAGGACAATTATGGCTTCTGTGACATATTTTGGTCTTAAGTTGCATTAGATGGTTTACAAATTAAAGAAATCCATCTATAGGCTTAAGTCAAGTTTCCCGAATAGGTATCACAATTTTATCAAATAATTATCTCATTTGGTTTCGAGATACATTCAATTGATGATTGTGGATATCACAAGTTCAGTGGGAGTAAGCAAATCTTTGTGATGCACCTTTTGTATTAAGGATATAGATACACAAGAATTGTTCTTGGTGTATTTTTGGGTAATCACAAAAGAGTTGTATCAATAAGGTTCTTAAAAGATTTGTAATACAGATATGAAAATCAAGTAATACCCCTACAATTAAGGGAGACAACTTTAGTCTCAATTAATGCCCCAATGATAAATTTAAAGATAAAGGATATACATCAGATTCTCTATGCTTTGGCAATTGAGAATTTAATGTATACTCGGGATAGCACACGTCCGGATATAGTATTCCTTGTTGGAATGCTAGGCAGATATTTAATTAACTTGCGATGGAAATTTGGAAAGCAGCCATCAGGTTATTCAGTATCTATAGAGAACAAAGGATTACATGATCACATTCAGGAAAATCAGACCAATTGGAGATCGTTGGATATTCTGATTTTGATTATGGAATTTGACTGTAAAATATTATCACTAGGCTGCATATTTTTGGATAGAAATGAAAGACCATTTAAGTTATTTTGTGACAATAACAGTCTTGTATTCCAATAGGAACGTGATGATGTCAAAGTTTATAGACATTGAGTTCCTAATTGTTAAGGAATGAATTCAGAGTGGTTAGGTTTCTATAAAGCATATAAGGACAAACTCTATAAATATGGATCCATTTACTAAATGGCTACCACCCGAGGTCTTTCATGAGCATGGTGCTCACATGGGTGTTGCATCTTTTGATGATATGCCAGTTTAGTGGGAGTTTATATTTTGGATGTTGTCTTTTTGACACATAATTTCGGTTGTGCACATTCAGTTCATTTCAGAAATAAAGTATTCAGTTCAGTTCCACTCTGATTAAAGTTTATGGTTGATCTCATAAGGTATTAAGGAGTAAGGCAGGACCAGTTGGAAATAGGCATGTTAAGATCACATTACATGTAATTTCCATGCTACACATCCACACTTGATCTATGTCATTTGATTGTATTGATATACGTGACCATTGATGGGTTTAGTTATGTTACTTATAACGAAAACCGCTTTGATCCTATGTTGATATAATCAATGGACGAGATTGTTCGGAGATGCTTTTGGTTATGATAGCAAAAGTTTTGAGCTCATAAGGTTATACACATTTATAAGGTAGCATATGTGGCCCAAGTGGGAGATTGTTGGGAAATTATTTAATTTCCCGTGATGGGCCGACATATGTAATTAATTGTGTATAAACGCTATCTTAAAGTTAAGCCCAAAATTAAAGTGATCTAATAAAGAATTAAGTAATTGGGCTTTAAGCATCTAATTAAAGTGTGGGCCGGACTATATGTGTAGAGACCGGATCCATTAGGGTTTGTATTTGACGATGGGCCGAATACATATGGAAATATATAAAGGGTTATGGTCCCCAATTCATATGGTGATTTTCTCATTCTTTGTGGCATCCCATCAACACAAGAATACAAGAGAAAGCATATGAAGAGGAAAATCCATAAAACCCACAATCAGGAATTAAGATGCAGATTTGAAGCAACCAAACTGAAGATTTACAGATCCAGATTCAAGATTCATTAATCAAGTCAGAAATCAATTGATTAAGGTATGTTCCGCGTTAATTCAGTTTCTTGATGGTTTGACATGAAGATCTTGGCAAGATCATAAAGTTTAAGTTTTAATAAAGTTCTAACACCCATCAGTTTGCATCGCAAGACGGAAAATACCTCTGGCAGGGTTGGTTTTTGAAGCACTGGAGACGAGATCCATTCCAGGCGGGAGACGTTGGCCGGGCAAAAGAGTGTCCGTTGGGGAATCAAAACTCTGCCATGCAATCCTACGAGAGGAGTCATACAGCACGAAATTTCCATTGTCAAGCATTGAAGCTGAAACGACTGGCCGGACAGAACTTGCAATATTTATGTCATCTCCATTGTCCTGCTTCAAAATGAGCCTTCCATAATCGGTTAATAGCAAAATGGCATTTGTGGGAAAAACGGGATCATCCCTGTTGGCTGTCCACACTACAGTCTTTTCTGGAATCCCAGCAATAAAAACTCCAACAGCATAGCCATTGGTTAGCTCGTAGAATCCAAAGGCATAGAGTCCAGAAGGCGACAACCATGATGAATTTGTACTGGGTTTTAAAGAAGAACCAAGGGAAATATTAGCATATCTTTGTTTCTGGGCTGATGCTGCCATTAATGTAGAAAGAATGAGAAAACAGGGAAAAACAGCCATGGAAAATAGGTTTTCGATCTTTCTTTGATATGGCTTTTTAGTTTCATTGAGGAAGGAAATAGGCGTTACTTGAAGAACTCAGTATCCTCTCTGTCTTGACTCATTTCGGTCAATGCTTAAGGTCTGTTTGTTTGAACAATATGTCCAATGTACTTATGGAAAGACGTTGTTAAAGTTCTTGTTAGGCCCCGAAACAACTTATTCTAAGGATCGAATTTTACAACAACCAGGAAATTGCAGAAATTAAAGAAAATCACAACATAAGGATTTTTCGCCCCTAAGGACCCGGATGTTCAATCGTGCAACCTAATCACCCGCTGAGCATCTACAATGAGATATAACTCTAGATCCACTAAAAACAAATCAAGAATCAGTACAGAATGTACGAAGAAACCAACAGTTTCTTCGAGTTTTATCTCGCCTCTTCTACAAACGTAATCGCACAACCCTCAATCTCTAAATGACTGTGCACAACAATCAAAAACTCACAAAGAATTAGAGATCGAAGAATCACAAAGATCGATTATAGATTTTACAAGAAAAAACCCTAACTATCAGTCTCTCACTCAGAAAAATAGAGAAAAACGAAGAGACTGAAGGCAGAAACAACTAGAAGAAATGAGCCAAGACCAAGTCACGTATCTATCCAACTCAACAATCACAATCTAAGGATCAGAATGCAGCCACATGTAAAGAAGATCCTCAACCTTCTAGTGGCCAAAAGGCGTGTTTCATCCAAACACATTTTAAGAAGTTCTGGCCCAATTGCACAAATGGCCCAACATGCCAAGTAATAATGAGGCAGGCCAAATACATTAACAGTTCTAATACGAACAAATTGACTTGACTTTCACATTCTAGATGTCCAAACAGAACATTATTGCTATGGGAGCTTTTTCTTGATTAGGTCAGCTCGAAGGGAATTAAATTCACTCCTGTCTAATTAAGATTTAGGCCCTGTTTGATAGGGCTCTTTTTCCATGGAATTGGAAACCATTTTCCATCTTTTTGAAAAAATGCCTGTTTGATTGACAAGAATTTCTTGGCAAAAAATCTTCTTGTATGGTGGCCACGCGCCTGACTTTCTTAGAAATTGGTGAAGGTGAGAATTGGTTTTCCAACCACAGCCGTCACTTTCGACTTTTTTTATTTTTTTATTTTAGAAATGGAAACAAATTTCATAACCAAATGTAAAAAAAAATTTCACTTTCATGGATAATTTTGATACAAACGAACAATAAACTTTGATTAAAAAAATGATTTTTTAGGATTTTTTTTTTTTGACTTTTTGGCAATGGAAACAAATTTTATAACCAAGTGTGGAAAAAAATATTACTTTAATGGACAATTTTGATACAAACGAAGGCCAAACGAACATAAAATTTAAAAATTTTTTAAGTGGAAAATTATACCAATCAAACACACTTAATTAACAATTCACTGGAAAACAATTTCTAGGCAATTACTTTCTCTAGAATTCATTTTCTTTCCACCTATTTTCCACCCTTACTATCAAACAGACCCTTAGGGTTTGGTACAGTAGCAGAGCAATGAATCAGATGAGATGATGAAAAGTTTTATTTAAATAATTCAAAATTAATTAGAAAAATATATATTAAAAAATAACTAATTAAAGGAATGGAAATAAAAAAATGAGAAAAATAAGAGAATTTGTAATAATTTTCCAAGTAAAATTATGAAGGGGGACTTAAATTTGCAAGGAAATTCTCATATTGAGAACAAGCAAATCCTAGTACCTTTAATTTTCAAATTATCCAAATAGAAACATATTTTATTAATTATTATGGTTAGGATCTCTTGACCAAGTCAACTTATCCCTATTAATATAAAAGAGGCAATCCACTGGCTACTGTTCATTTGTGAAGCATTTTGCATTCCCATGTTATCCCCCATCAATTAATGGTTTTCCCATTTTATCCTTCCCACACCAAAATTTGGCCGTCTTTATTGACTTAATTGATACCAGTATTTATTATTTGGCCGCCTTTATTGACTTAATTGATACCAGTATTTATTTATAATATAAAAAATTAAAAAAACCTGCAAACCCACTCAGTGAGGAGAAACCATCAATTGCAATTGACTCCATGAATATTTTTGTAGTCGGTTGATTAATTTTTTTCACTTGCACATTTAAAATAAATATCACGCTTAATTAAAAATTGGAATTACAAGAGATAATGATTTTATATTATTGTTAGAACATAAAAAAAAAAAAGATGAAGACTCCGCACTGCGCGCACAAGTGCGGAGTTCAACTCCGCATCTAAGTGCGGAGCTCCAAGCCCGCATTATGCGGAGTTGAACTCCGCACTTGTTCCGTGAACTCCGCATTATGCGGAGTTCCAACTCCGCACTTACATGCGGAGTTCAGCTCCGCATAATGCGGAGTCGAACTCCGCACTTGTGCGCACAGTGCAGAGTCTTCACCCTTTTTTTTATATTCTAACAATAATGTAAAATCATTATCTCTTGTAATTCCAATTTTTAATCAAGCATGATATTTCTGTTAAATGTACAAGCGAAAAAAATTAATCAACCAATTACAAAAAAAAAGGTGAAGACTCCGCACTGTGCGCACAAGTGCGGAGTTCAACTCCGCATCTAAGTGCGGAGCAACTCCGCATAGTGCGGAGTGAAATTTTATTTTATTTTTTGTATTCTTTATCTTTTTTTTACGTGCTACTAATTTATTTTAATGTAATATAAAATTAGAAATGTGAAATTGAATATTTATGCGGAGTAAATCCCTTTTTGCTCCATATTATGCAGAGTAAATCCATTTTTTTTTTGTATTCTTCAGCAGCAATCAGACAAAAAAAAAAAAAGAGCCAATGATGCCTTTAATAAATAAATACAACAAACTAATTTCATTAAAATAGACATCTTCCCACAAAAAGAATGTAAAAAAAAATGAAGAATAAAAAAAAAATGGATTTACTCCACATTATGCAGATTAAATCCCTTTTTGTTCCGTATTATGTGGAGTAAATCTTTTTTTTTTTACTCCGCATAATACGGAGCAAAAAGGGATTTACTCCGCATTAATATTCAATTTCACATTTCGAATTTTATATTACGTTAAAATAAATTAGTAGCACGTAAAAAAAGGGTAAAGAATACAAAAAAAAAAAAAAATTCACTCCGCATTATGCGGAGTTCAGCTCCGCATAATGCGGAGTTGAACTTTGCACTTGTGCACACAGTGTGGAGTCTTCGCCTTTTTTTTTTTTTGTAGTAGGTTGATTAATTTTTTTCGCTTGTACATTTAAAAGAAATATCACGCTTGATTAAAAATTGGAATCACAAGAGATAATGATTTTATATTATTGTTAGAACATTAAAAAAATGAAGGTGAAGACTCCGCACTGTGCGCACAAGTGCAGAGTTCAACTCCGCATTATGCGGAGCTGAACTCCGCATGTATAATGCAAATTATATTTGTCCCGGGTGAGAGTTTTGGATTTTTTAATATGAATTTTTAGTTTTATTTGTTGTAGCTAAATTAAGATTGTGAGTAATTTTGAATATTGATAGACGTGTAATTGACAAAATGACAACTGTGAACTAAAAAATTAATGTCACAGGGCTAAATAATCTTGGTAAGTTCAGTTCCGGCTATGCATTTATTTTTCTCCAAACGAGTTCAATCTATACTTTTGTTTCTCTATAGCATGAGACATGTTATGTTTAACGAAATTAGTTTGTTGTATTTATTTATTAAAGGCATCATTGGCTCCTTTTTTTTTGTCTGATTGCTGCTGAAGAATACAAAAAAAAAAATGGATTTACTTCGCATAATACGGAGCAAAAAGCATAATCCATTTTTTTTTGTATTCTTCATTTTTTTTTACATTCTTTTTGTGGGAAGATGTCGATTTTAATGAAATTAGTTTGTTGTATTTCCCTACTATATTAAAATGGCCGTTGTAGCAAAAAAAGTCCGTGAACAGTAAATGGTGGGGATAAAATGGGAAAAACGCCTAATGAAAAAAAAATAAATTGATGTGCTCCGCATTATACGGAGCAAATCAGTTTTTGCTCCGCATAATGCGGAGTTACCTGAACTCCGCATTATGCGGAGCAAAAACTAATTTGCTCTAATTTTTTTTTTTTAGTTTCTATCTTTTCATTATACTGAGACTGCTCTGCATTTTGCAGAGTGAAATTTTTGTATTCTTTAGCTTTTTTTTTACGTGCTACTAATTTATTTTAACGTAATATAAAATTAGAAATGTGAAATTGAATATTTATGTTACAATTGATATACATGGGAAAGAAGATATTTTTCTCTAACACGATTGCAAAAATCAATTAGTCAACAAAAATGGCTGTTGTAGCAAAAAAAGTCCATGAACAGTAAATGGTGGGGATAAAATGGGAAAAACGCCTAATGAAAAAAAAAAATTGATGTGCTTCGCATTATGCGGAGCAAATCAATATTTATTCGTGTTCTTATTTTGATGTTTAATGGTGATTTTGCTTATATAAGTTAATTAGTTCGATAAATGAAATATAATAAAATTAAATTTTTGTAATATAATGGTGAATTTTGGTTGAATTTTGGAATACAAGGGTTCTACCGTAGTTTATGTGTGAAAATGGAGGGGACTCTGGACTCTGGATGGAGCTAACCGCTGGCTCAATCCAGGATGGAGGTAGCGGGTTGAAATAAATTAATGTTAGCACGTAAACAAAAAAATGTAAAAAAAAAAACTAAAGAATACCAAAAAAAAAAAAAAAAATTATTTGCGGAGTAATCAATTTTTGCTCCGCATTATGCGGAGCAGTATGCTCCTCATTTGTGTGAAGCACTGCTCCTCATGGAGCATTGTTGCTCCGCATTTTTTGGAGCACATTCTTTTTTTTTTTTGCAATTTTCTTTTTTATTTTTTAAAATTTTTTACTTTATTTCATATATACATAAAATCAAAATTTATTTTGTGTCTTCGCACACGCATCTTTTTTTTTCATTTCTTACTCTGTCGAGGTTGACTAAAATTAAAAGAACATTTGTATAATGCTGAAGGTGTTGGGAATTTACTTAACATGCACAGCGGAAATAAACAATTTTCAATTCTCAAACGAGGATCTGCAATGTGTTTAGATAGAAACTGTGATGAGAATAATACCTTTGATGAATTCCACGAACTCTTTTGCTTTTTCTTGAACTCCAATGATCACGATCTGCAATCCAAGCTGTCTAATTGTCCAGCCTCCAATGGTGATCCACACAGAGAACAAGAATGACGGCTAGGGTTTTCTTTTCTTGTGCTAGCAAGAATAATGAAAATTTCATACTGTTTTCAAACCCTAATAGCCTATTAATATAAGTCCAAATGGGCTCGGCCCATCTGTTAAATTTAATCCGATCTAATATTTAAATAATCAAATTAATTAAATCCGGTCCATGAATGAATTAATTCAATTAATTAATTCGGGCCTATTAATAAACAACCCAATTAATTAATTATCCAACATTTGTCAATTAATTAATTGGTAAATCTCATTCTTTTGATTCTCTTTTGTGTGTGACCCATTAGGTTCCCGATCACGATGCCTAACGACGTGAATTATTATTTTGATCTTATCAAAATCGATAAATTAAAACGCCCCTTTTAATTTATCACTAATACACTTTCGTTGTCCCAAATTGACATATAGCAATGTGTCAGTGCAATACACGTGACAAGAAATATCATGTAGTATGACAAAACCAAACTTGTTCGTTTATCGTGAAACTATAATCCTTTCGTCAATATGATACGATCAATTATGACATATGGATGTGTCAATCTCAATTATCGATCATATCTTTTATCCCACTGTTAAGTCAATGTACGTCGAAAATTCTTTTCCGACTTATGAGTTCACATTGGCCAAGAATTTCATTATCAACTTAACTGGATAAAATGTAGATCATAATCTCTTACTATCTAAGAGTGACGAATCCTCTATTGGTCATTCACAACCTTCATATGATTATTGACATACCCGAACGATGTTGTATTAGAGACCATTGGCAGAGCAACATCCAACACCACCAAAGTACCGTCCTCATATAAGGTACCATGATGACCTCAAGTCAAAGGACCAATTTCACTACCAAACGTCAGAGATTAACCACTAACACTCAGATAGTTATCCATGTGGAATCTCTCAGCAGGTCTCCAATGTTTTGTTCTATAACAAAACATCCACGTGTTCATTCAAGTGTCACCACACTTTAACTTATGAGATCAGCTACTTACTTCACAAGTAAGAATGCCACACGCGATATCCGTAATAACGATATCCGTATCTCGTTATTACTTCGACCACAGACGATTTAAGATTCAGTCATATGTAATTTGTATCTTACAATCACAACTCCTTGTGATTAACAAATCACCAAAACTTGAATCTACGGATTCTATTATTTACTTTATTAGAATATTAATTCAATTAAATAATAGATATTGCCAACATGCATTGATTATATATATATATATATATATATATATATATATATATATATTCAAAGTGTTAATGTCCAAAGTTGATTGGACCTAGGGCATAACACTTAAAACTCCCACTTGCACTAGATCCAATCACCTATGTATCTTATACCATAAGAGTTTACATGACGATCATATTTATGTTGCGACAACTCTTTGTCAGTGGATCTGCAATTTAATAACTTGTGGGAATTCGTTCTTTATTTACGTCATTTAATGAGTATTATCTTTCCAATGAGATAATACTGCCTTAACATATGTTTGGATCATTGATGAGATCTTAGTTTCTTCGCTTGCACGATGGCTCCATTGTTATCACAATGCAAAAGCGTATGATCAAGAATGTTAGGAACTACTCCAAGTTCATTAATGAACTTCCTGATCCAGATCACAACTTTTGTTGCTTTGTAAAGCAATGATGTATAAGGCTTCTATTATTGAATCAACGATTATTTTAGATTTGGAACATTTCCAACACACCCCTTAAGAGTAAACCAATGTCTTATTTGAGATATACTATTATTCTAGTCTGACCAGAAGTTAGCATTAGTGTATCCATAAAAATCTTCTCGAGATTTTATCTGTATAGATTGGGATGAGTTAAGCAATCTTCTAGATCTATCTTTATAAATCAACTTGATTCTATCATATCTATTACAGAGAAATTATTTGACAACCATAATTTCAACAATTGAAATATAGAGACGTCGTTTTCTATAATATGTTTTATGCATATAATATCAGGAATGTGACAATGCTCCCATTATCTTCTTGTAAACGCCCAATTCGTCTTCATTTTTGATAAAATCAAACATTTTGACTTTTTGCATCAAATCGAAGATTCCAGCTCCAAGAGACTTGTTTCAATCCACATTGACATTTTCTTGTAAATTCATTTACAACCTATGTGTTCTAATCCATTAGGCAAGTCGACCAAGGTCAAACTTTGGTTACATACAACAAGTCCATCTCTTTAAGTCAACACTTGACTTTATTTCTGCGTAATTAGTAGGTTCATTATCCTTGATTAGTAATCATGGATTCGTACCTTCTAGGAGGTCAAATGATCCTACAAGATTTTCACGGAGCTAATGTGTCCTCAGAAGTCTCCACTTCCTGATCAAGAGTATGTCCCTCAGCAGGTGTGGGATAAGACTCGGGTTCATCTATTCGATCAATTATATCCGTGAAATCTTGAACTCCTTCAAGATTTATTCTGCTCTCACCGTCTCTCTTAGAATAAACACTTTATCTAAGAGTATGACATGTATTGAGATGAACATATTCTTCTCAGCGAGATTATAGAATTGATATACGATTCAGTGCGCTTCACATAAGCGCCACGGACCAAACTTTCATATTAGATAAGTTGGGTCATTCCATAACTCGTATGGACTTTTTGTCAATCAATTTAGACGGGACCCGATTTAGTGTGCAGCACGTGGCAATCAGTGCAGGGCCTCAAAACGATTTTTGAATGCTTGCATGGCTTGTTCTCAATTGCACTATATCTAATAGTGTACGATTCCTCATTTCAGATGCATCATTATGTTGCAATGTATATGGAGGAATCCACTGCGTAAGAATCTAATTCTCTTTTAGATAATCTAAAATTCTCCATTTTAGATATTCTTTACCTCGAACAAGTCTTAGTGTAAGAATATATTTACCTATTTGTTTCTCTATTTCTAGCTTGAATCTCCTGAACATTTCAAGAGTTTCATGCTTGAATTTCATCAAATATACATGATCATTTCTGAAACGATCATTAGTAAATGCGATGAGATAAGATAAACTTCACATGACATTAATTGATATGGATCTATATACATCACTATGTAAAGACCTAATAATTGTGCAGATCACTTTCCTTTTCAAGTAAAAGGAGATTTCGTCACTGTATCTTACAGACATGATTTGCATTTGTCAAATGATTCAAAATCATTTGACCCAAATATACATCTCCATGTAAGTTTGGAATTGCATTCTTATTTATGTGATCAAGTCCACAATGCCAGATATATGTGTTCTTTAGATTATCATTTTTATGCTTTTCAATTTCTATACTCATTATAGAATACTCAATGTTTAGAATATAAATGTCATTTTGTAATTTACCATAACCATTAAGATCTTATCAAGATAAAAGGGAACAACAATTGTCCTTAACATTAAAATAATTCATGTCAAAACATGAAATTTATTTAATGCTCTTGGTAATGGTGAGAACAAAATTAACATTCTCTAATTCTAATATCAAGCTTAAAAGCAATGGCAAGAAATATGTTTCTACAGGCAATGCAACAACTTTTGCTCATTTTCAACGTTAAGTCAACTTCTTCCTTTTTGTAGCGATCTACTTTTATTTAGTTTCTGCATATTTATTCAAATATGAGATCTATATCTAGTATCTAATACTCATGAAACTGATGAAGCAGATATATGCCTTACAATTTCATTTCCAATGACCCATCATTCCAAAATGATAATAGGGATCATCAGATTTGGTATCGTCCTCATTTTCTTTAACTGTCTTAGTCATCTTCGTTGAGTTCCTAAAGCATCCTTTAGACTTCCCTATCGAAGTCTATGACTAAGATTTGTCCACTACAAACATAGATGTTGGATTTAACAGTTTTAAGCATGTTCAACAACTCAATGAGCGTGTTTCGAGTTTATTCATCTTAAATTCATAATTAGTTATGAATAACCCTCTGACAGAAATTGCAGAACCAAGTCTATACTTAGTTCATTGTTCATGATTGAACGCAATCGAGACAACTTCTCAAAGTAGTCAGCATCTTTAGCACATGAACACTGACTGAAAATTCTTCTGCCATTATGCACTAGTATAGTTGTTAGGAAATATCATATCTTTCCACATGTGATTGTTCATCATTCAACACATTGAGATGAAAAATCATGTGTTAGCATCTATACTTTCATGTTACTTTGTATCTCAGGTGACAGTCACAAACATCACATATGTTGTAGTACTATCGTCATCACTGTGTTTATTATAGTAGCCACATCTTCTTTTGTCGAGTCATCGCAAGTGTCTCTGGAAAGGGCCACTCAAGGATACCACCAATTTTTCATGCTTGAGAACAATTCTCATATTGCGGTGCCAATCAAGAAAATTTCGTTTGGTTGTTGGCATTCAGTATGCCTATTAAATGCATATGGTTACTCATGATTCAATAATTGTAAACGACGAAAAGTAAAGAAATAATATATATAGTGTATGAATTAATTTAACATGGTCTTTTATTAAATTAATTTCACTCCCACTGTTTAACTCAAATTTATGACCCTCTCACATAAATTTATAGAATCCGTACTTGATTCCCAGTGGGTTGAGATCCCATTTGTTATATTAAAACCTTGAGTGTACTCAACAAGCCCTAATAAAACATTTGGGTAGATACTATTATCAATTTTATCTTCATACAACTCCCAAATCATTAAACTGACAACTCTTTATCTTCACACATCTTATTTGTTAGCTTAACATGCCTCTAAAAATTATCTCCTTGAGTGTACTCAAGAAGAGATAAATATTAGTTAAGTCAAATCCATTATTCAGAAATATCTAATATTTCATAGTGTCAAACATATCCCTAATAGACCAGCCTTGAGTGTACTCAACAAGTTAAGATCGATTTAGGGCTCTCGTTTTTCACTATAATGATGGAAGGCAAATAACAAATTGACTTAATATTTTTAACGAGGGGTTTTGCATGCAAAAGGTCTCATCGTAATAATTATATATATTTTATTGTACATCTAACATGCAAATAAACATACATATAATAGTGTGGACGATTCGGTCTGTTCCTAAGGGGTATAGCATTGATTCATACAATATTCCATCTCTATGGTCTCCTCCTCTTCTTGTATCTTCAATTAGTCCAGCTGCAACTTGTATCCTATACTCGTTGGCACGCAGGCCTAAATAATAACAACGGACTCGCAGACCCATAATAATAACAACGGACTCGCAGGTCAACAACAAGAATGAAACTAACCATTCAACACATCCACATGGTCGAGTCCATAATCATCCACTAATTAAACATTCATCAAATAAATGCTTTCCTATATAATATCTAATATTATATGCAAACATGTTTCAAGTTTCCAGCAATTAAATGGATCGGAGCAATTAAGTCGTCTAAACTAATTTAGACAAATGGATCGGAACAATTAAATAATTAATTAATCAAATTAATTAATTAATTTAATTAGCGGACTTATTTAATTAAAATCAAATTTCAATTAAATATCAAATTAGAGTCCAACTCTAATTCTACAATTATAGGGCGGGACTATTTAATTAAAATCAAGTTTTAATTAAATACCAAATTAGAGTCCAACTCTAATTCCAATAAAATTTTAGGGCAAGACAATTTAATTAAAATCAAATTTTAATTAAATGTCAAATTAAAGTTCAACTCTAATTATAATCAAATTAATACGGTTGAATTTAATTAAAATCAAAATTTAACTAAATACAAAATAAGAGTCAAACTCTAATTCCAAGATATTAGGATGGACTTATTTAATTAAAATCAAATTTTAATTAAATAAAAAATTAGAGTCCAACTCTGATTTCAAGAAAGATTTTTGGGTGAGATAATTTAATTAAAATCAAATTTCAATTAAATGTCATATTAGAGTCCAACTCTAATTTCAACAACATACTAGGGTAGATAATTTAATTAAAATCAAATTTTAATTAAATATTAAATTAAAGTCTAACTCTAATTTAAAATGAATTAACATTTTAATTTAGGATAAAACTCCTAAATAAAATAAAATTCAATTTAGGGTCAAAGTTTAATATTTAAGTTAAAATCCAATTTTAACGAAAATATGAAAATCGTTAATTTTTAAATAAAATTTTAAACGGGTCAATATTGAAATTTTAGGTCAAACCATTTGAAAATCAAATTAAAAATCCTTTTAATATTTAAATTTAAAACTATTTTGAAAATTGCAAATTGATCCAAGTTTAAAATTAAAAAACAAGTCCTTCAAATAACTTAATTGCATGACGGGTCCTTAATCAAAATATTGCAAACTTGACCCCTTTTCCATTATTGCATGCGGGGGCCTGAAATTTCGAAAATTGCACAAGAGGCCCCCGCCTCCACCCTCTCACCCGTCTGAAAACGAAACCCTAATTATTTTTTTTATTATTTTTTGTTCTTTTCTCCTGCGTCGCCGCCATGGAACAATGGTGGTGCACGCCCGCACCACCAGAGTAATGATTGCAGCAGCCCACACGGCGCTGCTGCAATACCCCGCAACAGCGCGAGGCGCTGCTGCGTTTTCCAGCAGCGGCGCTCGCTGCTGCAACTCGCAGCGACGCCGAGGGCCGCTGCAGCAGCAGCGATCATCGCTGCTGCAACACGCAGCAGTGAGGTCGCTGCTGCTTCCGGTTCGTGGCAGCTTGCTGCCCGCCACCGTGACTTGGTGGTGTCGCCACCGGGTTCTGTGGCGGCGCCCTTGCCGCCAATATTTTCAGATCCAAATTTGACCAAGAAATTATTTTCTCTTTCAAAACAAATTTTTGAAGATTAAAAATATTTTTCTAAATTGCTAGATTCAAGAAAAATTAAACAATCAACTTTTGATTGTTCCAAAATACAAAACGTCTAACAAATACAAAGTAGGCTCTGATACCACTGTTGGGAATTTACTTAACATGAACAGCGGAAATAAAACAATTTTCAATTCCCAAACGAGGATCTGCAATGTGTTTAGATAGAAATTGTGATGAGAATAATACCTTTGATGAATTCCACAAACTCTTTTGTTTTTTCTTGAACTCCAATGATCACGATCTGCAATCCAAGCTGTCCAATTGTCCAGCCTCCAATGGTGATCCACACAGAGAAAAAGAATGACGGCTAGGGTTTTCTTTTTTTGTGCTAGCAAGAATAATGAAAATTCCATACTGTTTTCAAATCCTAATAGCCTATTAATATAAGTCCAAATGGGCTCGACCCATCTGTTAAATTTAACCCGATCTAATATTTAAATAATCAAATTAATTAAATCCGGTCCATGAATGAATTAATTCAATTAATTAATTCGTGCCTATTAATAAACAACCCAATTAATTAATTATTCAACATTTGTCAATTAATTAATTGGTAAATCTCATTCTTTTGATTCTCTTTTGTGTGTGACCCATTAGGTTCCCGATCACGATGCCTAACGACGTGAATTATTATTTTGATCTTATCAAAATCGATAAATTAAAACGTCCCTTTTAATTTATCACTAATTCACTTTCGTTGTTCCAGATTGACATCTAGCAATGTGTCGGGCAATATACGTGACGGGAAATATCACGTAGTATGACAAAACCAAACTTGTTCGTTTACCGTGAAACTATAATCCTTTCGTCAATATAATCCGATCAATTATGACATATGGATATGTGTCAATCTCAATTATCGATCATATCTTTTATCCCACTGTTAAGTCAATGTGCGTCGAAAACTCTTTTTCGAATTATGATTCACCTTGGCCAGGGATTTCATTATCAACTTAATTGGATAAAATGTAGATCATAATCTCTTACTATCTAAGAGTGACGAATCCTCTATTGGTCATTCACAACCTTCATATGATTTTTGACATACCCGAACGATATTGTATTAGCGACCATTGGCAGAGCAACATCCTACACCACCAAAGTATGACTGTCCTCATATATGGTACCATGATGACCTCAAGTCAAATGACCAATTTCACTACCGAACGTTAGAGATTAACCACTAACACTCAGATAGTTATCCATGTGGAATCTCTCAGCGGGTCTCCAATATTTTGTTCTATAACATAACATCCACGTGTTCATTCAAGTGTCACCATACTTTAATTTGTGAGATCAGCTACTTACTTTACAAGTAAGAATGCCACACGCGATATCCATAATAACGATATCCGTATTTCGTTATTACTTTGACCACGGACGATTTAAGATTCAGTCATATGTAATTTATATCTCATAATCACAACTCCTTGTGATTAACAAATCACCAAAACTTGAATCTACGGATTCTATTATTTAATTTATTAGAATATTAATTCAATTAAATAATAAATATTGCCAACATGCATTGATTATATATATATTCAAAGTGTTCATGTCCAAAGTTGATTGGACTTGAGGCATAACACTTACAAACTCCAATATTTTAAATAGACCGTCATAGTACAATACAAATAGAACACAGACTAGAGACCGGCCTGGATGACGAACCGTGTTTTTCGTCTACATAATTTGTGGATCTTACAAATGATGGCATGAATGGTAAATTGGCTGAAGTCGAAATGCACGTTTTGCAATAATCAATCACGAAGAGGTTATTCACTTCACTTCTTAGATTAAATACGTTCCTACAACCAGTTTTAAAATGAACTTATATGACCAAGACGGGCCGTGACCTCTAGTCACTAGGGAGTTTGAGCAGAACCAGTTACCGAGTTACTGTTAATCCTACATATGTTTATGTGCTACAATATCGACCCAATCTTGCACTGAACGAGCATTAGTGATGCGAGGGCTCGGATGCGCAGACACATTTGGCCACTCATCGCGGGCGTAGCTGCCCAAACGGATAGTATTTCTCGACTTGATTAGTGGGATATACCGTGTGGCCGAAGTTCGATTATTATCGAGCTAGCTTGTAGTCGACACTTAGGCACCTATGGATAGGAGCACCAAGATAAGTTCACTTTGGTCAATTAGACGGAGGACCATAGTGTATCGTTAGTACACTAATTAAACCCAAATATAATCATACTGAAAACTTGTTTAGAATAAGTTTGAAGGTGATAAGATCCATCCAAAATCAATACCATCATCACCTGGTTATTATTCAATTCTTATTGTTGGCCTAAAATAAATAAATAAACAAGGAAATAAAAGATATTTTACTTGCTGTGGTACATAGGAAAAAGTTACATATATTATTGCGTGAAGTTAGTCTTGAGTAATCAACCCTACTCATTATAAATGTTTAGGAGACGATCTACCAAAGAAGAAGGCTGACTGCAATGTGAAGTAAAACCTACTTTCGAAAATAAAAAAAATTCCCAAAATAGAAGTGAAACAAAAAGAAAAGAAACACACGTAAGTGTATTGAGAGCATAGCAAAACCACTATAAATGCTGTTTTTGTTTAGGATCAAAACCTTCTACACCCTACGCCCGCCTTACAGGTTGTACTTTTCCTGTTAGCCCATAAAGATCGGACACCCATATTTCGGACCATACAAGCCTGATACATGAAATGCACCAAGTTTTGGTCATCGATTTCGGATTTAGCATATGTTTGGCCACCATTTTTTTTTCAAAAACTCATTTTCAACCACACATTCTCCCGTAAAATAATATTACTCGTAAATAAAAAAAAATTCCTTATTTTTTAATCACATCCCCCAAAAAATCATTATTTCAAAACTCTCATTTTTAATCACATCCTCCAGAAAATTGAGAATGACCAACACACACTCAATGGTGAATGTACGATATGTGGAGTTTGTGAACTAACTCTTCATTCTTTTGTTTCATTAATGTTTTTGAATTTTGAAATTTAAATAACATATGTTGATTTGAGTATATATGTTTAGCGTTAGGTTGAGTCTTTATTTTACTTTATTCGAAGACAAACAAATATTTAAATTTGAGAGTATTTAATAAGTGTGGTTTTTCGCTTATCCGTGGCATCAAACGTGAGTATTTGACAGTACTTTTATTGTTTAGATACTTAATTTAGCTTGTTTCATGATTAAGTTAGGTGAAAACTCGGTTTGGATGTGAACGGATGAAAAAGGGAAAGCTTGGATGAAAAAGGATTGAAGTTTTACAAATTCTGGAATTCGGAGACCACTGAGTTTGAAAGTTGAAGGGCTTTCAGTGAAATTAAGAATGACTTGGGATGAGCAAGCAATTGAAGTGGAGGACTAAATTATAAAATATTGGAAAATGTGGACCTTTACGATTGCAAGGGTTTGTTTGACAGTGACCGTATCCAATGCGTTACGTGATTGCATGGAAAGAAACGATATTATTATTATTATTATAGGAGGGCACAAGTGAAAGAGGAACATGTACAATTCAAGATCCAAAAAAAAGCGAGAAAATTTAAGAATTTCAAGATTGGGGCTCAGTTAAAGGAGATTTTGTTGGAAAATAATTAGTTGTAGTAACTTGCAGAACGGTAAAATGCAGAAAGTAAAACTTATCGATTGATCGAATCTCGTGATAACACGATTGCCTGTCATTAAATGTCATGACCTCTTTGGACAATCACTCCCAAAATACAACAATAAAATTAGTTGTGCAGCAATTACAAAAGATTTCAGAAATATCAAGCGTACTCCAAAAATATAGATAAAAATACAAAAGTCGAGTATGAAGAATCATAAAATATGAAAATGATGATTTTTCCAAAAAGCAGATGTGTTTGTATATAAATAACTAATAGTTTCTTGGTGCAAGATCATCATCTTTTCTTTATTCTTATTTCAAAACCCGATTAAGCACTCAACTCTTTTCTTGTGTTTTTTCTTCATCATTGTGTGTAAGTAATTTCATGGTTGGGATGAATTATGTAACCTATTGTGATCCTTTAATTTGAAATTTCAAGATTATTGTAGTTAAATCTTTCATGTGTTGATTTTGTTTACAGTTCTTAATGCTGATAAAACACTGGCCATTATTGCTTTGAATTGTGAATTTCTAACGAATCAAGAGTTAAGTTAGAAATTTAGACAACGTATCATGGTTGTCGCAATCATTGATAGAATTTTAGATATTAAACTCATTTAATGGAAACTCAATTTTATGAAGTAAAAGAAATGGAAAAAGAAGATTAGACAGACGAAAAAAGGAGAAAAATTTCTTAAGAATGACGTAACCTTCTTTTATAATTTTTTACTTGAAGATATCATTATTTAGTCAATTTTTATAAATTCAAAATGGTTCTTATATTTAAGAATTTATATCCCTCCTAATTCTCTAGATTTTAATTTCCCTAATTAGTTGGGCTTTATTCGGATTCACATAGAGATAAGAAAATTGACTTAGTTAGATATGATTAATTTGATCTCGAGAAACGTAAATTGATTAACTTAAAAGAGTTTGATCGAATTGTCTATTATGAGTGACTCTTGAGAGGCGAGATAAAGATGATAATTAGGTGAGTTCACACAAGAACATCACACTCTACTCAAAATAGAAATCACTCAAGATTAAAACATTTGAGAGAGAAACCACAAATCAAAAGAGAGTTTAATTATTCAGAGAGAAGGAGAGTCAAGAGCTTGAACGACGCAGAAGAAGAGAAATCAGAGAGCATTGCACAGTTCCAACCCTAAGAGGCTATTTAAATGAGTCACCCAAGGGCCTCCATCCAACGGTTGTGGGGCTGACACTTGGCAAAATCTGGAGCATCCATTTAAAAAGGGAGAAACATGGCTTTTCAAATTCAAACACGACTTTGCACCAATTAAAAAATCAATGAATCAGTCAACTGATCAACATTCCAGTCAACAGGTTAATATGGCATCATTGTGCCAACCTTTCAATTTAGAGTATGTTTGGTAGGGATTTTTGGAAGAAAAATTGATTTTTGAATAGTGATATGATGGGAAATGTGTGGTTGAAAAAAAAGAAAAAAGTATTGATGTGATGGAAAATATTATTTTATTGAAAAATGTGTGGTTGAAAATGAGAATTGATTTACTGTAGAAAATGAAAATCTGTACCAAATAGGCTCTTAGAATAGGTCTAGGTCTTGGGGGAGAAAGAAAATGTTTATCCCGTGTCTTGAGGGGAGAAAGAAAAAGTTTATCCCGTGTCTTGTGGGGGAGAAAGTAAAAGACAGGGAAGAAAAGAAGAGGGAAGAAAAAAAAGGAGAGAAGCCACATAAAATATTGTGTATTCTATTAATCAAAGTTGGTCCAATACAACGAAAAACCACTCATAGTTAGACCAAAAATCCTTAAAAAACCATGGGAACTATTTATTAATAATTTTAAGAAAAATTCATCTTACGTAATTGCGAAACAACTTATATTTTAATCTATAGTAAGTCTTTCATAAATAGTCTTCCAAAAATATTCTAAATATTTCCATCAAACTCTCCGATTAAGATAACAAGAATCTGGCAAGATAAACTGCAACCTTTTATCTAAGAGGGATAGATTACATGGTTTTTTGAGTTAATTGATTCGATTTAATTGCCATCAATATAGCACCCTATAACACCAAACAAAACATTAATCCCGTCAAAGTATCAAATTGTGTTGATGGTTCTTCTGTAAATCAAATTCAGACGGAGATATAATGATTTAATTTGTAAGAAGTTGAAGTTCATCAATGAGCTCAAATGAAATTTTTGGTTCAATTGTAAAATCCCACATTTCTATTTTTGTGACAGTCCAACACAACCTGCATTTAGAAGTGTTGTAACCATCTAGTACTAAAATTACAACAACGCCAACTCTCACTTTTTCGATATTTTGAACAGTGAGACTTCTTATGATTGGGTAATCTACGGTGCAAGGTAACGGGAGAACCTTCTTTCATTGCATAACTTGGAAGCTCTCTAGGTCTATACGTTACCTATTTTAAGTACATATATGGAGTGTATTTGGGGTGCTAAACGGAGTTATAAAGAACCAGTCAGGATTTTTATGTCTGTCTTTGTTTTTATTTTCAATCGACCAAAAATGATTGAGAAGCTTTTTATAAACCTTGTGATGTGCACTCTTGAGTAGTAGTACACCCTTTGGTTTCTAATAATTAAAACTCTCTTCGAACCTTGTGTTTACCCTTGTACAAATATAACATTTATAATGACATTTGGGTATGACTGTTTATTACGGGACCTTATAATGCCGTCCCAAATCTACCGAAAGACCCGTATATGTTTGACCTTGTTCGAATTTGTGATCTTCTACTTCAAATGTTAATTTAGACGCGATCTCCTTTCTTATGGAGTAAATAAGGGATAATGAAAGCTCCCAAATCAAAACTTCAGAAAACCAAAAAGAAAATCCTGAAATCAAACTAATTCATAAGTTGTGACTGGTCTATTTAACATCCAAGAAAACATGAATCTTGTGGACCATCCTACTTAATCTTGAGATATTCTATTTGATTCGAACGTCTGGTTCATTTCATGACTGTAATCATTAATCAATCAGCAATATGACTACTTAATTTATTCTCACTCTCAATACATAAGCACAAAGGCAAACAAAATGATGCGAGAGAACAAAAAAGGTGAAAAAGTAAAACTATAAGGTACTTGGGAAAGAGGTAGGACTTGGAGGTAATGGGATATCTACATTCCCCTCCAACATGAGTAGAACTTTCTTGGATGCACCAAATACCAATTTTAATCAGCCTATCCAATTTTCTCTCGTCAACCTCCTCTTCTCCCACCAATTTACTCAACTCCCCACTCTCAAAAGCGTTGTAAACCCATTCTTCAAGAATAGCTTCATCCTCAGAGAGGCTTGAATCAACACTTTTTCTACCACATATGATCTCTAGTAGCACAATTCCATAGCTGTAAACATCTACTTTAACTGTCACAGGCAATTTCTTGTGCCACTCCAGAGCTACATAACCTCGAGTTCCTCTTATCCCTGTGTAGGTTTTTGTCTGATCTTTCTTTAAGAGCTTTGCCAGTCCAAAGTCAGAAATTTTTGCACACCTATGCTCATCCATGAGTATGTTTTGAGGTTTTATATCACAGTGAATGATCTGCGTCTCACACTCCTCGTGCAAATATACGATGCCTCTTGCAATATCAGGAGCAAATCGAATTCTCTCTTCCCAACACAGTCGGTTTTCGGGATTGAAAAGTATATCTGCCAGCGATCCATTTTTCATGTATTCATATACTAGAAGCCACTTAGCTCCTTCAAGGCAGTAACCAAGAAGTCTGACTAGATTACGATGATATGTTTTTCCTATCACCTTCATCTCAGTTTGGAATTCCTTTTCTCCTTCTTCCAGTTCTTTCTCGAGCCTCTTCACGGCCACAACACTTCTGTTGTCTGATAAGATCCCTTTGTAAACTGTACCAGACGCTCCTCTACCGAGCTTTTCTTTGAACTCATTTGTTGCTTCCACAAGCTCTGGATAGGTGAATGCTCGCAAACCAACATCCTCAATCAGTCCAACATGGGGGATCTTCTTATATCTCCCAACATGATTTCTGTGGACATAAATCCCTGAAATTGCCAGGATGAAGGCAGCTAAAGCAAAAAGCGAAATGCTTATAATTAAAGACGTCCAGACGAATTTCTTTCTTGATTTCTTTTCCCGAACCACTCGAAACTCCTGGAGACAATGGTGCTGTTGTGTTCACCTTGATAAGAGAAACAGTTGGATTACTCTGCACTCTTCTTCCGTATCTCAATGGAAGCCTTTGCTTTCTGCAGTTTCCATCTTTAAAGAGAGCTGCATCGCAGTTGCAGTCCTCTAAACAGGCTTTTGCACAATCTGCTTTAGTCATGCTTACTAAAACACCATAATTAACGTCTTCCCACACTACGTTATCCAATGATATGATTTCATAACTGACATTTTGCTCCTCGGCTTTACAACCTTCCATGACAAAATTCCTCTCGCATCCTGAGGTCGAGTTGCCTGGACTAACACGATCGAATCCCGGAAGACATTCACACTCCGCAACTGTATCCAACTGAATACAATAACCATTCAACCCACATAAACCCAGAGGGGCACATTTATCTTCCGTGGGGGACCATTCTTTAGTCCAGTTTCCTTGAGGATCCAACGAGCGATAATAAAGTCGAAAAATACCATCAACATCAATTCTCACGAGGTAGATAGTTCTTTTTCGATATTGTCCTGTCGTCAAATTGATAGCGGAGCTTCCATTGAACAAATAAAGAAGGCCATTATTATCAAGATTCAGTGATACATTGTTGCCTGTTCCAATTGTGCCTGATGCGTAGTAAGCATAACTGGCTCCGGAAATTTCCACATGGTATTGCGCCGGGTGCCCATCAGTTTGCATCGCAAGACGGAAAATACCTCTGGCAGGGTTGGTTTTTGAAGCACTGGAGACGAGATCCATTGTAGCCCGGAGACGTTGGCCGGGCAAAAGAGTGTCCGTTGGGGAATCAAAACTCTGCCATGCAATCCTACGAGAGGAGTCATACAGCACGAAATTTCCATTGTCAAGCATTGAAGCTGAAACGACTGGCCGGACAGAACTTGCAATATTTATGTCATCTCCATTGTCCTGCTTCAAAATGAGCCTTCCATAATCGGTTAATAGCAAAATGGCATTTGTGGGAAAAACGGGATCATCCCTGTTGGCTGTCCACACTAGTCTTTTCTGGAATCCCAGCAATAAAAACTCCAACAGCATAGCCATTGGTTAGCTTGTAGAATCCAAAGGCATAGAGTCCAGAGGGCGACAACCATGATGAATTTGTATTGGGTTCTAAAGAAGAACCAAGGGAAATATTAGAATATCTTTGTTTCTGGGCTGATGCTGCCATTAATGTAGAAAGAATGAGAAAACAGGGAAAAACAGCCATGGAAAATAGGGTTTTGATCTTTCTTTGATATGGCTTTTTAGTTTCATTGAGGAAGGAAATAGGCGTTACTTGAAGAACTCAGTATCCTCTCTGTATTGACTCATTTCGCTCAATGCTTAAGGTCTGTTTGTTTGAACAATATGTCCAATGTACTTATGGAAAGACGTTGTTAAAGTTCTTGTTAGGCCCCGAAACAACTTATTCTAAGGATCGAATTTTACAACAACCAGGAAATTGCAGAAATTAAAGAAAATCACAACGTAAGGATTTTTCGCCCCTAAGGACCCGGATGTTCAATCGTGCAACCTAATCACCCGTTGAGCATCTACAATGAGATATAACTCTAGATCCACTAAAAACAAATCAAGAATCAGTACAGAATGCACGAAGAAACCAACAGTTTCTTCGAGTTTTATCTCGCCTCTTCTACAAACGTAATCACACAACCCTCAATCTCTAAATGACTGTACACAACAATAAAAAACTCACAAAGAATTAGAGATCGAAGAATCACAAAGATCGATTACAGATTTTACAAGAAAAAAACCCTAACTATCAGTCTATCACTCAGAAAAATAGAGAAAAACGAAGAGACTGAAGGCAGAAACAACTAGAAGAAATGAGCCAAGACCAAGTCACGTATCTATCCAACTCAACAATCACAATCTAAGGATCAGAATGCAGCCACATGTAAAGAAGATCCTCAACCTTCTAGTGGCCGAAAGGCGTGTTTCATCCAAACACGTTTTATGAACTTCTGGCCCAATTGCACAAATGGCCCAACATGCCAAGTAATAATGAGGCAGGGCAAATACATTAACAGTTCTAATACGAACAAATTGACTTGACTTTCACATTCCAGATGTCCAAACAGAACATTATTGCTATGGGAGCTTTTTCTTGACTAGGTCAGCTCGAAGGGAATTAAATTCACTCCTGTCTAATTAAGATTTAGGCCCTGTTTGATAGGGCTCTTTTTCCATCTTTTTGAAAAAATGCCTGTTTGATTGACAAGAATTTCTTGGCAAAAAATTTTCTTGGATGGTGGCCACGCGCCTGACTTTCTTAGAAATTGGTGAAGGTGAGAATTGGTTTTCCAGCCACAGCCGTCACTTTCGACTTTTTTTTTTTTTTAGAAATGGAAACAAATTTCATAACCAAGTGTAAAAAAAAATTTCACTTTCATGGATAATTTTGATGTAAACGAACAATAAACTTTGATTAAAAAAATGATTTTTTAGGAAATTTTTTTTTTTTTGACTTTTTGGCAATGGAAACAAATTTTATAACCAAGTGTGGAAAAAAATATTACTTTAATGGACAATTTTGATGCAAACGAAGGCCAAACGAACATAAAATTTAAAAGTTTTTCAGGTGGAAAATTATACCAATCAAACACACTTAGGTCCTGTTTGGGAGGGATTTAAATTTTTCTACAGTAAATCAATTCTCATTTTCAACCACACATTATTCAATAAAATAATATTTTCCATCACATCAATAATTTTTTCTTTTTTTTCAACCACACATTTTTCATTATATAACTATTCAAAATCAATTCTTTCCCCAAAAATTCCTCCCGAACAAGCTCTTAATTAACAATTCACTGGAAAACAATTTTTAGGCAATTACTTTCCCTAGAATTCATTTTCTTTCCACCTATTTTCCACCCTTACTATCAAACAGACCCTTAGTGTTTGGTACAGTAGCAGAGCAATGAATCAGATGAGATGATGAAAAGTTTTATTTAAATAATTCAAAATTAATTAGAAAAATATATATTAAAAAATAATTAATTAAAGGAATGGAAATAAAAAAATGAGAAAAATAAGAGAATTTGTAATAATTTTCCAAGTAAAAATTATGAAGAGGGACTTAAATTTGCAAGGAAATTCTCATATTAAGAACAAGCAAATCCTAGTACCTTTAATTTTCAAATTATCCAAATAGAAACATATTTTATTAATTATTATGGTTAGGATCTCTTGACCAAGTCAACTTATCCCTACTAATATAAAAGAGGCAATCCACTGGCTACTGTTCATTTGTGAAGCATTTTGCATTCCCATGTTATCCCCCATCGATTAATGATTTTCCCATTTTATCCTTCCCACACCAAAATTTGGCCGTCTTTATTGACTTAATTGATACCAGTATTTATTATTTGGCCGTCTTTATTGACTTAATTGATACCAGTATTTATTTATAATATAAAAAATTAAAAAAACCTGCAAACCTACTTAGTGAGGAGAAACCGTCAATTGCAATTGACTCCATGAATATTTTTGTAGTCGGTTGATTAATTTTTTTCACTTGTACATTTAAAATAAATATCACGCTTGATTAAAAATTGGAATTACAAGAGATAATGATTTTATATTATTGTTAGAACATAAAAAAAAAAAAAGATGAAGACTCCGCACTGCGCGCACAAGTGCGGAGTTCAACTCCTCATTATGCGGAGTTGAACTCCGCACTTGTTCCGTGAACTCCGCATTATGCGAAGTCGAACTCCGCACTTGTGCGCACAGTGCAGAGTCTTCACCTTTTTTTTTTATGTTCTAACAATAATGTAAAATCATTATCTCTTGTAATTCCAATTTTTAATCAAGCATGATATTTCTGTTAAATGTACAAGCGAAAAAAATTAATCAACCAATTACAAAAAAAAAGGTGAAGACTCCGCACTGTGCGCACAAGTGCGGAGTTCAACTCCGCATTATGCGGAGCTGAACTCCGCATAGTGCGGAGTGAAATTTTATTTTATTTTTTGTATTCTTTATCTTTTTTTTACGTGCTACTAATTTATTTTAATGTAATATAAAATTAGAAATGTGAAATTGAATATTTATGCGGAGTAAATCCCTTTTTGCTCCGTATTATGCGGAGTAAATCCATTTTTTTTTGTATTCTTCAGCAGCAATCAGACAAAAAAAAAAAGAGCCAATGATGCCTTTAATAAATAAATACAACAAACTAATTTCATTAAAATAGACATCTTCCCACAAAAAGAATGTAAAAAAAAAATGAAGAATAAAAAAAAAATGGATTTACTCCGCATTATGCGGATTAAATCTCTTTTTGTTCCGTATTATGTGGAGTAAATCCTTTTTTTTTTACTCCGCATAATACGGAGCAAAAAGGGATTTACTCCGCATAAATATTCAATTTCACATTTCGAATTTTATATTACGTTAAAATAAATTAGTAGCACGTAAAAAAAGGGTAAAGAATACAAAAAAAAAAAAAATTCACTCCGCATTATGCGGAGTTCAGCTCCGCATAATGCGGAGTTGAACTCCGCACTTGTGCACACAGTGCGGAGTCTTCGCCTTTTTTTTTTTGTAGTAGGTTGATTAATTTTTTTCGCTTGTACATTTAAAAGAAATATCACGCTTGATTAAAAATTGGAATTACAAGAGATAATGATTTTATATTATTGTTAGAACATTAAAAAAAAGAAGGTGAAGACTCCGCACTGTGCGCACAAGTGCAGAGTTCAACTCCGCATTATGCGGAGCTAAACTCCGCATGTATAATGCAAATTATATATGTCCTGGGTGAGAGTTTTGGATTTTTTAATATGAATTTTTAGTTTTATTTGTTGTAGCTAAATTAAGATTGTGAGTAATTTTGAATATTGATAGACGTGTAATTGACAAAAATGACAACTGTGAACTAAAAAATTAATGTCATAGGGCTAAATAATCTTGGTAAGTTCAGTTCCGGCTATGCATTTATTTTTCTCCAAACGAGTTCAATCTATACTTTTGTTTCTCTATGGCATGAGACATGTTATGTTTAACGAAATTAGTTTGTTGTATTTATTTATTAAAGGCATCATTGGCTTCTTTTTTTTTGTCTGATTGCTGCTGAAGAATACAAAAAAAATGGATTTACTTCGCATAATACGGAGCAAAAAGGGATTTACTCCGCATAATCCATTTTTTTTTTGTATTCTTCATTTTTTTTTACATTCTTTTTGTGGGAAGATGTCGATTTTAATGAAATTAGTTTGTTGTATTTCCCTACTATATTAAAATGGCCGTTGTAGCAAAAAAAAGTCCGTGAACAGTAAATAGTGGGGATAAAATGGGAAAAACGCCTAATGAAAAAAAAAATAAAATTGATGTGCTCCGCATTATACGGAGCAAATCAGTTTTTGCTCCGCATAATGCGGAGTTACCTTAACTCCGCATTATGCGGAGCAAAAACTGATTTGCTCTAATTTTTTTTTTTTTTTAGTTTCTATCTTTTCATTATACTGAGATTGCTCTGCATTTTGCGGAGTGAAATTTTTGTATTCTTTAGCTTTTTTTTACGTGCTATTAATTTATTTTAACGTAATATAAAATTAGAAATGTGAAATTGAATATTTATGTTACAATTGATATACATGGGAAAGAAGATATATTTCTCCAACACGATTGCAAAAATCAATTAGTCAACAAAAATGGCTGCTGTAGCAAAAAAAGTCCATGAACAGTAAATGGTGGGGATAAAATGGGAAAAATGCCTAATGAAAAAAAAAAATTGATGTGCTTCGCATTATGCGGAGCAAATCAGTATTTATTCGTGTTCTTATTTTGATGTTTAATGGTGATTTTGCTTATGTAGGTTAATTAGTTCGATAAATGAAATATAATAAAATTAACTTTTTGTAACATAATGGTGAATTTTGGTTGAATTTTGGAATACAAGGGTTCTACCGTAGTTTATGTGTGAAAATGGAGGGGACTCTGGACTCTGGATGGAGCTAACCGCTGGCTCAATCCAGGATGGAGCTAGCGGGTTGAAATAAATTAATGTTAGCACGTAAACAAAAAAATGTAATTAAAAAACTAAAGAATACCAACAAAAAAAAAAAAAAAACTTATTTGCTCCGCATTATGCGGAGTAATCAATTTTTGCTCCGCATATATGCTCCTCATTTGTGTGAAGCATTGCTCCTCATGGAGCATTGTTGCTCCGCATTTTTTGGAGCACATTTTTTTTTTGCAATTTTCTTTTTTATTTTTTAAAGTTTTTTACTTTATTTCATATATACATAAAATCAAAATTTATTTTGTGTCTTCGCACACGCACCTTTTTTTTTCATTTCTTATTTTTTTGCCAGAAATTCCTTCCGTCTCTCCGCATCCGCGCCTTTTTGTATTTCCTTTTTTTTTTGCCAAAAATTCTACTTATTTATATTTTACACATACAAATTATACTAATTTATATTTATATTTATATTTAGAGTTAGCACGTAAACAAAAAATTGTAAAAAAAAATTGAAGAATAAAAAAAAAAAAAACGATTTGGTCCGCATAATGCGGAACAAATCAGTTTTGCTCCGCATAATGCGGAGCAACATGCTCCACATTTGTGCAGAGCATTCCTCCTCATGGAGCATTGTTGCTCCGCATTTTTTGGAGCACTTTTTTTTTTTTGCAATTTTTATTTTTAAAATTTCTTACTTTATTCTATATATACGTAAAATCAAAATTTATTCACTGTCTTCGCACCCGCTCCTTTTTTTTCGTTAATTTCATACATATATGAAAATCAAAAATTTATTCCGTGTCTCCACACCCACGCCTTTTTTTTTTCATTTCTTATTTTTTTTTGCCAAAAATTCTATTTATTAAGATTTTACACAAGCTATAAATACAATTTCACTTATTAATAATTTAATTTTATTAGGTTGAAATAAATTAGTGTTAGCACGTAAAAATAAAAAATTGATTTGCTCCACGTATTCCATATTATGTGGAGTTGCTTCGCACTTGTGCGGAGATGAGCTCTGCATAGTACGGAGTTGGAACTCCGCACAATGCGGAGTGTCTTCAGCTCCGCATAATGCGGAGTTGAACTCCGCACTTGTGCGCACAGTGCGAAGTCTTCACCTTTTTTTTTTTATGTTCTAATAGATTTCCGACAAGTTTTACCAGTAGTACCAAGGGGGAAAAAGATGACATTATGAAAGCTAGCTTAATTTTCTCTAACATATGGCCTTTATATTCACACATATCCTTGGTTGAGAGCATGAGAGCAAAATTAGATCCAACATTTTATGATTACTTACTTAGAATTGGAAATGAAATAGAGCAAGAACATAATTGTCATTGCATTTAATTGCTTATGATACTATAAGACACCCACCCCAAACGACCACAAGAAAACGTTTCAGAATAGATCACAAAACAAATGCCAAAAAAAGTTGTTGCATGGCATGATCTGACTGCACTAGGAGTAACAGAAAGAACTTCATCTAATGAATGCTAAAGAAATTTAATAATTCTGAAAGCAACCATGGCCAAATCATTTTTATTTTTATTTTATTAATTTTTTTTAGAAAAGATGGAACAGCAGTTTAAGGGTATCACTCCAACAATTTTCTTTGAATGTTTAAACCACAGACAAGTATGTTAAATATTTACAAGGACAAGTCAATTTATGATAATTCTGATAAGGGAATACTAAGCTCGCGATATTTAGGAATGATGCTATAGCAGCCATTTTTGTTGACTAATTGATTTTTGCAATCGTGTTAGAGAAAAGTATCTTCTTTCCCATGTATATCAATTGTAACATAAATATTCAATTTCACATTTCTAATTTTATATTACGTTAAAATAAATTAGTAGCACGTAAAAAAAAGCTAAAGAATAAAAAAAAAATTTCACTCCGCATTATGTGGAGTTGCTCCACACTTAGATGCGGAGTTGGAACTCCGCATAATGCGGAGTTGAACTCCGTACTTGTGCGCATAGTGCGGAACAAGGCACTTACATGTGGAGTTCAGCTCCGCATAATGTGGAGTTGGAACTCTGCATAATGCAGAGTTGAACTCCGCACTTGTGCGCACAGTGCGGAGTCTTCACCTTTTTTTTTTTTTTTATGTTCTAACAGATTTCCGACAAGTTTTACCAGTAGTACCAAGGGGGAAAAAGATGACATTATGAAAGTTAGCTTAATTTTCTCTAACATATGGCCTTTATATTCACACATATCCTTGGTTGAGAACATGAGAGCAAAATTAGATCCAGCATTTTATGATTACTTAAAATTGGAAATGGAATAGAGCAAGAACATAATTGTCATTGCATTTAATTGTCTTATGATACTATAATTTGTAGTAGTACAATAAATTCTAACATAAATATTCAATTTCACATTTCTAATTTTATATTATGTTGAAATATATTAGTGTTAGTGCGTAAAAAAGATGCAAAAAAATGAAGAATAAATTAATGTTACCAGAAATTCCTTCCGTCTCTCCGCATCCGCGCCTTTTTGTATTTCTTTTTTTTTTTTGCCAAATATTCTACTTATTTATATTTTACACGTAAAAATTATACTTATTTATATTTATATTTATATTTAGTGTTAGCACGTAAACCAAAAAATGTAAAAAAACTGAAGAATAAAAAAAAAACGATTTGGTCCGCATAATGCGGAGCAACATGCTCCACATTTGTGCGGAGCATTGCTCCTCATGAAGCATTGTTGCTCCGCACAATGCTGAGCAACTACATAGTTGATCCGCATTTTTTGGAGCACTTTTTTTTTTTTTGCAATTTTTTTTTAAAATTTCTTACTTTATTCCATATATACGTAAAATCAAAATTTATTCACTGTGTTTGCCCCGCGCCTTTTTTTCGTTAATTTCATACATATATGAAAATCAAAAATTTATTCCATGTCTCCGCACTCGCGCCTTTTATTTTTCATTTCTTGTTTTTTTTGCCAAAAATTCTATTTATTTAGATTTTACACAAACTATAAATACAATTTCACTTATTAATAATTTAATTTTATATATTTTTATTAGATTGAAATAAATTAGTGTTAGTACGAAAAAAAAAAATTGATTTGCTCCACGTATTCCATATTATGCGGAGTTGCTCCGCACTTGTGCGGAGCTCCGCATAGTACGGAGTTGGAACTCCGCACAATTGAGCTCCGTACTTGTGCGGAGATAAGCTCCGCATTATGTGGAGTTCGAGCTCCGCATAGTGCGGAGTTCATCTCCGCATTGTGCGGTGTTCCAACTCTGCATTATACGGAGCTCAGCTCCGCACAATATGGAGTCTTCACCAATTTTTTTTTTTCCTTTTTGTGAGGATTGCCACTCTGTAAAATGCGGATTTAACTTCCCGCAGAGGCCAGTGAAAAATCGGTAACTTCAATTTCACAACAACAACTTCTTCAATTCGACAAGAAATCAAAATATGAAGTTGAATAAAATCAAACCAATTAAATCTTTCTATGATGGAAAATTTGCAATACAATCTCCTATTTCATCTTAACATTCAAAACGCTAATATTGGCTTAAAAATAACACAATCCGTGCATTGCACGGGTAAAGACTAGTAGTTATTAGAAAATTTAATCATTTCAAATCAGGCTTCAAATTATATTAGTATAATGGAATAATTGGCTTACAGAATTTAGGCTATGTTTGCTGTAAACTAAAATTAATTTAAAATCACAAGTCAAAGCCAACAATTAATTTTAAATACACATTACACATAATTCATAACTTTTCAATCACATTTATCAATTTTTTATAAATATCTGCTAAAAATATAATTTTAATCTACAAAACCAAAAATAAATTTTTGATTGCAACGTCAGTAGCTTGAATGTGCCATGATGAGGAAACGAATACCCTATTTAGAAAACAAAAAATTCATTCAAGTGCACCTTGTCTCTATGCAAAACACAGTAATCCCTCGTTGAAGCACCAAATTTGTGTTGTAAATCAAATTCAGACGATAGAACGATACAGTTGTAAAAAGTTGGAGTCAATTGGTGAGGAACGAAATTTAAGGTTACAAAAGAGAAGGTTCTCTGAATGAGAAAGGCAAATGGGCTCAAGTCCAATTTCGTGGTTTGTAGTAATCAATCACGAAGAGGTTTCACTTATACAATTAATCAGATGTCTATTACTTAATTTGTGTAAAATGAACTATTTTATAACACGAGTCTTGATTTTCTTTTCAATGTTTTGGGGAGCAAAACGTAAAGATTTTGATGATTGAGAGTGCAATTGATGTATCAGCCGAGGATGGTGAAGATAATGCCGCACTTCTTAAATAAGCTCGAGTCCTCCACAAATCTGGAAACGTTTACGTAAATTTGTGATTCCATTTAGCTATTGGTTTCCTCTAAATGATGAAGTTGTAAATTTTAGATCTAGTATAAATTTTACCGGTTCCATGGTTGACAAGGTATTCTTCTTTCTCATCTTAGAAAATATATTTTTTTCCCCTGCTAATTAGTTTTACTGCTACTGCTTTCATAGTTGTTCGCTTTCGCGAAAGATGAAGCTGGAAAATTATCTGGGGTTAAGCAATCATCAAACTGCTTATCAATGAAATCATTCTCCAGAAGCCCCAGTGGGTTTTCTTTTCAGGTTCATTTTCACGATTCTGAATTTTCTGGTCTATTCATTCCGGATGATGATTACCTAACTGAACCAAGTACCAGGTAATCACTTGACATTCTAGATGGGACTATTTTATTAATGTATGGGGTTAATTTCACAAATGGTCACTGAAGTTACATCAAAATCACAAAACAGTCACTGAAGTTTAAAACTTGCACTAACGGTCACTGAAGTATTATTTGGTTTCAGTAATGATCATTGAAGGACCTTTTTCATTTTAATTGAAACTTAATGGATCAAAATAGTTGAAACTTAAACCTTGAGGATCTAAATTGCAAATTGCACCACCAATTCAAAATCCCCGGCCTGTTATCATCTGAACCAACAATGGCGATTTCTGGTGCTCTTCACTTTTTCATCTTCACCTTGTTCCTTTGCTTTTCAACTTCCATTTTCACCTCAGCTTCTCCTAACCTTTTGCCTGTCCGGGATTTTCTCCGATCCCTTCGCCTCCTCTGCCGACCGCTATGTCCTCTCCTACATAGTGTTCAGCCAAGCCTACAAAAACACTACCAGTACAAAAAAATTCATTCGCTTATCCATAAATTGAAGACCTTGGTTAAAAGGCTAAATGAGCAAATGTGCAATTGTGTAAATAGGCAATGAGAAGGGAATATACTTCGAAACTGATCCATTACTGGGGTGCTGATGGCCCATCCATTGTTTCGGCAGAAAAATATGACTGGCGCCTCCATAACTGCCCCAAAATTTAAAGCAGCATGGAAATCTCCCTAATAATATTCATGTACCAGAAAATAATGAAGAAGACGTTAATAAATTGAGTTCACGTGAGCATAAAGAATCCAGAAATGAAGCGTTTCTGCCACACCCAAAACCCAATAGTTCTCTCATATATTCCATTCCCACAATAAGAATAAGCATTTCTGCCGCCCCTTCTAGGAATGCCAAAATTTCTACCAGCGGTGCGCAAGAAGCAAACAACACTCAAGGACTCTACAAAAGCATCTGGATTAGTAGATAAAAAAGTGACTGATTCTTCTATTTTCCCACCAATTCTGCTTAATCCACCGTCTATACTTCCTCCCAATCCCTTGCTGCCACCACCATCTATACTTTATCTTCCTCTTAACCACTTGCTGCCACCACCATCCATACTTCCTCAGAATCCATTTCGGCCTCCGCCTTCGATTCTTCCTCCAATTTTCCCTTCTCCCCCCTTGCTGACGTTTCTTCTCCATCAAAGACGATTTAGGTCTTCAAGGTTCAAGTTTCAATTATTTTGGTACATTAAGTTCCAATTAAAATGAAAAAGGTCCTTCAGTGACCATTACTGAAATCAAATGATACTTCAGTGACCGTTAGTGCAAGTTTTAAATTTCAGTGACCGTTTTGTGATTTTGACTTAACTTCAGTGACCGTTTGTAAAATTAACCCTAATGTATGTGCAATATATGTGACATTAGATGGTATACAGATTGGTACACTTATTTTATATATGAATATGGAATCTAAGATTTATATTATAACCAAATCTAAATTAGCAACTCTGTAAGTTTGAAAATATGCTATGTCTACTGAACTGAAAAAATTTTGAGTGGTTCATATTAATTGAGTGCTGATGTGTTTCAATCAACCATTGCATGCACTAGGAGAAGGCAATTTAGTAGTGCTTAAAGAGAAGCACATGATCTACTTTATCTTTGATGCGGTCTTAAACACTTGAATAACTTGATAATCTCTTGACGATGACACGTCATAAGGGTGCTCGAAAATGTTTTGAATTTTAGTTTGTTTTTATTCACACTGGTTGAAGCCATTTATGGGTAGTGACATTAAGGTGTGTTACTTGAAGGAATATATGAATGATTTTATAAAGTTACGAGCACTTGGATGCATTGCAAATCAATTGATTAGAGAATGCTTCCAAGACATTATTAAGTAATAGTGTAGTTGGTGAAATTTACACAGTTTGACCATAACAATATCTAGAGGGGGATAAATAGGTTTTATATGCGGAATTAAAATTATTAATTAATTAGCAACAAGTCACCAATTGATTATCTCTAGATTGTTATTCAATCAAGTCAATTTAATATTATGTTTGAATACCGTAGTTCATATAATCAATAAGTAAAGTAGTAAAAGCACAAGAATGATCATGGAGGAACCCCAACTAGGTAAAACTCCGGGCACTTTGCAGTCAACAATCTACTATAAACGATTTGTGACTTGCAGTCCACCAGAGTAGACGACGACACATACTAACTGATCTCTTGACTGCAATTTCAACAACTTTTCTGGATTCTGTGTTCCTACACCACTTCTTGCTACAATAAGCAACGCTCTCTTGGAACTCCGCTATCTTGCAGTAGCCTCTAGTTTGGTAGAATCGCCTATCTCCTGTGGATTACAAAGAACAACCCGTTCTTCACAGACTGAAACTCCGTCACCTTCCTCGATCTTCAACACCTCTGACAAATATGTAGGAAGTTTGGTTTTTGGTATTTGGATTAAGAATATAGTGTTTTTCTCACTACCAAGAATGATTCTCAAAGAAACATGAAGGTTGAAAGCTCCAAAGATTTAAGAAAATATGAAAGGACAGTGTTTGCTCAATGTTCAACCTTCAGAATTCTCGTTCTGTGGCTTTAGAATATATATAGGTAAGGTAGAAAACAGATGGGTCGAGAAAAAAAGCTTTAAAATGCGAAATAAAAAATTTCCTTATAACCCATGTCGCTTGAGCGAGGGCTCAGCGACTATCGAGAGACAGGCTAGATTTTTCGCAGGCTACTTATTTTGTTCCATATTTTCGTTTGGCTTGATTTTTGGAATTTTGCCATTTTTGGTAAAATTCGAATTTTTGCTATAAGGTCTGGCTTGTGGACTTATTTTGATTATTGTGTGATATAATAAAATTCTCAGAGATGTTTTCTCTGTGTTTTTCGACGTTAATCTTGTATTCTTCTCTGTGAATTTGCTGGTAGAACTAGCCTTGCAGAATAATTACTATTCTGCCCAGCGACAGCATGCTGAAGAAAGCACCCCCTCTTCGCCCAGACATCTCTATCACAACAAATTTGGTGCAGGGCTCCAAGCTGGTGACTGAAGACATTTCTCAAGGGTCACTGTTGGGGGTTTCCAATTCTTTGAAACAAGCGGTGCAAAAATAGTCTAGCTATCTAACTTCGTCAAAGACGTAACACAAGGAATGATGACATCAAAACCTTGTGATATTGTGATCCAAAATCAAACATTTGAAAGAATTAATTTTGTTGTATTGGATAATTTTAATCAGTTCCGGATTCAGGAATGTTGGTGAGCTAAGTTGATCGTCGATAGCCTCAATAACGAGGTCGTTTATTACTATATACTTTAGTAATATTAAAATTTCTCCAATCAATATATAAATTCGCTAAAACGCAAAAATATAAAGCTTCAAATAGGGCTCTTGTGCAAGCAAGTGATGTCAACAATCTAAAGAATGACAAGTAACCGTTTCTTAGACGGAAAAATCATATAAAATATTCAAAAATATCGAGTCACCACCGGATTAGAAAAGGCAAAATCAACCCATATCATCCACTGTTAGATTATCCAATTCACATAACTCTAGGAAGCCATCAATTAGAACATAGTTTATAAAAAAAATTGTGACAATGAATGGTTTGTCTTTTTGCTCCCACCCCATATCTTCACCCCCGATGGACCCTTCCTCCCATTTAACTGCTCAGCCTACTCCTTTCTCCTGCCATTGTAAAAAATGGATGATGCTTCAGCTCCTCGTCCAGATGTTCTCATTGGATTTAATAACTATGTATAATATATAACAGAGAATTAACTTATTAAGGTCCCTATGCTTCCTCATCTGGCCTATTTTATTTATTATTATTTTTTAAAGCAAAAAAAAAAAAAAACTCCTCCGGTGATTCTAATGCCATGTGACATCGTCGTGAATCACCCTACTAGATCCAATATAAGATCTGTGTGCCGGGTAGACACTGAAACCATAACTAATGCTTACTTTGACCTCTATCAAATTAATGCATAAACTTGTAAAAGTATGTTATTTCTTGTGTGTTTTAACTAGATTTGTAAAACTTGTGAGTTATAATCATGTATAACCATCCTTCCACTTCTTCAATCTAACATTTTCTTTTGCAACAGGTGATTAGAAGAAAGAAATACTTTGATACCGTTCTCGTGTCAAAAGGGTAATGCACAATGTATCATATGTGGGTGCAAATGATCTAGTTGTGTTTGTGTTGAATTTTATAAATCGAACAAAATGTTGAAATCTTAACATTTTTTCTTAAAAAATAAGGTATAATTTCTTATTTTTGTGTTCTGATTTAAAAAGATTCACCACCTAAGAAAAATCCTGCCTCGTCCCTTTAAAGGGTACCTACAGAAGTCTATTTGTTCCACTTTTCACTTGTATATGGAATAATTAGTTAATTACCTTGAAGTTCTGACTTGAGACAAACAAATTGAATTAACTTGTTGAAGTTGTCCAAACAGAAGCTTAATGTTATTAATGTAAGACTAGGGCTTCTCTTGGCTTAGTCAGCTCACAGGGTTTCAGGGAATAACGACTGTCAAATAAAGCTTCAAAGGACATTAATATAAGAGTTTTTTCCCCTTACAAAATAGCCATTTTTAAGACATTAAAAAAAAAACTTGTAACCGTAGTAATTCAAGTAGTAAAAACGAAATCTTAGAAGATTAATGATCCGAGTCGAGTCTCATTCGGAAAAGGGTAAAAAGAAAAAAAAAAAAAAAAAGAAGAAGAATTGTTACTTTATGATAATATGACGGTGAAGTCAATCCTGGGCCTCGTATACACTGCCCATCAAATACATGACTGAACCAATTACATTAGCATATGGGATTTTTGACATTCTATTAAATTCTTAATCAGTTTTGGGACAAAAATCAGATGATAGTTTAAAATGGTTGGCAAGAGATAAAGTCACAGGTTTACAGTCAAACATATTAAATTTCTTTAAGATTTTAATTACATAATCATGCTGATTTAAAAAATAGCATATTTTTATCTTTATCTCTATAAATTTGAATGCCAAGAATCTTTCTAGCAGCATCAAGGTCTTTCATTTCAAACTCAGATTTTAGCTTTTGTTTTATAAAATCTATTTTAGATTTATCATAGCTAGCAAGCAACATATCATCAACATAAAGTACAAGGTAGAGAGAATTTTTACCTCCATTACCTCTGCAATAGAGACATGTATCATAATTGCTTCTTTGAAAACCAAGTTTCAGAACAAAAGAGTCAAATCTTTTGTACCACTGCCTTGGGGCTTGCTTTAGACCATATAGAGATTTCTTTAGCAAACATACAGTCTTTTCAGAGTTTCCTCTTTCAAAACCAACATGTTGTCTCATATAAATTTCTTCTTCTAAATCACCATAGAGGAAATCAGTTTTTACATCTAATTGATCAAGCTCCCAGTTAAAATGAGCAACTAAAGCAAGTAAACATCTAATAGTAGTATACTTGACAACAAGAGAAAAAATTTCAGTGTAATCTACACCCTCTTTCTATGTAAAACCTTTAGCTACAAGCTTAACTTTGTATCTAACATTTTTATCTCCCCCTTCTCCTTCTTTTATTTTGAATATCCACTTACAGTCAATCAGTTTCTGCCCTTGAGGTTTTTTAACTAAAACCCAAGTGTTATTCTTAAGAAGTGAACACATTTCATCTTCCATGGCAGCTTTCCAACTCTTAGCATTTTTACTGTTAATGGCATCATTATAAGTACTTGGCTCATTTTCAAGTTGTTCTTGGAAAGTAAACAATGAAACAAATTCATCACAGTCAAATCTGGAAGGTGGCCTAATCTGCCTTCTCTCTATCTCTGGTAAGCTGATAATCATTAATAGGTAAAATAGTAGTGTTTGTCTGATCACTAGGATCAATATCAGGTTCAATTAAATTTTCAGTTTCACCATAGACAGATTCAGATAAGGCAGGGATAGGAGTTTCCTTTTTAGCAGACAGGGACTCCACCTCAATTTGAACATCTTTATCAGTCAAATTATTTTCCTTACCTTCTAGACATGGCATGACAGATTCATTGAAGATAACATCTCTTCTAACAATTACCTTAAAACCTCTCTCACCTTTAACCCACAGTCTATATCCTTTTACATTTTCACCATAACCTAAGAAAACACATTTGAGTGATCTAGGTTCTAATTTTCCAATACTTTGATGAGGATATACAGCGCAACCAAATATTTTCAAATGTGAATAATCAACAGAATTTTTAGACCACACAGATTCAGGAATTTCAAAATTCAGAGAACTAGTAGGACTTCTATTAATCAGGTATGCAGCAGTTTTTATAGCTTCCCCCCAAAATAATTTTGGCATGCCAGAACTTAAGAGTATGCATCTAACTTTGTTTAGTAAAGTCCTGTTCATTCTTTCTGCAATGCCATTTTGTTGAGGAGTATAGGCGACAGTTCTATGTCTTAAGATGCCAAAATCTTTGCAAAAACAATTGAATTCATAATTACAAAATTCTAAACCATTATCAGTTCTTAAAACTTTTATCTTATGATCAGTTTGATTTTCAACTTGTGTTTTCCAATCTTTGAAAACAGAAAAAATTTCATCCTTAGATTTTAATAAGAAAGTCCAAATTTTCCTTGAGAAATCATCAATGATCAGAAGATAGTACTTATAGCCAGACAGAGTACACACAGATGCAGGACCCCACAAGTCAGCATGTAAATATTCAAGTATCTGTTTGGTTTTATGAATTCCAGGCAAAAATTGAAGTTTGACTTGTTTACCAATCAGACACTGTTCACAAGAACTAATGTCACCAAAATTTTGATTTCCAAAAACTCCTTTATTTTGTAATGCCTTTAAACTCTTCTTACCAATATGTCCAAGTCTTTCATGCCACAGTTTTGCAAAAGAGAAATTTTCAATTAAAGCAACAGCAGTCAAACCAAGTAAGGGTTTTGCCTTTAAAAATATAGGCTATGTCTCTTAGGGGTGCTAATGATCAAGTCATTTCCCCTAAGAATTTTTATGTGTCCTTGACCCAATTTTATGTCAAACTCCATGTCATCTAACATTCCTAAAGACACCAAATTCCTTTCCAATTCAGGCACATATCTAGTTCCTTTCAGAATCATAATATTACCATTTTCAAGTAACAACAAGCCAGTTCCTATTCCACAAATTTTACAGGTCATGTTATTACCTATTATAACTTGCCCACTAGTTTTTTCAAAATTAAGAAAACAATTCTTATTAGGGCACATATGAAAGGAACAACCTGAATCAAGAATCCATTCATCATTCAATTTTTTTTTTCAATATTAATCAAAACAATACCATCCTCAGTTCCCTTTTTATTATAGACTAAGGCAGCATTCCCATCATCAGACTTCCTTTCTTTCTTTCTTTCATTTCATTTTTCTTTTTATAACAATCTTTAACAAAATGCCCAAGTTTCCCACAGTGAAAACATTTTTTCCCTTTTGCAGTATTTTTGGATTTATTCTTATCACCCCATCTGGTTTTATTTTCATTAAAGCCCTTGAAGTGGTAACTAGGTTTACTGTGACTCTTCCCCCTTATCATAAGAGTATCTCCATTATCTTTTGTCTCAGATTTTATTTCTAATGCTTTATTTCTAAGAGCAATAATAATAATATCAGTGGTCAGGTCTTCCCTTCCATATTCTAAGCAATCTTGATGTCTCTATATCTGTCACTAATGGAGTTCAACAAGATCACAGTCAGCTGATCTTTTGAGAGTTTCTCATCACAGTTGGCAAGGTCTTGGGTCAATTTTGTAAACCTATTCTAGTTCTCATCCAAGTCAACAGAGGGATCCATTTTAGAAGAAAAAAGTTATTTTAACAATTAACATTTGTTGGGAATGGTTTTGGTCACATACTGACTTGTGAGTTTTGTCCAAAGTTCAGTAGCAGTTTTGGTTTCACCAATGGTTCTTATCACATTATCAGATATGTACAAGAAAATAGTACTCCAAGCAGTTTCATCAAGTTCAGTTTTCTTAGTAGTAGTCATTTCAGGTGGCCAAGATCCATCTAAAGCCCTAACACACTTCATTTGCATTAAAATAGCCTTCATCTTTTGACCCCACATATTAAAATCAATTTTCCCATCAAATTGTGCAACTTCAAACTTGGCAGAAGCCATATTAATATGACACACAAAATGCACAGGTATGAATCAAACTATAAGGCAATACACGAGAGACCAGGTAACAGTCAATCAATTTCACAAATGTAGTATGTAGAACACAAATATTCACAGATTTTGTCACACTAAGTTCATTCAGATCAAAAACAGATAAGGGGCACAGAACAGAGATCACACAATCTATGTTTCAGTGATTTCTCATTCAAGATTCTCCTAATACACACCCGTTCTGGATTTATCTCAGATTCCCAAGACCTCACAGGAGTCTTTGGACAAAGATTAATCTCCAGGGGGTATTTGTGTATGGTAAATCAAGGGAAAATATCAAGAAATGTCTAATACAGAAAAGTAAGCTTTTCAGAAATTAGAAAGATCTCACCCAACGAGTTTTTCAACTCAGTGTCCTTCAATACTGCTTAATTTGCAGTTCCAAAAATTATTAGATCTACAACAGATCATACAGCTTTCTCCGAAGATCCAGGTATCTTGCTCTCAGTCCAAGCTCTGATACCACTGAAAGGCCAAGACCCACATGTATTAGAGTCAAGATACAAGAAATTTAAACAACAGATAACGCTCGGTTGCACTATACTGCCTTCAAACTGGCAACGAAGGTTACAAGGAGGTTAAACAACCAAAAGAATATAGATTAGAGACTTATCTCTTCAAGGATTCAACAGATCTTGGTTGAATCACACAAGAATCACCAGATCTGACCACCAACATATACAAGTTACAGAATCCAACAATAAAACGATTTCACTCTTAGACATCAAGTTTTCTAACTCTAACCCTCGTAAATCATGAAAGAGAACCAAGGAATTTACAATGAACAAACCCTAGATCTAGAACTCTCTCAAATCCTAGATCTAGAACTCTCTCAAACCCTAATCCTTTAAACGTGAGAAGAAAATAATTAATGAAATGAACAGTCGAATCCAGCTTATATATCTCAGACCAGATTTCATCCAACGATCGGAAGTGAAGACAGGTGTCAGCAGATCATCAAGCCAGCTTATAAGTAAAACCGTGTTTAACACATGCGACTTTGGTGAAATATAAGGTAGCAACATAAGCCAGGGTTCGAATCTCTAACATGTTCTCAGCAACATTCTTTAATATTCATTTCACTGCACTATGATAAAGTAATTATACACATTGCATTATAAAAAAATCATGAGGTGGAAAATATTATACTGTTTGCCATAAGTCAAATATAGTAAGGAGAATTTTGATGTTGACATGATATTATAAGTTTTACTACATGTGAAATACCATTTCCTAGACCAAAACGGGAAGTACCTTATTCTTAATAGTAATGATTTTAAAATTAATTGTAAACACTTAACAATCAATTGTGTTAAACCATTTGTTATCTTCCCAACTAACATTCATCAAAAGTTTTGATTCAGAACTAAAATTTATCAAAATTTTATGATGTAGACTTACTAGCATTGACAAAAAATACCGTCTTGATGGGTAAATTATGCTCATAATTTAAATTTTAGCAAACAATCTCACAAACTTCAAATTGTGAATATATAATAATACCATACAATCATCTAGTAGATTATCTCTTAAATACACATAATATCTAGATGGTCAACATGTAGACTGATGGGGCTTCATATTATACTTTACTTAATTTTCAGAAATACACGTAATTCAGTCTCAATTTTATCTAGTGAAAGTCTATTGGTATATATATACTTTCGAAGCAACCATTATATATGAGTTTACTGGATTGATGAATCTCATGGTTCTTCATTTAATATTATTTCGAATTTTAAATATTTTTTGCATAATTATTGATTCAAAATATTCTGACAAACCATGTCAAATAACAAAATATTAGAGTTATTGTACTTTTGGTTCAATACATTGTTTATTACGATAGCTATACAGAATCGCCAAAGATGGCATATGAATATATAAACACGATTAACAAAATTTAGTTCAATAAATGTCATGCATAATAAAAAAATGATGACAAAAATTTCAAGAAATCAAAAGCATGCCTAAGCACTAGGTGACATGACACACTACATTGGATGGTATACTACCGTAGGAACTAAAAATGCAATTTGTACTCTAAAATTAACTAAGTATCGTGTCAAAAATTTATTTGAGCACTTTAACTAATTTATCAAATAGATTACTTCAAGTAGCAAACATAACATCCAAAAGACTGATGTTATGTTGCTATAATTTCTGTTAGATGCAGTTTTTACAAGAAATTTCAACCATACATGGTTGATCTAGTTTAGAGCTTCCTTACAAATTAAAACGGAAGGTTTTGGCTTAATGTACATGGCTAAACTTCACATTCAATTATCATTTTTTTGACAAATAGGTTAGCCAAACTTATTCATATATTCTTAATAACATTGAATATATACTTTTTCAGGAGCAATAAGATAATAATATACTATTATTGATATTTATAATTTGTGCTTCTCAAGCCATATATATTTTAATAAATATTAATATTTAAGATTGTGCTCTACAAGAAAAAAAAAATATAAGATTCGAAATGAGAGTTGCAATCTGAATAGAAAACACTATTCTAAAGTAAGTAAGACTTATATAAGTATTCTAATAAGGCTAAATGATCATCAATAATTATTTCAGAATTTTACGACAGATTATTATTATTTTTTGGCTTACATTGATTTGCTATATTTGTTCTATTTAATCTTGATTATTCACCACTCCGCTCTTCTTTGAACTCATTTGTTGCTTGCACGATTTTTGTGGACATAAATCCCGGTAATTGTCAAGATCAAGGCCGCTAAAGCAACAAGTGAAATGCTAATAATTAAGACGTCTAGACGAATCTCTTTCTTGATTTCTCTGTCTGAATCACCCAAAACTCCTCTAGTCGTTGTTGTGCTGACCTTGATAAGAGCAACATCTGAACTATTCTGAAATCTTCTTCCATATCTCAATGGAAGCCTTTGCTTTCTGCAGCTTCCATCTTGTAAGAGAGCTGCATCACAGTTGCAGTCCTCTAAACAAGCTTTTCCACAATCTTCTTTAGTCAGTCCTTCTAAAACAGCATAATTAGCATCTTCCCACATTGTGTTATCCAATGATCTGATTTCATAATTGATATGTTGATTATTGGCTTTACAACCTTCCATAGCAAAATTCCTTTCGCATCCTGAGCTCCAATTGCCCAGATTAACATGATCGAATCCTGGAATGCATACACATTCTGCAACTCCATCCATCAGAATACAAAAACCATTCAACCCACATAAACCCATTGGGGCACATTTATCTTCTGTGGTTGACCATTCTATAGTCCAGTTTCCTTGAGGATCCAATGAGCGATAATATAATCGAAATATACCATCAACGTCAATTCTCACGAGGTAGAGAATTCTTGTTCGATATTGTCCTGTTGTTATATTGCTTATAATGGTGCTTCCATTTAACAAATAAAGATGGCCATTATTATCCAGATTCAAGGATACATTGTTGCCTCTTCCATAGGTACCTGATGCATAATAAGCATATTTGGGTCCGTCAATTTCCACAGGGTATTGCACCAGGTTCCCATCAGTTTGCATCACAAGACGGAAAATCCCTCGGGCAGGGTTTGTTTTTGAAGCACTGGAGACGAGATCTTCTCCAGCTGGGAGACATTGGCCGGGCAAAAGAGTGTCGGTTGGGTGATCAAAACTCTGCCATCTAATCCTCCCTGAGGAATCAAACAGCACGAAATTGCCATTGTCAAGTATTGAAGCTGACGCAACAGACTGGCCAGGATTCACAATATTTACGTCATCTCTATCTTCCTGCTGCAAAATGAGCCTTCCATCATCGGTTAATAACAAAATGGCGTTGCTGGGAAAAACTGGATCATCCCTGTTGGCTGTCCACACTACAGTCTTTTCTGGGATCCCAGCAATAAAAATTCCAACAGCATAGCCATTGGTTAGCTTGTAGAATCCAACGGCATAGAGTCCAGAAGGGGACAACCATGACGAATTTGTACTGGGTGTTAATGAAGAGCCAAGGGAAATACTGGAATATCTTTGTTGCTGGGCTGATGCTCCCATTAATGCACAAAGAATGAGAAAACAGGGGAAAACAGTCATGGAAAACAGATTTACCATTTTTCTTGGGGATTTATATTCTTTGTTTCATTGAGGAAGGAAATAGGTTCTATTTGAAGAACTCAGTATTCTCTCAGGTTCACTATTGACTCTTTGCAGTCAATGCTTAACCTCTGATTTTTTAGCAGTCAGTACACGATTCAATTCCAGAAAGGTTGGTATACCTAGAACTTGAGTTTTCACGAGTGTTTTAGTTCTCGTTTTGGTGATTAACTATGTTTTCACATTAAACATTATTTAGAATAGGTCTAGGTCTTTGGACATTATTTAGAATAGGTCTAGGTCTTTGGGGGGGGGGGGGGTGTGGAAGAAAAAAGTGTAGCCCGTGCCTTGTGGGGAGAAAGAAAAAGTTTATCCCGTGTCTTGTGGGGGAGAAAGTAAAAGAGAGGGAAGAATAAAGGAGAGCAGCCACATTAAATAATGTGTATTCTATCAAAGTTGGTCCAATACAATGAAAAACCACTCATAGTGACCATAAATCCTTAAAAAACCATGGGAACTTATTCGGGATACTTACAAAAATACCCTTAAAATATAGGATATTTTGAAAAATCATATGAAAGATTTTTAAAATAAAAAAATACTGTGTAAAATAAAAAACTGTCACTTTTTTTATAAAAATGTCACTTTTTAATTATTATTTTTTTAAAAAGTGACATTCTCTCAAAAAGTACTACAAATTCAAAAAAATGACAAATACAAAAATAACATCCATTTGTGTAGCACTAGTAATCTTGTTCTTAAAATAATCAACACGTCCACGCCAATCCACATGCTGATTGTGTTAGAAAAATATAACATATTATTTCACTTTTTTTATCTTCTTAAAAAGTGACAAATACTTAAAATGTGACAAAAACCTAAAAAAAGTGACAAAATTTTAAAAAGTGACACAATGTCACTTTTATAAAATTGACGAGCAACTTTGACATCCCTAGATGGTAATGCACACAATCACTTTTATAAAAAAAATGATTTTGTTAGTAAAAAAAGTGACCAAAAAAACCAAAAAAGTAACATAAAATATATTAACTAGGATGTAAACTTGGATTTGGAAGGTACAGAACCCTTGTTTGATTTCCATTTTTTTTAATACATTTTTTTTCTGTTTTCTTTTCAATCATACATTCTTAAGTAAAATAATATTACATGGAAATCCGAATTTTCACTTATTTTTTAATCACACATTCTGTATCAATCAACTATTCCAAAATACATTCTATAAAAAAAAAGGGAAAGTGAAAAAAGTGACAAAAATATATGCAGAATATATTGTTTTCCTGATTGCCTAGCTTTGATTTTTGTTTTCCAAACATTCTTAACAAACTTCACATTTGTGCTTTGATTAGTCCATTGAGGCAACTCCCAAACTCAATGCCTCCCAGTTTATATTTCCCAGTTTTTGCACCGAAGATATAAGTAAAATTCACTTATTTTACTCTTGTTAAAAATGAATTCTTCAATTTACTAACTTCATCATTATTTCTCAAATTTACCTACCTCGACCTTCTTTCCGAGTAAAGAGAAAAAATGGGTCCTAAAATTCAATGCTCTTTTCCACTTGTAAACATTCTTCAAAGTTCAATATCTAAATTGAACTCACAACAAAGCATACAATATACAAATTGAAGCTTCAAAATCAACTCCGACTTCACCAGCTCAAATTTTCTGCAGTCCTACCATCTTCCCCAAGGCAAAGCAGATATGCTGGCTGCTCAAATTAATCACCGCAAACCCAGCCAACCAAAACCAAGTCTACCATCAGCTACTCAAAGTAGCCTTCTATAATCGACATCATCACACACCAAAAAGTAGAAACTTGAAACTCACCAAGGAGATGGTGGGGTACGTTTTCTCGCTCATGCAATGTGATTTTGTTGGTCGTGATGCCAACTGCCAAGGCCATTGTAGACTTGGATTTTATCGGAGTTGATGATTTCCAAAAAAGTGAAGAAGCTGGAGGCTAAGTCTACAGAAAGCTTTGGTTTAATAGAGCTCGTGGCTCCCAATATCATCACTATCTTCTTATTCCGACGAGTTCCAGTGGAGGCGGTTGTAATGGTGGTCATATGGGTTGTTCTCGTAGAGGTTGAGCAACTCGATGGCAACTCGCATAGCTCTAGGAATATTTGGTAGTTTAGAATGTAATTAATACGTTGTTAAATGTTTTAATTAACTAATAGGGTATTAATCAAATTTGTTAATTTTTTATGGCATTGAGCCTAATTTTCCCAACTATTTATTAATAGTTTTAAGAAAAAATCATCTTAAATAATTGCAAATCAACTTATATTTTAGTCTTAGCAAATCTTTCATGAATAGTCTTCCAAAAATATTCTAAATATTTCCATCAAACTATCCGATTAAGATAACTAGAATCTGGCAAGATAAACTGCAACCTTTTATCTAAGAGGGATAGATTACATGGTTTTTTGAGTTAATTGATTTTATTTACTTTAGTCAATCGCTTTTCCGGATACATTTAATTGTCATACCGAATCAATAAATTAATTTCAAGTGAGCCATCAATATAGCACCCTATAACACCAAACAAAACATTAATCCCGTCAAAGTATCAAATTGTGCTGATGGTTCTTCTGTAAATCAAATTCAGACGGAGATATAATGATTTAATTTGTAAGAAGTTGAAGTTCATTAATGAGCTCGAATGAACTTTTGTGTTCAATTGTATAATCCCACATTCCTATTTTTGTGACAGTCCAACACAACCTGCATTTGAAAGTGTTGTAACCATCTAGTACTAAAATTATAACAACGCCAGCTCTCGCTTTTTCGATATTTTCAACAGTGAGACTTCTTATGATTGGGTAATCTACGGTGCAACGTAACGGTCTATTTAACATCCTGAAATCAAACAAATTCATAAGTTGTGACTGGTCTATTTAACATACAAGAAAACATGAATCCTACTTAATCTTGAGATATTCTATTTGATTCGAACGTCTGGTTCATTTCATAACTGTAATCATGAATCAATCAGGAATATGACTACTTAATTTATTCTCACTCTCAATATATAGGCACAAAGGCAAACAAAATGATGCAAGAGAACAAAAAAGGTGAAAAAGTAGAACTACATGGTACTTAAGAAAGAAGTGGGACTTGGAGGTAATGGGATGTCTACAGACCCCTCCAACATGAGTAGAACTTTCTTCATCGACGGACGGAGAGATGGCTCATCTTGGATGCACCAAATACCAATTTTAATCAGCTCCTCCAATTTTCTCTCGTCAACCTCCTCTTCTCCCACCAACTTACTCAACTCCCCAACCTCGAAAGCGTTGTAAACCCATTCTTCAAGAATAGCTTCATCCGGAGAGAGGCTTGAATCGACACTTTTTCTACCACATATGATCTCTAATAGCACAATTCCAAAGCTGTAAACATCTGCTTTAACTGTTACAGGCAATTTCCTGTGCCACTCCGGAGCTACATAACCCCGAGTTCCTCTTATCCCTGTGTAGGTGTTTGTCTGATCTTTCTTGAAGAGCTTTGCCAGTCTAAAGTAAGAAATTTTTGCACACCTATGTTCATCCATGAGTATGTTTTGAGGTTTTATATCACAGTGAATGATTTGCGTCTCACACTCCTCGTGCAAATATAGGATGCCTCTTGCAATATCACGAGCAATTCGAATTCTTTCTTCCCAACACAGTCGATTTTCTTGATTGAAAAGTATATCTGCAAGTGATCCATTTTTCATGTATTCATATACTAGAAGCCACTTAGCTCCTTCACGGCAGTAACCAAGAAGTCTGACTAGATTCCGATGATACGTTTTTCCTATCACCTTCATCTCAGTTTGGAATTCTTTTTCTCCTTCTTCCAATTCTTTCTCAAGCCTCTTCACAGCGACAATACTTCTGTTGTCTGATAAGGTCCCTTTGTAAACTGTGCCAGACGCTCCTCTACCGAGCTCTTCTTTGAACTCATTTGTTGCTTCCACAAGCTCTGGATAGGTGAATGCTCGCAAACCAACATCCTCAATCAGTCCAACATGGGGGATCTTCTTATATCTCCCAACACGATTTCTGTGGACATAAATTCCAGAAATCGCCAGGATGAAGGCCGCTAAAGCAAAAAGCAAAATGCTTATAATTAAGACATCTAAACGAATCTCTTTCTTGATTTCTTTGCCCGAACCACTCGAAACTCCTCTAGTCGATGGTGCTGTTTTGTTCACCTTGATAAGAGAAACAGTTGGATTACTCTGCACTCTTCTTCCGTATCTCAATGGAAGCCTTTGCTTTCTGCAGTTTCCATCTTGAAAGAAAGCTGCATCGCAGTTGCAGTCCTCTAAACAGGCTTTTGTACAATCTTCTTTAGTCATGCTTACTAAAACACCATAATTATCGTCTTCCCACACTACGTTATCCAATGGTATGATTTCATAACTGACATTTTGGTCCTTGGCTTTGCAACCTTCCATGACAAAATTCCTCTCGCATCCTGAGGTCCAATTGCTTGGATTAACATGATCGAATCCTGGAAGACATTCACACTCCGCAACTGTATCCAACTGAATACAATAACCATTCAACCCACATAAACCCAAAGGGGCACATTTATCTTCCGAGGTTGACCACTCTTTAGTCCAGTTTCCTTGAGGATCCAAGGAGCGATAATATAGTCGAAAAATACCATCAACATCAATTCTCGCGAGGTAGATAGTTCTTTTTCGATATTGTCCTGTCGTTAAATTGCTTATAATGGAGCTTCCATTGAGCAAATAAAGATGGCCATTATTATCAAGATTCAGCGATACATTATTGCCTTTTCCCCACGTGTCTGATACATAGTAAGCATAACTGGGTCCGGAAATTTCCACAGGGTATTGCACCAAGTTCCCATCAGTTTGCATCGCGAGACGGAAAATACCTCTGGCAGGGTTCGTTTTCGAAGCACTGGAGACGAGTTCCACTCCAGGCCGGAGACGTTGGCCGGGCAAAAGAGCGTCAGTCGGGGAATCAAAACTCTGCCATGTAATCCTACGAGAGGAGTCATACAGCACGAAATTTCCATTGTCAAGCATTGAAGCTGAAATGACCGGCCGGTCAGAGCTTGCAATATTTATGTCATCTCTATCTTCCTGCTGCAAAATGAGCCTTCCATCATTGGTTAATAGCAAATTGGCATTTCTGGGAAAAACGGGATCATCCCTGTTGGCCGTCCACACTACAGTCTTTTCTGGAATCCCAGCAATAAAAACTCCAACGGCATAGCCATTGGTTACATTGTAGAATCCAAAGGCATAGAGTCCAGAAGGTGACAACCATGGTGAATTTGTAGCAGTTGTTAAAGAAGATCCTAGGGAAATATTGGAATATCTTTGTTGCTGGGCTGATGCTGTCATTAATGCAGAAAGAATGAGAAAAGAGAGAAAAGCAGCCATGGAAAATAGGCTTTCCATTTTCCTTGGGATTTTGCTTCTTTGTTTCATTGAGGGAGGAAATAGGTGTTATTTGAAGAACTCGGTATCCAGTCTGTATTGACTCATTTCAGTCAATGCTTAAGGTCTGTTTGTTTGAACAACATGTACAATGTACTTATGGAAAGACGTGTTGTTAAAGTTCTAATACGAACAAATTGACTTGACTTTCACATTCCAGATGTCCAAACAGAACATTATTGCTATGGGAGCCTTTTCTTGACTAAGTCAGCTTGAAGGGTATTAAATTCACTCCTGTCTAATCAAAATTTAGTGTTTGGTTCAGTAGTAGAGCAATGAATCAGATGAGATGATGAAAAAGTTTTATTTAAATAATTCAAAATTAATAAGAAAAATATTTATTAAAAAATAATTAATTAAAGGGAAATAAAAAAAATGAGAAAAATAAGAGAATTTGTCATAATTTTCCAAGGAAAAATTATGAAGAGGGACTTAAGTTTGTAAGGAAATTCTCATATTAAAAACAAACAAATCCTAGTACATTTAATTTTCAAATTATCCAAATAGAACCATACTTTATTATGGTTAGGATCTCTTGACCAAGTCAACTTAAAGTTATTAGAAAATTTACTCCTTTCAAATCAAGCTTGACATTATATTAGTATAATGAAATAATTGGCTTACAAAATTTAGGCTATGTTTGGTGTAAACTAAAATTTAATTAAAATCAACAATTAATTTTAAATACACATTACACATAATTCATAACTTTTCGATCACATATTTATCAATTCGTATAAAAATCTGCTAAAAATTTAATTTTAATCTATATCAAATCTGAACTTTATCAAGTCTAATCAAGATCAGAGTGTAGTCTTTGCAGTACCAAAGGTATCAATTAAAAATGGTAGTCCCAATTACAAGAAATTTAATCAAGATTAGGAAACAGATTAATTTAAGATTATTAATATCATTTGCAAAGTGATTTGGAACCCACCAAGTCAAAATTTCATAATTAGTCTTGGGTTATTGGCGCGAAACGTCCCTACCTATGACAGTCCTTGTGGAAAACGTCCATACGTTTGATTTCTTGGTGCAGAACGTCCCTACCTTTGCATTTTCTTGCGCAAAACGTCCTTCCGTCCAACTCTCGTTAGAATCCACCGTTAAATAAAAGGGTAATTGGCGCAAAACGTCCCTACCTATGATGAGTCTTGTGGAAAACGTCCCTACGTTTCATTTTTTGGCGCAGAACGTCCCTACTTTTCACTTTTTTTTGCGCAAAACGTCCTTTTTCCCAATTTTTGACATAAAATGACCAATATACCCTTCAATTTAAATAAAACAAAAAGGAAAAGAAAAGAAAAATCAAGAATAAATTGCAATCTGATCCAAAACATTTTAAAAAGTGCAAATCAGTCCAAATAAATTATTAAAATATTAAAAATAATCAAAAATAAAAATAAAAACTCTCTCTCCTCTCCCTCTCCCTCTCCCTCAGCCTCCTCTTCCCACAGCCTCCTCCACCACCACCACCGAAAAATCAGACATTATACTGGCGCCTCATCACCCTCTACAATCCCACACAAACAACAGCCCAAAAACCCAACAAAAATCTGATCAAAATTTTGCACAAAAAACCAACAAAAATCTGATCAAAACCGGCAGAATCTAGACCATAATAAACCTGAGCTTCACCTCCTATTCTAGCCTTCATAGATTAACCATCAAAAAACACAGAAAGAGACAGAAGCAAGAAGCAACCAGGAGCTTAATTCTTACATTTTGAAAAATAAATTTTGCATTTAGAAGCAACAGATTTGGTGGTTTCATTGTGAAGCAACAAATTCGATGGTTTCATTTTAGCACCTACCCCAATGCATCGGAACTGTTGCCCACTATATCAATTTTCTACTAGACCTTCTTGACATCAGCAGGAGCATGGGTAACCCAGAAATAGGTTCAATTTTGAGGGAAAACCACCAGCGTAGGCCGATTTGTCTATAAACTATTAAGCACGCATATTGAGGTCTTCCATATTCCCGACTTTCTACTAGATTTTTGTTGATTTTTTGGGTTGTTGTTTGTGTGGGATTGTAGAGGGTGATGAGGCGCCGGTATAGTGTCTGATTTTCGGTGGTGGTAGAGGAGGCTGAGGGAAGAGGAGGCTGGGGGTGAGGGAGAGGAGATAGAGTTTTTATTTTTATTTTTGATTATTGTTAATATTTTAATAATTAGTTGGACTGATTTGCACTTTTTAAAATGTTTTGGATCAGATTGCAATTTATTCTTGATTTTTCTTTTCTTTTCCTTTTTGTTTTATTTAAATTGAAGGGTATATTGGTCATTTTATGTCAAAAATTAGGAAAAAAGACGTTTTGCGCAAAAAAAAGTGAAAGGTAGGGACGTTCTGTGCCAAAAAAATGAAACGTAGGGACGTTTTCCACAAGACCCATCATAGGTAGGGACGTTTTGCGCCAATTACCCTTTTATTTAACGGTGGATTCTAACGGGAGTTGGACGGAAGGACGTTTTGCGCAAGAAAATGCAAAGGTAGGGACGTTCTGCACCAAGAAATCAAACGTATGGACGTTTTCCACAATGACTGTCATAGGTAGGGACGTTTTGCGCCAATAACCCATTAGTCTTTGATTTTCAAATTTCACACATACCAATATAATCATAATTACTATTAATATTCAGAAGTTCATCACTCATTTTTGTCTATTGATAAATTAAAATCATTTACAAATTCTTCCCAAATATAGGCTTAGCAATAATTATAAGGAAAATCCATTAATTAATTGCAAAATAACTCATATTTAAATCTATAGCAATAATAATGTCCCAAGATCTCTTTTTTCCGACGGAGAGAACTTTGCCCTCATAGCAACAAATTGTCTACAAAACCAAAAATAAATTTTTGATTGCAACGTCATAGCTTGACTGTGCCATGATAAGGAAACAAATACGCTATTTTGAAAACAAAAAATTCATTAAAGTGCACCGTGTCTTGATGCAAAACATAGTAATCCCCCCATTGAAGCACCGATATTGTGTTGTAAATCAAATTCAGACGATACAACGATACAGTTGTAAAAAGTTGGAGTCAATTGGTGAGCTCAAACAAAATTTAAGGTTACAAAAGAGAAGGTTCTCCGAATGAGAAAGGCAAATGGGCTCGAGCCAAATTTCGTGTTTAGTAGTAATCAATCACGAAGAGGTTTCACTTATACAATTAATGAGATGTCTATCGCTTATTTAGTGTAAAATGAACTATTTTATAACATGTCTATCGCTTATACAATTAATGAGATGATTGAGAGTGCAATTGATGCATGAGCCGAGGATGGTGAAGATATGCTGCACTTCTTAAATAAGCTCGAGTCCTCCACGAATTTGGAAACGTTTACGTAAACTTGTGATTCCATTTAGCTATTGGTTTCCCCTAAATGATGAAGACCTAAATTTTAGATCTAGTATAAATCAACCTAGATAGGCTTGAATATGTTTTACTAATATTATCAGAATTTTTTGCGATAGTCTAAATAATAAATTATCATCCTTTCAAAATATTGAGAGAATTTGAAAATGGTCAATCTGTATGTTAGACCCAGTTATTGATAGACACAAGAATCATGGTATTTATGAAGTGAAAACACAATCCACCAAGTTTTGAGTTCACATAAATACTTAGAATCAACTAATATTTCTATAAAAATAAAATGAAATTACGAGAAACAAAAAATCCATATTTATCTCAACCGCGACAAGAGTGGAACTATGATGACCAACCTGATTTGAAACCACTCCGACTGCACTATATCCACAATCACGGATTAGAGAAAGGCGGCCATTGTCTCTGCCTATCTCTAATAAGTGTTTTAATTTGTTAAGGGATAGAATCTCATATTGAATAAAGATGTAAATGTAAACCGACTTATATAGAATTGAGTTACTCCTCTTAATAATGTTGACCTTTTAATATGGAATCTCAAATTTTAACATGGTATCAGAGCTCATTAAACTCTAACAAGCAATTCGATTCGGCTCAAACTCCAAAAGTGAGCACATGGATTTCAATATTGGTCTGTTCAAACGAGTCACCATCTTGCGGGGGCATGTTACGATATAGAATCTCATATCGAATAAAAATGTAAACATAAACCAACTTATAACGAATTTTGATTACTCTTTTTAATAAGGTTGATATTTTAAAATGGAATCTCAATTCTTAACACGTTTTTTATGGAGTTTGTCAGATTCCCCCAAGTCCACGTCTTCATGATCCTCAGGTAGCAATCTTGTCACAAGCCAATCCCAACTTCAAAATCGACTAAAACACCTAAATCAAGATTACTCGAGTTTTTGTAGCACTGAATTGTTTAGGACCGAGAAATAACTCTTCCTTGAAGTATCCACCACAGGAGTGAGTTGGAACTTCAAGAAAAAGTCTTCGCAAAAGATAAAATCACTCTAAGAACCTGAGGAAACACAACAATATTCGATTGTCTGGACTAGTTGTACAAAGTCCAAGTGCTTTTGCCAAAGTTGAATATGTACAATAATCAATGAACATGCAGGTCTTTTAGAAAATGATGTCTATGAAACATCACAATATATAAGATATGGAAACATAATCTTCGCTCATCGTATATAAGCACCAAGCGAACGAAATAATTTTAGGATCTTCTGAAAAAATAGAGACGTAGTTTCCAAAATCAAGAACATGTCGTATTGTGAAACTGTCCTAACAACAGAAATAGCAACTAGACAAGGATACAATATAAAAAATCTGAATTTAAAGAAATATAAAGGGAAAATTGCGGCACCGGTCCCAAACCTTTCATTTTGTTGCAGATTATACCCAAACCTTTAATTTTTGTGACGGAAGTCCCAAACCTTCATATGTAATTGCAACGTTGGTCCCAAATCGCAGATTCCGTCCAAATTGCCGTCAATTAACAGGAAAATTTGGATTTTGGCTCAAATGAGAGGTCAAAATTGTCAAAACGTATCTATTACCCAACCAAACAAAACAAATGTCATTTTTTTATTTCATTCAAAGAATAGCATTCAGCTCCTCCTGTGTAAATTGACTAAATTCTAATTCTGTATCCCTTTCTACACGTAGCAGATCTGAAAAATGGTTGGTAAATTCATCAATTTTGTTCTGAATGACTTTGACTTTCTCCTGGTCCAGTCCAAGAACACCACGAACAGACTTCGATTGGGTAGTCTTCCTTTCAATGGCTCTGTGTTGAGCTGCAAACGCACAAAATCAGTTCAAAATTAAACAAAAGAATGCCTCACAATTGGCGGGAGAGAGGATAATGGAATATGGGTACCTAAATTGGCAAGTTCCTTGAGCTGCTTCCATGACTCAATTTCACTCCACTTCGAAATCAATGTCAAACCAGGCCTCATTCGCTATTTGAGCCCCGAAAATCCCCCCTGCATCTCCGCCATGGCAAAATCCGAAGCCATTGCTCTCATGCCCAGCATATCCATTGCACCACCCATTTACCCAAATCCCTCCTCCCTAATGGGTCTCCGTTCTGATGCAGAGTATGCGCGCTCGTCGGCCCCTTTTTTTGGGCACCCAATTGTCTACAGGATCCTGAAGACTCTGCTACCCTTTTGAAGCTTTTCTTGCTCACCGCACCGCTATCTTCTCTATTCTCGCCGCTTCTTCTCTTCGTACTTACAACCTCTGTGCCAATGCTTCTACTGGCCAAAATCCGACGTGGGAACCGAGAACTAAAGAAACATGGCCGGTTGAATAGTGATGTTTAGCCAGTGAAGAAGCACTTACTATTTTAACAATTTTGCTCTCCCATTTGAGCCAAAATCCAAATTTTCCTGTTGACTGACGGCAATTTGGACGGAATCCGCGATTTGGGACCAACACTGCAATTACATATGAAGGTTTGGGACTTGGATCGCAAAAATTAAAGGTTTGGGTGTAATCTGTAACAAAATGAAAGATTTAGGACCTGTGCTGCAATTTTTCCAAATATAAATTACCTTCTTATGCACATGTCAAAGTCAAACATTTCATATAGACCCAGGGTCAAACCCAGGCTAAAAAACAGGGATTTAAAATATGCTGAGGTGGCATCAATTCTTTGAGAAATTGGAGGGAACCTTTAGTGGATAAAAAAATCTGGACCAGACCGATTCATTCCAAATAATAATGAAACGCACTTTCCCCAAATATAGGGTTGTTCGTGGGTCGGTTCGGTTCGATTCTGAAGAGACTCGAACCGACCCAAAACTTTCGGGTATTTAAGAAATGGACCCGTCGGTTCCAAATATAATTATGGAACCGTTCGGGTTCGATTACGTTCGGTTCGGTTCGGGTCGGTTCGGTTCCGTTCGGTTCCGTACCATAATTAAATTTTTTAATATTTTCAGCAACACTACATAAATACAACTAATGACATTTCATTCGTAACTTTTACAAATTAACGTAACCCAATTCAAAAACATATAAATAACTAGGCGTCCAATAAGATTAATTCAATGCATACAAATACCAAAAAGTAGATATTAATATTACAGTAAAATTACATAAAGTATATTCATTTGTTTCAAATAAAATGGGCTAATGGATTTTAAAAATGATTTGGGTTTTAAAATTAAAATTATGAAATAATCTAATTTATTTAATTAATTTGCTAATTTGTATAAAAAAAAAATAAAATAATTTAATTAATTCAATATAAAAAATAAAAAGATTATTTAGTTTCAGTTCTTATTCTGTTCTTCGGTTCTTGGTCTAGACCCGAGACCCGACCCAAACCCATCGGTTCTCGATTCGGGTACCCGTTCGGGTATTTAATTTATGAAGAACCGCTCGGTTCGGTTCGGTTCGATTTGGGACTTTTGGACACCTCTACCCCAATACACCCTTTCTCCTCGTTTCTCCTTTCTCTTGAAGTCATCGGTTCCGAATGGTCCAATGGCCACAAAAATCTCCTCCATTACCTTGCCCCAAGAAGTGTGAACAAGAGTGAAGGTTGATTTTTAGGGGGTTTTGACAAAGCTTTGAGTTAAACTCATGTTTGCCCTACTTTTGGAATCCCCAAATTCGATAGAGATACCAACCTCCACCATTACCCCTTCCCCATTTTGGATGCGAATCGAACGCAGGTATTTCTACACTCTTTCATTTGGATTGAATTTTGATATGGAGTGAATGTTGATTTTTGGGGGTTTTGAGAAAGCTTTGAGTTAAACTCATATTTGCCCTAAATTTGGAATCCCGAAAATTCGACAGAGATACCAGCCTCCACTATTACTCCTTCCCGACTTTGGAGGCGAATCAAACTCAGGTATTTGGATTGAATTTTGATATGTATTTCATTTCTTGATGAGAAAGCTTGTTACTTTTCCAGATCTAGTAGGAGTCAATGAGTTGAATGCTTTCTATATGGCTTGGTTGGATTAGAATTTCGGACTCTATCTATCATCATTTTTTATCTGTAAATTTTGGTTTTAGGTTTACTTTTTTACATTATTATTGTTTTAATTTGTCAGAGATTTGCTCAACTCGAACGGTTAGGGGTTGGGTGTTGAGACTTTTAGCATGTTATGGCTACCAATACCCGTAGGAAAAGCTGAAAAAATATGTAAATAGAGTCTCCCCGGATAAAATCAAAATTTTAACAAATTGTAATAAAAAGTTGTGAATCATATTTGATAAACTCTTCCTGTATGTTATGCTTATTTGAAGTCAATTTAACTTATGCTGAAACCGATTTATCAAAATCTGTTGTTCTTCATCATATGCATGCTACTTGGATTTTGCATGTGTTACATCTAATTATTTATTTTAGTCGAGCACTATTTTTCGTGGTGTATTCCTCTCGTAGAATGAGCAGAAGGAATTACGGAATCTGTCACAGTTGTAGAGCCAAGGACCACTACTTTGTCGAATGCCTACGAAAATGACGATGCCCACTATGCAAGTCAAGATTCGAGAAGTGTTTCGTGGTGAAGAAAGAGAACAAAGGACGATTATTTCTTTGCTGTATTGAAAATTATGGAATTTGGGATTGGGTTGTGAAAGAAGGATCAAGCGGTCAATCCTCCAGCAACAGCACTTCCTCAATTAACCCGACTACAAACAAAAGCGTTGAAGATATGTCACGCATGTTCCAATCTCGAGTTCGCTTGAATGATGAAGAAGAAATACAAATTTCGATGATCGTGACAGTCAGCAAGGCAAAAGGTAGCACGAAAGAAAATGCTGAAGGGGAGGGGTCGACATGATTAGTAGAAATTAATCGAGCGGGGTAGTACATGGAAATTTTCATAGTTTCAAAATCTTCCCATGCAAAGGATCGAGACAACTAAATATTTTGTTTTGTCTTGTTGTATAACAATGTTTCTGTATATCAACTTAGTATCACTAGCCAATGCTAATATCCTTCTTGTTTTGTATATGACTTTAGTATCACTAGCCAGTGCTAAATATTTATGTTTTGTCTTGTTGCATTTGGATCGGTAAGGACACCTTAAGCGTGTTTTTGGAGCATTGAATAGTTTGTTTTGGTGAGAAATGATTATTAAAATGTTAAATCCTCAGACGTCAAATTTGTACATATGTTGCTGGAAAAAACAAAATGCATAGTTGACAAACATTAGTAGATCTTAAATTATTGAGCAGTAATATATTTCACATTGATGTCTTTCTAGTGATGAACTGAACGTAGTCTCTGGGCATGACAAAGGCAAATTACATTTCTGACTCTCAAAACTACTACTACTCTCATTCACACTAAAAGCTTCAGTTTGGGTGTCAAAAATTAGTCAAAATAGTTGAAATAACACCCCTATTCGGTAACTCTTATTACAGTTTCTAGGATAAACTTAACAAGAAAGAAAAATCAATTCACTTACAAGAAAATGAGTTTAACATGCACATTAAAATCACCGTCGCATAAAATATAAGAGGAAAAAGAACAAGAATTTCCATAGAAACGACAAATGAAGATAAATCCAAAAAATTGTGGTAAAGCCATAAAGTCCTATAAAAAAAAATGAATTTAAATAGAACCAAATGAAAGAGGGTAGAAATACCCGCGTTCGATTAGCCTCCAAAGTCGGGAAGGGGTAATGGTGGAGGCTGGTATCTATGTCGAATTTGGGGATTCCAAAATTAGGGCAAATATGAGTTAAACTCAAAGCTTTGTCAAAACCCCCAAAAATCAACCTTCACTCTTGTTCACACTTCTTGGGGCAGGGTAATGGAGGAGATTTTCGTGGGCATTCGACCATTCGGAACAGACGACTTCGAGAGAAAGGAGAAACGAGGAGAAAGGGTGTATTTGGAGAGAATAATATTTTGTGTACAATCCATGTTAATTCAAATTCGAATGGGCGGGAAAGTGTATGGTATTTAAAAATTGGCCACTCAACTTTCAACATGTGGTATATTGTCAAACTTGATGTCAAAAAAATTATACTTGTAGCATGGTTGAATTGGGGAAAGTGGGTTTATTATTATTTGGAATAAAATCGGTCCGGTCCAGATTTTTTTTATCCACTAAAGGCTTCCTTCCGATTTCTCAAAGAATTGATGCCATTTCAGCATATTTTAAATCCCTGTTTTTTAGCCTGGGTTTGACACTGAGTCTGTTGCTTTTCTCATAACGAAAATCACGACAAGTGCAATAAGGAAACATAATTTTGTGCAGATGATCAAGGAAATAATATAAAATGATATTTCCATATTCCTAACTGTTGGACCTTCAATTAAATGTGGAGACATTCTGACAAGTTCCGAAATTCTGTAACTTTCATTTTTCTGTCATGAATATTTTTCAAATTGCTTTTCAAGATTCTAATTTTCAGCCTAATTTAAATGAAAATAAACCTTTGAAATTCGTTTAGCTATAAAACAAAAGACAAATAAAATTAACACCAATTTGTAATTAAGAAAGCTAATAATTTGATCCTTGTGTAAAATTCAAAGTTATATGATGGAATTTTGTGATATATGGGGATTTACAGAAAGTCTTCACTTTTATGGCTTACTTGGATTTTCATTTTATTATCATACTAAAAGTTTAGCCCGCATCTTCGAAAAGGCTATATTGGATTTTTTATGTTTTTAAAATCGACCAAAATTTGCTTGAAAAGGTTGTTACTGTTTGGAGAGGTAAAATCAGGTGATCTGAACTATGGAGTTGTAGTAGAATGTTTGGGGTGTCCCCCTTATTTTTCCATAACCAAAACTCTCTTGTTAGCCTTGTCTTTATTCAAATTGAATATATATGAATTTGATATGAATGACATTCGTGTTTGATTGTCTATCATATGACACTATAATATTGTCCCACTTCGTATTTTTCATATTATAGAGGGAATGCATCCAAGTGAATTACAGAAAACCCGAAATAAAATCTTCTACTTAAAATTTAACATCCGAGAAAATGCAAGTAATGTCCACGAATCAATCTGACTGATTAACTGTCCTCGCGCTCAAATTACATTCACAACACCAACAAAAAAGATGAAACAGAATGCAAAAGGTGGGAAAAAACATTCTAAATGAAACTTCGGAAAGAATTAGGACATGGAGGTACTGGAATGTCTAAAGTCCCTTCCAGTATCAATAGAACATTCTTCATTGACGGACGCATGGATGGCTCGTCTTGGATGCACCAGATAGCAATTTTAATCATCTTGTCCAATGTTCTTGTGTCAACCTCCTCATATCCCACCAGTTTATTCAGCTCTCCGGCAGCGTAACAGTTGTAAACCCATTCTTGAAGAATAGCTTCATTCTCAGAGACTCTCCGATCAACACTTCTTCGACAACATATGATTTCTAGTAGCACGACTCCAAAGCTGTATACATCTGCTTTAACTGTTACAGGTAAATTCCTGTGCCACTCTGGGGCAACATAACCCCTTGTTCCTCTGATCCCTGTATCGGTGTATGTTTGATCTAGCACTAAGAGTTTTGCCAGTCCAAAGTCAGAAATCTTTGCACACCTGTGCTCATCCATGAGAATGTTTTGCGGTTTAATATCACAGTGAATGATTCGTGTCTCACACTCCTCGTGCAAGTAGAGGATGCCTCTGGCAATATCAAGAGAAATTCTAATTCTTTCTTCCCAGCATGGCCGACTTTCGGGATTGAAAAGTATATCTGCAAGTGATCCATTGCTCATGTATTCATATACCAGAAGCCAATTGGATCCTTCAAAGCAGTAACCAAGAAGTCGGACAAGATTACGATGATATGTTCTCCCTATCACCTTCATCTCAGTCTGGAACTCTCTCATTCCTGCCAATTCTTTCTCAAGCCTCTTCACGGCCACAATAATTTTGTCGTTTGATAGGATCCCTTTGTAAACTGTACCAGAAGCTCCTCTACCGAGCTCTTCTTCGAATTCATTTGTGGCTTGCACAAGTTCTGCATAAGTAAATGCACGTAAACCAACATCATCAATCATTTCAACATTTCTATTGTTGGGAATCGTATAGGTCCCAACATGATTTTGGTGGACATAAACCCAAGAAATTGCCAAGATCAATGCAGCCAAAGCAACAAGTGAAATGCCGATGATTAAGATGTCTAGATGACGTTCTTTCTTGTTTTCATTAGCTGAATTTTTAGGAATTCCCTGTGTGAAGGATGAACGTGTACTCACCTTGACAAGAGCAACGTTTGAATCACCCTGCAATCTTCTTCCGTATCTCAATGGAAGCTTTTGCTTTCTGCAGATTCCATCTTTAAACAGAGCTGCATCACAGTTGCAGTCCTCTAAACAAGTATTTTCACAATCTTCTTTAGTTGTCGTATTTTTTGAAAGCGCATAATAAGTATCTTCCCACACTGTATTATCCACTGATCTGATGTTATAACTGACATTTTGATCCTTGTCTTTACAACCTCCCGTGAAAAAATTCCTCTCACATCCTGAGCTCCAATTGCCTGGAATAACAAGTGAAAATTCTGGAAGACATTCACACCTAGTAACCCCATCCATGATAATACAGAAACTATTTAACCCGCACAAACCCTTTGGGACACATTTATCATCCGTGGATGACCATTCTTTAGTCCAGTTGCCTTGACGATCCAATGAGCGACTATATAGCCGAAAAATACCATCCACATCAATTCTCACGAGGTAGATAGTTCTTGTTCGATATTGTCCTGTAGTTAAATTGCTTACAATGGACGTTCCATTGACCAAATAAAAATGGCCATTATTATCAAGTTTCAGTGATACATTATTGCCCATTCCATAGGTGCGTGATGCATAGTAAGCATTATCCTTCTCGTCTTCAGTTCCCACAGGGTATTGCACCAGGTTCCCATCAGATTGCATCTTGAGACGGAAAATCCCTGTGGCAGGGTTCGTCTCCGAAACACTGGAGAAAATCTCTTTTCCGACTGAGAGGTGTTGGCCAGGCAAAAGAGTGTCCGTCGGGTTATCAAAACTCTGCCACGTGATAATCTGAGACGAATTGTACAGCACAAAATTGCCATTGTCAAGCATTGAAGCTGAAGCAACAGACGTGTTGGGATTCACAATCTCTATTTCGTCTCCATTTTCCTGCCGCAAAATGAGCCTTCCATCATTGGTTAATACTAAAAACACGTTGCTGGGATAAACGGGATCATCCCTGTTGGCTGTCCACACTACAGTTTTTTCTGGAATTCCAGCAAGAAAAATTCCAACGGCATAGCCATTTGTTACCTTGTAGAATCCAAAAGCATAGAGTCCAGAAGGCGACAGCCATGAAGAATTTCTAATGGGGGTTAAAGAAGATCCAACGGAAATATTGGAATATCTTTGTTGCTGGGCTGATGCTGCCATTAATGCAGAAATAATGAGAAAACACGGAAAAACAACCAGGGAAAATAGATTCTCCATGTCTCGTGGCATATGGCTTCTTTGTTTCATTGAGAAAGGAAGTGTGTTATTTGAAGAAATCAGTATACTCGCCATTGACTCGTTGCAGTCAATGCTTGAGAACTGATTGTTTGAACAAATTGTACATATATGAATTGAATGGGAAATTTGCTTTAAAATCCTAGTCTACAATAATATTTGGTATTGAGTCTATTTTATCATGTATTAAAAGTCATAAATACCCTTCATTTGAAATGTTTAAAATGTCCAATTTTAAACCAAAATTTACCAAAATCCCATAAGATGAATTCCCACTTTCTTTTTCACTTTTCATACCTAATTTAAAATCAACGACAACATGGCATGCGGCCTTTTTAAATGACTTAGTGTCGTTTTAACAAATTTTGTATTCATTTCACTTTATGTTCCTCATATCCACATGAAAATTAATGAAAAACATGTTTTAACTATATTTGGAGTGAAATTTAGAATTCGTAATCGAAATAACATGCTATCGTTATAAACGATTTGATGACATTTTAATTAATTTTGTATTTGTTTCACTTTATATTATCTCATACCCACATGAAAATGAAACTAGAAAAAAATTCACTATATTTAGAGTAAAATCGATAAAAATTCACTACATTTAGAGTAAAATCGATAAACAACATTAAACTTCTAAGATCGATTAAAAAAAAGGTTCACCCGATAGTGATCAGAAACATTGTTCTATGAGTAAAATATATTAGTCTTCACTATGAATGAAGGTAAATATTCTAAATTCCATTATACTTCAATTATAAATATTCAAAAAATTATTTTGTTTAACTTATATAAGTCTTTTAAGATGTTAAAATTATGATCGAATAGTTTTAAAGTGAAATCGAGACCATGTGACCGAAAATGACATGCTGACATTTTAAATGGCCCGTTGCCATTTCAACTAGTTTTATGTTCATTTCACTTTATATTTACTTATATTTATATAAAAATTAAATGAATTCAAATTTTTACCATATTTGAATAGCAAATTAGATACAAAGTTTATCCGATAGTGACCAGCACTATTATTCCGTAACTAACTTACACTCTATTTCACTACGAATAAAGGTAAGTAATACAAGTTCCATTATATTCCAATTGTGAGACAAGATGCTCAACAAATTAGCTAATTCAACATGTAAAGTCTTCTAAGAAGTTTCAAATTATGACCGACTAGTTTTTGAGTGAAATCGAGACCATGTGACCTAAAACGGTATCTGGTCGTTTTAAATGTGTGGCCGACGTTTCTACTCATTTAGTGTTTGTTTCTGTTTATTCAAATTTGTTATGGATGGATGAATGTTAATTTTTGAATTTAATCTTGAAATTGGGTTTTTGATAAATCTTGATAGCTATTTTTATCAAGTTTTTGGTAACTATGACAGTAGCACTGTTTGTTCAAACCAAAATAGCATCTGGTCATTTTAAACGTATGGCTGATGTTTATACTCATTTAATGTTCGTTTCGGTTCATTCATGTTTGTAACCACGTGAAAGTTTAGGGATGAAAGTTCTAACTATATTTCGACATTGCGGTCGACATATTTGTTCAAACTATAGTGAGTCACTCTATAGTTTGGTGGGAAACTACACTACACTTGACAATAAAAAAACGTAAGTCGCAAATATGGCATCGAAAACATAGCACGTGTAGTCGTTTAATATGTGCGAGTCATTTATGATGTTTCAAAGTATATTTTACTAATTTCAAAGTGAAATCGATACCATGCGACCCAAAACGATATCTGGTCGTTTTAAATGCATAACTGACGTTTCTACTCATTTAGAGTTCATTTCGATTCATTCACGCACGTAACCACATGAAAGTTAAGGGATGAAAGTTTTAACTATATTTCGATGTTGCGCTCAACATGTTTGTTCAAACTATAGTGAGTCACTCTATACTTTGGTGGTAAACTAGACTACACTTGACAATAAAGAAAAAAGTATGGCATCGAAAACATAGCACGTGTAGTGTAGCACTCTAAATTACAAGATTCGACGAATCTACTCACATTTGCGATCTCTCTAAAATTGAAAGACTAAAAAGCATGAAAATAACATTCGAGATCGAAATGCAAAATATAGAATAATGCAGGGATGAAGGAATATAATTGGAAGAAGAATAAAATCAGAATTAAATTTTGGAATGAATAAAATTCGGGGTATGTGGACCTTTATATAGAAGTTGAAAAGTTGTGTTCAAAAGACACAACAACAAAAAAAGTTGTATCTTCAACATACACAACTCGTTTGGACAGACATTTTAACTGTCAACCGCCATTTTCTAGAAGAAATCACACGCCGTGCACATAAAATTCAAGGAAAATAAATAATATAAATAAATATATCATTATTTTAAATAATAATAAAATAATATAATTCAAATATTATTTTATCAAAAAATATATATCAACTTGGCCCAATCCCGACCCATGCTAGCTGGTAGAACGGTGACGACGTGCGTGTGTGGCCTTTGGCTCAACCTACTAGCATGTAGGTTCTCTCCCATTCAAAGAGATACCTCTTGAGGCCAAACTCAAGTCTCAAATTTGAACAATATAAAGTGATTTTTATTCTTTTAGTTTTCTTGTGTGGGATTGCCATTTTCCAATTTTTCACCAATTTTTATTTTCAATTTATTTCAACTTCAAGTAGTCATCTTTTAGCCTTAATTTCACATTCACCCTAAATTGGTTTTGAGAAAATAAATATATTACGTTAATCTACTCATGGAGTAGAACACAATTGGCCAAAGAAATATTTTTATCCAACTAACGCGACCCACTAAAATAATTGGTCAATCCAACTAACTAAAACTAATTTTTTTCCCAACAACAAGTAATGCACAATTCAATTCCACATAAGTTGGTGTATCTAGAAGAACTTGAATTTTCGTTTTCGTAAGTCTTTGTGTTTAACTATTTTTTTTGTATGTTAAATGTTGATTAGAATAGTTCTAGTTAAAGATTTCTGGTCGTTATAGGAAGACTCATAAATAGTTCAATTTTGTCGGATCATTGTTACTTTATCAATTCAAAAGGTAACTGACAATCTCGACTTAATTCAGATCAACCAAACAGAGATCATGTTCACCAAAAAACTAAATTTGCTTCAACAGAAGAAAAGGGGAAAGCACCCTCAAGAGAAAAATTTATCTACTTTGCGCAAGAAGTCGGATTAGTTGCTCTTTTGACTCTGAGTGGATTCTATCATAGTTATGAAACCCAGTTGGTCCGGCCCGAACTGGACGGTCGGCCTGGCCCAAACCCTTGATCAGGCTGGGTAGATTAATTTTAAGGAAAAATTTATGGGTCAGGTGTTTACTTTCACGAAATCACGAATCAGGCCCCAACGTTTAATCTTTCAAAAATCAATTTTTCGGTCGATTTCATTAAATATATTTAAATACAAATCTAATATTATTCTGTCCTTAATTTACTGATACAGTTAAGATTCTGCTTCCTAATATAACAGATCATCTCCCTATTTACTCCTTTCTACTTCATCCTCGGACCAAATTTGACAGCATATTAAAGGAGAAATCGACCGAAAGAGAACTAATCCTCGCCGGTAACGTAGCTCCAACGGTGGAAATTCGGTCACATATCGTAATCGACATTCGAATCTCTGCTACTGAAAATCCAATTGGCAGGTCACGGCTGCGTTGAAGGTCCAATTGATAGCACCGATTGGAGGAAAAATGCTGCCATTGCCGCCACCGATTTACCCATTGCCCATCGGTATGTTTTATAGTTTACATAAACTTGTGACTCCAATTGATGAAATAACAACGCATAATCAATAATATATATGCAATGATGAGAATGACATTTTTGAAATCTGTGGCTTCCTGCATTTGACATCTGCGACGTGTATGAATTCAATGCAACTTCTGTTGCCTCTATTCTGAATTCTGCATGTTCAAAAAACCTGTGACCCGGAACACCTATGTGGCCTGCATTTAATTTCGATTAATACTACTGTCTTCCTACAATTGAATTCTATGACCTGCATGTTATACTATCTGTGTCCCGAAATCTGTATGTAACCTGCATGTTCTACTACCTGTGACCCAAAAGACCTATGTGGCCTGCATTTAATTTCGATTGAATTCTGTGACCTGCATGTTATACTATCTGTGTCCCGAAATCTGTATGTGACCTCCATGTTCTACTACCTGTGACCCAAAACACATATATGCCCTATATGGAATCAATTTGAGTTCTTACTGTTATCTGTGACCTGCCTGAATTTATGACCCTATGTGGTCTCCTATCTGTGACCTGCATGAATCAATTTAAATACAGACAACATGCATTTCATTTTGCAGATTAATGGATGTCCATGTATGTTTGCTGAATGGATCCCAGATATCAGTGGTTTTGCTAGCTCGTAATTGCACATATGCGAAGCTTGTGGATACTGTAATGAAAGAGTTCAGTTTGGATCCTACAAAGGTCGTGGTCACAATACAGTATCTACTGAATAATGAATTGCCGGCAGTAAGAATAAGAAGTGACAGTAATGTGCTATCATACATTACTCTAAAGGTTATAGATCGTGGCCCTTCTAGATATCCATTACACATTGATGTTACCCTGATCGAGCAACAGTATATTACAATTCCAGCTGCTGCACATACAACCATAGAGCTTCCTTTACAGAGGGTGGTTTCAGACATATGCTCTGCAACTGTGGAACCTGCAGGTCACATTGGTGAAGATGAGGTCACAATTGTAACTATCGCTGATCATAACGAAGTTAAGGAAGGAAAGGTATTCCTTGATAAGGAAGTTCTCAAATTGAGCCTTTCTCTGTACGCGATTCAGAACATGTTTGAATTTGTAGTAGTTCGATCGGACAAGAAGGAGTACGTAGTAAAGTGTTTACATGAGGTGTGTACTTGGATTTGCAGATCTTCTAAGTGGGGAAAACCGGAACTTTTTAAGATTAGGAAGATCGCAAATGGTCACATGTGTGGGTCAAACATAATTTTGGGAAGTCACTGGCAACTATCCAGTACGGTTATTTCATCTAGTATAAAATACAAGTACACATCGTCATCCAATACTATATACACTCCAAAGGATATATGTAGAGATATGTTTCACATGTATGGTGTGTCATTGAACTATTCTAAGGCTTGGAGATGTCGTGAGCAAACATTAAGAATAATTAGGGGTGATCCAACAGAGTCATTCAGTAAGATACCTGCCTACTTCCACATGCTTGAACAGAAAAATCCTGGAACGGTCACATGATTGGAGCTTGATGGTCACAGTAAGTTCAAATATTGCTTCATGGCCTTCGGTGCATCAATTCAAGGATGGAAGCATTGCAGACCTGTAGTTGTTGTGGATGGACCCTACTTGAATGGACACTACGGTGGTACTCTATTCACAGCTTGTACGCAGGATGCGAACAATAGCATTTTTATTCTTGCTTTTGGGATTGGAGATAGTGAGAACGATAGAGCGTGGACATGGTTCTTGGATAACTTAAAGAAGGCTTATGGTGTTAGAGATGGATAATGTTTTGTTTCAGATCGCCATGTTAGTATCAAGAATGCTATAGAACGTGTCTATCCGGGTACCTGTCATGGTATTTGTTCCTATCATTTGTTACAAAATTTGAAGTCATACTATGGTAAAACAGGTCACAACATAACACAAGCGTTCAATGGGGCTGTTCGATCATACACATTATCAGAGTTCGAGTATCACATGTAACAGCTTGACATGATGAATGCACATATTAGGAGTTACCTGGTATATTCCTACTTTTTTCTATTCTTTCCAATTTGTTTTAAAATAATCCCAAAGTTTATGTTCTGTGACCCTCATGTACATGGTTGACGTTTTTAGGAGGCTGTTGGACTTGAAAAGTGGTCACGATTCCACATGCCAGAAAATCGCTATTCTACAATGACCTCAAATATAGTAGAATCAGTCAACGCAGTCACGAAAGCAGCAAAAAATCACCCTATTGTGTCATTGTTAGATTCTTTGAGACAGACTATACAAATGTGGTTATGTAAACATAGCGAGGATGCACATGGCACGTTCACAAGGTTGACAACCACGTACGAGAAACTTATGAGGAAAATGAGCACAAATTTGAAGAAACTAAAGGTCACATTTATGTTTTTCTTCTCCTTTATGTAACTGTGACCTGAAAAACATATTCTGTGACTCAAACGATTTTCTGTGACCTGAGATTTACTTTGCGGGACTTCATATATGTATGGTTTTTACTGTTCCTTGCAGGTGTTACACCTTGAGCTGTATTAATCGTTTGCAGTCAATGATGACCATTCGTCTTTTGTTGTAGATATATACCAACGTACATGCACATGCAGGATGTTTCAAGTTGATCTATTTCCATGTTCGCATGCACTGGCTGTGATTGCACATACTAAAGGGGATCCCTACGACTATTGTTCTTATTACTACACAAAAGATGCATACATGAAGACATACTAAGAGTTCGTGTTACCAGTTGGAGATCCATCTGAATGGACCGTCCCTGTAGAATTGCATCACAAAACTGTATTAGCTCCTTTTCAGAAAAGGAGTTCTGGTAGACCTGCCGAAAAGAGGATAAGATCAGCAAGTGAAGGGAAACAGATTGTGAAATGTGGTCGCTGTAGGGGACATGGTCACAATCGAAGGAGATGTACTAACTTGGTTCCATTGAGCCAAAGTCAAGAAGGGACAAAGATTCAGAACAAGCAAATCAGTCGATGACATTTGCACCATATTCATTACAATTTCACTAATTCATTATCTTTTGTTTAACTGGTTGTAGCTATCCAATATTTTAATGTGATTTGAAAATAATTGAAATGAGCAATACTTGTTCAAATTATTGCGTGTTGGAAGTTTCTTGTATATACAATCCAACTGTGACCTCCAGCAAAGCTTGTGTTAACAGTCTGCTATAATCTCAGACTCGTGAAATGAATATAGTGGTCTGTGACTTCAATATACCGATTCTGTGACTTCATGCAATATTATGTAACTGCTAGTATTCCTGTGACCTTCATACTCCAACCATAATATCACATGTGACCCTGTAGAAAAATAACACTACAAGCTGTGACCTCTCTAAATATCCACAAAACTGGACCATCATAAACTTGTATCCATGCCCTGTCTTCATCATATTGTAATGTAAACACATGCAAAAGACAGCTTCTAATTCAAACTCATGCCTGCTCATAATGAAAATTTTGCCCATTACCATTAAAAAAAATCAATGTACATTTTGTCCCAGTAAAAACAAAAACTGCACATCAAAACAGACGATGCCATCATAAAAAATGACAATAAGAGACTTTACAGAGTTTGATAATTGTTTTAAATTTTTCAAAAACAAATAAGGACATCCATCACTCCATGACTCCATGACAATCTCATCTCCTCTTGTATATGCTCCGATGTTTATAAAGTCTTGTGGCAATGTCCAGCCTTGCTCTCCCCGCATCGAATTTGATCGGCATCGAATCCTTATCATCATGTAGCAAGTACTCAGCATACTTGATGGTGAAGATGCCGCAATCATGTCTGAAAAAAAGAACCATAATGTATTAGATCACATGCCAGAACATTGTAAAATGTCATATGAGGTCACAGGCTTACCCATTGCTCTGTTGAGGAAGACTGCTGTCAACCATTAGCCTCAGGTCCATACGATCTTCGCCGTCGTAGTCAATATATCTTTTCCAAAGACCAACATAGTTCAGAAGATAGGGAATGATCTTCACAAAAGGTTCAATACCTATACGAAGGAGGAAGTCGTGGTATGTCTTTCCAGCAGAGTTGAAAACATGGAGAGTGTGTGTCCTGAATTCAAGGACTGCCAACATCCAGTGTGCCTTGTTTGTTGGAATAATGGGCATGAATACATGGTCCACACTGCTCTATGGATGGCTTAAAGGCAATGTTCCTTTCATCACAACATCTATCATGCTGGACTCTGACATTATAATGGTTGGATCTTGCTTGAACTTGGAGTATATGTTTTTCGGCTTCATTTGGAACCAGGAGTCCGTGGTAGTAGCTTTCAACTTTGCATTCTTCCCATAACGTGCCAACTGACAGATGTAATAGAAGTACACATCCATGTGCTGTCGTAGGAAACAGAACATGTTAACAAAATCATCAGCGAGAAATAAACAATCACATATTGATAGGTTCACAGAAGCTGTGGCCTATTGACAGAAGCTGTGACCTATGTCGACAAACTGTGACTTCATTTTCTATAAATGAATATTTAAGTAGGGGTATCTTACCATGCTGCTCAAGGAGCACTCAGAATTCACCAGTTCATGAAACCAAGTTTTACTTCCAACCTTGAACCCACCCAGCAGAAATGGGGGGCTGATGACATCATCAGCATCATTGAATTTCTTCCTGCAAGCATAATATGAACTATAAGAATTTTGTATCTGATAAGCTATTACACAACTTTCAGGGATGGAATATGAATTTACTTGTTTCTTGGTTTGTATCCCCGCTGGAACCAACTCTGGAATGATGAAATGTCAGCCTCATCTGCTTCGCGGTTGTAATGTTCAAAAATCAGAACGTTGTCAGCGTGCTTGAGTACTTTCCCTTCATCAGCTACAAAGGGAGATTGAAGTATCCTCGCTGGTCTGGAAACCCTCTTCATTGGCAGTCCTGAGCTTGGTTCAGACACCGAGGATACCTGCATTTAGTGGTAACTGTCATGTATCTCGTCCTACAGGACTACCATTATATCTCATGACTGTGACTTTGTGTGTTGTGTGACTACTAGTATATCTGTGACCTGTGTGTTGTGTGACCTAATACCAACAAATGTGTCTGTGACCTGCCTGTGCCGAAAGAGAATTATGTAAAATTCCAAAATCATAATGTACCTTCCGCCTCGTCATCTTCGTGTCCTGAACAACATCAGAAATGATGCAGTCAACCTTCTGCTGAATTGTTTTTGCTTGAGTTGGAGTTTGCGTTTCAAGTTGAGTGAAATCAATACCCAAGTCGAACGAAGGCGGTTGAAGACTGAGTTGTATATCATGACCTTCGTCCGGAACCATCTTACCCTTACCTTTAGTGTCCAAACTCGGTCCCACATGAGATGCCTGAAGATTAGACCAAGACATAATTTAAAATGAAATCTGGGATAATTCAAAAACAACATGACTTCATTCTTACTTACTTCACCAGGCTTCTCAGAAACTTCAGCCGCATGCCCTTCATGCACGTCCTTGGAACTTTCACTGAGTCTCTTCAAAATCTCTTCCATCGTACTTGAGATCAACGCAGATACAGACTCAGACAAGAACTGCATGTTGGTCCTAATTTCTAACATGTCATTCCTAATCCCAGACTGCATCTGGACAATATCGTCCATCCTCCGTAGTTGTTCACCTTGTAAATGTGACAACTGTAACCTCAGATCAGCTATTTGCCCCGTCAGTTCATTTCTTAAATCCTCAACAGCCTGCAAAACGTGAATATAAATGAGTCACAGAAATAAATGAATTTAAATTTGTCTGTGACCTGTGCATAATGATCTGTGACCTGTGTATAAGGATCTGTGACCTGTGTATAAAGATCTGTGACTTAGCATAAGGATCTGTGATTGCACTTTGAAGTTATTACCCTCACTAACAACTTACATTATCTGACAGTGGGACACTTGGGTGGGGTTCCTGTGCAGAGAAGTGTTCAGACGACGGACAGGAGGTCCTTGGAGACTTTGCATGTTCTGTTGTATCCTCCCACCTTGGTGGAGGATCTTGAAAGTCATCATCATCTTCTTCAACGTCACCGTGTCCAGTGCTGCCATCCGTTATCCTGCAAACGGATGTAGTCATGTGTACCCCATGAGAAGCAGCATCACCACTTGTTCCTACACCACGAGCTGAACGTTCAGTCCTTCTCTTCTTTCGCATAGCACGGCGTTTAGCAACTGGCTGAACCGGTTGACTGTACTGCAACCCATTCATGTACGGCATATCCATCTCGGTGTCCGAGGGGTCGAGGTCACGTATTACAATCTGCAATGCCAAAAACAAAAAAAATATTGTTAACAATACACAACTTACTACAAAATAAATTCCACACATTTAAAATTATTACATCGGGGTTGGAGAAGCATTCGTCTCCTTCCAGCTTAGCGGCAGATGGGGGCTCATCTGCCACCCAATTCATGATCCGAGGAAGTGTGTCAGACATCCGTTTGACAATTGATCCATCAAGACTGGGAATAGTCTCATATATCCACACTTGAAAGGGTATCAACATGCCTCTTAGCCTGTAATCTCTTGTCCTCTTGCTCAACCCTTCTCTCAAATCATTTAAAGTTGATTCAAAGAGTAGCTTCCCCCATGGAAATTTGTTCATCAATGCAAAATCTTCAACCAACACAAATAAGTAGTGATCAACCACCTTTTTATAATCCCTGGGGAACAGGTATGATGTAATAAAATAAAGGGCTCCTAGTTTGGCTACATCTTCATCCAACAGGACCTCAACAACATCCTGTTCTGGTAGTTGGCAAGCTGATAGGAATGTGTCCCTAACATCTTCATGAGTCACTGAGTTAAGCTGGCTGAAGAATTTTTCCTTCAAAACTGAAGGGACGTCCTCAAGATTCTCCACATCACTGTCCCCTATGCATCGGAGACCAGTAATTACACATAGTTCGACCATGGAGAATCTAACATATCTTCCTGAGACACGAAACCACAGTTCATCTTCGTTTGGCGTATGAACCCGTTCCGAGCAGAAGTAGTGGATCAAGCGTAATCGTAGGGCTATGTCGGGGCAATCCATAAAATGTCCAAAGCATGTACCCCTGAGTATTGTTTGTTGGGCTTCACTTAGATGTCTCTTAATGTTAGTCAGAACACCTTTTGGCATGGACGTTGTAATCTTGCCAAAAAACCATTTTTCTTCAGGTAACATGTATTCCCAAACCTGCAGCAATGCATGGTTATCAATCTCACATATGGAAATTAACATTAGTCATAGATGACAAAACATCCAAAGCACATACAGAAGTCACAGGACATGTCCAAACTGCAATTTCACTATGGCAACATTCAATGCTACTTCACAATCGTAAAACAGATCACAAATTATGTAAACATGATGTGAAGAATTGAGGTCACAGGCACATACAGAAGTTACAGGACATGTCTAAACTGCAATTTCACTATGGCACCATTGAATTGAGGACACAGGCTGAGTTCATTGCACCCATATATGTGCAGGGTCACATGTGTACATTGACATCCAAATTTGATCTGCCAACGTAAAACACCCCCAACCATCAAAACTAGTTCTCAAAAAAACTAGATATCAGGTCACAGGGAAAGGGAAAACACCAAGATATCAGGTCACATGATCAAGACATCAGGTCACAGAAAATCAAAAAATACACTAACGGTCGATCAAGGTCACAGGCACATATTACCAATCAAAAATTAAACATCCACAGTAAAAAAAATCCCAAATTCAACCCTAGTCCTCAATCAAAAACAAACATGACACAAAATGAAATGACAAAATGATGAAAAAATCGAAAAGTTTGATTTAACCGGCGATTGTCATTTGACCCATGCCATTACCTTCTTCCTTAACTGAATACCACTTGACCCATGCGATTTTTCCCTTGCTTTCGGCATTTTGGAGTGGCTGACCATTGTCTTCCTCTTCTCCATACGCACCGGCTTCTGCGCTGACTTCTTGCCCTTCATCTCATCGCTCTTCTTAGCCATTTTTGTTCACCGCCTATATAGTATTTACTTCACTCGAGATAGCGTGGATACTTATCACAAACGGGGATGAACGTGGTTGAGAGAGGGAGCCAAGAATGGGGAGACGGAATGGTGGTCGAGAGAAATTAGGGATTTGAAAATATGGGAAGTTAAGATATTCACCATTTGAAACCCACCTTTAACGGGATACGCGCGTAATTGATAATTAAAATATTAACTGTTTAATTAAAATATTAATTGTCTAATTAAAAAGAAAAGAAAAACCTGATAACTGAAAAAAAATAGTGAAAAACTGACTTTTTTAAAACCTAATAGAAAAGGCCTGGTTTCATGCAATTTCCACTTAATTTTATCAAAATGCACTTGACTCGGTCAAAATCGGGCTTTGACCGAGTTAACCGGCGATTTATCCGGTCCAGTTAACCGGTTTGATTGAGTTTTAAAATTCTCTTACAAATTTTTAAGGTCCAAGGGAATTGAACTTTGGACCTCTAAGAAAAATAATGGATTTATTTGCATAGAGTGTTTTAGTATTGTTTATTTGCAAATAACTTATATCTATTTAATGAATAACTTATAGGTTTTATAAAAATATTCTTTTAAAAAATTTTGATCCAACATTTTACTTTATTTTATGGACTTAAATATAAATATAAATTTTTAATTTTGCCTCTAAAATAAATTTATACTTTATATTTTTTTGTATGTTTTATGCAATGACTAGTGAAAAATAAATTAAAAATTTTAATTTTGCCTCTGAAAAAAATTTATACTTAATACTTTTTTGCAAGTTTTTATGCAGTGACCCACTGGTTGAACCACCGGGTCATCGATTGAACCACTAACCCATTGATCCGCATTTTCCGGGTCGAGTCTGACAACTATGGATTCTACAATGCCACATTTTCTTTAAATATTTTTTGAAATATTAATGATTGGATCAATAATTTTTGAACACATACTTTGTCATTTTAGCACTCTTTATGTCCATTTTGACTATTTCAAAATATCTATATTGAAAAAATTTCCCAATCTATTTGTTAAAATTTTGGGCTTCTTATTATCTCCTCAACCACTAACTATGATGTGTATACTTCATTCTTCCAAAGACACATTTGCAATCTCCTCATGATTTGATTACCTTTTGGAACCGAACAAAAAATGCAAATTGTGTTGGGAAAAATCACGCGAGACTTTGAGAAACAATAACGATAATAAAAGAGAAGGATAAATTTGATGTGATTCAACAAACTATCAAAGATCACAAGAGGAGATTTTAGTAGTTGAGAAAGGCCCACAATAGAATTTTTTAGAATAAGTCAGGTATAGTTAACGATTGCTTAGAAAAAAAGGATGACCGACAAAAATAGTCAAAATTTGTCGGACCGTTGTTACTCTGTCACTAGATTCATTTTTTTAAAACTAATTTTCAATCACACATTCTTCCATAAAATAATTTTACACGTAAATAGAAAGTTTTTCCTTATTTTTTAATAACACATTCTAAAAAACAAATCACTATTTCAAAACACATTTCTTTAAAAAATGGGACTCAAACAGGGGCTTAGTCAACTAGATAAAGATCATACGAAGAAAAAGGGAAAACACCCCAAGAGATAAATGGGATTAGGAGTGGGCAAAATTTGACCGAACCCGTCAAAATCATCCAAACCGAACCAACCCGACCGATTTTGGTCGATTTTTTTTTTTTTTTTTACACGGGTTGGGTAGGTTGGTTGTGTAGTCGGTCGGGTCGGGTTAGTTCGGGTTATGAGTTAACTTACGAAAATCGAATAAACCCATCCAACCCAACCCGACTCAACTATATTTATGAACTTTACAAGTGTTATGATGTCGTTTGGACAAAATTGAGTCACTCTGTTTCTTCACACAACCTTTAGGAGCTACAACATTCAGAAAAATCTAGATTGAAATGTCAGTTCTTATGTAGGAAATTTTGTGCAATAGTTGAAAAGTTCGAGGAAATTATACACAAATTATATACTACTAATTAACTAGGTTCTACATACGCAAACGCGATACACAAGAAGTCTTGAATATGGCACGACATAGAAACTCTTAGAATAATATTATAAGACTCTGATAGAATGCATTTTATAAAAAATAGTATAAGTAAATACACATTCAACGCAAAAACATTTTAATTGCCAAAAACATTTCTTGGCTTCATATAATTTAATATCAATCTGTCCATGTAACATTTTCGGGCATGAAGTGCCAAAAATATTCAGATTTTTTGGTCATTGCAACTATAGAGACATAATATTATATAAGTAATGAGTCAATTTATAAATCCTCCCAACTCGACCCGACTAATTTAATCTTTGTTGACAAGTTGTGCCAAACCGATCAACCAAATTCAATCCGATCGATACTTGATTGGGTTGAGTTAGGTTGGATTGTGTTGGTGTTGGTCCCACTGTTCACAAAGAACACAATTTAAACAAGTAAATCTCGAAAAATAAAGAACAACACAAATGATTTTTCACCTAAAAGGGTCAGACTTATGTTTCAAAAGAAAAGTCTATATTTTCCTTGAAAAATCATCTACTATAAGCAAGTAGAATCTATAACCACTCAAGGTATTCACAAATGTTGGACCCCACATGTCAGCATGTAAACAGTCCAAAATTGAGGTGGATTTATGGACTCCAGTTTTAAAAGGAAGCTTATTTTATTTTCCTAAAACACAGTCTTCACAGAAACTAAGTTTTTCAAAATTTTCTTTTCCAAAGTAGCCAAACTTATTTAAAATAGTTAATCCATTTCAAAACAAGTGGCCAAGCCTTTTGTGCCAGATTAAGGACTTGTTAGGTTTTATACTTACATTAGTAGAATTGTAACCTACTAAAGGTTCCGTATGCATAGTGTAGATACCATTAATCTTGGGCAAAGAAATGATCTCTTTATCATTCAGATGAAGCTTGTTAAAGTTTTTGTAGATTCTTCTATCATAGTCATCATCCAACTCCCCTAAGGAAATCAAATTTCTCTTTAATTTAGGAACAAATCTGACCTGATCAAGTTTGAGGATTTTGTAGTTATCAATTTGGAGATTCACCTTTCCTATCCCCTTTATTTGACAACTTATGTCATTTCTCATCCGAACTTGCCACTCATTCTGATCAACAAGTTCAGTAAACCAATCCCTTATAGGACAAATGTGAAAGTACAGCTAGAATCAAGAACCCATTCTTTTGGGTTCCTATTAGTGGTATTAACAAGGACAACTCCCTGAATATCATACTCATTGTTACAGGTAACAGCAGCAGGCCCATTAGAATTATGTTTATCTTTCAAATCAGAGATCTTTTTGAATCAGTCTTTGATAAGATGTCTTGTTTTCCCACAGTAGTAACATTTACTAGGCTGTAGTTTAGATTTAGATTCAGTCTTTTTCTGATTTTTGAACTTGCTAAATTGGGGTTTATCTCTTCTGTGACAGTTGAAGTTGCATTGATTTCTCCTTTTATTCTGATTTGGTTCTCCCTCACATTCAAAGTTTCATTAGATTTGGAGTCCTTGAAATCAGATTTCAATTCAAGTTCTCTGTTCCTCAAGGATGATATAATAATGTCAGCAGTGAGATCAGTTCTTCCATACTCCAAGGCATTTCTAAGGTCTCTATATTTGTCTCCCAGGGAATTCAGCAAAGCCACTACTTGTTGATCTTCAAACAATTTTTCATCACAGTTAGTTAATTCTTGAACAAGTCTTGTGAATTTATCAATGTTATCTTCCAGTGTAGAAGAAGGATTAAATCTGAAGTTGTAGAATTATCTAAAGAGATAGCATTTGTTGGGATGCTCTTAGCAAGATAGAGAGATTATAATTTAGTCCATAAACCCTGAGTGTTAGTGGTTTCCCCAACTTTCCTAATAACAGTATCAGACATGTGAAGAAAAATGGAACTCCAAGCAATCTCACCTAACTTATGCCTTTTATAGACACTAAATTCAGGTGGCCAAGTCCCATCTAAGGTAGCAGCACACCTCTGTTGCAACAACAGAGCCCTGATTTTCTGTCTCCATAAACTAAAATCCCAAGTTCCCCTTCAAACTTCTACTTCAAACTTATGTGCAGTAGACATTATTAAAGATAAGCAACCAAGAATCAAATAATATGCCACTAAGTAACTAACAAGCAATGGTAGTATGAGAAAAAATTTCAAGAAATCATAGAATATGAAAAAAACTAAGAAATGATCAATCAGTAACAATAATATCATGCAGGAAACGTCAATTTTTGAAAATGTTTAAGGGGTGGTAACCTTTTTATCCCCCACTTCCTCAGATTCCCAGATCCTTGGTGAGATCTTGGACAAAGGAAAGCAGGAGAGGATCACTTACCTTAATGACACGTTCACAGAAGTGACACGGGATACTGAAGTAAAAGAGGGCATTTTAGAGAATACCAGAAGCAAATGAGAAGAAGCCTAAGAACAGGTGCAGGAAGCAACGAGTCACACAGACTTAGTGAAGACTCGTGAAGACTCGGTGGAATTGAACGAGTCAAATCAACTTACCACGACTCAGTACTGAGTTAGATCAAGAACACCACCAACTCAATAGGAACACCAGATCAAATGAGATATCCCACAAGAGAAACGATTTTCCAGAAAGATTACACAAATCAGTTTACAAGAAACCTTAGAACTTTTAGAGAAACTTCTTCTAAAGATGAATCAGAAAACTCAAACCCATGAATATTATTTTCCACAAAGATCGTTTCAAAAACCGTAAGATCTACGCAGTCAAACAATTTGAAAAATTATGGTTTCTCAAAAAGTCGAATGCCAACACAGATCTACAACTAATCGTGGCTCTGATACCACTTGTTGGTCCCAGAGTTCACAAAGAACACAATTTAAACAAGTAAATCACGAAAAATAAAGGACAACACAAAGGATTTTTCACCCAAAAGGGTCCGGATGTTCAGCATTCGGCCTACTCACCCGTTGAGCATCCACACAAAGGGATTACGCTCTAGTTCACTAAAAATCACCAAGAAATAGATTACAATGTATGAAGAAATCAGAGATTTCTTCAGTTTGTTCTAGCCTCAAAATCACTTAAAAAATACACAATCTCACAAAGCATAGATCAAGTGCCCTCACTGCCTGATCACTAAGAAATATACAGAAATCACTCAGATTTACAAAACGGTAGAAAGAAAGAGATGAACCTTAATCACACTGAGAGAACTCTCTCTAAAGCACTGAAAATTACAACGAAATGAAGCTTTGAGAATCACTATAAGGCAGGGAGATCAAACGTCTTCATCAACGGTGGGAATCTGGCCAAGTATAGGGCTAGATCACAGAGCCAAAGGAAATAAGTTATGGGCAAGAAACCGACACAGCACAGACCCAACACAACCAACTAGGCCAAAGAATTATGAGGTAGTCCAAAACATAACAGTTGGGTTTCAACCTTTACACGGGTTGGGTTGTGTTAGGTTAAATTATGATCAAACTAATAATATTGGATTGGGTTTGAGTTGAGACAAAAATCGACTTAACCCAACTCATACCCATCCCTAAATGGGATCAAAGAGCTCTGCGCAAGAAATCGGACTAGTTGGTCTTTTCTGAATGGATTCTAGGATGCAACATTTTCTTTAAATAGCTAATAAAATATTATTATAGTCATTTTTTGAACTCATGATTGGTTCAAGAATTTTTGACCTCATAAAGAAAAATTACTATATAAAATTACTCCACGTTGGTTGTTATTTCCATTTTGACTATTTAAAAATTACTATATTAAAAAACTTTTCCAATCTATTTGTTGAAAGTTTTGGGCTCCTTCCATTTTATCTCCTCGACCACTATGATGTGAATACTTCATTCTTCCAATTCCACATTTGCATTCTCCTAATGATTTGAGTAAATTTTTGGAACCAGACAAAAAATGAAAATTGTGTTTGGAAAAATCACGCGAGACTTTGAGAAACAATAATTATAATAAAAGAGAAGGATACATTTGATGTGATTCAACAAACTGTCGAAGATCGCAAGAGGAGATTTTAGTAGTTGAGAAAGGCCCACAATAGAATTTTTTACTCACTCTCGCAACTTCTTCCTACATAAAAACTAGAACAATTAAAATACGACACACACAAGTTCGTACCATTATTTTTTCTAGTTTCTCTCTAACAATTTTTTCTCTCTTGGATGCACGTCATTCTCTGTCGGAATTCACTTTACCTTGGTCCAAGCACAATTCTTCTCAATTTAATGCATTTAATTTATAGAAAAGACCGTTGGAACTCTTTTAATAAGTTTCCTTGTACCATGAGATTTCTTCCTTAATATTTCCTTTTTTCCTGTCAAACCATAATTCCATTTTCCTTCTCATAATATAATTATTATTTAACAAATTTGGAACAAACCCTACAATCTTCACCTTGGTACAAATTTTTCCAATCAAAGTCACATGCTTCGATGTCTATCATCACACTCCTTAGGTGCCACCACTCTTCAATCAATTGTAATAGACATAACTAAATTCAAAGATTCGTCAAACCTAATCTTGCAATTTGGCTTCTTCGTAGTACAATATTCAGTTTTCTTATCCCTAGCTACAGAACTCGTTTTGGTTGCTTCACACTCTTTAACAATAGTGGAAGACCCATCTTATGTGACTCGATCACTATAGCTCCACCTCAATGTGCACTAAAATCGCCACAGCTCTCCTCGTGTATGATTCGTCTACACCGCAACTCCCTAGGTGGTTTTATGGTCGATGCTCGAGCTCGACCTCCCCGCCTCGTCCCTAATATTGCTGATGCTGGAAACACGTGCATATTTCCTATGGCTTCAGGCTCAAGATCAATTACCATGAACTCTACTGAACTTGCCCCGATCGGTTACCTTTGGATTCTATGACCCGTTGTAGTCAATGCTTAAGCTCTATTTGTTTGAACAAAGTGTACATACGAATGATTCAAGATGCCGAAGGAATGATAATATCAATTTCTTGTAATCGATATGAAATTTATTAAAAATTAAGGCTTAATATATTGTTGTCGTTGTAATAGATTAAAAAAAAAAAAAAAAACTTGCTAACCTTGAACAAGTCCACCTTGTATTGTATGAAACGATATAGGTTGTTATGTTAAAGTTCTAGACTTTTTTTTTTTTTGATAACCGTGGATGTCCGGGCCAGCTTGCGCGCACCTCGACTAATTCCACGGGGCCCTGAAGTTTACGGCCGGGTACTCACCTCAGTGGTCCTGAGAAGACTCGAACTGGTGACCATTGGGGAGCAAACCCAAGGCCTGACCAATTGAGCCACCCCTCAGGGTTAAAGTTCTAGACTTTGATATTCAAAATGTGCTAACAGAATGGTATGGGTAAAGAGGGTTGTTAAATTTTCTTGACTAGGTCAAGGGGTTGTTAAATTTTCTCGACTAGGTCAAGAGGGTTGTTAAATTTTCTCTCTTCTAATATATTAACGTAGTGAAACAATTAGTTATACAATATTGCCGTTGTCTATTCACGACTTAGTATTTGATTAGTTTCTAAGCTTTCCAAATCACGAGATTAATAAAAATAAAAATAAAAATATGATAGCGAAATTGTAAGGATATTTTGGTTCGGTAGTATATCAATGAATCAAACTAAATGACAGAAATTTATTTATTTAAGCGATTTCAACATTGGTTGAGAAAAATACTTAATTTTTTGTTTTAAAATTATAAATTAAAGGAATTTTAAATAAACAATTAGAAAAATAAGAGAATTTGCAATAATTTTCCAAGTAAAAATTATGGAGAGGGAGCTTTAATTGTCAAATTGTCAAGTCAAGAGTTTTTAATGAAAATATTGACTACATTAACATCAAGCTTCAAGTTATACATATTAAACTATGGAAAAATTAGGTTTACGAAAATTAAAAAATTTAAGCATTTCTAATCAAGATTGGTAGTGTCAAGTAGGATAAATTTAGTCTCTCTCTTCAAGATTAGAGAAGAAATAAATTAAAATAATTACTATCAAATAAAAAGTGATTTGGAACCTAACGAATCAATGATTCTCGGCTCCCGATTTTTCTTTTCATTTTTATTTTTAAATTTGGGATTGAGTTTCACTAGTGGTGAAAGGTATGTCCCGTGTAACTTCCAGTGATGGATCGTGTCATGTAGAATGCAGAATTCTTTTTCACAAAATTTGGTATATCTAGAAGAACTTAAATTTTCGTTTTTACAAGTCTCTGTGTTTAATTTTTTTTTTTTTGATGTTAGGTGTGTTTTTAGAATCAGGTGTAGTAAACGATTGCTTAGAAAAAAAGGATGACCGACAAAAATAGTCAAAATTTGTCGGACCGTTGTTACTCTGCCACTAGATTCATTTTTTTAAAACTAATTTTCAATCACACATTCACCCACAAAGTAATTTTACATGTAAATAGAAAGTTTTTCCTTATTTTTTAATAACATATTCTAAAAAACAAATCACTATTCTAAAACACATTTTCTTTTAAAAATGGGACTCAAACAGGGGCCCAGTCAACCAGAAGAAAGATCGTATGGATTCAAAAACTCTACTCATTTGAAGAAAAAGAGAAAGCACCCAAAGAGATAAATGAGATTAGGGGTGGGCAAAACTCGACCGAACCCGTCAAAATTGAACCAACCCGACTGATTTTGGTCGATTTTTTTAGTTTTTATTTTTTACACAAGTTAGGTAGGTTGGTTGTGTAGTCGGCCGGGTCGGGTTATGGGTTAACTCATGAAAATCGAATAAACCCGTCCAACCCAATACAACCCGATTATATTTATGAACTTTACAAGTGTTATGATATTTTTTGGACGAAATTGAGTTACTATGTTTCTTCACACAACCTTCAAGAGCTACAATATTCAGAAAAATCTAGATTAAAATGTTAGTTCTTATGTAGGAAATTTTGTGCAATTGTTGAAAAGTTCGAGGAAATCATACACAAATTATATACTACTAATTAACTATGTTCCACATACGCAAACGTGATACACAGGAAGTCTTGAATATGGCACAAGACATAGAAACTCTTAGAATAATATTATAAGACTCTGATATAATACATTTTACAAAAAATAGTATAAGCAAATACACATTCAACACAAAAATATTTTAATTGCCAAAAACATTTCTTGGCTTCATATAATTTAATATCAATTTGTCCATATAACATTTCCAAGCATGAAGTGCCAAAAATATTCGGATTTTTTGGTCATTGCAACTATAATGTAGCGCCCCGAGTTTCGTTAACCCGGATTGCCACGTCATCGTCTTCTGTAACTGATTTAACTAAAAAGTTTTGCGAAAAATAACTAAATTTCAAACTTCGCATTTTTAACGGTAAAAATCTCGTCGACAACAAAACTCATTTTAATAACTTAAGAAAATTGATTAAATTTCAAAGCTCGAGTTTTTGAAATACTGAAATAACAAAGTAAATTAATAGCGTTCAAATACGAAATTTTCAAATATAAATAACTGAATTCATTAAATTGTTGCCACACTGCCCATCAATCACGATCGCCTCCGAAGTCTGCAAATATTGTTAAAATAACGTGGTGAGTATTTCAAAGAAATACTCAGTAGACTCATCGCCGATAATTAATTTACAGAATAATTGTACACATACTTATACAATATACAACGTAATATCATCATCATCTTTGGTTCATTTTCTTGAAAATCATAGGCTCTTTAAAAACATAGGCTGAGGGTAGTCTCATCTCGTGCATTTAAGCACATAAGTTATGCATAACATTCTCATCTTATCTCATAAGAGATTATCTTCTTTCTCATGCAATTAAGCATATAAGTTATGGCAAGCATAACAATATCATATATCTCATATGACATATTCTTTTCTCATGCAATTAAGCATATAATTCATGTAAATTCACATAAGATATGCAATTATAATTTAAACTAATTAATGGTGGCGAGTCTACCTCAAATGTCTCGATTTGCGTGAAAAGTGGAGTGGGATGAAATCTCAATCTCCTAATTGTTCGTACGTATCATCTAGCCAAAATAGAAAATAAGTTTGAATTAGTATTTCGAATATTTAAGGCTTAAAGTGATAAAATAAAGTTTAGGGACTAAATTGGAAGTTATTGAAATTGAATTTGACAAATTTAAGGGTTGAAAATACTATTTTTCAAAGTATTGGGGCTAAATGTGAAAAATAGGAATTCTAGGGACTTAATTGGAAACTATTGAAACTGAAAATAAAAGTTTAAGGGCTGAAATTGAACTTTTATAAGTTAAGGACTAAACTGTAAATTTAATAAAGCTGAAAATAAGAGTTTAGGGTTGAAATAGTAACTCTTAGAAGTTAGGGACTAAAATGTAAATATATTAAAACTGAAAATAAAATGAAAGGGCTGAAATTGACCTTTTTTTATAAACTAGGGACTAAATTGGACATTTTCTAAAAACTGAAAATAAATTTAAAGGACTAAAATTAAAATATTTAAAACATAGCACTTAAATAACACTTTTAAAATGTGGGGCTTAAGGGGCAAATTCTAAATTCGAAATAATAAATTGATACAATAAACTAAACATAAATCATAGGGACTAACTTAAAACAAATTAAAACTTGGGGGCTAAAACATAACTTTTAGAAATCAAAAATCAATTTAAAAAAATGAAATCTCACACTCTCTCTCATTCGAAACCGAGAGAGAGAGGGAGAGAGAGACGACGGGAGGGGCTTTGCCCCTCCTCCGATTTCACCACCGCCGGCGGCGGTTGGTGGCAGCGCCACCACCTGAGGTGGCGCCGGCGGTCAGGTAAGTGGGGCGTGTTTCTTTTGGGCTTTTGGCGTACGGGTCGAGGGGAAAACCGAAGCTTGGAGGCTCATTTCGTCTCGGGTAAGAGGTAAATTTTTTTAGGTTTTTCTTAGTTCTTGGTTTTTGTGGCTTTTGGGGTTGATTTTGGTATTGATTTTTGAGTGCTATAGGGGCTGTCAAGTGGCGGCTTTGGTGTCGGTCTCGGGTTGGTTGGAGTTGTGGAGGTGTTGGGGGTTGGATTTCTGCTGAAATTCTAAAATGGCTATCGATTGGGGCGATTGAGGTGGCTGTTCATGTGGGTGGTAAGCTTGGTGTTGGTGTTTTGGTTTCTCAGCTCGTGTGTGTGTTGGACTGGGTTTGAGGCTTCAAATGGTGGTTCTGCAGATGGTGTTTGGGTCGTGTGAACCCTACTGCAGTTGTTGCAACCGGCTTTGGTGGATGGTTGAGGCTGCAGTTGAGTGGAATGGTGGTGTTGGTGGTTCTAGGTTAGGTGGCTGCAGCTGTTGCATTTGGTGAATGGAGAAATGGGTTCGGCTGTTGATGCTGGAAACAGAGGTTCTAGCATCACGCGATGCTTTCCAAGTTCTCGGATGTTGTTGATGCTAGAAATTGATGTTCTAGCATCAACTAGAATTTCCAAAATGAAGGAGAGGATTCTTACCAAAATGTTGGTCTCGTGAGGTGAGGAATGGAGTGAAATGAGGGAACTAAAATAGTAATTTTTAGGGCACAATTCCCTAGGTAATGATTGGGCCAGAAAGTTGGGCCTAGAATTTGGGCTGTAGTGTATTCCAATTGGATTTAGGTGGATTGGATTAAAATGATTTCCTTGTTGGACTTGTATAATTGGACTTAAATATTGGGCTCTAAATATTGGACTTGAATTATTAAATTGGATCCAAATAAAATAAATCGAAATTGAAATTAAAATGATTACTCGATATAGGATTCGATTCGAAATGATTTAAATTCGTTTATAACGGCTAGACGAACGCGCTATTTCTTTAAAATTAGGGTTAAGGTTTAGCGACACGTTTTTCGAGAAATAATTTTATATCATTTAAAAGTTCTCGGTCGCTACATATAGAGACCTAATATTATATAAGTCATGAGTCAATTTATAAAACCTCCCAACTCAACCCGACTAATTTAATCTTTGTTGACAAGTTGTCCCAAACCGATCAACCAAATCCAATCCGATCGTTACTTGATTGGGTTGAGTTAGGTTGGATTGTCTTGGTGTTGGTCCCACTATTCACAAAGAACACAATTTAAACAAGTAAATCGCGAAAAATAAAGTACAACACAAATGATTTTTTACCCAAAAGGGTCCGGATGTTCAGTCTTCGGCCCACTCACCCGTTGAGCATCAACACAAACGGATTAGCTCTACTTCACTAAAAATCACCAAGAAACAGATTACAATGTATGAAGAAATCAGGTATTTTTTAAGTTTGTTCTAGCCTTGAAATCAGTTAGAAAATACACAATCTCACAAAGCATAGATTAAGTGCCCTCATTTCCTTATCACTGAGAAATATACAAAAATCACTCAGATTTACAAAACGGCTGAAAGAAAGAGATGACCCTAATCACATAGAGAGAACTTTCTCAAAAGCACTGAACAGTTACAACGAAATGAAGCTTCGAGAATCATTATAAGGCATGGAGATCAAACGTCTTCATCAACGGTGGGAATCTGGCCAAGTGTAGGGCTAGATCACAGAGCCAAAGGAAGTAAGTTATGGGCTAAAGAAACCTACACAGCACAAGCCCAACACAACCAACTGGGCCAAAGAATTATGAGACAGCCCAAAACATAGCAATCTCCACCTTGATGAATAATTCTTCATGACTTAGTGTACTAGAGAGCCAATATGTTTCATTTGCTCTTATTTAATCTGTAAAAATAAAAACATAAAAGTTAGAATTCATTCTCACATAGTTCTACTTGATTATTCTAAAGATTACTGCATATCACAATGTTTAGAGTATTCAAGCATTTCCTAAATTTATTTAAAGGTAAAACTTTGGTTCCCACATAACAGGGGTTAAACCCAGTTGAAATTTTCTCTAGGCTGATAGAACCTTTTTCAGCCATGTTCCTTACAAAGTGAAACTTAATATCAACATGTTTAGTTAGATCATGATACATGAGATTTTTGCTCAGATGGATAGCACTTTGATTATCAGGGTAAATTTTGACAGAATCATTTACAAAACCAATTTCATTGAGTAACCCTCTTCACCAAAGACTTTTCTTAACAACATCACATACTGCTATGTATTCTGCCTCTCTAGAAGACAAAGCAACAAGTTTTTGCAATTGAGATTTCCAGCTTATGTAACCATCACACAAAGTGAAAATATAAGAAGAGGTTGATCTTTTCTTATCTAAATCTCCAGCAAAATCAGAATCAGTATAGTCTTTCAAAACAATGCCTTCATCACATTTTTTAAAAAAGAAGACCTAAACCAGTTGAGTCTTTCAAGTATTTTAACATCCATTTCATAGCAGTCCAACGTGTTTCACCAAGATTGGCCATAAATCTACTTAAGATGCTTATATCATGAGCCAAATGAGGTCTAATGCAGACCATAAGATACATTATGGATCCAACAGTGTTATTATAGGGAATATTTTCCATTCTTCTAAACCCTTCATCAATTTTAGGTGAATGTTCACTGGATAGTTTAAAATGATTGACAATAGGCAAAGATGCAAGTTTACAATCAATCATAGAAAATTTTTCAAGTATTTTCTTAATGTAAGTACTCTGTCTAAGCCATAACATGTAGTCAGTTCTGTTCCTTTCTATTTCCATGCCTAGTATCTTTTTAGCTTGCCCTAAATCTTTCCTTTCAAACTCAAATTTTAACTTTGATTTAATAAAGTCTATTTCAGATCAGGTTTGACAAGCGAGTAACATATCATCAAAATATAAAAACAGGTAAATAGATTCAGGTCCTCCTGACCCTTTGAAGAAGAGACAAGAGTGATAATTGCTCTTAACAAAACCAACCGTCTCAATGTAGGAATTGAACTTTTTATACCACTGTCTGGGAGCTTGCTTTAAGCCATAGAGAAAGTTTTTCAACAGACAGACCTTGTGAACATTAGATTTGACTTCATAACCAATAGGTTGTCTCATATACATGGTTTCCTCAAGATCCCCAGTCAGAAAGGCAGTTTTCACATCAAGCTGATCAAGTTTCCAATTAAAATGAGCAGTCAAAGCAAGCAGAATTCTAATTGAGGTGTATTTTGTAACATGAGAAAATATCTCATTATAGTCCACTCCTTCCTTTTAAATGAAGCCTTTAGCAAGAAGTCTAGCTTTATATCTTTTACCTTCTACATTAGAATCCCTTTCTTTAATTTTGAAAATCTACTTAAAGTCAACTACTTTCTGATTCTCGGGTTTATTAACCAAAATCTAAGTCCTTTTTTTGACTAGAGAGTTCATTTCTTCATTCATAGCTTCTTTCGACAACTTAGACTCAGAATAATTGACAGCTTTTTCAAAAGTGGAAAGTTCAGCATTCAAAGAATCAAGAGCAGTGAATAGAGTAACAAAATCATCACTGCTAAACCTGGTAGAAGGAATTCGGTTCCTTCTATCTCTGTCTCTAGTGAGTTGGTAGTCAACCAAGGGAGGATTAAAGAATTCAGTTTCATTATCAGATTCACTCGGATCTTGATTAGCTCCAGATTGAGTGGACTCCACCTCAATCAAATCATTGTTATCATGCGATTTATTTTCAAGAATGGTCTCAATTGTAGGAGCAGTATTATCAAACACTATTTCGGATTGGGTCTTGCAGGGGAAGTCATTTTCATTAAAGACAACATTTCTGCTTATAATAACTTGAAAACCATTTTTACATTTAACCCAAAATCTGTACCCTTTGGTCTCTTCCCCATATCCCAAGAAGACACACTTCAAGGACCTTGTTCAAGTTTTCCTTCATTTTGATAGGAATATGCAGCACATCCAAACACCTTAAGTCTAGTGTAATCAGGCACATTTTTGGACCACAGTTTGTCAGAAATTTGAAAATCAATGGCACTTGAAGGACTTCTATTAATGATATATGTGGCAATTTTTAAAACTTCTCCCTAAAAGAATTTTGGAAGACAGGAACTATGAATCATACACCCGACCTTCTCTAATAAGCTCTTGTTCATCCTTTCAGCAATATCATTTTGTTGAAGAGTGTATGTCACAGTCCTATGCCTCAGAATTCCATTTTCCTTTCAAAAAGAGTCAAATTTCAGATTGTAGAATTCAAGGCCATTGTCAGTCCTAAGTGCTTTGATTTTCTTATTGGTTTGATTTTCAATCATGAATTTCCATTGCTTAAAATTTTGAAAAGTGTCAGACTTATGTTTCAAAAGAAAAGTCTATATTTTTCTTGAAAAATCATCTACTATAAGCAAGTAGAATCTCTAACAACCCAAGGTATTCATAGATGTTGGACCCCACATGTCAGCATGTAAATAGTCCAAAATTGAGGTGGATTTATGGACTCCAATTTTAAAAGGAAGTTTATTTTATTTTCCTAAAACACAGTCTTCACAGAAACTAAGTTTTTCAAAATTTTCCTTTCCAAAGTAGCCAAACTTATTTAAAATAGGTAATCCATTTTCAGACAAGTGGCCAAGCCTTTTGTGCCAGATTAAGGACTTGTCAGGTTTTATACTTACAGCAGCAGAATTTTAACTTACTAAAGGTTCAGCATGCATAGTGTAGATACCATTAATCTTGGGCAAAGAAATGATCTCTTTATCATGCAGATGAAGCTTGTTAAAGTTTTTGTGGATTTTTATATCATAGTCATCATCCAACTCCCATTAGGAAATCAAATTCCTCTTTAATTCAGGAACAAATCCGACCTCATCAAGTTTGAGGATTTTGTAGTTATCAATTTGGAGATTCACCTTTTCTATCCCCTTTATTTGACAACTCATGTCATTTCTCATCTGAACTTGCCATTCATTCTGATCAACAAGTTCAGTAAACCAATCCCTTATAGGACAAATGTGAAAAGTACAGCTAGAATCAAGAACCCATTCTTTTGGGTTCCTATTGTGGGTATTAACAAGGACAACTCCCTGAATATCATACTTATTGTTACAGGCAACAGCAGCAGACCCATCAGAATTATGTTTTTTTCTTTCAAATCAGAGATCTTTTTGAAATAGTCTTTGATAAGATGTCGTGTTTTCCCATAGTAGTAACATTTACTGGGCTGTAGTTTAGATTTATATTGAGTCTTTTTCTAATTTTTGAACTTGCTAAATTGGGATTTATCTCTTCTGTGAGAGTTGTAGTTGCATTCATTTCTCCTTTTATTTTGATTTGGTTCTCCCTCACATTCAAAGTTTCATTAGATTTAGAGTCCTTGAAATCAGATTTCAATTCAAGTTCTCTGTTCCTCAAGGATGATATAACAACGTCAACAGTGAGATCAATTCTTCCATACTCCAAGACATTTCTAAGGTCTCTATATTTGTCCCCCTAGACATTCAGCAAAGCCACTACTTGTTGATCTTCAAACAATTTTTCATCACAGTCAGTTAATTCTTGAACAAGTCTTGTGAATTTATTAATGTTATCTTCCAGTGTAGAAGAAGGATTAAATCTGAAGTTGTAAAACTATCTAAAGAGATAGCATTTGTTGGGATGCTCTTAGCAAGATAGAGAGATTATAATTTAGTCCATAAACCCTGAGTGTTAGTGGTTTCCCCAACTTTCCTAATAACAGTATCAGACATGTGAAGAAAAATGGAACTCCAAGCAATCTCATCTAACTTATGCCTTCTATAGACAATAAATTCAGGTGGCCAAGTCCCATCTAAGGTAGCAGCACACCTCTGTTGCAACAACAAAGCCCTGATTTTCTGTCTCCATAAACTAAAATCCCAAGTTCCCCTTCAAACTTCTACTTCAAACTTATGTGCAGTAGACATTATTAAAGATAAGCAACCAAGAATCAAATAATATGCCACTAAGTAACTAACAAGCATTGGCAGTATGAGAAAAGACTTCAAGAAATCACAGAATATGAAAAATGCTAAGAAATGATCAATCAGTAACAATAATATCATGCAAGAAACGTTAATTCTTGAAAATGTTAAGGGGTGGTAACCCTTTTATCCCCTACTCCCTCAGATTCCCAGATCCTCGGTGAGATCTTGGACAAAGGAAAGCAGGAGAGGATCACTTACCTTAAATACGTTCCAAGAAGTGAAACATGATAATGAAGTAAAAGAGGGGGTTTTAGAGAATACCAGAAGCAGATGAGAAGAAGCCTCATAACAGGTACAGGAAGCAACGAGTCACACAGACTTAATTAAGACTCGGTGGAATCAAACGAGTCAAATCAACTTACCACGACTCAGTACTGAGTTGGATCAAGAACACCACAAACTCAATAGGAACACCAGATCAAATGAGATATCCCACTGGAGAAACGATTTTCTGGAAAGATTATACAAATCAGTTTACAAGAAACCTTATAACTTTTAGAGAAACTTCTTCTAAAGATGAATCAGAAAACTCAAACCCATGAATATTATTTTCCACAAAGATCGTTTCAAAAACCGTAAGATCTACGCAGTCAAACAATTTAAAAAATTATGGTTTCTCAAAAAGTTGGACGCCAACAAAGATCTACAACTAATCGTGGCTCTAATACCATTTGTTGGTCCCAGAGTTCACAAAGAACACAATTTAAACAAGTAAATCACGAAAAATAAAGAACAACACAAAGGATATTTCACCCAAATGGGTCAGGATGTTCAGCAATCAGTAACAATAATATCGTAGGAAACGTTAATTCTTGAAAATGTTTCAGGGGTGGTAACCCTTTTATCCCCTACTCCCTCAGATTCCCAGATCCTCGGTGAGATCTTGGACAAAGGAAAGCAGGAGATGATCACTTACCTTAATAACACGTTCCAAGAAGTGACACATGATAATGAAGTAAAAGAGGGGGTTTTAGAGAATACTAGAAGCAGATGAGAAGAAGCCTCAGAACAGGTACATGAAGCAACGAGTCACACAGACTTAATGAAGACTCGGTGGAATCAAACGAGTCAAATCAACTTACCACGACTCAGTACTGAGTTGGATCAAGAACACCACAAACTCAATAGGATCACCAGATCCAATGAGATATCCCATAGGAGAAACGATTTTCTAGAAAGATTACACAAATCAGTTTACAAGAAACCTTAGAACTTTTAGAGAAACTTCTTCTAAAGATGAAGCAGAAAACTCAAACCCATGAATATTATTTTCCAAAAAGATAGTTTCAAAAACTGTAAGATCTACGTAGTCAAACAATTTTAAAAATTAGGGTTTCTCAAAAAGTCGAATGCCAACACAGATCTACAACTAATCGTGGCTCTAATACCACTTGTTGGTCCCAGAGTTCACAAAGAACACAATTTAAACAAGTAAATCACGAAAAATAAAGAACAACACAAATGATTTTTCACCCAAAAGGGTCCGGATGTTCAGCATTCTGCTTACTTACCCGTTGAGCATCCACACAAAGGGATTATGCTCTAGTTCACTAAAAATCACCAAGAAACAGATTATAATGTATAAAGAAATTAGAGATTTATTAGTTTGTTCTAGCCTCAAAATCACTTAGAAAATACACAATCTCACAAAGCATAGATCGAGTGCCTTCACTGCTTGATCACTAAGAAATATACAGAAATCACTCAGATTTACAAAACGGTAGAAAGAAAGAGATGAACCCTAAACACACAGAGAGAACTCTCTCTAAAGCACTGAACAGTTACAACAAAATGAAGCTTTGAGATTCACTATAAGGCAGGGAGATCAAACGTCTTCATCAATGGTGGGAATCTGGCCAAGGGAAATAAGTTATGGGCTAAAGAAACAGACACAGCACAAGCCCAACACAACCAACTGGGCCAAAGAATTATGAGGCATCCCAAAACATAACAGTTGAGTTTCAACCTTTACACGGGTTGGGTTGGGTTAGATTAAATTATGATCAAACCAATAATATTGGATTTGGTTTGAGTTGAGACAAAAATCGACTTAATCCAACTCATACCCACCCCTAAATGGGATCAAAGAGCTTTGCGCAAGAAATCGGTCCGAATGGATTCTAAGATGCAACATTTTATTTAAATATCTAATAAAATATTATTATAGTCATTTTTTGAACTCATGATTGGTTCAAGAATTTTTGACCTCATGATTCTTATTTCCATTTTGACTATTTAAAAATTACTATATTGAAAAACTTTTCGAATCTATTTGTTGAAAGTTTTGGGTTCCTTCCATTTTATCTCCTCGACCACTATGATGTGTATACTTCATTCTTCCAATTCCACATTTGCATTCTCCTAATGATTTGAGTACATTTTTGGAACCAGACAAAAAATGAAAATTGTGTTGGGAAAAATCACGCGAGACTTGGAGAAACAATAATGATAATAAAAGAGAAGGACAAATTTGATGTGATTCAACAAACTATCGAAGATCGTAAGAGGAGATTTCAGTAGTTGAGAAAGGCCCACAATAAAATTTTTTACTCACTCTCGCAACTTCTTCCTACATAAAAACTAGAACAATTAAAATACGACACACAAGTTCGTACCATTATTTTTTCTAGTTTCTCTCTAACAATTTTTTCTCTCTTGGATGCACGTCATTCTCTGTCGGAATTCACTTTACCTTGGTCCAAGCACAGTTCTTCTCAATTTAATGCCATTAATTTATAGAAAAGACCGTTGGAACTCTTTTAATAAGTTTCCTTGTACCATAAGATTTCTTCCTTAATATTTCCATTTTTCCTGTCAAACCATAATTCCATTTTCCTGTTGGGAAAAATCGCCTCAAACGCAGGAATTGAGATTAATAATAAATTGAAATAATAAAGATCACAAGAAAAATAACAAGATTAAAGTAAAGAAAATAGAGGAGAAATTGGCAAAAGAACCGATGTTTTATTCAACAATATGGAAAGAAATTACAAGAACCAAGCAATAATGGCTTCTCTGGTCTCTAAAACTGAATGAAGAGTCTACTATTTATAGGGAAGATGCCCAAACCCAAGATGGAAACAAAATAAAAAACAAATCACGTTAAATAAAGGAGAAATATTTTCTCAATATTTTTCCAATAAAACACGTGAAATAATGGAAATAATATTTTTCCAAATACGTGCAAAGAAGGAAAAATATATTCCCAAATATTCCAACATAATTTGGGTTTTTCACATATGGTAACCCTAATTTGGGTCACCAATTCCAACAATCTCCACCTTGACCCAAATTCCGGTGCAATAAACAGAACTTCAAAATTTCTCCACCTGAGAAATGACTCCATCTTCATCAAAATGACCAACCTCCTCAAGCAGTAATCAAAACTCTCCATCACACAAAAAAATCTTCCTCTGCCCGACATCCACAAGCGACACCTGAACCCTAAACTCGGGTTCCCAAAATTCCAACAAGGAATTGATTATTGACCAAACAGGGTCGAAGCACTCCCTGTAGTAGAATCTACTCCAGATGCATGATCAGAAGGCCCCCTTACTAGAACTGTCACCTTCAACGATCCCAAATGTATTGCTGACATCTCCAACATTGTACCTACGCTCCATGAGTCCAACACTAGTATGTGAACACAGTGAATCCGTTGTACTTGGTGGCAAACCGAGATCACCAACACTCTCCTAAGCAATGTTCTGAACTGACCCAGAGTCTGTCACAAGAGGTACTGTACCAAATTGAATTTCCACCACGGTACTGAACTTGTCCAAATATATCTTAACTAGTTCTGCGCTCCCCTGCAAGATGTACAACTGAGACTTCATTCGTCCCTCCAGTACAACCCGAGCACCCCTTCGGACCTTCAATGCTCCACCTCCACCAGAGAATTTATACCCCTTTGCATCCAGGGAACTTAGCAAGATGAGATTCCTTTTCAAGTATGGAACATGACGAACCTGATCAAGTGTTCTGATTGTCCCATCCCGCAACCTCAATCTGACCCGACCAATTCCAGCAACCCGGCAAGACTGGTTGTTTCCCATGACAACTCCACCTTGCTTCACCGCCTCATATGTTTGAAACAAGTCTCGATTGGGACACACATGGTGCGAACATGCCGAATCAAGAATCCACTCCTCGTCAGGCTTGGACTCCACGTCAGATACCACAGTCACCATTACATCACCGCCATCAGATAAATACTCGGTAATATTAGCATCATCCGAATTAGAAGATTGCCCCCTATTATTTGCAACTAAATTACCTTTAGCCTGCAACTTGTCGCAATCCCTCTTGACATGCCCTTTCTTCTTGCAGTAGAAGCAATACACATTGCTGAAGTTCCCTTTCGGTCTACCCCTCCGTCGATCACCATGAGAAACCAGAGCATTCCCATCACTTGATGTGGTAGCTCCAACCAAATGCTTCATCTTCTCCTTTGAGAATAAAGCATCGTAAGCGTCTTCAATGGTCAACGTGTCACGACTGTACAAGATCGTGTCCCGAAACGACGAATAAGAAGGGGGTAGAGAACATAATAGGATCAAGGCCAGATCCTCCACATCATATTTTACCTCCAACGTTTCCAGATCTGCAACAATTTCCTTGAACACAGCCAGGTGGTCTTCCAGTGATCCTCCTTCTGCCATGTGATGAGAATACAACCTTTGCTTTAGATGCAGTTTGCTCGTGAGACTTTTGGTCATGCATAACTGCTCCAGTTTCAACCACAAAGTAGCCGCCGTTTTCTCCTTCAAGACATCCTGCAGAATATTATTGGAGAGATGATGAATTTGCTATAAAGCCTTCCAATCTTTCCGTTGTTTCTCTTCCGTTGTCCAGTTTGCTGGCATTATATCAAAACCCAGCAGAGCATCGTCCAAATCCATCTACGCCAACACAGCCTTCATCTTTACTTGCCATAGCGAAAATCTTGTATTGCGATCCAGCAGCAGAATATCATATTTCAATGAAGCCATCTCTGAAAAATCTCAATCAAATCACAAAGAACCTGCAACCTTGGCTCTGATACCACTTGTAGGGAAAAATCGTCTCGAACGCAGGAATTGAGATTAATGACAAATTGAAACAATAAAGATCACAAGAAAAAGAACAAGATTAAAGTAAAGAAAATAGAGGAGAAATTGGTAGAGGAACCGATGTTTTATTCAACAATATGGAGAGAAATTACAAGAACCAAGCAATAATGGCTTCTCTGGTCTCTAAAACTGAATGAAGAGTCTACTATTTATAGGGAAGATGCCCAAACCCAAGATGGAAACAAAATAAAAAAAAAATCACGTTAAATAAAGGAGAAATATTTTCTCAATATTTTTCCAATAAAACACGTGAAATAATGGAAATAATATTTTTCCAAATATGTGTAAAGAAGGAAAAATATATTCCCAAATATTCCAACATAATTTGGGTTTTTCACATATGGTAACCCTAATTTGGGTCACCAATTCCAACATTTCCTTCTCATAATATAATTATTATTTAACAAATTTGGAACAAACCCTACAATGTTCACCTTGGTACAAATTTTTCCAATCAAAGTCACATGCTTCGATATCTATCATCACTCTCCTTAGGTGCCACCACTCTTCAATCCAATCAATTGTAATAGACATAACTAAATTCAAAGATTCGTCAAACCTAATCTTGCAATTTGGCTTCTTCGTAGTACAATATTCAGTTTTCTTATCCCTAGCTACAGAACTCGTTTTGGTTGCTTCACTCTTTAACAATAATGGAAGACCCATCTTATGTGACTCTATCACTATAGCTCCACCTCAATGTGCACTAAAATCGCCACAGCTCTCCTCGTGTATGATTCGTCTACACCGCAACTCCCAAGGTGGTTTTATGGTCGATGCTCGAGCTCGACCTCCCCGCCTCGTCCCTAATATTGCTGATGCTGGAAACACGTGCATATTTCCTATGGCTTCAGGCTCAAGATCAATTACCATGAACTCTACTGAACTTGCCACGATCGGTTACCTTTGGATTCTATGACCCGTTGTAGTCAATGCTTAAGCTCTATTTGTTTGAACAAAGTGTACATACGAATGATTCAAGATGCCGAAGGAATGATAATATCAATTTCTTGTAATCGATATGAAATTTATTAAAAATTAAGGCTTAATTTATTGTTGTCGTTGTAATAGATTAAAAAAAAAAAAAAAATACTTGCTAACTTCAACAAGTCCACCTTGTAGTGTATGAAACGATATATGTTGTTATGTTAAAGTTCTAATAACAAAAAATCGACTAGACTTTCATATTCAAGATGTGCTAACAGAATGGTATGGGGACGGGAGCTTTTCTTGACTAGGTCAAGAAGGTTGTCAATCCGCGGACCTTTAATTTTCAAATTGTCAAGTCAAGAATTTTTAATGAAAATATTGACTACATTAACATCAAGCTTCAAGTTATACATATTAAACTATGGAAAAATTTGGCTTACGAAAATTACAAAATTTAAACATTTCTAATCAAGATTAGAGTCTAGTCTTTGCAGACCCAAAGAGATTAATTAAAAATTGGTAGTGTCAAGTAGGATAAATTTAGTCTCTCTCTTCAAGATTAGAGAAGAAATAAATTAAAATAATTACTATCAAATAAAAAGTGATTTGGAACCTAACGAATCAATGATTCTCGGCCCCTGATTTTTCTTTTCATTTTTATTTTTAAATTTGGGATTGAGTTTCAGTAGTGGTGAAAGGTATGTCCCGTGTAACTTCCGGTGATGGATCATGTCATGTAGAATGCAGAATTCTTTTTCACAAAATTTGGTATATCTAGAAGAACTTAAATTTTCGTTTTTAGAAGTCTGTGTTTAACCTTTTTCATTTTTTTTTTTTCACGTTAAGCGTTTTTTTAGAATAAGTCAGGTGTAGTTAACGATTGCTTAGAAAAAAAGGATGACCGACAAAATAGTCAAAATTTGTCGGACCGTTGTTACTCTGTCACTAGATTCATTTTTTTAAAACTAATTTTCAATCACACATTCTCCCATAAAATAATTTTACACGTAAATAGAAAGTTTTTCCTTATTTTTTAATAACACATTCTAAAAAACAAATCACTATTCTAAAACACATTTTCTTTTAAAAATGGGACTCAAACAGGGGCTCAGTCAACCAGAGAAAGATCGTACGGATTCAAAAACTCTACTCATAAGAAGAAAAAGGGGAAGCACCCCCAGAGATAAATGGGATTAAGGGTGGGTAAAACTCGACCGAACCCGTCAAAATCGCTCAAATCGAATTAACCCGACTCTATTTATGAACTTTACAAATGTTATGATATTGTTTAGACGAAATTGAGTCACTCTATTTCTTCACACAACCTGCAAGAGCTACAATATTCAGAAAAATCTAGATTAATATATTAGTTCTTGTTGGGGAAATTTTGTATAATAGTTGAAAAGTTTGAGGAAATCATACACAAATTATTTACTACTAATTAACTAGGTTCTACATACGCAAACGTGATACACGAGAAGTTTTGAATATGACACAAGACATGGAAACTCTTAAAATAATATTATAAGACTTGGATAGAATGCGTTTTACAAAAAATAGTATAAGCAAATACACATTCAACACAAAAACATTTTAATTGTCAAAAACATTTTTTGGCTTCAATCTATTCACGTAATATTTCCGGGCATGAAGTGTCAAAAATATTCAGATTTTTTGGTCATTGCAACTATAGAGACCTATATTATATAAATCATGAGTCAATTTATAAATCCTCCCAAACCGACCCGACTACTTTAATTTTTGTTGACATATTGTCCCAAACCGATCAACTCGTCTCAGACCGATCGATACTTGATTGGGTTGGGTTGGGTTGGGTTTCAACATTTACACGGATTGAGTTGGGTTATGTTAATTTATGATCAAATCGATCATGTTGGATTAGGTTTGGGTTGAGACAAACATCAACCCAATCCAACTCATACCTACCCCTAAATGGGATCAAAGAGCCCTGCCCAAGAAATTGGACTAGTTGGTCTTTTCCCTCTGAGTGGATTCTAGGATGCAACATTTTCTTTAAATATCTAATAAAATATTATTATAGTCATTTTTTAAACTCATCATTGGTTCAAGAATTTTTGAACTCAATACAGAAAAATTACTATATAAAATTACCCAGTCCTCCACGATGGTTGTTATTTCCATTTTGACTATTTAAAAATTACTATATTGAAAAACTTTTCCAATCTATTTGTTGAAAGTTTTGGGCTCCTTCCATTTTGTCTCCACAACCACTATGATGTGTATACTTCATTCTTCCAATTCCACATTTGCATTCTCCTAATGATTTGAGTAAATTTTTGGAACCAAACAAAAAATGCAAATTGTGTTGGGAAAAATCACGCGAGACTTTGAGAAACAATAACGATAATAAAAGAGAAGGATAAATTTGATGTGATTCAACAAACTGATCACAAGAGGAGATTTTAGTAGTTGAGAAAGGCCCACAATAGAATTTTTTACTCACTCTCGCAACTTCTTCCTATATAAAAACTAGAACAATTAAAATACGACACACAAAAGTTCGTACCATTATTTTTTCTAGTTTCTCTCTAACAATTTTTTCGCTCTTGGATGCACGTTATTCTCTGTCGGAATTCACTTTAGCTTGGTCCACGCACAATTCTTCTCGATTTAATGCCATTAATTTATGGAAAAGACCTTTGAACTCTTTTAAATAAGTTTCCTTCTACCATAAGATTTCTTCCTTAATGTTTCCTTTTTCTTGTCAAACCACAATTCCATTTTCCTTTTCATAATATAATTATTATTTATCAAATTTGGAACAAACCCTACAATTTTCACCTTGGCACAATTTTTCCAATCAAGGTCACATGCTTTGATATCTATCATCGCACTCCTTTATCCATAGGTGCCACCATTCTTCAATCAATTGTAATAGACATAACTCAATTCAAAGACTCGTCAAACCTAATCTTGCAATTTGACTTCTTTGTTGTACAATATTCAGTTTTCTTATCCCTAGCTATAAAACTCGTTTTGGTTGCTTCACGATCTTTAACAATAGTGGAAGACCATCTTATGTGACTTGATCACTACAGCTCCACCTCGATGTGCACTCAAGTAGCCACAACTCTCCTCCTGTATGATTTGTTTACACCGCAACTCCACCTTGGACCTTGGTTCCCTTCCATCACCACAACTCCATCTCAAACTTTTAATTGACCATCATTTTCAATAAAATTTCCCAACCTTTGAACCATGAACACTGATACAACTTACAGGGAAAAAATCTCAACAAACATGCAGTGGATACAAAAAAAATAAAAACGATAATGAAAGAGAAAAAAACACATTTAATGTGGTTCGACAAACTGTCGACGTCTACATGAGAAGAAGTCTTTATCAACTGAGAAAACTTCAGAATACAATAGTTTTCTTTCTTTCACAACTTCGCCCTACATAAAACTAGAACAATCAATGTACGACACGTTAAGAAAATAAAATGATAGATTCAATATAGAAACTATATTGAAGGAACTTGATAAAAAAGATATGAAGAACGCTTATTATTCATCAAAAACTCAATTAACATTATGAATACATTGATCTATTTATAGGCTAAACTATCTAAGCAACTAAATACATAACAAATTAGAGAAGAATCTAGAAGAAGCATCTAATAACAAATAGGAGAAAGATCTAGAAGAGGGATCTAGTATTGGAATATTCCAACACTTCCCCCTCAAGATGGAACATCTTGACTTGTAGAGAGAAAAACAGAGATGTAGGAGAAGCAGGTGGAAAAGAAGCCTGGGTTCATCCAACTGAGAAGCAATCCAAAGAGGGAAAACAGCAACATAATTAAACCGGAATGAAAGAGCATCCATGGCTCTGGAACCGTGCATTTGCCATTAGATCCATAGCACAACCCAGTTATGTATGTGTTTCCATACTAACCATATAATTTGTTGGGATACATTCTATTTATGTATAAGTTGGCTATATTCATACCAGACATCGGCCTTGGGTGGTGCAAACCCATAAGACGAGGATGGAAATTCTGATTCCTTGATGAGGGAACACCATTTCCATTTGGTAGGGACGAAGTAATAGAAGAGCTATTTACTGGCCTAGGCTTCCCATCTGACATGAAGGAACCGTCTGACCATGGAATTGGTGACCGTGAACCATCAAATAAAAATATTTGGTCCTGATAACCAAAAGCAGGAATTCTTCCAGGAACATATGGTGCATAATCCTTCCACTCACTACCAGTCCCATCATAGCCCCCATAATAGTATACAGTAGAAGGAAGATAGCATGTAGACGGATCAATAAAATCCGGTGGAATAGGAATCAATACCCCATCCCGTGAGTGAACCTGTCCATTGGTCCCATTGCCAGAATCAACAGATGGCTTTTTGGTTGGCTTTGGAATTTCCAGAGTTTTCGCCTGTGGGTCCAAAGTCAGTTTTTGTAGCAGGTCAGCTATTGGGTATCAAAAAATGTTGGGGCAAACAAGTCCCACATCGGCTGTGGGAAGAAAATAAATCCACTATATAACCTAAGTGGGCTACTCCACCCATTGCTAATTGGTTTTGGGTTGAAACCTCACTTGGGCTTGGTGGTGTGGGCTTGGGCTGGTCAATTTGCTCATTATTTTCCCTAACAGTGGTATCAGAGCCCAGGGTCGGAAGAACGCAGTTGAAAGTGTGGTGGCGATCGGGTTAAAAATCATTCGCGTTTGAGGTGCCTTGTGTCGAAAGTCTTCTTGATATTGGTGGTCAAGCGGCGGGTCCCGTTTGGTCAAGGGTGACGGTAATAATGACGGTACAAGATGATTGGCGAATGGATTATCGTTTGAGGGGAGGCCACAATGATGTTTGTGTTGGAATTTAAGTCTTCAATCAACCAATTTCCGGGCTCAGTTAACAAATCTAACGACCACCACAAACAACCAATCGAATCCACAAACCTACACTTCCCGAATGCACACTTGGTTGCTCCAATGTTTATGCCCACAAAGGGCAAAGGTGAAAAGGGATGGCAGGGTGGAATGATTCTGCCACAAAGGCAAAGGAGAGAACAAGAACCACTAAGAGAGCACAAAGCCAAATGGAGGGAATCTGTTTTTCTCTTCTTCAAAAAACCGGCTGCTCACTTTTCACACACATAATAATAATGGTCAACCAAATAAATAGGTTAGGATTATGTTTAGGCTTTTAGGTCAAACTAATAGGCCCAATAGGAAAGGGATAAGTGGGCTAACACCTTAAAGCCGTCCAAGTCATTCGGGTTGGGCCATGAGCAGCACTAATATAGTTAGGCTGCTTCAAATGACCCAAGTGGGTTACGTGATTCGATTGGTTCGATTGTGGCATCAACACATCATTTCAATCATCAGCCGAGGCCTATGAAATCTAATCCAACATTAAACTGGTTTAACATCACAGCCCGAATTTATTGGGTATCAAAAAACCCAACAAATCTCCACCTTGATCCCAATAAATCTGCAAGCAAACAAAACACACAGTTCATACTCGTATAATCAAGGCAACCAATAAAATTGGTATCACAGACCTTACCTCGTGTCTCCACCTGAAACACATACCATACCTGCTCCATATACTCACCAAAGCTAAGGTCAAGAACACCCAAGTAGAAGCAAATACTTACAGCAATCAGTCAAGAGCAAATAAACATACGATGGAGATATCATATAGGATAACACAGATCTTTTCAAACATGTTCACACAGAACAACAGATTAACACCAAACCAATCAACACGCCAACACATACGCAACAAATGCATAAATGACCTCACAAAGATCTCACCACACTTATCCTATCCCATTCTGTGTTGCTCTCTCCTCGAGAACACATATCTCACCTCATCGCCCACAATGCTCACTAGACTAATCACTCAACACATGTCTAACTGGTAAGCCTCTATAAATCCTAAGTTATCGGGATAATCCCTTATCACCATATCGCTTCTTCCAACCAACGTGGATAATGGGTCTCCACCTAATAGAAGTGATAGAAGTGCCTCACTCGCACTCCACCTGATCAGGGTCTTTTTACAGATAAAGCATTCCAAAACATTTGATCACATCTCCACCATGATCCAAATGTAACACTCCACATCCCACAGTACAAACCACAATATACCTCTAGGCATCTATGCTCCATCTTACCAAAAGACATACACACACACTGCCAAATGCATCACAAACCTACTATGTATGCAAACACATTACACCAAGTAATAAGATCACTCCAAATCATGCCAGTGCACATATCAAACACATTGAAATGCAACATATAGCCATGCAGGGGAAATGAGCAATCACACACATGCAGAAAGGATTACACACAGATGCAAATGTAGTAACTAGGGTAATACTCAATAAGGCTTACTAGGGTAATCACTCGACCCTAAAACTAGATTCGTCTCGCCTCTCATCTTACTCTTCTTTTTGGGACAATCCCTAATGAAGTGTCCAGACTTACCACAGCTGTAACACCGTCTACCACCAGACTTGTCTCAAATCTTGCTTTTCTCCTTACCACCATCATCACTCGAGTCACTACTCGAATCACCACTATTTTGAGCTCAAACCAAACTCATCTGCTTAAACTTAATTCTACTCCTCATCATGTGCAACTCACCATTTTCCTTATCTTCCTTTTTAGCCTTAATCTCCATTTCCTTACTCCTAAGGGAATCTATGACAATTTCGGGGGTTAAGTGTCCCTACCATACTTAATAGCATTTTTAACTTCATGATAAGTATAAGGTATAACATTCAGCAAAATAATAGCCTTGTAGGTTTCAGACACCGACTCTCCACAGTTAACAATGTCTTGAACCAACTTGTTAAAAACATCCAAATTGTCATCAAAATCCTTTGAAGGATCCATTTTAAAGCTAAAAAATCTTTCAAGCAAGTACAACTTATTAGGAGTGGATTTAAGCAAATATAAATCCTCCAACTTTTTCCAAAGTTTTTTTGGTAGAATCAAGTTTTCCAACTTTTCTCAAAACAGTGTCAGACATGTGTAATATAATTGAAGTGTATGCAAGTTCATCATATTCTTCTTTTTGTGCTTCTGTAAAATTTTCCGAAAATTTGCCATCAATGGCCTTTGAAACTTTTTGTTGAACCAAAATACCCTTCATCTTTTGTTGCCAAATTGAAAAATCCCCTTTCCCATTGAAAATTCCAACTTCGAAGCGTGAAGACATTTTGAAAAACAGAACAACCAAAAAATGCACAAGTAGGTCACACAGAGTAATCCTCATGTAACAATATACACCGTTCTAGATTTCTAGGGTTTCGTAAGATTCACAATCTTAGATCAAGGGAATGTTCGAACGAGTCAAGTCAGTACTCTAACGGAATAATCAATGCAACACGAAGGTATGTCAACACAAATCAAATTTCTACGCAAAACAATCTCACACAGAGACAAAAAAAACCAACAGTTACAGCACAAAAATAATTACCAACTTGCAGTCAAAATTCAACACTTCAAATAGAGCAACAAATTCCTAAAATTCTAGCACAAGCAATGGTTATCCCTTCACGGTAACCCCAATCCTAATGTCACCCTACACGATGACGCGCTAATGCTGAAATTTAAACGGGATAAGCCAATTTACCAGAGCGGACCTATCTGAGTCCGTAAACTACGAGAAATATAATTTTAATACTTTAGGGCCACCACTATTTGCCCTAAAGTCTTCAGCAAATGCAGCAACCACTCGAGCGAAAATTGAATTACGAACGCAAGGGCAAAATCGTCCAACTTTTCCTGCGAAACCTGAAACACTAAACCAAATATATCAATACGTTTAGGAAATCAAATATAGCAAACTGCCTGAAGAAATCGAGATCTGAAAACGCCCCACGTGCCTCCCATGCCGCTTCAGTCTCTGCGCGTGGCTCCCACGCGCCACCACACGCGCCACCGGAGAATCCCACGCGCCTGCCACCCAGTACCTCCTCGACCTGCTGAACACGCTGGTGGTCTTCGTTTCACCAACCGACCATTGGTTTGGCCGGAAAAGGGATTTACAGGTCCGATTTTTCAAGAAAATCTGGGCAGATTCGTTTCTTCAGTTTTTGCCTGTTTTTGCTCGATTTTGTGGTTCATTTCTGGCTTAAAAAAATACCCCAACCTTGCTGTGAAAGTATTTGTTGGTTATTTTCTTCAATTTTTTAGGATTGGTCCAGATTTGATGAAAGAGCCGAGAGCTCCTCCTTCTCGAGCCAAGGAATCGTGAGCTCCTCTTCTCTGTCGGTTCTTACCCAGATTTATACCAACAGCTCTGATACCATATGTTGGAATTTAAGTCTTCAATCAACCAATTTCCGGGCTCAGTTAACAAATCTAACGACCACCACAAACAACCAATCGAATCCACAAACCTACACTTCCCGAATGCACACTTGGTTGCTCCAATGTTTCTGCCCACAAAGGGCAAAGGTGAAAAGGGATGGCAGCGTGGAATGATTCTGCCACAACGGCAAAGGAGAGAACAAGAACCACCAAGAGAGCACAAAGCCAAAGCACAAATCCAAATGGAGGGAATCTGTTTTTCTCTCCTTCAAAAAATCGTCTGCTCACTTTTCACACACATAATAATAATGGTCAACCAAATAAATAGGTTAGGATTAGGTTTAGGCTTTTAGGTCAAACTAATAGGCCCAATAGGAAAAGGATAAGTGGGCTAACACCTTAAAGCCGTCCAAGTCATTCGGGTTGGTCCATGCGCAGCACTAATATAGTTAGGCTGCTTCAAATGGCCCAAGTGGGTTACGTGATTCGATTGGTTCGATGTGGCGTCAACACATCATTTCAATCATCGGCCGAGGCCTATGAAATCTAATCCAACAATAAACCGGTTTAACATCATAGCCCGAATTCATTGGGTATCAAAAAACCCAACATCAGCAACCTGATCTGGTGGGGCAAGGGCGGCCATGGACTCTAAATTGATAGATCCCGCTTCTTGGAGATAGATATGGGGTTTTAGAGAGAGAAAGAAGGGGGTAAGAGAGTTAGGCCAAATTGCATTCTAATGGATTAGATATTAATGCAAACGAAAGGAGCATTTCGCTCTGATACCATGTTAAGAAAATAAAATGATAGATTCAATATAGAAACTATATTGAAGGAACTTGAATGAAAAAGATATGAAGAACACTTATTATTCATCAAAAGTTCAATTAACATTATGAATACATTGATCTATTTATAGGCTAAACTATCTAACCAACTAACTACATAACAAATTAAAGAATAATCTAGAAGAAGCATCTAATAACATATAGGAGAAGGATCTAGAAGAGAGATCTAGTATTGGAATATTCCAACACCGTGTTGAGAAAATAAAAAGAATAGATTCAATATGAAGAAACATATTGAAGGAACATGATGAAGAATGCGTTTTATTATTCATCAAATGCTCAAATGTAAAAGTGAATACAATGGTCTATTTATAGACTAAATTCTAACAATCTATCTAAAAAACTAAGAGCATAACAAACTAACGAAGAAACTAGAAGAATCTGGAATAAGGAAGAAGAAGCTGGAAGCATGTGTTGAATGTGAGATCTGAGCTGGTGATTTGCTGTGCTGCTGATATGTAATTCCATCATGTTGAGAAAATAAAAAGAATAGATTCAATATGAAGAAACACATTGAAGGAACATGATGAAGAAGGAGTTTTATTATTCATCAAATGCTCAAATGTAAAGGTGAATACAATGGTCTATTTATAGACTAAATTCTAACAATTTATCTAACAAATTAACATCATAACAAACTAAAGAAGAAATTAGAAGAATTTGGAATAAGGAAGAAGAAGCTGGAAGCATGTGCTAAACGTGAGATCTGAGCTCGTGTTCTGCTGTGTTGCTGATATGTAATTCCAACATGTTAAGAATTAGGGTTCCATTTTAAGAGGTCAACTTTATTAAGAGGAGTAGCCCAAAATCTTTATTAATTGATCCGTGTCAACATCATTCTGCAAGATGGTGGCTCATTTGAGCATACCAATCTTGAAATCCACGTACTCATATTAGAGTCTTAATGGGATCGAATCACCCGTTGTAGTATAATGGGCTCTGATACCATGTTAAGAATTAGAGTTCCATCTTAAAAGGTTAACCTTATTAAGAGAAGTAGCCCAAGATCTTTATTAATTGGTCTATGTTAACATCATTTATCGATGTGGGATATATATCCCTTAAAATGCCCCCGCAAGATGGTGGCTCATTTGAGCAGACCAATCTTGAAATCTACGTACTCATTTTAGAGTCTTAATGGGATCGAATCGCTCGTTGAAACATAATGGGCTCTGATACTATGTTAAGAATTAGGGTTCCATCTTAAAAGATCAACCTTATTAAGAGGAGTAGTCCAAGATCTTTATTAATTGGTCTGTGTCAACATCATTTATCGATGTGGAATATATATCCCTTAACACACGCAAGTTCGTAACGTTATTTTTCTTTATTTCTTTCAAACAATTTTTTCTCTCTAAACGTTCCGAATTTTGGATGAACGTAATTCTCTAAAGAAATTTACACCATTTGGTGTCTAACATAATTCTTCTCAATGCAATGCCATGAATTAATTAAAAACCCTTGGACTCCTTTAGTAAGTTCATTTCTCATATTCAAATATTTATTTCTTCTACCATAGGACTTCTTTCCTTAATTTTTCTTTTTTCTTTTTGTTGTCAAACAATAATTCTATTTTCTTTTTCATAAAAGAAATATTTTATCACTCAGCTTTGTCCATTTTTCTAACATAGTAATTAATCATCTGAACAATATGTCATAAACCAAAAATTTGGCCATGAGAGGAGAAGTTTCACTTTTTATAAATTTTATTTTAAAAAATTAAACCATCGGTTCGACTTAATCATCAATATTTGTAAATATAATTTTTTGTAGAATTTTCGCTTTTCAAATAATTATATAAGATCGTTGCTTGTAATTGAAGTTCATTATGAGACTAGTCGACGTTAAACGTGTGTTGCGAGTTTTTATGAAATACTTTATAAGTGCTGTAAAAGTAATGTTAAATAATTTAGAATTAATATCAGGGAATATATACGTCTGACAACGAATGTTAAATCATATATTTATGTAAAACTGGATGTTAATTAGCACATGTGAATAATGAAATACATTCTTAAAAGTGAAATTTTAATTAACTTATAATTAGAATTAATAACATTGAAATGCATAAACAAAGATGAATATTAATTAAATAAATATGAATTTTAATTAATTAAGAATTAATAATAGGAAATTCATATATTAATGAAAGCAAACATATGAAATGAATTTGACAAATTTACGTGTACATTGATAATTACTAAATGGTTAAATAAATTTAATATATTGAAAAACGAAAAATAAGGAATTATTTGTTATGAAATAAAAATAATAGAATAAGAAGATAAGAAAATATAAGAGTTAAAACTCAAGTGTGTATTTTATTGAGAATCAAGACTAATATTTATATGGTCTAAAATAAGAGTTACAATTGAAATAAATAGACTCTTTGAACTAGATAAGACTTATCTATATATTATGATAATACTAAATTCATCAATAATTATCTCATTATTTTACAACACTCTACATTTGATAATTATTTGTACAATAACTGTCTCGTTAAAATCTTATTTGATAAAAATTCAATGGGATAAAAAAAATCAAACGAAGGAAAAAGAGTACGTTTATTTTGGAGTATTAAAAATAAATGCTGCCTCATTAAAACCTTGTTAGGAAAATCTAGTGGGATAAAACCTAAGAGAAGGAAAAAGAGTACATTTACTCCCCCTGATGTTGTTCACTGAAAATCTTTGAATTACGCATTCCAATCTTGTGACCAATTTCTTAAATGTAGATGTTGATAGTACTTTTGTAAATAAATCAACATTGTCACTTGAACGAATTTGTTCAATATTGAAGTCGTCATTTTTCTAAAGCTCGTGTGTGAAATTTTTTTTTTTTTTTTGGAAAAATACGCTTCATCATGTCTCATTTGATATAACCTCCTTTGAGTTGTGCAATACAATCAACATTATTTTCATACAAAATTGTTGAACTATCTTTTGTTGAGATTAATTCGCATGATACTTGGATATGATGGATCATGTTCCTCAATCATATACATTTTCGGCATGCTTCGTGGATAGCTATAATTTAAGAATGATTTGAGGATGTTTCTGATAAGAATTGTTTCACAAATCTCTATGATATAATTGTTCCTCCACGTGTAAACACGTATCCTATTTGTAATTTAACTTTATCTAGGTCAGAGAGATAACATGTATCTGCATATCCCACTACAGTAGTTCTCGATTTTTGAGAATAAAATAATTCCAAATCAATAGTACCCTTTAGGTAACAAAAAATATTTTTAACGTCATTCCAATGTCTTTGTATTAGTGTAGAGCTATATCTTGCGAAGAGATTTTCAGAAAAAAGCTACGTCGAGTCGAGTACAGTTTGCAAGATAAGTTAATGCTCAAATTGCACTAAAATATGATATTTTAGCACCAAGAATCTTTTCTCCATCTTCAAGTGGACGAAAATGATCATTTTTCACATCAAGTGATCGAACAACCATAAGTGATGCCAATGGATGTGCATTATCCATATAAAATCGTTTTAAAACTTTTTTCATATATGTAAATTGATGAATAAATAATCCTTTTGATAGATATTCAATCTACAACCCGAGACAGAATTTGATTTTTTTCCAAATTTTTCATCTCAAATTTATTTTTCAAATAATCTACAGTTTTGTTGAGCTCTTCAAAAGTTCCAATTAAATTTAAGTTATCAACATAAACTGTCACAATTGCAAATCCAATATTTGTTTTCTTTATGAAAACACATGAGCAGACATCGTCATTTTTATAACCTTACTTCAACAAGTATTTGCTAAGGCATTTATACCGTATGTGTCCAGATTGTTTCAATCCATATAATGATCTTTGCAATTTAATTAAGAACACGGTTCTCGGACATGTATAATTTGTTTCTCGCACTTTAAATCATTCAAGGACTTTCATATATTTGTCACTATCAAATGAATTATATAAATAGGTAGTCACTACATCCATAAGGCACATATCGAGCCTTTGTGACACATTCAAACTAATTAAGAATCTAAAAGTAATGGCGTCCATCATGGGAAAATATGCTTTCTCATAATCAATTACTGTTCTTTGTGAGAAATATTGAGCTACGAGTCGAGTTTTGTATCTTGTAATTTCATTATTTTTATTTCTCTTTCGTACAAAAACTCATTTGTATTCAACGGGGATTACATTTTTAGGTGTCGAACTATAGCTCCAAACACTTTTCGTTTTTCTAAAGAATTCAATTCCGCCTGTATGGCTTATTTCCACTTTGGCCAATCATTTTTATTTTAACAGTTTTTAACAAACTGTGGTTCAGGATCCTCATTTTGCATAAAATCAAGAGTTACGTTAAAGGCGAGAATATTGTCTATACAACATTATTTCTTTATCATAATTTATGAGATAATATATAATTTATTAAAATCTCATTATTTTCAGATAATTGTGGTTCTTCAGAAACCATATTTTCAATATTTCATTGATCAATCTATTCTAATATTACTTTTTCTGAAGTTTTTGGTTGATTTTTTCTTACACTTTTCTTTTTTGAGGTATTGAGTTTTTTGAACCAACAGGTTAACCACGCTTCTGGTATATTTGAGATTCATTTCCTACAACAAATCGTCCTGCATGGACATTTATTTTTGCTACAACATTTTCTGCTGGTATATATGACTTTGTGACTTTTCTTGTACCAACAAATACATTTGGTAATTGATTTGCAACTCTTTGGAAATTGGTGATTTTTTCAACCTCTTGCTCACATTAATTGCTGTGGGGATCAAAATGGGATAGAGTTGTTTCGTTCCAAGAAATTTTACCTTATTTATCAGAATGTAATTTTTCCTCTCCCAAAGTTGGGTTTCATCAAAATGACAATGTGCAAAACGTGCAACAAATAAATCACATGTTAAAGGTTCAAGATATCTAATAATAGATAGTGAATCAAAACCCACATAAATCTCAAATCTTCATTGAGGACCCATTTTAGTCCTTTGTGGGGGGTGAAATAGGGACTTGAACAGCACAACCAAAAATTCGTAGGTGAGAAATATTATGTTTATGACCAAATGCTAGTTGCAAAGGTGAATATTGATAATATGCAGTTGGTCTGATATGAACCAATGACACAACATGTAATATGGCATGACCCCACACAGAAGTTGAGAGTTTTGTTTTAATAAATAATAGTTTAGTAATAAATTGTAGACGTTTAATAAATGACTCCACTAAACCATTTTGTGTATGGACATGCGCAACCGAATGTTCAATAACAATCACAATTGACATGCAATAATCATCGAATGTTTGTAATCTAAATTCACCAGCATTGTCAAGACGAATACTTTTGATTGAGTAATCGAGGAATTGCGCTCGTAATTTTATGATTTGAGCAAGTAGTCCAACAAAAGCTATATAGCCCAGAAAAATATATTTTAAGGACCTAGGTTCAAATTTACCTTCACTTTGATGTGAATAAGCAGTGCAGCCAAAAACATTGAGCTTGTCGTAATCAGGTATTTCTCCAAACCATAGTTTTTCAAGAACTTGAAAATCAATGGCACTGGATGGACTTCTATTTATAAGATAAGTTGTAGTTTTTAGGGCTTCACCTCGGAAAAACTTAGGGAGACCAGAACTGTACAACATACACCTTACCTTTTTCAGTAGGTATCTGTTCATTCTCTCAACAACACCATTTTGCTGAGGAGTGTATGTTACGTTCTGTGTCTTAGAATTTCAGATTCTTTACAAAATGAATCAAATTCTGAATTACAAAATTCAAGTCCATTATCAGTCTTCACTGCTTTGATTTTCTTGTTAGTTTAGTTTTCAATCATTAATTTCCATTATTTGAAGGTTTGAAAAGTATCAGATTTTTGTTTTAGAATACAGATCTATATTTTCATTAAAAAATCACCTACTATAAGTAGATAGAACCTAAATCCACTTAAGATATTTATAGATGCTGGGCCCCATAGGTCAGCATGTAAATAGTCTAGAATAGAGGTGGATTTGTGGTTCCAGTTTTGAAAGGTAACCTTTTATGTTTTCTAAATACACAGTTTTCACAAAAATCCATTTTTTTAATGTTTTCATTTCTAAAACAACCAAGGTTATTTAAAATAGTCAGTCCCATTTATGAAATGTGGCCAAGTTTTTTTATGCCAAATAAAAGACTTGTTAAACTCAGAGTTTAAGGCTGCAGAACAATGGCTTACCATAGGATCAGCAGAGACAGTTTATATGCCATTTATTTTAAGATGAGATCACATTTTTATTGCCTTATTTTAGTCTCATCAGACCTTTATGAATCATAATATTGTACATGTTATCTAATTGTCCCAAGGAAATTTGGTTTCTTTTAAATTCAAGCACATATCTAGTGTTGTCAAGTTCAAGAATATAGTTATTCAACAACAATTTAATCTTTCCAATTCTCTTTATTTGATAACTCATGTCATTTTCCATTTAAATTTGTCCCCCATTGAGGTCAACAAACTCAGAAAAACATTCTCTAGTTGGACACATGTGAAAAGTGCAGCCAGAGTCAATGACTTATTCCTTTGGGTCTCTTTTGGTGGTACTCACAAGAACCACCCCCTGAATACCAGGTTCATTCTTGCAGGCCACAGCTGCAAAACCATCAGAATTGTTTCTATATTTCATATCTGAAATTTTCTTGAAACAGTCTTTTATTACATGCCCTATTTTACCACAGTAATAACATTTTCTGATTTGATTCTTGGATTTCACATAACTTTTATTTTTCTCTTTGAATCTAAAATTTTGGATTTTTCCTTTCTTGTGAGTATTGTAATTATATATGGGTTTTATCTTATTATGATTCAGTTTCTCTTTTTTGTGCAATCCTTCCCCATATTTAGAATTTTGACTCAACGTTCAACTCAAGTTCTTTGTTCCTCAGGGCTGATGTTATTATATCAATAGTAAGATCTTGCCCCCATATTCTAAGGCATTTCCGATGTCCTTATATTTATCACTAAGCGAGTTCAGTAAAGCAACAACTTGTTGGTTATCAAAAAGTTTTTCATCACAATTTGTTAGGTTCTGAATCGATTTTGTGAATCTGTCAAGATTTTCTTCCAAATTAGATGAGGGATCAAACCTAAAGGTATAGAATTGCCTTAAGAGATAACATTTGTTTGGTATGGTCTTAGTCAGATAAAGAGCTTCTAACTTAGTCCAGAGTGTCGTGCAGAAGCAGTCTCACCAACTTTTCTGATCACATTATTAGATAAGTGTAAGAAAATTGAACTCATGTAGTATCATCTAATTCTTATCTCCTATAGGCACTAGTTTCTGCAGCCTATTGACCATCAAGGGCTGCAACCATCTTTGTTGCAGTAATAGAGCCCCCATCTTTTGGTGTCAGAGACTGAAGTCTTCAATCCCATTACATGTCTAAAGTTCAAATTTATGTGCAGTAGACATGATGATAGATATGTACAAAAAATTGAGGTTATACAGCACGTAGAGTATAATGATTCAGACACTTTACAGAATGAACAAGATAAGTGAACAACTGAATGAAATAGATAATAACAAGTATATATGTTTATCATGCAAATCACGAATCAATGTTAAAACAATTCAAAAATATGTTATCGTTTGAAAGGGTTTAAGGACTTGTAACCCAGGGTTCCACTACTCCCTCAGATTCCCATATCCTTTCAGGAAATCTTGGACAAAGGAAAGCAATTGAGGATCACTTACCCTAGTAACTAATTCCAAACTTAACTGAAATATAGCAAATTAAAGAGGGGGTTTTAGAAAATACTAGAGTCTGAAACCTTAATGTTTCAAAATGAGGGAAGCAATAGAAGAATACCATAATCGCACCAAGAATTCCAACATAGGTGCAAGAAAACAACGAGTCACAAAGACTTAGTGGGAACTCAGAAATGAGTCACGAACTCAGCAAGAATCGGTATGAGTTACCTCAACTCAGTGCGAGTCAACGAATCACCAGAATACAGTAGCGAGTTAGATTTCAAGAAACACCAAGACTTAGTTAAAACAGACGATTCAACAGAGTTTATAGCGAGTTCAAACGAGTTTTGAGGAAAAACTAATTTTTCGTCACAAAATATATGAAACTCTCAACCCAAATCTCCAGATCTACGCCAAGAAACACCAAAAAACCTAACACCTGCCTTTTCCCAAAACAGAAGCTATAATACCACTTGTTAGGCTCCGAAACAACTTATTCTAAGGATCTAATTTTACAACAACCACAAAATTGCAGAAATTAAAGAAAATCAGAACACAAGGATTTTTCGCCCCTAAGGGCCCAAATGTTCAATCTGCGACCTAATCACCCGTTGAGCATCTACAATGAGATATAGCTCTAGATCCAATAAGAACAAACCAAGAATTAGTATAGAATGTATGAAGAAACCAATAGTTTCTTCGAGTTTTATCTCGCCTCTTCTACAAACGTAATCACACAACCCTCATTCTCTAAATGATTGTACACAACAATCAAGAACTCACAAAGAATCAGAGATCGAAGAAACCACAAATATCAATTACAGATTTTACAACAGAAAACCCTAACTATCACTCCGAGAAAAGGAGAAAAACGAATAGATTGAAGGCAGAACCAACTAGAAGAAATGAGCCAAGACCAAGTCACGTATCTATCCAACTCAACTGTCACAATCCAAAGATCAGAATACAGCCATGTGTAGGGCAGATCCTCAACCTTCAAGAGGCCAAAAGGCGTGTTTCATCCAAACGCGTTTTAACAAGTTCTGGCCCAATTGCACAAATGGCCCAACAGGCCAACTAATAATGAGGCAGCCTAAATACATTAATAGTTCTAATACGAACAAATTGACTTGACTTTCACATTCTAGATGTCCAAATAAAACATTATTGCTATGGGAGCTTTTTCTTGACTAGGTCAGCTTGAAGGATATTAAATTTTACTCGTGTCTAATAAAGATTTAGTGTTTGGTACAGTAGTAGAGCAATGAATCAGATGAGGCGATGAAAAAGTTTTATTTAAATAATTCAAAATTAAATTGAAAAATATTTATTAAAAAATAATTAATTAAAGGGAATTGAAAAAAAAAATGAGAAAAATAAGAGAATTTGTAATAATTTTCCAAGAAAAAATCACTACACCAAAAAAGGGCTTTTGTAGCGGCCAAAAAACGCTACAAAAGACATTTTGCAGCGTTTTTCCAAGTGTTGCAGAGGTCGGTGTTTCTGTTGAGGGAAGACTTTTTGCAGCGTTTATTCACCGTTGCGAAAAACTCTTTTGCAGCATTTTTTAAACGTTGCAGTAGACCCTTTTGCAGCGTTTTTTAAACATTGCGGTAGACTCTTTTTTTTCAATTATGGTAATTGAGTAATTGACCCATAAAATTAAAAATAACACTTTGTGAACACATTTTGGAATTTCATAAAAATTGATAATTTCATTATAAATTTTTGAATCAATACAAAATTCGAATGTGATACAACACTACCTATCTAAAAAGGAGTAAGATAAACATATTGTTGCCCAGAAGCAATAATAACGGGGTCGTACATAATTTGTAATGATATTGAACATCTCAACTCTTCTGGAGGTAAGGGCAGGTACTCTGATCTTTTGAAGGTTGGTCAAAAATTAAAATAACTGAGTTTCGAGAGTTGACGGTCGAACACATAACTATTGCGTCCAGGCACACAACCATCCTCCAAAGATCCATGGACGGTGGGCGAACAAGGTGTTGAGCCCTGTGAATCATTATCATCTGAGAAATCACTTCTGAATAACTTCAAGTACTTTCTGATAAGATCTAAAAGATAAGCTACTATTGACTCCTTTCTTTTGTCTTCATCAGCCCGAGCTCTTTCTATAAGTTTCTTTAAAGCCCTTCTTTCTCTAAGTGCAGCTCTTGAAGAGGTAATACCAAGTTTTGAAGCAGCCTGGTGAAAAGATTCAAGCTCATTATTGTCATTACAGTTGCCATTGAAGTTTCTCCCTTTTTGGAGTAACACAATGATGTCGTGCCCAATTTGCTTCTCCATAGGATCAAGTGAGAATTAAATTCCCTCAAGTTCATTCAAGATATCAGCAATCTGAGATAAGTCACTATTAGAAGCTGAAGGAATTTAAACGCAAATTTCAAGGGAGGAAATTTATTACTAAAATATTTAAGTATTAAGCACATCCCACGTGAAATGACACACAGAAATTACCAAAACCTATATTACCTGACAACAGGTAGATTGAGGTACAATATCCTCTACCCGCCTTAGACAATCTTGAAGGGCACATCTTGCTTTCTCAAATTTCAAAACAACAGAATCTCCTGTTATGGCCTGATGACAAGAATATATTTGCACATTAAGCCAGAGAAAAAGAGAGCTAGGAGGATAATTAAAAATGAAGACTCTCTATCTCATCAAATGAAAACCGTAAAGTCGTCGTTAAAATGGAGACATACATATCATTAATAATAATTAGTGTTGAAGTTATATGCAAATGTGCAATTAAACACACAGTGAACACCAAAGATTCTAACTTCGTAAAACTTCAAAATGTTGGATCTAACATAGATGCCACCATACCTTTGGCTCACCAATTGAGGGTAAATTATCTTTAACCTATCTAAAAAGGAGTCAGGTGTCAGACTTTCAAATCCAGTAACATAAGATTTTTAGCCATATCTAAAACCATATGCAAGTGAATCCATTGACAAGCCATGTTGCATTTGTCATCATTTATATTTATAGTGTATTGAAAATGCTAAGCACAAGGCATGTATGTCAAAGGTCAAAATTCCAATCATGATGAATAGCTCAAGCAGTCGACAAGAAGAAACCAAATGAATAGTTCACCACACATTCACAGCAATATGGCTTTTTCTCTTGACCAATGAATATGGGGAAATGTGGACAACATGAGTGACATCAAAGAATGATATCCATTAAATGCCATGTAAAAGTTCAAATGTCCACAAAAACCACTAAAAAGGAAAATAAATTAGAAGCACTTCAAGTTTCCACAAAAATCTATGTTTCTCACAGCAAGACAAGTCCGAAGAACACACAAAAACCAGTCCAAATCCATGGATACACAACGCCACATTTCCTCCTCCATACTAATAAATTAATATATTCATCGTGCCCTTTGTCAAAAAGAAACTGCTAATACCTTAATACAGTACTAATTCTATCAATAAACAAAAGATTTTCATTTGATGAAGGAAGTTATACATAAAGCCTAATAAATCTTAGAGAACTCTAGAACAACCAATAAAAGCTAAAAGTGCTTTCAAATACAAAATAAATTCATAGCCTAGATTTAACAAAAGAAAAGACAAAACTTTACAAAGAGGGTTGACTGAGAAGAGACAATACTAGACCATATGTAGTTAACTGAAGTTGGCACATCCAGAAAACAAAAAATCTCTTTACAAAGCTAAGATGCAATGATATCATGATAGACAATGCTAACAAATATCAAAACAGGCAAAAATGTACAATTCTAAACATTTTAACAAAGGAGGACGTATGTGCTACATAGTACAAAACTAAACTCGACTAGCTGGACAATAAATATGCAATAAGGGTGAATAGTGACAAGACAAATAATTATTTAAACACCAATTGATCAAACCATGAAATAGCCGGCCAATCGATTGGCAATGGAAATATATTGAGTTTTCAAGGTTTGAGAGTCACAATTAAGATCATTCAATTATTTTCAATAGAAACCGAATAAAGTTCAAACCTGTACTTGAAGTTGTAGCCCTTGAGGTACTCAATTGCTTCATCGAGCATTGAAGCCTTGTCCGTCTACCACAATTGCAAGAGATGAACATTTAGAAGTAACAAAGAAACCACATTAGAATTAACTCAATAAACATCACAACTAAACATTAAAAAAGAAACATAAAAATTCAATCTGGTTTCTACCTTGTTTGAATTTGGAATTAGATTTTGCAATGCCTTCATTTTTTCATTAATCCTGCTTCTCCTCCTCTGCCAAATGCATCACAGAATATCAAAACCCAGAATTCATTAGAGGAATGTAGACATACAAAGTCCAAAAATGAAAATTGTTAATAAAGTGAAACTAAAAATTGTTTAATGATAAATAAAAAACCTTTTCAGACAAATTATGCACTTCAGCTGCTCGAGTTCTCTTCGATGAATTCCGGGGTGTTGTTGACTTTGGTAGTGCCTCTTCAGCTGCTTTAGTTTTGTACTATGTAGCACATTAATTGTCAAATTAAAATACAATACAAAACGAAAATATCAAACATTTTCTCTGAAAATGGAGAACAATTGTAACAAAGGAGAAATTTAGAAAATACAATTTCCTCTAAAATAATCAATACCGCGGACCAAGAAATTCATATGAATCAAAAACCAAATTAAAAAAATAAAATAAAGCAAACAACCAAAATCTTGCTCACTGCGCTTGTACTATACGCAGAGAGTGGTGGAAAGGATGGTGTAGCCAAAGAGGAGCCAAGCCGAGTCAGGATGGTGTAGCCAGCACGCCAGCCGCGCATCCCAAGCCATGTTCCATGACCCCTCACTACTCTTCAACCCCTCGTGTTCTTGTCGACACAACATTGTCGCCCACCATTGCTGCCTCCACCATGAGGGCAAAATCGCGAAAGGTTAGGGCTTTGATTACAAAGAGAGTAGTGGGAAGAACAAAGGGCTTTGATTATAGAGAGGGCTTTGAAGAGCAGGGGAAGAAGAGAGGATATGCAGAGATGAGAGGGGAAAAGTTAGGGCTTTTTTATTTAAAGGAAGCGTGGATTTTTTGCAACGTTTTCTAAAAAAATGTTGCGACAAGATCATTAAAAAAAAAATTGTGAAAAGCCTATTTCACAAAGTTTTTTAAACGTTGCAAAAGACGCTTTTTGCAACGTTTAAAAAACATTGCTAAAGATGTTTTTGTCTTCTGCAACGTTTAAAAAACGCTGCGAAAAATAAAAATTTTTGCAACACTTAAAAAACGTTGCGAAAAGACAATATTAGCAACATTCATTTAAAAAATATTGCCAAAACTCAATTTTGTTAAGCAATGGCAACATTTACGCATTAGAATGTTGCGATAGATCCATTTAGCAACATTTAACTACCAAATGTTGCCTTTTATGTGTTGCAAATTGTGTTTTTTGGTGTAGTGAATTATGAAGACGGACTTAAATTTGTAAAGAAATTCTCATATTAAGAACAAGCAAATACTAGTACCTTTAATTTTCAAATTATCCAAATAGAAACATATTTTATTAATTATTATGGTTAGGATCTCTTGACCAACTCAACTTATAGTTATTAGAAAATTTAATCCTTTCAAATCAAGCTTGAAATATATTAGTATAATGGAATAATTGGCTTACAGAATTTAGGCTATGTTTAATTGGTGTAAACTAAAATTGGTGTAAATTTAGGCTATGGAATAATTGGTGTAAACTAAAATTTAATTAAAATCACAAGTCAAAGTCAACAATTAATTTTAAATACACATTACACATAATTCATAACTTTTCAATCACACATTTATCAATTTTTATAACAATCTGCTAAAAATTTAATTTTAATATACATCAAACCTGAACTTAATCAAGTTTAATCAAGATCAGAGTGTAGTCTTTGTAGTACCAAAGGTATTAATTAAAAATGGTAGTGCCAATTACAAGAAATTTACTCATGTCTAATCAAGATTAGGAAACAGATGAATTTAAGATTATTAATATCATTTGCAAAGTGATTTGGAACCCACCAAGTCAATGTATGAATCCCCCGAACATTACATTCTAAGTCTAGTTCTAGGTCTATTAATGATTGCTTTAGAGGAACATCGTTATAGGACGATGTAAATAGTTACAATTTGTTTACTGAGTCATGATATGCATGAGCTATATATACTTGTGATAATTCTTTAAATAGTATATGAAGTATCAATTGTCAAGAAAGTAAAATTTCTCTTCCTTCAAGCATAATATTTGGCTTGTTACCAATCAATCAAAACTAGGAGAGTTTGAATCATGTGAGTAAGGAACCTCACAACTTGATTAGCACAATTTTTTATAAGTGAAAAATGACATTTTTAGAGAATGCATGGTTGAAATAGTTTTTTAAAAAAATTTGTGGCAAACAAGACTTCAAATGTTTTTCATTAAAAAAAAGTAAAAATGCACCCCATGAAAAAAATGGGATCTAAGAGGTACTCAGCTTAGTTCATGAAGTTGAACTGGTTGCTTTTCCGACTCGAAATGGACTTAGGATGCAACATTTTCTTTAAATATCGTATAAAATATCAATAATTGATTAGTAACTTTTGTACACTTAAAACTCTTGGCAGGTTGTCAATTTCCATTTTGATCATTTAAAAATGAGTATTTTGGAATTTTTTTACTGACAATGGACGCAATTGAACAAGAACCAAAATTATAAGAAAGAAAAGAGAAGAATAAGATGATAAAAGTGGAGAAAGTATTGTTTATACTACCCGTCAAAGTTGTCTAATACTATAAAAACCGTTAGTTATACTGATAAGAATAATGCTACTGTTATATAATAGAGTTACATGTTTGTCTCTTATTTTTTAAAACTTATTTTCCTTCAAATTTGTTTTCAATCACACGTTTTATGTGATTCGCAACTTTTATCAACACATTTTATAATATTTTATAAAAATTTACTTGAAAACTAATTTTTTTCTAAACCCAACAGGGGCTTAGTCTCCATTTTGCAAATTTTATATTAAACACTTATAAATGTTCAAACTTCATTTTAAAACCACACATACCAATATGATCATAGGTACAATTACTATTCATGTGTTCATCACTCATTTTTATCTATTTATAAATTAAAATCATTTACAAATTCTTCCCAAATATAGGCTTAGCAATAATTATAAGGAAAATCCATTAATTATAACGAATTCTGATATAGTTGCCATAACTCAATGTCTTTCCTTCTCTGTAGCATTTCTAATTGTTGCACATCTTCCTTCTTTGTGTATATATGGTCTGTAAATCTCTCTTGTTGCTCACGTTGGTGAAAGAACAATAAATGACAAGGGCAACATGGTAACCAAAGAACGAAAAAAAAATAAATGCTTTGCATCCTCACTTTTATTATGAAATAGGAACATTAACACATCATAACTTGAAAATACTGTTATGAATCAAGCATAAGGATAAGCAAGGGACAGTAAACCTTCCCACATACTTAGTTCAAGTTATCATTGAGTAAATTGTATAAGCAACCCATATGTGTAAAATCTCACCAATCCTTTGAAAATAGGAGTCCGGACCTTAAATTTATGACAAAGGATATGCGAAATATCATTGCTAATAATTTCATTCCCTTACTTATGAAAAGCAAACCATTTAAAGCACATTATGACCTATAACAAAAAGCTCATTAAAAATGCAAGCACTATTTCTCCCCCCTGAGTATGAGCAAAATGATTTTGGTCATATCATTTAATAAACGAAACCCATTATTATTTTTCATCTTGAGTGTAGGCTTTACTTCATTAAGCAACTAAAGCGAGCTTTAGGTTAGTTGACCTAAGTCAATCGACCATATGCACCAGGTTATGAGACACCGACCATGCTTAATTACTCAAGTCAAATAGGTTCCGAAGAAAAATATAAGATATTGAGCTCTTTGTATGATTATTTTATTTTTGTTTTTGTAATACCCCGAATTTCACATTACATTTGGTCAATATGATTCATGCATTTCATACTTGATAATGTCAATTGCATTAAATTTCCTACTTGCTTTCTTTTAAATGATGCATTTGATAGTCGATGTGCTAAAACTTTTATATGGTGTTAGTCTTCGGCTCCTCGACCTAAGCGGTGATTTTTACATTGCGTTATGTTAGAAAAATTAGGTTAAGTTAGGTATTGGAGATTGGTTTGCTAAGTAATAGGAATTTTACAAAATCCAGAATTAGTATCGACACTACACCAAAAAAGGGCTTTTGCAACGGCCAAAAAACGCTGCAAAAGCCCTTTTGCAACGTTTTTCCAAATGTTGCAAAGTGGAGTGTTGCGAAAGAGGGAAGGGATACGGCAACGTTTAAAAAACGTTGCGAAAGACCTTTCGCAACGTTTTTGAAATGTTGCGAAAGAGTATACGGCAACGTTTAAAAAACGTTGCGAAAGGTCTACGGCAACGTTTTTTAAACGTTGCGAAAGAGTATACGGCAACGTTTAAAAAACGTTGCGAAAGAGTCTTTTGCAACGTTTTTTAAATGTTGCCGTATACTCTTTCGCAACGTTTAAAAAACGTTGCCGTAGACCTTTCGCAACGTTTTTTAAACGTTGCCGTATACTCTTTCGCAACGTTTAAAAAACGTTGCCATAGACCCTTTTTTTTTTTGGGTAATTGAGTAATTGATCTAGAAAATTAAAATAACACTTTGTGAAACCATTTTGGAATTGCATAAAAATTGATAATTTTATTATAAATTTTTGAATCAATACAAAATTCGAATGTGATACAACACAACCTATCGAAAAAGGAGTAAGATAAACAATACAATTGCTTCATCCATCATTCCACTAACTAGATTGTTGAAAGAAGTAGAGACATAAAATATCATTCCAAATGCTGGAACCAGGTACTTCGCACAACCCTGCATCATCCAAACCGTCCCCCACTGAAGCATCATAGTGTTAAGCGGAACCTGAGCTGTAAAAGGTGACCATCTTTAGCACTATTTTCCACCTAGAAACAAAAACACTGATAAGCAAGAAACTATAAAAGAGGAAAAGAATTTTCTTGGGAACTTAAGGAAACTAAAGATTATGTAAAACCTGAGCATTTGATACGAGTGGGTCTTTTAAGAAACTTATAATGGCTACCATTGCTTTGTATTACAGCCAAACTTTATACTTGAGACAGAGCTTTGAAGAAGACATTTTATCAGGCTATAAAATGATTTTACCAAATTATAACTTTTACTAAGCAATAAAGTGAGTTTATGAGCATTATTACAGCATCCACGGGAAAACTAGTGCAGCAATTAAATAAAAGGAAGGAATCATCACAGCAAGTACAACACCTACGCGATTTGAATAGGATTGTACAATTTAGTGATGACTCGTCCAAAACAAATAAACACTGTAAACCATCCACATCAACTGACTTCAGATGAAGACCCTAGGAGCAAACCTGATTGTCAGGACATCAGCCAAAGGGTCATCCACAATAAACCCAGCCAACTTCCATGTAGGATCTTTTGCACAAACTCTATTGAGAAGTGCCCTCATCCATCTATGTGTTTCTCCTCTAGCAAATCTAGGAGATATTATCCAAGCTACAGGAATAGCCTTGTTGTCTGAGTTGAACACAAGAAGGCGTGAATATGATACTGGATATAATTGCAACAGAATAGTGAAGTAAGATTTAAGAAATTAAGTGCTTTATGTAGTTGATGAGTGAAAAACAAATTTAAGAAAAATGGAGCAAACCTTCAGCTTATTTGACCCAAACTTTGAATCGGATGCTAAGAGTCTTTGATTTCCAAACCGGATCATTCTTTATCGCCACTCTGTTTGAATGCCCAGGACAAAAGGTTCAAAATCAGAGAAATCTTCGTAAAAGAAAACAAGACTTTGGTGGCTTTCAACCCACATGCTAATGCTGACAGCATCATCTGCATCTAGTTCATATGTAGATCTTTGAATACTCCTCTCCTGTCGACGAACATATCTATGGGTCAAAAGGTCATCTCGGTTAGAAGGACCTCCTTGTCTCTCTACTGATTCATTGTGTCTCTGCATGATGGTTTCTACAGAGACCCCAACATAAAGGAGAGATAAGACACGGAGGCGGAGATCCTCTGAAATGTATGGAGCATACATAGCACGCGTTCCGGCAGCCTTCTTGTCCTGTGGGCCATGGCATGGCAACCCCTGCTTATCCACATGCTTATCTTGATTGTATATAATAAGTGCCACAGAGGTCGTACAATACCACCTTTTCTATGATCATCTGGACCAAACGAACACCAGTACCAGTAGAATCAGTGCAATTAATTCACTGAATCAATCCAATGGTTATAAAGCAGATGGTGGCCAGTTTTATTAATGAGAAGACTATTGAGCTTACAATATATATTCGAGAATTCCATCGCCTTTAGGCTTGTAAGTCATCTTGGTTGGCCGTCTCCTCCTAACTTCAACGTGGAATCTAGTCGGGCAATGTTTATTGTTTGATTCCCCCCTAACAAAATCATCTACCCGGGTGAATGGGATGAGAGCAAGTCTGTCTATATTGTCGCGCCAACCTTCCACCTTAGACCACACAAGATCACTGGAAGAGAACTCCAGAGATGGAGGGTTCTATACAGGGAGTGAAAGAATCTCGTCCCATCTAGCCATCTGCAAATAAGTAGATGGAAAAGAAATAAAGAATCAAGATACAATATAAATAATTAACCAATTTAAGTTTCATAAGCATCTAGGCAAGAGTAATTTCCAGGAAATTCAATCATAAAGGATTAGGAGAAGAGCTAACCAATTTCAAATAAGACAGTAATGACAATATTAAAAATGTAATAATTTTTCCCAACAGCCTTTCAAACTTTAAAAATGCCATATAATAACCCCATTATCAATTTCAAATACATCTTTTTCAAGATACACAACTAAGTCATCATTCATCCATCAATCCCAGTCTGATTGCAAAGTCGATTCTTCACAATGCTCATTGCAGATAATTGTGTATTCAGTATTCAACAATTTAATTATCTAAGCAATTTGATTGATGAGAATGGAACTAATATTGAGAATTCAAGAAGGTCCTTCTATTACATATGGCAATTCATTCTCAAGGAGATTTGCCTAATATTTCATAACAAAACAACTTAAACTCAAATATGCTATATTCCATGCACAACTACTAAACTACATGATGAAAGAATGATGTTTTAGGCATTTAGAAACCTGATGTATTACAGCTGATAATAAAAGATCCTAAGTACGACTAATTTTGCATCGACAACCATAAACACCCAAGTCATGACTTGCTAAATTAGCAGACGACAAATATCTTAACCAATAAAATACAAATAATTAGCAAGTTTATGCATACTTCCCAAAAAATCATGGGATAAAAAATAGAAAAAGAAAGAAAGCCTCCGGCATCACTTATCTCATAGCGTAGTGCCTTTCTTAACAAGAAACGAAAAGCAACGTGCCCCTTCATATAAGAATGAATTGTATTGAACCATGTAACTTTAAAATAAGGGCAACAAATTTAGCTTCAGGGGCAGTTTGAAATCAATTTTCATGTCTAATTTATGGCATTTGATTCATTCACATAGGCAAAAAAAAAAAAAAAATACAAGAACACAGAGTAAAGAATACTGTACGAAAAATCTTTTCAATTTTTTCTGTTAGCATATAAAGCCAAAAAAAATAAATGAATTCACCAGAAAAACGGAGGACAAATCACGTACCTCTGAATCAGAATGTGTGAACCAGGAAGTGAAGTGAAACAAATAATAAGCCCTAATTTCTGATTCTGTGAATTGTTGAATATTGATTTTTTGGAATAGTCTAATTTCGCCAAAACCAAGTGCCACAACTACAGAACAATTTCATTGACACTATAAATCAAACACTTTCCTAGCAAACATCAAATAACATAAAATAACAATAATAGCAGCAGAATTCACTTACCAGGGCAATGGTAGGCAGCCCAATTTCAAAAAAAAAAAAAGACGAACCAAGCACATCCCCATTCCCATCGTCAGTCTCTTCTTTTCGATTTTCCCTAAAGGTCTCTCTCCCCAAGTCGAATCGTTTCTCAATCTCTTCAGGGTTTTTATCAAAGTGTTTGATATTGCGGTGGAGGGAGAGGAGCAGGGGCTGGGCTTCCAGGTTAACTTGCTGCCAAATCTGCTCGGGGTCAAACCCGTCGGGAATCCACCTATGATTTCAAATCATAATTTCAAACGATAGAGAAGAGGCAGAGGAGAGGCAGAGGCGGAGGCGGAGATGATATGAGAGGAGAGGCAGAGACGACAGGAGCTGCGGAGGAGAGGCGAAACGGAGAGAAGAGGCAGAGTGTAGATAGGGTTAATGATGAATCCAATTTAGAAGGGAGCCGAGACTTTTGACAACGTTTTCTAAAACGAATGTTGCAAAACTTATACATAAAATTAAAAACAAAATGTGAAAAACTTCTTTCGCAACGTTTTTTAAACGTTGCGAAAGATGCATATTTCGCAACGTTTAAAAAACGTTGCTAAAGATGCATCTTTCGCAACGTTTAAAAAACGCTGTAAAAGACACTTTTCGCAGCATTTTATAAACGCTGCAAAAAGTTTTGTCTACCGCAACGTTTTTTAAACGTTGCGAAAAATAAAAAAATTTGCAACACTAAAAAAACGTTGCAAAAAGGCAACATTAGCAACATTTACTTAAAAAATGTTGCTAAAGCTCAATTTTGTTAAGTAATAGCAACATTCATGTATTAAAATGTTGCGATAGATCCCTTTGGCAACATTTAACTACCAAATGTTGACTTTTATGTGTTGCAAATGGTGTTTTTTGGCGTAGTGCGATAAAGTTTTAAACTTTCCGTTCGATTGATCGAGATCACCATAAACCCTAGATAGATAATTAACATATTGAGGACATGAAGCATGAAGTAACATGATCACTATACAATAATATGGGTTTTATATGATGTTATAAATGTTGAGGTGCGAATTGTTGAAATCGACCGATAATCGTGTGTCAATCGGGTAAGTAATTAAATAAACGGTTGAGGAAGTAATGCTATAAAATATTTTGGGATCTTAGGGCAAGTAAATTGGATTGTAAACACATTAGAATAATCCGAGGATACTTGATTTTTACCTGCAATAATTTGTACAAAATCATATTGTAACTCCAAGAGGCACCTCATGCTTAGTCATCTCCTACTTGTTGATTTATCCTTGTAGTGGTAGATTCCTTCAACCTTAAAGCTTTTAGAACGTCTTCTAAAGCTTTGTCATCTTATATTGGATAGATATATGTTTTATTAATCACATAAGGATCCAAATATGGGAAAGAAAGAGTCAAGGATGGCTGCAAGAAAACACCTCATGCTTGGACACCTCATGGTTGGGAGACTTGTCATTTTACCAGCCAATTCCTTCAACATTAAGGTTTCCACCATGTTTTTTAGCCCCTTGATACTTCATATAGGATAGGTATATGTCTTATTAGTCATATATGGATCCAAATATGATGAAGGAAAAGTCAAATAATGAAGCATGAAGCCACCTCTTGCTTAACACATGTCAACCTGGCTACATGAGGTGGTTTCTTAGTCCCTAAGCAAGATTCATGACCCCAAACCTTTAGGACTCTATAAATACACCATATTAAGGTATTTTATCGCTCCAATTGATCACCAAATGAACCCAAGTGAAAGAAAAAGCAAGAGAACCAAAGAGAGTTAGAAAACAGAAAGCTTGAATTCCTGGACAGCTGAAGTTGTTCACTGTTTTAAGGTATATCTTTATTGTTTTTGAGAGTTTTACAACCTATTGAATCTCTGTACTTTATTAACATCATATTGGGGGTGTTTTTATGATTTATGATGGCAAAGATAGGGGCAATTAATTAGGAGAATTTGAGAGATAATCAGCTGGGCAGAATTGTGGATTGATAGATTTGAAGGGTTTAACCTTTGGTTTTAAGTAATCCCTTAGGTATAACTTATATTTTTTCGATATGAATGTTTTTATACAAGACTTAGAAGTATATAAATGATCTTTAATACGTTGGCATCCAATTTTTGAAAGTCTTGTTCAAGTGAAACTCAAAACAGTTATGAGGAGAAAGATGTTTGATTTGGTGTTTGAAAAAGGAATGATTTCAAAGCTGTAAATCCTTCATTTGTAACTAATCTATGGCATGATTACCTTTATCTATGTGTTATAGAAGTGTGGTAAAAATTTGAAAATTCTTGGATAATGTTAAGGGGTTGAAAAAGGATTGGAAAAATACTTGGACAGCAATAGAAACCTAAAAACAGATTCTGCCTATTGGTGTATTTACCTTAGATTCAACCTTTACATGTCCATTAGTTGTATCTTAGGTATGAAAAATGCATTTTAAGGAATACTAGGTGGATAAACAACAATTTGATGATGTTGACATTTGTAATTGGACTCGAGAAATAGTGTGATTTATGGGACTAGGTTGCAATGTAATCGGTAACTTGAATTGTTAATGTCATCTAAAGTATTTTAGCATGAATGGACGTAGCACGGAATTGTGTTTGTTATTAAATGGTAATACAGGTGATTTGCTGACTTTAAGTGGGAAAGAGAATTGATTTACACCTTGTAGAAGCGCACACACAAAAGAACAAAAAGGTAAGTGAAAATTCATTTGCAACTACAGTGCTAGAATATAGTATGGTAGTGTTAGAATATTTACGTAACTTTGATAAGGAGCTTATTGTGTATCATTTGGTGGTTATGATCATTGAGTATGTTACTCGAGCATTTTCATGTGCACGTACGACATACACCCATGGTTGAAAATCTAGCATGCACAACATGATTGTAAAATTGAGTTTTTCTTATAAAATGTTTTATTGACCACTACTAGGGGACCGAGGCATGTGAGGCATGAGTATGTGATATATTTTGGCACCACGAGTAATACTTCCTGGTTGATTACAAAGGTGGATAGGAGGTGGGCCTTTGGTAACACGGGAGGGCGGACCACTCTATTGTGCATTTGGCATACTATGATTATTTGGGCTGTTGGATGGGATACTTCTTAGGTGATTATAGGGGCAGTTAGGGGATGTGCCTCTAGTGATCATAAGAGGATGGTGCACTCACCGGTGTAGATGTCATATTGGCCACTTGATTATTGATTATTGATATTGATATCGTACAGAGCTCTATCCGGTGCATAGTAGGTGGGTCAAGGGCCCAATGAAAGATTTCAAATGAGATTATTTCGAGTCGACTTTGATGACTATCTGAGTATGATACATCTTTAGTATATTGTTGAAAGTAAATGGCGTAGTGTCATATACTATTATCACTCATACTCATGACCTGCATGATTCTCACTTACCAAGCATTGGCTTATGTAGTTCTTGCATTGTAGGTGAGCATGAAACTTCTTAGGAGACATGGCTGGCTGTGGAGCTCTTACGGGATTCCGAAGTTTTATGTACATGGATGACGACCTGTAGGGTTATTTTGTGGACTCCAGTTGTATTATATTTTGGGATCCTGTATGACTTTTGAAGTAGTATGTAAATACTTTTATAATTGCAAGATAAATATGCTGGGTTATGATTTTATAATCTTTAGTTTTGGATATACTTTCAGAGATGTCTTCATTTAAAAAAAATGTGGGTGAATTTGTATGTCGAGCTCAATTCACTGACGGTATTCCCACACTAGTTAGTATACTGTAGGAATGAGGTGTTATAGTTTTTCTTTTTCATAATACCAAGGATAAACCTGAGTTCAAGTCTAATACATATGATCAAATCATGTTCAAAGTCACCTTACTGACACGTGATTGCCATCTCAAGTCTCACACGTGCTGTAGAGTCCCAGTAACAAGATCATAGTGTGTGCAGTGCAGAAAGTACATGAAGACTCCTATACCAAGTACTCCATGAATAACCTAAACCAGTAATGAAAATCATGATACAGCTTATTGATTAACCCATGCTTGATCACAACAAACAAAATCAAGTACATCATAAGTTAAGCTAAAAAGTAATGTCCTCAAAAAAAAATTGGTTTCCCTTTTTTTTTTTGTAGAAATTAAAAATAGAATGCACAGAACACAACACAAAATAAAATAGCAACTCAACCAAAAGTAAAGAAAATTAAAATTAAAATAAAACAAAAAGGGCATGCATACGTCAATTTCACACAATGTCATAGAACGAGCATGCAACAAAATTACTGAATCAATAAGGCACACAAACACCAATAGCCATCCGAAGAAATTCAAATCTCAGACCATATAATGGTTTAGTAAATAAGTCAACTAATTGATTCTCAATAGAAATGTGCTCAAGAGTGTTGAACGAGATTTTTAGAAATATTTAATAACACTAGTGTTATCACAAAATACAGTCATAGTACCCTGTTCAATACCATAGTTACTTAACATCTGCTTCATCCAAAGCAGTTGAGTGTAATAGCTTCCCGCTGCAATATATTCAGCCTCTGTCATGAACAATGAAATAGAATTTTGTTTCTTACTCATCCAAGCAACAAGATTGACTCCAATGTAAAAGCAGCCTCCAGAAGTATTTTTTCTATCATCAGCATTGCCAGCCCAATCGGCATCAGAATAACCAACAAGATCAAGCTTAGAGTCCTGAGAGTACATGATCCCATAATTTACAGTTCCATTGACATATCTGATGATACGTTGTACGGAACTCATGTGAGATTCCTTGGGATCGGCATGAAAATGTGCACAAACCCCTATACTAAAAGCTATGTCAGGTCTACTAGCAGTGAGATAATATAATATTTCTATAAAGAGTCTGATCAACACTCTTACCTGTAGGGTCATGACCTAACTTGACACTGGTGCTCATGGGGGTTCTAGTGTGCTTCTTGCTATCTAATCCAAAACGTTTAACAAGGTTTTTGGCATATTTCGATTGAGAAATGAACAAGACATCATCAGTTTCTTTGACTTGAAGCCCTAAAAGGTAATTTAATTCTCCAATCATACTCATCTCAAATTATTGCTTCATACACTCAACAAAATCATGAGCAAGAGAACCAACAGGAGAACCAAAGACAATGTCATCGACGTAGATCTGGGCTATCGTGATGGTATCTTCAATATGTCTTATAAATTGGGTTCTGTCTGTACTACCTCTCGAGAAAACCATGTTCCATGAGATATATAGAAAACCTGTCATACCAAGCTCTGGGGTTTGTTTTAGACTATATAAAGTTTTATTCAACTTATAAACATAATGTGGATATTTAGGATCAATAAATCCTTTAGGTTGTTCAACATAGGCTTCTTCCTGAAGTATTCCATTTAAGAAGGTACTCTTGACATCCATTTGATATAATTTAAAACCTAAAGTATAGGCTACAGCTAGAAGAATTCTAATGGATTCAAGCCTAGCTATTGACGCAAATGTTTCATCGAAATCAACTCTTTCGACCTGAGTATATCCTTCGGCTACTAACCTAGCCTTATTTCTAGTTATAGTACCTTGATCATCGGTTTTATTTTTAAATATCCACTTAGTACCTAAAACATTACAATCGTCAGGCCTAGGAACTAAATCTCAAACTTTGTTTCTCACAAACTAATTTAGCTCTTCATGCATCTTGTTAACCCAAAATTCATCCCTAAGAGCTTCTTCTACTTTCTTAGGCTCAATCTATGACACATAACTAGCATACGTTAGGTTGTTCAAAATCCTCTTACGGAATCTCATTCTTTCATCCAAATCCCCTATAATATTTACTTTAGGATGATTCGTCTTAACGCGGGATGAGGGTTCTTTAGGTGGTTCAGGTTTATCATCAGATGTAGATTCCTTAGTAGGACTATCTAAACCATTAGAAGCACGTGCGAAATTATAAACAGATGTCTCTTTAGGTTCAACTACCATGATATGATCAATACCCATGTGTTCCAGCCCCATCTCATTACTTCCAATCTCCCACTCACTACAAACATCACCCACCACGACATTGATGGACTCCCTCACAACCCGTGTACTAGAGTTGTATATACAATATGCTCAACTATTTCTGGAATAACCTAGAAAGATTCCCTCATCACTTTTAGAATCAAACTTGCCCAAATTTTCTCTATGTCTTAGTATATAGCACTTGCTGCCAAACAAACGAAAGTACTTGACGATCGGCCATTTACCTTTCCAGATCTAATATGGTGTCATATCAGTTTTAGGTCTTAGATAAACCATGTTAACAATGTGACATGCAGTGTTGATCGCTTTCCCCTATAAATGCATAGCTAGATCCTTACCATGAAGCATGGATCTTGCCATTTCTTGAAGCACATGATTTTTTCTCTCAACTACCCCATTCTGTTGTGGAGTGATCAATTAGGAGAATTCATGTTGGATTCCCTCTTCCAAGCAGAAGTTTTCAATATTAGAGTTTTCAAACTCTTTTCCATGATCACCACGAATTCGTGATATGGTAAACTCTTTCTCATTTTTAAGCCTTTAGTACAATGAGATGATTGGAGCGAATACATCAGTTTTATCTCTCAACAACTCAATCTATGTGTATCGAGGGAAGTCGTCACCTACAATCAAGATATATCGTTTACCACTAAGACTTTCAGTCCTAGATGGTCCCATTACGTCCATATGGAGTAATTCAAGTGGCTTACTTGTCAAAATCTTAGAAGTATGTTTATAAGGACCTCTGATCTATTTACCTTGTTGACACGGGCCACATACAGCGGTATCAGTATTTTCAAGTTTAGGTAAACCATTTACAAGATCCTTTTTGGCGAGTGTAGACAAATCTTTATAGTTCATATGGCCAAGCCGTTGATGCCACAGTTCAATTACATCAATCTTGGCACTACTGTACACATAGTGGGAATTAGGAAGGACTCCATAACAATTATCTAAAGTTTTTACACCTTCGAGGACAACATCACCAGTAGAATCATATATAGTACACCTTTTTTGAACAAAACTAATCCCGAAATTAGCATCACATATTTGACTAATGCTTAACAAGTTGGACTTCATTATTTTCACATAAAACACATCTGAGATAGTAGGGAGTCCAGATATAGTAACGACACCTTTACCAAGTATAGGTGCAGTAGCCCCATCTCCAAAAGTCACAACACCACCATTCCAATCAACTAGGGAAGATAACAAGGCCTTGTCACAACAGACATGTCTACAGCAAGCACTATCAAGGTACCACATAGAAACATTTTGAACCTTAAGTGCAACGTGGGCAACATAACAGTTCATCTGAGCATCTGACCTAGATAAATCAATCTTCTTAACCCAAACCTTCTCAAGTTCTTTATCAGATTCTATGATAGCTATAGATATGAAGGCCATGAACTTTTGATCATCTTTACCACCAGAAGTATCATTCTAAGCACTAGAATATGATTCATCGTCACTTAAGGTCACTGCTAAAGCTTTACGTCTACCAATATTAGAACTCTTTTTCAAGTTAGAACATTCATTCCTATAGTGATCGTAACCCTGACACTCATGGCATCTAACAGATTGAGTTTTCTTATTAGCAGTCATAGAGTCACTCTCTTCGCGATTATCTTTCACAAATTTACTAGGGAATCCATTTTTTCGTTCTTGAGTTTTTCTCCTATTCCTCATCACTTTTTGAAATTTTTTAACGAAATAAGGTATTTCATCGCCCCTAAGTGACTAAGCATCGGTAGACTCACTCTCCTTTTTTCTAATGGTGTTCATGCGATGGATTTAACATTTTTAGGTTGAGAGATAGTGAGTTCATAAATTTGAAGAGAACATACGAGTTTGTCTATCTTAACAGCATCAAAATCTTTACTTTCTTCTATCGCAGTAACCTAAGGTCTAGACTCTCAGGCAGGTGTGGGCAAAAAAATCGAAAAACCGACCAAACCAAACCGACTCATGTCGGTTTGGGTTGGTTTGACATAGTTATTGGTTTGGTTTGGTTTTATTTTAAATAAAACCACGGTGTTTTGGTTTGGTCATGGTTTAAAGCCCTAAACTACTAGTTAACCGACCCAACCCACTTACACATGTTTCCATTTTATTTTATTTTTTGAATAAAGAAAAGTCAAAATCAAAAGCTTAATGATGTTCTCCAGAATGTGGATGTGTTCAAGCTGTTTATTTGAGTAGTCTTGTTGAATACTATATAAACATTTTGTTTACTAGACATTAGATGTTAACAAAAATTTTGAGCATTGGCATTTGGGATATTCATTTCACTTTCCTAGATATTTTAGATTACTAGACATTAGATGTTAATAAAATGATATTGTAGTTTTTGACTTAGTTATTGGTACTTGGATTTTATTTCCAATGCTATCGCATGTTGCTTATTGGTGATTGAATTTGGATTTTATTGGTTATTGGTATTTTATTTTGGTTATTGGTTCTGGGATATACATTTTGAGTATGAATTATTGATCTCTTGATCACTGTTTGCGTCCATTCTTTATAAATTAGAATACGATATTATCTAAAAATCCAAACCGAGAAACCAAACCAAACCAAACCGATGTGGTTTGGGTTGGTTCGGTTTAAGAAAGAAAGTGGGTTGGTTTTGGTTTTAAATTCACCCAAACCGACTACTTTGGTTTTGGTTTCAAGTTGAGGTCGAAACCAACCAAAACCAAACCACGCCCAGGCCTACTCTCAGGCAGGGATCTAAGGACTTTTCTAACAATTTTGGACTCAGGGATCCTTTTACCCAAGTTAAAGCTCGAATTCACTATGTCATTCAGTTTTGTATAGAATTCATCGAACGATTTATCGTCATTCATCCTAATCTCTTCAAAACTAGTGGTTAAGATCTACAGTTTAGAATTCTTAACCATTTTAGTTCCCTCGTGTGTGGTTTTTAGAATATCCCAAACTTTCTTGGCAGTTTCACACATCGAGACTCTCCTAAATTTTTCAGCAGACATAGTCATGAACAGAGCATGTAATGCTTTACTATTTCAGTTGCATTCATTTAGGTTAATTTTAGTCCATAGAGATATGTCAGTGGGTGTGACTACACTAGCAACAGTTGTTGAATGTGGAGCCTACCCATTTTGAACGCTAATCCAAATGCGTTCATCCAAATATTTAAGGAATGCTCTCATCATTCGAACTTTCCAGTAGGCATAGTTGCTTCCGTCGAAAAATAGAGGTACGGACAATGACGAACTCATCTAGATGTTATAAAGGGTCGGGAATTGAATTAAGACTTTGATACCAATTGAAATTTACGCAGTTCGGCCTTAACAATACCTAGAGGAGGGTGAATAGGTATATTATGCGGAATTAAGAATATTATAAGAAATTAGTAACAAGTCACCAATTATTATATTTAGATGGTTAAACAATCACGTCAGATTAACCTTATGTTAGAATACCGTAAATTGCATAAACAATAAATAAAACAGTAAATCAACATACGGTATGATCATGGAGAAACCCAACTGGGAAAAACTCTGGCACTTTGCCAGTCAACAATTCACTATAAAAGATTTGTAACTTACAGTCTACCAACTTAGACGACGACACGTACTATCTGATCTCTTGACTGCAATTCCAACAGCTTTCCTGAATTTTGTGCTCTTGCACCACTCCCAGCTGCAGTTCCGAAGCTCTTCTGGATTCTGCTCTCCTGCAACAACTCCTAATTTTGTGAAATCGTTTATTTCCTGTGGATCCACGAAGAGCACATCGTTCTTCAACGACTGGAACTTCCAGTCAACTTCCCTCAATCTCCAGCAACTTTGACAAATGTGATGGAAAGGACAGTTTGGTATTTGGATTATGAAATTGATATTTTTCTCACCAAAACAATCTCACAAGATGAAGGTTGAAAGTAAGAATATGATTGTATTATCTCAGATGAGGTTCTCTCAATGATCAACCTTAAAATTCATGTTCAAATGTGTTTTGGTATTTGATAAGTATGTTTTTGCACACTAATTTAATACCTAAAAAAGCTAATTATTGATTAAAATGAGCGGATTTTTACTCACAATTAGGTAACATTTGCTTTTGTAGGCCAAAAATCATCCATGGAATAGAACAAGGCAAAAGAAGTGAAAAGGGACCAAAAGTGCACAAAATTGTGAAGTTGGGGACCAAAATGATCAAGGGCAGAAAGTTGGAGGACTCATGATGCAATTTATGGAGGGCAAAATTGATATAAACGTCAAAATCTAAGGATCATATTGTACAAATTCATATTATGGGGACCTGATGTGCAATTATCGGAGGGTTGGGCTGCAATATTTTAAAAAATTCACAACCTTGTGGATCATTTTAATTATTTTTTGAAAACCCAAGGACCAACGTTGCAATTTTCACTAGGTCGTCTTCTGCTTTTTCTTTCTTTCTTGACTTTTCTTTTGCTTTTCTTTTCTTAGTTTCTTCTTCTCTTCTTCTTTTTCTTTTTTTTTTTCTTTGTACTTTGAGGGCAAAATCAAGAACACAACAAGAAGAATAAATCAAAGAAAATGTGGAAAAGAAGTGGAGGAATCAAAATTCAAGCAAATCCATCAAAAACGAGTTTTATCTTTAATCTTGTATTTTCTTTATTATTTTCTATCATTTGTAATGCATTGGATAAATATTTTTATTTGTTATCATTTATATAACATGAGTTAAATTTATTGTATTTGGATTTATGGTAGAATTTAACCTAACCTTAATTGATTTTAATATTTTCTTTTTGATATTAATTTACTTATTTTCATGTGTTTCTACTATTATTATTATTATTGCATTTTCGTTTATATGACTCAATGAATGATTATGTTTAGTGATTTGTACGTCGTTCGAGAGAACGTTCGAGAAAATATTGTACATTTTTTATCAAATAGTAGAAACCCTAGGCGACCAATTGAGCTATTTTCACAAATATTTAATGCAATTGTTTGGTTTGAATCGACATAGAGATATAGTAGGTTAAACTAATTAATTGGGGTTAATTTCACTCGAGAGAGATAATTAGTTAAAATTGGAAAATTAGATCTAACATCGTAAATGAGTAATTTATTAATTAGCTTGTGGAGAAATTAATTAGGTGACGGTTAAGCGAAACGATGAATCCCAACTACGTTTCCCTCCAAACTTTCCAAATGTTTACGTTTTCTTATTTTGTAGATTTTTAGTTAATTTCACATAATTTCCAAAATCAAATTTTATTGTGTATTTGTTCTTGTTGTTAAAATTAAATTGGCTAAAGTAGTGTAATTAAAAGTAAGCATTCCTCGAGGGATCGACAATTCGGACTCAAAAAGTCCACTTTATTACTTGAACGCGACCCGTGCACTTGCGGTATAATAATTTAGTGAACAGTATTTATAGGTAGGTTAGAAAAGTAATGGGTCAAGGAAAAAGCCTTTAAATCGCGAAATAAATTTTTTTTCTAACAACCCTGTCGCTCGAGCGAGAACTCAGCAACAGTCCAGCGACAGGCTGTCGCTCGAGCCAAGGTAGTGCGATGGTTAAGCGATGGACGTTCTGTTTTTGACGCTCGAACAAATCCATGGCGATAGTCTAGCGAAAATCCGCGCCGTGTTTTCTTTCTTTTGCCATACTTGAACCCTATACCTAATAAACCTATTTTCACATAATTGTACATTACTCCTTGACTTTTTACATCATTTACAATTAAGTCCCCTTTGTTTACAGAATTGCCAATAACACAATTAAAACCTAACAAAAATAAACCTTTGAAATTAGTTTAGCTATAAAATAAAAGACAAATAAAATTAACACCAATTTGTAATTAAGAAAGCTAATAATTTGATCCTTGTGTAAAATCCAAAGTTATATGATGAAATTTTGTGATATATGGGGATTTTCAGAAGTCTTCACTTTTATGGCTTACATGAATTTTCATTTTATTATCATACTAAAAGTTTAGCCAGCGTCTTGAAAAAGGCTATATTTGATGAATTGCTCATCAGCTCGCGAGTGTCTATGACTAAGTTTAGAATTAAATGAATGATTCTATTTGGGGGAAGTTTAAAAATGCTGAATATTCCACTGCGGGTAAAACACGGCAGAAATTTGGAGTCTGAAGTTTATAGATTGGAATTCTATGAGGACCATGTAGTTACAAGTCTTCGTTTTGATAATTTGGTTGTCATGTTTTTCTTCTTAGAAAGGAAGGCTGATTCCTGGGTCAATGTAAACACGATATGGGAGTAAAAAGAAGGGAAGTTTCGATAGGTTCGATAAGGCCTAAAATTACGTAGTGTAGTTGATGCGACTTTTAAAGAACAAGTAGAATCAGGAATTTTTATGTTTTTAAAATCGACCAAAATTTGCTTGAGAAGGTTGTTGAGAAATAAAATCAGGTGATCTGATCTATGCAGTTGTAGTAGAATGTTTGGGGGTCCCCCTTATTTTCCACAACCAAAACTCTCTTGTTAGCCTTGTCTTTATTCAAATTGAATATATACGAATGTGATACGAATGACATTCATGTTTGATTGTCTATAATATGACAAACATTGTCCCATTTCGTATTTTCATATTATAGAGGGAATGCATCCAAGTGAATTACAGAAAACCCGAAATAAAATCTTCAACTTAAACTTTAACATCCAAGAAAATGCAAGTAATGTCCATGAATCAATCTGTAACCAGACTGATTAACTGTTCTCATACTCAAATTACCTTCACAAAACCAACAAAAAAGATAAATCAGAATGCAGAAGCTGGGAAAAAACATTCTAAATGGAACATTGGAAAGAATAAGGACATGGAGGTACTGGAATGTCTAAAGTCCCATCCAGCATCAATAGAACATTCTTCATTGACGGACGCATGGATGGCTCGTCTTGGATGCACCAGATAGCAATTTTAATCATCCTGTCCAATGTTCTTGTGTCAACTTCCTCATATCCCACCCGTTTATTCAGATCTCCGGCAGTGTAACAGCTGTAAACCCATTCTTGAAGAATAACTTCATTCTCAGAGAGTCTCCGATCAACACTTCTTCGACAACATATGATTTCTAGTAGCACGACTTCGAAGCTGTATACATCTGCTTTAACTGTTATAGGTAAATTCATGTGCCACTCTGGGGCAACATGACCCCTTGTTCCTCTGATCCCTGTATCGGTATATGTTTGATCTAGCATTAAGAGTTTTGCCAGTCTAAAGTCAGAAATCTTTGCACACCTGTGCTCATCCATGAGAATGTTCTGCAGTTTAATATCACAGCGAATGATTCGTGTCTCACACTCCTCGTGCAAGTAGAGGATGCCTCTGGCAATATCAAGAGAAATTCTAATTCTTTCTTCCCAGCATGGCCGACTTTCGGGATTGAATAGTATATCTGCAAGTGATCCATTGCTCATGTATTCATATACCAGAAGCCAATTGGATCTTTCAAAGCAGTAACCAAGAAGTCGGACAAGATTACGATGACACGTTTTCCCTATCACCTTCATCTCAGTCTGGAACTCTCTCATTCCAGCCAATTCTTTCTCGAGCCTCTTCACGGCAGCAATAATTTTGTCGTTTGATAGGATCCCTTTGTAAACTGTACCAGAAGCTCCTCTACCGAGCTCTTCTTCGAATTCATTTGTGGCTTGCACAAGTTCCGCATAAGTAAATGCTCATAAACCAACATCATCAATCATTTCAACATTTCTATTGTTGGAAATCACATAGGTCCCGACGTGCTTTCGGTGGACATAAACCCAAGAAATTGCCAAGATCAATACGGCCAAAGAAATAAGAGAAATGCTGATGATAAAGATGTCTAGATGACATTCTTTCTTGATTTCATTAACTAAATTATTTGGAAGTCCCTGTGTGAAGGATGAACATGTGCTCACCTTGACAAGAGAAATGTTTGAATCATCACCCTGCGATCTTCTTCCGCATCTCAATGGATGCTTTTGGTTTCTGCAGATTCCATCGATAAAGAGAGCTGCATCACAGTTGCAGTCCTCTAAACAAGCATTTTCACAATCTTCTTTAGTCGTCGTATTTGAAAGCGCATAATAAGTATCTTCCCACACTGTATTATCCAGTAATCTGATTTTATAACTGACATTTTGATCCTTGTCTTTACAACCTCCCACGAAAAAATACCTCTCACATCCTGAGCTCCAATTGCCCTGAATAACAAGTGAAAATTCTGGAAGACTTTCACACCTTGTAACCGCATCCATGAAAATATAGAAACTATTTAACACGCACACACCCTTTGGGACACATTTATCTTCCGTGGATGACCATTCTTTAGTCCAGTTGCCTTCACGATCCAATGAACGACTATATAGTCAAAAAAATACCATCCACATCAATTCTCACGAGGTAGATAGTTCTTGTTCGATATTGTCCTGGAGTTAAATTGCTTACAATGGAAATTGCCAAGATCAATGCAGCCAGAGCAACAAGCGAAATGCCGATGATGTACATGTCTAGATGACGTTCTTTCTTGATTTCATTAGCTGAATTATTAGGAACTCCCTGTGTGAAGGATGAACGTGTGCTCACCTTGACAAGAGTAACATTTGAATCATCACCCCGAAATCTTCTTCCGTATCTCAATGGAAGCTTTTGCTTTCTGCAGATTCCATCGATAAAGAGAGCTGCATCACAGTTGCAGTCCTCTAAACAAGCATTTTCACAGTCTTCTTTAGTCGTCGTATTTTTTGAAAGCGCATAATAAGTATCTTCCCACACTGTATTATCCAGTGATTTAATTTTATAACTGACATTTTGATCCTTGTCTTTACAACCTCCCATGAAAAAATTCCTCTCACATCCTGAGCTCCAATTGCCTGGAATAACAAGTGAAAATTCTGGAAGACATTCACACCTTGTAACCCCGTCCATGATAATACAGAAACTATTTAACCCGCACAAACCCTTTGGGACACATTTATCTTCCGTGGATGACCATTCTTTAGTCCAGTTGCCTTGACGATCCAATGAGCGACTATATAGTCGAAAAATACCATCCACATCAATTCTCACGAGGTAGATAGTTCTTGTTCGATATTGTCCTGGAGTTAAATTGTTTACAATGGAGCTTCCATTGAACAAATAAAAATGGCCATCATTATCAAGATTCAATGATATATTATTGCCCATTCCATATATAGGTGTGTGATGACTAGTAAGCATTATTCTTCATGTCTTCAGCTCCCACAGGGTATTGCACCAGGTTCCCATCAGACTGCATCTTGAGACGGAAAATCCCTGTGGCAGGGTTTGTCTCCGAAACACTGGAGAAAATCTCTTTTCCGACTGAGAGGTGTTGGCCAGGCAAAAGAGTGTCCGTCGGGTTATCAAAACTCTGCCACGTGATAATCTGAGACGAATTGTACAGCACGAAATTGCCATTGTCAAGCATTGAAGCTGAAGCAACAGACGTGTTGGGATTCACAATCACTATTTCGTCTCCATTTTCGTGCTGCAAAATGAGCCGTCCATCGTTGGTTAATAGCAAAACCACATTGATGGGAGAAACGGGATCATCCCTGTTGGCTGTCCACACTACAGTTTTTTCTGGAATCCCAGCAAGAAAAATTCCAACAGCATAGCCATTGGTTACATTGTAGAATCCAAAGGCATAGAGTCCAGAAGGTGACAGCCATGATGAATTTGTACTGGGGGTTAAAGAAGATCCAACGGAAATATTGGAATATCTTTGTTGCTGGGCTGATGCTGCCATTAATGCAGAAATAATGAGAAAACACGGAAAAACAACCAGGGAAAATAGATTCTCCATTTCTCGTGGCATATGGCTTCTTTGTTTCATTGAGAAAGGAAGTACGTGTTATTTGAAGAAAGCGGTATACTCGCCATTTATGCTTGAGCTCTATTTGTTTGAACAAAGTGTACATATATGAATTGATATATGTATTTTGTACACTTATTTGGACCTTCCAGTTAAAGTATTTATTTGTTATTTTTATGAATTATGGCTTAATTATTTATTTATTGTGTCTGTTAGGTACAAATCGACATAAATGGCGGAATTTGAGAAAAATGGGGAAAATGACTCAATTGTAAGAGATCCAAAGTTTGGAAAATAAAGTGCAAATACTCAAATGTTGTATCGAACTTCATGATGAAGATTAGAGAGTGTTAGATGTCAATTGGATGAGAAAATAAGTCAAAAGGGTGAAATATAGTTAAAATATTATCACACATCAATTTTCTGTTGAAAAAGTTATATTCCGAATTTTCAGTCTCAGATTGAGACCTATTTTGGCATAGCAAACGTTCGAACTGATGATCACTTTATATCACCTCAATTCGATATCAAAAAAGAAAATTATGACAAAAATACTAATGACTGCTAGGGACATAACTATGCACGGGCTAGTACAAAATTTCCCCTCCTAGCACTGTCACAAGCCAAATGGCCTTAGAGGCGTGCACCTCACTTACAACTAGGCTTGTGCCTAGTTCATTCCTGAGGAAAGATTCTTGTTTCCTTATTCTTGATCTGGCTATATGTGGAACGGCATCTTCTAGATACCCTTTGGGGCCCAAACACAAGTCCCAAATTTGAGTAATATAAAGTGATTTCTATTCTTCTAGTTTTCCTATGTAGGATTGTCATTTTCCAATTTCCCACCAATTTTTATTTCCAATTTATTTCAACTTCAAGTGGTCATCTTTTGACCTTAATTTCACATTCACACTAAATTTGTTTTGAGAAAATAAATACATTATATTAATCTACTTATGGAGTATAACACACTCGGCCAAAGAAATTTTTTGTTCAACTAACGAGACCCACTAAAATAATTGGTCAAACCAACGAATTAAAACCAATTTTTTAATGCACAATTCAGTTCCACATAAGTTGGTGTATCTAGAAGAACTTGAATTTTCCTTTTCGTAAGTCTTTGAGTTTAACTATATTTTTGTTTGTTAAATGTTGATTAAAATAGGTCTAGTTAAAGATTTCTGGTCGTTATAGGAAGACTCATAAATAGTTCAATTTTGTGGGATCATTGTTACTTTATCAATTCAAAAGGTAACTGACAATCTCGACTTGATTCAGATAAACCAAACAGAGATCATGTGCACGAAAAAACACAATTTGTTTCAATAGAAAAAAAGGGGAAAGCACCCTCAAGAGAAAAATGGATCTACCTCGGACTAGTTGCTATTGTGACTCTGAGTGGATTCTACAATGCCACATTTTGTTTAAATATTTTATGAAATATTAATGATTGGATCAATAATTTTTGAACACATACTTTTGTCATTTTAGCACTCTTCATGATGGGCTGTCATTTCCATTTTGACTATTTCAAAATATCAATATTGAAAAAAATTCCCAATCTATTTGTTAAAATTTTGGGCTCCATATTATCTCCTCAACCACTAACTATGATGTGTATACTTCATTCATCCAATTACACATTTGCATTCTCCTCATGATTTGAGGACCTTTTGGAACCAAACAAAATGCTTTCTTTGTTTCATTGAGGAAGTGAGTGTTATTTAAAGAGATCAGTACACTCTCTATTGACTCCATGGAGCTCTGTTTGTTTGAACAAAGTGTACATACATGAATCTAAGAAAAATAATTTCAAGGTCACTGTTTGTCTTGATTGCCAATGATATAAGATACCAAAGGAATGATACTAACCATTTCATGTAATCGATACAAACAATTTCACCTTGTGCCAAGAAACAGTATCTACAAATTGTGAATGGAACAATATACGGTCTTGTGTTAATATTCTCGTCTCCAAAAAAATCGAGTAAACTTTGATTTCAAGATGTTCAAACAGTTAAAACTTGTTAACTAAAAATGTGATTAAACTTGCCACATTCAACCCAGGGGCGGACGCAGACAATTAAAGTTAGAGGGCACAATCGAACTTGCAAAAAAGTTGGAAAAAATTATACAATCGAAAATTTACATCCAAAAAAATCATACTCCATGTAATTTTACATCCGAAAATTTACATGGAATACAACTTTTTCGGATGTAAAATTTCGAAAATTTTTGGTGTCATATCTCATATAAATTTCCTAATAAAATAATACAAATTATATTGAGAAATTTGTATCACAAAAATAATAAATGTTAATGAAATAATTAATTTTTTTAAAAAAATGCGAGTTAGACGCCTCTTTTTAAGACGTACGTTTGACGCATCTTTAACTATTTTTGACATCTATTTGAACTATTCAGTATGCCGCCTATAATGTAGTTCTCGAAAGGAGCTTTGAGATTATATAAGCGATTTATAGATTTGACTACAGTTTGTATATATCATACGATACAAGAAAGGAAAGAGAAAAAGAAGAAAAGAAAAGGAACTGCAAACACCAGAAATTTTCATATTTCGTCAATTTTTATGATATCCTTCCACTTTTGCGCATTATTATTTTTACAATATGAATAACTAATTTTTATACTAGGGAAAAATAATATAGTCGACTTGTGATCCTTTATTTTTTTTATTCAAGACTTTTGTGATTTATTTATTTATGTGTTGGTTTTATTATGAGTTTAATGCATTAAATTACCTGATGACTATGTAAGTCTCTTACGAATCGAGAGGTAAGTTTGAGATTTAGACCAAATAATAAAATCCGATAAATCAGTATATCGTGTAGAGATACAGATGCTAATTATTACGGTCATAATATGAATTTTTAGAACTAGTATTTCATTTAACTAAACTTGATTCACTTAGAGATATGGAATTGAATTAGTTAAATAGGTTCAATGAGAACTCGAGAGCTGTAAATTGAATACAATATAAGAATTCAATCGAACACTACATTAGGTTATGAATCTTGAATTAAGAATTAAGGTGATCAATAGATGAAAATTTTATGCTCTAATATTCATCATATATTTGTTTCTTCAATTATCCGTTGTTTGCAATCTTTTTATATTTTCAATTAGCTAAAAGTAGTTAAAAAAAAATCACAACCATCAAAATATTTGCTTGCTTTTGTCAAATAGGAGTTAGAAAAATAGATTAAGTCCTAAAGTATAGTCTTCGTGGGAACGACATCCAGACTTAAAGATCCAATATACTGGTTGTTATGATATCGTATACTTGCGATATAAAAAAAGGCAACATTTTTTTGCAAGATTAGAGAAGAAGTATATTTAAAATACTTACTGTCAAATACAACGTGATTTGGAACCCAACAAGTCAATAAATCTATCTTGGTTCCTTTTCTTTTTAGTTTTTGTTTTTTAATTTGGCATTGAGCTTTCAATCTTGGTGCAAGGCATCTTCCATGAAACTTCAAGTCATGGATCATGTTTCAGTTCCATAAAAGTCAGTGTATCTAGAGAACTTGAATTTTGGTTTTCAAGAGTCTTTGTGATTGAGCTTTCAACCTTGGTGCAAGGTATCTTCCATGTTACTTCAAGTCATGGATCGTGTTTCAATTCCACAAAAGTCGGTGTATCTAGAGAACTTGAATTTTTGTTTTCAAGAGTCTTTGTATTTTACTATTTTTCGTATGCTAAACGTTGTTTAGAATAGGTCTAAGTCTAGGTCTAGGTCTAGGTCTAGGTCAAGTTAACGATTGCTTAGGGATAAATCGTCAAAGGACGACTTATAAATAGTCCAAATTTATCGGATCACTGTTACTCTATCAATTCAAAAGGTAATTGACATAGATCATTTGGACGCAAAAACTGAATTGGTTTCATTAGAAGAAAAAGGGCAAGCACCCACAAGAGAAAAATGGGATTAAATAGCTACTTTGCTCAATTAGTCAGACTAGTTGCTCTTCCGATTCTGAGCTGATTCTGCGATGCAGTATTTTCTTTTAATGTTTTATGAAATATTAATGATCTCTAGTTCCCTTCACCTCCTTGTTGTGTAGACTTTTGGAACCATTGACCCAAGGTTTTCCTTCGATATCTGGCAGTGCACTACTCGGTACAAAGTACAAACCAAGCTGGGTCATAAATGACCGTGACCCTTCACCTCCTTGTTGTGTAGACTTTTGGAACCATTGACCGAAGGTTTCCCTTTCATATCTGGCAGTGCACGACACGGTACAAAGTATGGACCAAGCTGGGCCATAAATGACCGTAACCCTTCAACTCCTTCTTGGCTTCTTGTGTAGACTTTTGGACCACAGGGGGCTAAAATTTTTAAAATGTAATGTACGAATAAAATTTTTGAATCTAATAGATGATTCTATGCAGTTCATAGGTTTTCTACAAACATTGTAGTTTTACGGGATGAAATAATATGCTAACTCCTGGAGATGCATTTCATTTTACTAAGAAGCTAATGGTTTATCAAATTGCACAATGTCTCCAATACTTATTCCACATGATTCTTTCAGTTGGAATATAACTTTGTAATAGACATCACAATATAATATTCTTCAACACTTTCAAAATGCAAAAATTCAAGCATGAGCTATAACTTACCATTGCTTTTGATATTTCTTTAGCATTGATAATTCTGAATTAACTTTGTCATCGCTCCTAAGCCAAATTTCACATGCCGCTGCCATAAAATATGCTATTGCAATTCTCTGTAAGGAAAAAAACAAAAATGAAAAACTTGAAGTACAACACATACACTTCAAAAGCATAATGTTAAAATTACATAAACTAAAGAATTTTCTCATTGTAGGAACCCAAAAGAAGATATAAACAGGCTCTATTTTTATATAGACTATAAATTGAATTCGGTTAAAGAGAACTGAGAAAAAATAATTTGATGCATACCTGCAATATACCAATCCATCTGATTTGGTACATGTCTACGCCATAAGCTAGGTTATTATTTGTTAATACCATGCAGGAGGTCATTGATTTAGCCTCCATCCAATGATAGCTAGCTTGAATTATCAATGACCTCCTGCACTTCCAAATCTTTGTGCTTCTCTGAGAGGTAGGGATGGAGGCTAAATCAATGCCAAACAAATGCCAAACATTTGGCATTAATTCAAGCACAAAACAATGCCAAACAAATGCAAAAAACACTTTCCAAATAACATTTTTTCTGTAGTATAAATTTATTACCTATTGAACAAAACAATGCCAAAAACACTTTCCAGAAAATAAATCTAGAATTTATTATAATTGCACAACATATTTATAGGATAAATTCTGGGAAATACCCTACAACTATAGCTCTACAAGACTACAAGAAGTCAAGAACACGAACTATTTGTCTATTTCCGACTCCAAAATAAAACTGCCATTCGGATTTCGGACCATTCTATTTCCAACTCCAAAATAAACATCCGTTTCCAAAAATTAATACGATTATATATTTATATCTGTGACTGTAGTTTGTATATACATAAAATATGGAGGTAGTAAAAGAAACAAAAACAAAATAATTCACGGTTCACCTCAAATGCTGAAGCTCCCTGGAACTTGGCGGTAGAAAGAAATCATCAATGGCGCCTGGCAGAAAGAAATCGTCAATGGCTGCAGCTGGAAGTGGCGAATGGTCTAACGATCGAGTTTGGCAGCAAGAAATCGTCAATGGCAGCGCTGGCTTCTCTGGTTCAATTGGGGATTTTAAGTCAATTTCATGGGCTAGGGCGGGAATTGGGTAACTGGGTTTAATTTTATATGGGAATTGGGTTTAATGCGGTTCTCCGTAACTGGGTTTAGTTTTATGTGGGAATTGAACTGTGTTGGAATTGGACGGTGGGCTATTGGGCTGAAAAGTTGAAAATTTGGGCTTTAATAAATTTTTTTTATAGGACCTGGGGTTGGGCAAGGGTGGGCTGTAGCCCACCCCTATCTCCGCCCCTGCTTTTGGAACCACTGACCCAAGATTTCCCTTCCATACTTGGCAGTGCACGACTGAGTACAAAGAATGGACCAACCGTGATCCTTCACCTCCTTGTGGTGTAGACTTTTGGAACCATTGACCCAAGGTTTCCCATTCATATCTGGCAGTGCATGACACGGACGGACGGACCAAGCCGGGCCATAAATGACCGTGACCCTTCACCTCCTTCTTGGCTTCTTGTGTAGACTTTTGGAACCATTGACCCAAGGTTTCCTTTCCATATCTGGCAGTGCACGACTCAGTACAAAGCACGGACCATGCCGGGCCATAAATGACCGAGATCATGTGGGGTCGGGCCTGCAAAGAATTTGGGAAAAAGAACGTGTGGGAAAGTAGCGTTGAAAGAAAAAGAAAAAAGTTGGGACAGAATTTATGGTAGTCATTAAAGAGGCAGAAGAAAAAGGATTGTACAGAATGGGAAAAAGTCGATTAAATTTTAAGGCCTTGTGAAGCCGTTGCATGCTTTTTCCTCGAATGTAGAATCTTTCTTTAGATTTCGTTTTGTCCTCATTTTCTAAACCTTATTAATTCTTCAAATTTATTTTTAATCAAACATTTCACCCTTGATTGACCTCCATTTCTTAAAACTCATTTTCAATCACACATTTCATCATTTTTTTTTTTATCAAAATTTACTAAAAATTTCATTTTTATCTTGGCACGTCTGGCCCCTGAGCTCATGACTCGTGGGCATAACCGAGCTTAGCCCACGAGCTCAACCTTTTTTTGTGAGTGTGTTTTTATCTACAATAATTATCCGGAGTTAAAATTGTACACAAATAACTTGTTACAACTACTTTTTTCAAAACAAGCATCCGAAAAATGAAGAATCAATTTCGACATTTCCTCACGTTCTTCCGAGTTTCATCAATGAAGCGTCTACCAAACACACGAATCAAACACACCTCATATGTTTGGCAGCACAATTCATTGACATTACATAGAAAATGGACTTTTCATTTTCGGAGGCTTGCTTTTATTGATGCAACAATCTTTGTTTTCTATAAATTAGATGAATATAATTGATATGAGGTTTGAATAATTGAATTGTATGAATACAAAATATAAAGTTGTAGAAGTAAAATTTATAAATAATAAATTGAATTGAGATTTGAAATTAGATTTGATTTTTTTAGGTTGGAAAATTTTATTTTGAAAACCTCCTCTTTTTATCCGAACTTAGGAATGGCTATTTATTTTTGGGTGGGCAGAATTACAATTGTACAAGAACAACTTGTTAGGTATACAATTTTTTACAAATCAAGCCTCCAAAAACAAATAATCTTCAAGTTCCACGTATCGTCAATGAAGCGTGCTGCGAATTCATGTATTTGGCAGCATGCTTAATTGACGATACTTGGAATTTGAGAAAATTGATTCTTTGTTTTCAGAGGCTTGATTTTTAAAAAAATAAGCAATCTTTGTTTTCGTTAAACTGAATGTAGAGAATTGATTTCAGATTTGAATAATTGAATTGTATGAATGTGAGATGTATAAAGATGTAGAAGTATATCTGAAATTAGATTTTAAATATACAAAGATGTAGATAATTGAATTGAGATTTGAAATGTATAAACTATAAAGATGTAGAGAACATTCTAATTGAGTCAAGAATTTTAGTTCTGTGGGTCTTTTTCTTACAAGGTATGTGCTCACCGCTTTATTCTCCATGCTCCATGCAATCAACTTGATTGTATGAAGAATGAAGAAGGTGAACCTATACCTCGTTAGAAAAAAAACTCGCAAAACAAAAAATCTTGACTCAATCAAGATGTTTGGCAATTGAGATTTGAAATTAGATTTGAATCTTTTTTTTTGAAAACCCTCATCCTTCTTTCAGGTTTCGGACCAATTACTTAATTTTCGAGTAGGCACTGTTAAAATTGTACATGAACAAGTTGCTATGTGTACAATATTTTTTAAAATTAAAATATTATTAAGAAAATAACAAAGTTTGATTACATGAAGAAATTAAATATCATTTGCTTGTTTACACTTAATTTCCTCATACTTATGTTGTATTCAGAAATGTGCGTTTTACCAATTCTTTACGCACATCAATACTTCCAATTTTTTTTTCAGTCGATTCCTGACCTCGGACATAGTTCTTTTACCTACACTAAAAGTGGACTCCAAAACTATAGTGCTAATCGAATGTGTTAGTAGATCTTTTGCAATGTCAGAAACAACAAGGTATTTTCGTTCGTTCTTTTGCCAAAAATAAGTATATCAAATTGTATAGCATCAACAGGTTCTACGCTCCTAAGAATTTGATGGTTAAAATATTTAACTGATTCAGTAGACATTTTGGTAGGACTTGCATCCGATGTCGGATTATATGCAAAAGACATACTAGAAGAAGAACATCTTGCATTATATCTTTCATTCCTAATGGCTTGACAACATTTGCATCCAATCGTTGTGCATACAATTCATACATAGAAGTTAATTTGTTTTCTAAATTCGAATAAGTGATAGGTGCATCAAAATTAAATAGTTTTTTATTTGTCTAATAATATATTTAGTGCCTCTTAAATTGTACATTATCTTGCAAAAGAAAATAACATAGGCCTCTTCCTATTTTTTGAACTTTAGTTCCATAAAAAATAATATTTCAGTGAAAATGGAATCACTTTCGTATGTTTGAAAAGTTCTTGCATAGTATACCCAGATAAGATATTTGTTAAATCATAAAAACATGTCAAAAGTTTTGACTTTAAAGACTAGTTCCCAATCAAAATCAATCAAAACATAATCATTGGCATTTCTTACATGCCTAGAATTATAAAATTCAGTGATTAAATGTTCATATAATTCACAAAATTTTAATAATAAGTAGAGCTCTATCTATGCCCTACATCAGTTATAAATTTTTTGAGATCTTGGTCAACTTGTACACAAAATTCCTCAAATGCTTATTTTATACTTGGTGATATCGTGATATATACTAATGCATCCGTTATTCTATCAATTTGATGCTTAATATGTCGTATACCATCTTGCACGATTAAATTAAAAAAGTGACACCACAACGAACATAAAACCACCAAAATCAGGATTACGTACTCTATAAAGTTTATCTATAATAGACTTGTTAACATTAGCATTGTCAAAAGTAAAAGAACGAATTTTGCTTTCACAACGATATTCCCTAATAATTTGCATGAGAGCGTTAAAAATATTGTTAGCATTACGAGGAAATTCAGTTTTCCTAAAGGCAATAATTTTATGCATTACCCAAGGTGAATCTACGTTGTGTGCAATTGCTACTATTAAACCTTTTTTATTTATAGCTTCTTGTAAATTTGAAGTAAACGATATGACGCTACCATATTTATGTAAATCACTAATCAATTGGTTCTAATGAAATACTTTAGTATATCATTACGAAGAGTGATTCTACTTATCCCAACATACTTTGGTTGGAGATATTATTTCACATACGTTGTGAAATGATCATTGTCAACTATTTTTTATTCCAAATACATCAATGTGTTAATGTTGAAGAATCGCTACCGGAAGAAGGAGTACCAAAAGGCTAATTGTGTTTGAGATCCACCAACAAGCTCATGTTTGACCGCACATTTTACGTAGTGACGATTGAGGTGGGTATCGATACTCTTTTGTCATGCCAATATTGTTTGACAGTATTTACATATAACCTTAAACTCTTGGACTCCGTCCACGATACGACCTTTTGAAATCAATTTAAAGTGTTTCCAACACTTTCAGCTTTTTTCCTAAAAAGTTGTCGTGAAATGTGAAAAGTTGTGACAAATAATAAAGAATGTCGCCAAAAATATGAGGCAAGGCGCCAAAATATTTTTGGTGGGAAACTTATGGCGACAAACTTCTATTTATTGCAACAAATTGCTTGTGATGCAATATGGTCTACTTTTTGCGATGAAAAATATTTGTTGCTAAAAATTCTATAGTTAGGAAAAAATAGCTACAAGAAAAATAATTTTTTTGCAACGGACAAAAAATGTTGCAATAGGTTTTTTACAATGCTCACCCGTATAATGTAAGATCTAATATTGTCGTAGATTAGAAGGATACAGCAACGTGCAATGTGCATTGCAAAAGCCCTCAAATGTACGTTGTTGTACAACATACCTCCTCCGTTAGACTATTAAACTTTCAGTCACGTAGCAAGTGTTTATTTTTTCATCTAACTAATTTTTAATATGTAATACAATTTTTTTTAAAAAAAATTAATTATTTTTAGAGGAAAACTTTTATAATAAAAGCTTCATAAAATTTGTAGAAAAAAATTTATTTCAAAAAATTTTTTTTAAAAAAAAATCATTAGACGATTAAACTTTCAGTCACATAATAACTTACAAAAAAAAAAAAAAACTACTAGGTCGAACCAATCCATAAAGAAAAATAGATGTCTCAACACTTAAAGCAAATAAATAAACAAATCATAATTTATATATTATCAGCAGGTGGTGGCATGTTGAATAATGTTGCTGGTTCAGATTGTTGTGGAGACATGCCAACTTGACTCGATACAAAATTATGCATTAGTGTCTCAAATTTAGAAAGCCTGGCAAGCATATCTAATAATTCTTGTTCGTGCTTCTGTATTTTCTCTTGAAGGGCTATTGACTCAGTAACTACCGATGTCAAATGAACACAATGGCTTGAGGTAGGTTTTGGACCATGTCCAAGTCCTCTAATGTACCCTCTAGATTTTCCTAAAACCTCCTGCATAATCTCAAGTTCAGTGGGGGCCTCTAATTCCTCTAGAACGGGTTGCTCTTTAATCTGAAGCATACTCTCCTATATACAAGTAAAGAGAGAAGATGAAATATATATTAATAACGGAATATATAAAAAAAAATTCAATAAAGATGAATAAATTGTTAATATACTTACATATCTTGTTCGTGCTTCATCGTTTAGCCACCCTTTCTTTTTACTGTAACGAGTCTCATAATAAAGGTTAATTTCTCCTTGTGCATCTTTAGTAATTGATCTCTGTTTGAAATGATATATATATATATATATATATATATATATATATATATATATATATATATATATATATTTTATAAATTCAAAAAAAAATATTACCTTTTCTTCAAGACATGCAACAAATGATTTTGATCCACCACGATGATTATATTTAATGCAGTTGTGGCATGCTAAATTACGTGTAGATAGTGCCTGCAATTAATTTATATATAAATATAATTAACTCCTTATTATAATTTATTTTAACATAACATCAAAATCGTGTTATTATTAATATTTACAAGTATTAATATTTTTAATAAAAGTTACTTGAAATTCAGGACCAATATTGACATAGCCAGTCCCAATCAACTTGCTTTACATCACTTGGGCAATTCTTTATTGCATCATCCAATGTTTTTCCATTGAAATATTTCTCTTTGAGTCTACATCTATAATCACAATATCTTCTCGCTAAAGTATCGTTAACACATTTATGGACATGCTCAACTGTCAAATCAAGCTTGAATTTTGCCTACCAAAAAAGAAAAAAAGTATGTATATTAATTTATATATATAAATTAATTATTTATAAAAATATGGGAAACTAATAACTATTCAACAAAATTTTATAAAAAGTGAATTTTTTTATCACTTACCAAAACTCCATCATATAATTTATTTTTTTCTTCATTGGGTATGTCGATCCACCTTTTGTAACGGAGTGGAGCAAAGGATCGAACGACGTAGCCACACTCACTAGCCAAACATGCTTGCTGATTTCCAATAACTCTTCCCAATTTTTTAGAAATCTCCAGTGATATTTTTCCAGCTGCACTAACGATATCATCAGTGCCCTTGCCTGTTGTAGGACCACGTCCCTTCCTCTTCGAAGAATGAGAAACTATGAAATAAATTACTCAAAGAATGAGAATATATAAGCAAAAAAACTGAGATTCTATCAATTAAATGTATACGTTAGGATGATTTTATATCATAAATATAAATTAAGATAAATTATTACCGTTGGAATTGAGAATGGTCTCATGTGTCAATGTGGTTGCATGTGATGAATTAAGTTGAGGTTGAGGCTGAGATAATGCGGCAAGAACCTCTAGAGGTTGAGGTAATGGAGTAGGAACTTGAACATTACTAGTGTGACACAATGAGGAAGAGATATTAGATTGAGGAGTAGTCTGAGATAGAGATGTCAATCTGGGTTGGCCCGCCAACATATGAGCCCGGTAACAACCCGCGTGAAAAAGGCCCGCCCGCAACGGTTTCCGGGTCGGCCCACAAATTTTGGACTACAACCCAAGCCCGCCCGCTGACCCATGCGGGTCAAGCCCATGCGGGTCACGGGTCGCGGTTTATTCCGGTTTGGCAAATTATAAAAATATAGAATTTTTGATATTTATAGCAAAAAATATTTTTTTTGTTAAATGTATACTAAGAATTGAAAAAAATGATAAATTCATATTTATACCAAGAAATGTTTGCATAGAATTCAAATTTAATGTTACATGAATTATTTATAACTTTGCAAAGTTAAATTTAACTTAAACAAATAACAATTAAATGCATTTCTAATTACTATTATCAAATATTTATAGCATAAGTACATCCCAACTAAAATTGGCACCTACTTTTTTTCAAAATTTTTTTTTCACGGGCCAGCGGGTTAATCGCGGCCCGTAACGGTATAACCCGAGAAGCCCGCGGGTCATACCTCCTTGACCCGTGAACCGTCCGCTCAGGTCATGGGTCGGCCCGCGATCTCGGGTCAATCCGGGCCGATTTTCACGGGTCTGGCCGGCCCGTCCATCTTGACACCTCTAGTCTGAGATAATGGACCCTTGCATGATGCCTTTGACGAGGAAACTTTTGAAGGTGGCTCATAGGATGTAATTCTATTTTTCTTGCCAATTCTTGTTCGAGAAGCCATTGTCTACCAAGAAAAAAAAGTGATCATTTTCAAACAAAAAAATGTCTCTATTCTTGACCATTGTTTAATAATATTAACAAGTATTTAGGATCTGGTTCAGAAATCTTAGTAAAAACCCAAAATATGCTCTGTGTTTTCCTTTTTTTTGGCCTTTGTAATCAGAAGAAAACAGAATCAAATATTCACCTCAACATAGCAAAATTTACTCCTTTCAAAATTATACAAGTTTCTAGCAAATCACAGAAACAGAGAAATGTTCAGACCAAGTTCTATTTCTGTCCATTATTTATAGAGATTATTAATGCTTCTTCCAGTCATTAATAAGGTATGGATTGCGTACAAGAATATAGAAGGCTATGGTTTATGCATGGTCATTGAAAAAGTGAAAATGTGTCTTAATTAATTGCTACCAGATTGTGCTAATCATTACCAGAATTGTATCCTTAACGGTACAGCAAAACAGAGCTATTTCATGTGCCTATCAATGCCGTAATCTAGTGTGTGAATATTGCAATCAAATATTTGAAGCAGAAATGAAAAAGTTCAAGGAGATAATTATGCACTTATGATTCCATATTATATAGAGGACGAGAAATCTGATACAGTAAAATTCTGCTTAAGACATTAAAAGTGTGTGCATTTGATACTACCCCAACATATATAATCAAAACTATAATATCTGTAAAATAATCTATTAATGAATACGTCTTTGTTTAAATCTAATTACTACCCCCAACATCAGTGCATGTGATAAAAAAAAATATGCGTATCGAAAAGATTTAGCATTAAGAGTTTCTGTTGGTTCCACTTTTTCGACAATCTTCAACTCAGGTATTCCGTCTCGCACTTTTTCCCTCAATCTTAAATCTGTCTCGCACTAGTTCCCTCAATTAGTTTCTGTTGGTTCCACTAGTCTTTTCGGCTATTATAAATTTGAGATGTGTTTCTTGTTAATTTTTTTGCTTCTAAATTATTATTTTGGTTGTTTATTAATTGAGTTATTGTTGGGTTAACTTAAAGAATATGCTAAAGAATCTGACTCAAAGAATATTCATTCATGAGAAATTTTTTTTTTGGTTAACAGTATTTGTTGAATACAAATGATTTAGAGAAATTGGAAGAAGGGATTGTTATAATTTTATGTAAACTAGAACGAATTTTCCCACCAGCATTTTTTGATATAATGGTTCATTTAACTGTTCACCTACCTGAAGAAGCAAAACTTGGAGGTCCTGTTGCATTTAGATGGATGTATCCAATTGAAAGGTAATTGCTAACATTGTATACAAATGTACTTCAACAATAATCTTGTTCATCGACTTGTTATTTTCAATTACTTTTTGTGTAATGTTTGATGACAGAATATTGGGTCGATATAAGAGTTATGTTAACAGTAAGGCCCGACCCGAAGGATCAATTGCAGAAGCATATATTGTTAATGAGTCTTTGAATTTTTGCTCAATGTATCTCAATGACATTGAAACAAGATTTAATCGACCTGATCGCAATGACGATGGTGGGACTCCAACTACAAGCTTGTCAGTTTTCTCTCAAAATACTAGACTATTAGGTCATGCAGAATCGAAGTTACTTTCGAAAAAGGAAATTGATAGAGCTCATTGGTATGTCTTAAATAATTGTGATGAATTTCGACAATATTTAGAGTAAGTTCTTATTCAACATTTAAATTTTTTTGCAATTAATTACTAATATGTTCTAGTATTTAATTGCATGTTTCTTTAGTAGTAAGCACAAGGAGCTATTGCAACAACAAAATCATAACAATTTGGAACAAAAACAAGAAGAATTGTTTCCTGGATGGTTTGCTTCACACGTAAGTTATAATGTATGTCTTATTTATTTATTAATGCAACATAACATTCATATTCGAAGGTATATTGATTATGTTTTTATTGGCACAGATAACGAGATTATATAATCAAAAAAATTCGCTTGTAAACAAAGAATTGTATGCATTAGCATGTAAACTGGATTTTAGAATATTTTCCTATTCAGGTTGTATTGCTAATGGGGTACGATTCCTTGTCAAAGATCGAGATGATTGTCGTACAACACAAAATAGTGGAGTGATGGTGCCAGGAGATGAGAACATCAACTTTTTTGGTATAGTGTGTGATGTTATTGAGTTGATATACATTTTTGGCTACCGTATCACTTTGTTCCAGTGTAATTGGTACGATAATAATCCAAAGCAAAAAGAACTGTCTTAGATTACCATCTTACTTCTATCAATGTGAATCGCAAATGGTACATGGATGATTCTTATATACTTGGCTTCCAAGCACAACAAGTATTTTATATTGATGATCTAGTGTTGGGTCCACAATGGAAGATAGTTGAAAAGGTGCACCATAGAGGCATATGGGACATTCCTGAAAAAGAAGATGATGGTAGTGAGTAAGTATTATTTCAGGAAAATGAATCATCAGATATTGTCTTGCCAATACAACATGAAGTTCTTGACACTCAAGTATGCCATAGAGGAGACGTTGATCCGGAAATTACTGAAAATGAATTAAGCACTACAAATAGATGTGGAATCGATGAATAAAAATATGAAAAATATGAATAATTTCATATATAATACTTCGGAAGAGGAAGATGATACATTGAATGAACATTACAGTGAAGATGAGAAATCTCTAAATGGCAAAGATGATAATGCTAATAGTGATATTGGAAAGTAAAACGTACTTTATACGTATTTATTTATTTATTTGATTTTTTTTTCGTAATGTTTTTCTATTTTATTTTTTAATGACTATCTACATTTTTTCCTTCCCTATGTAGATTCAAGTACTGACGATGCATTTAATGAGAGTTGATAAGATTTTTTATTGACATTTAAGGTTAGAATAATCGACTGATAAGATATATTTGATTGGTTATTGGTTGATAAGAATTTTTATTGACATTTTTTTTCTCGCTTTCTATGCACTCTCATGTGGATATGCACAATTTGAGATAATTTTTAGTTTTCTTTTTCTAGTTTTTGATTTGATAGTTTGTTATGGATTACTTTTTTTCCCTTTTGGCAGTTAATTTAGTTTAGTTCATAAACATAATTCATGTGAAGAACAGATCCTATGACTCTTTCATCTCACTCATAATTCCTTTCAACTGGAAATTTTCATTACAATGAAAAGATTTTCTGAAATTATTTTTTCCCTTCTTAATTGTTTATCCAAAGAGGGGAAGATAAAGAAGAATACATCACAGGATCCAACTTAAGACTGAATTTCTCCTAGGGCATTCCAGGATGGTTTTGTTCGCTGTGATGAGATTATACCGTGGGTAAAGGCAAACTAAAGGCAATTGAGATTTGTCTTTTCCCAAGGTATAATCTCAACTAAAATATAATCAAGATTTGTTGCGATTTGCCCATGTCCCTCAATTTTGACAGGATTCCCATTTTTCACCATTTTGGTTATAGAATCTTTTTATTGTTTCTTGATATATTGCATTGTTGGTGGTGAATTGAAAGAGAAACCGAGTACAAATTGAGTTTGTGTTGCCATTGGAACAGTCAGAGTTGTTTGCAGATGGAGGAGGAGGGAGAAACATCAAAATTGATTTCCCCAACTTCTTCAAGTATATGGGCTGCGTCAATGGCCGCATCGAGGGTGCCAAACCTCAGCAATTCTTCACTCCAAAGCCTAATATACCGCCGCCTCCTCCGTCCTGCCGCTGCAGCCACTTACACTTCCACCCCCAACCCGCATATTATCAAAAATAATATACCCAATCCAGAACAACTATTATTCTATCCTTTTTACTCTGAAAGGAGAAGTCTGGATTTAGTAAATCCTTCATTCGATGTGAAAAATTTAAATACTGATGCAGCAAATCTTCCACGGAACTTGGAACGCGCAATTGGATTCTCTGCAAGCAAACTAGAGACAGACAGGCACCATGTTCCAGTCAAGGATGAAGATAGCGATGATTCTGGCAATTCCGATGATGATGAGGACGACGACGGCGGTCCTCCTTGTAGGTTCAGGAATTATGAGTGAGATGAAAGAGTCATAGGATCTGTTCTTCCTGCCTTTCATTTTTGATTCGAGATCTGTAATGTTCTTATTTATTCCAAGAAATTAACTTTTTAAAGTGAATTAATAAAAGAACATGATTGTGGTGTATCGTTACTTAAAAAAAATGTTTATGTTAAGAATTTATATAAAATTGTGGGTAATTAAGTAATTCCATTTATGGTGATTTAAATAAATAAAAAATTTGATTAAAATTGTGGTGTAACAATTAAATTTTGTTGTGGTAATATAATTACCCTAATTTTATATATTGTAGAAATATGCGACATATATAAATAAATAAATTAGGCAACAACTATACATTGTTGCACAAATGATGATGCGATAAACTCTTTATGTTGCGAAATAAATTTAATTCCAAACACCACTTGTTACATAATAAATTGTACTACAAATGTTGAATATATTAAAATATATTATGCGACTTATCAAAAACATTGTAAAACATATTTCACGACAAACATTACCTATTATTAAATATATATTACTGCGAGCATGTATTGTCACAAAATAAAATAGGTAGAAAAAATTAAACCTTTAAAAGAATATTCGCAACAAAAAAAAATTCTCGTAGAAACGTTATTAGAATAATCGTTATGACAAACTTTCTTGTCACTCTTTTATTTTTTCACGACATATATGTACGACAATATGGCTACAAATATCGTGTTGCTATTTTGTAGTTTTTACGTCATACAAATAGTGTTACAATTTTGTTAATGCGATGAATGGCCAAAAGTTATCGCAGAATACATTCTGTGACTCAACATTCACAATAGACATATTTCTCGTAAAAACTTTATTGGAATATTCGTTGCGACAAACTGACTTGTCGCCCTTTTAATTTTTCGCGACATATATATATTACAATGATATTATGGCTACAAATATCATGTTGCTATCCCATATTTTCCGCGTCAAACAAATAGTGTCGCAATTTTGTTAACACGATAAATGGCCGAAAGTCGTCGCAAAATGCATTCCGTGACTCACATAGCGCGACAATACCTGCAACAAACACATTGTTGTCGCTAAATTACTTTTGCAACAAAATCTCAATTTTTGCAATAACGTTTTGTTGTCGCGAAATCACAATTTTGTTGTAGTGTTCCCTTTTGCTTTCCTATTGCATTGGGAATTTGTAGTTTTGCTTCGCTGCATCTTCATTGATGTTATTCAAATCAATTGAATTACTACTTCTATGAGCATCATAAATGCCCATTCCTGATAAAATGTTGAGGATGGGGACGTCATTGAGACCGGCAAATTGATTGAAAAATTTAGATTGTGGTGTCATAGGTGAGTGGCCAGTGAACAATCTCTCAACAAAATCACAAAAATCCATGTGTACGTAACAGAATGTAGTGTAGAAAACAGAATTGAGAAAATGTATATAATAGAATTGAAATTTGAACATAATAAAAATTATAAAATGTTTATGGAATAATGAATGTGTGTATTATAATAGATTGAATATCTGTATGTAATAATGAATAATGAAGAAATTACATAATTGTAAAGAGTAGAAGAGAGTTTGTTGATTGTTGTGTGAAAAATGGTTTGTATTATGAGGTATTTATAGAGGAAAAAAATTCAGTTACCATTGGGGGACCCCAAAGCTTAAAAAAATCGACTCGAAGAAAGTGACCGTTTGGTCACTGTAGGCTCGGTGAGCCACGACCTGCTCATCTCGTTCACGTGTCGACTTGCTTATCGAGCCCCCCCATTCGGCTCGAGCTCGGGCTTACCTCGGGAGGCTCGTGCTCGAGCATGGGCTCACCCCGAAACGAGTCTAAGCTGCCCATGGGCCGAATCCCGAGTTGAGCTACTCAACTCGATTGTCACCTCTAGAACTACGACTTTTATCAACTTTTCAATCATACATTTCATCAACGTTTATCAAAATTTACACCTTTGTGATCAAGATATTAGAGTCTAGTCTTTGCAGCCCAAAGGGATTTATTAAAAAAATGGTAGTGTCAATTATAAGGAATTTAGTTCTGTCGCGTCAAGATTAACTAATTTAAAATAATTACTATCAAATAAAAGGTTACTTGGAACCCAACAATTCAAAGTTTCCATCTTGATTCTTCTACTTTTTAATTATTTTTAAATTTGGGATTGATTTTCAAACATGGTGCAAGGTATCGTCCATGTAGCTTCCAGTGATGGATCATGTGATGTAGAATGGACAATTAAATTCCAATTTCCACAACAGGTGGTGTATCTGGAAGAAGTTGATTTTTTTTTTTCTCCTTTCAGAAGTCTGTGTGTTTAACCATATTTTTTTATGTTTAATGTTGTTTAAAAACAATCAAGGTATAGTTAACGATTTCTATCAATTATAAGATGACTGATAAACAATCAAAATTTGTGGGTTCATTGTTATTCTATCAATTCAAAATTTAACTAACAGTAATGGCTTGATTCAGATCAACTAGACATAGATCATATGGTAGCAAAAACTCTGTTGGTTTCATTAGAAGAAAAAGGGAGAGCACCCCAGGAGGAAAATTAATTTAGATTTTATATTAATTTAAGGTTCACAAAGCTAAAAATTAGATTTTAGTAAATTTTAACAAAAGTCGATGAAATGCGTGATTAAAAAGTTAACAAAAGTTGTTGATTACATGAAATGTGTGATTAAAATTACAATAATGCTAAATGTACATTCTTTGCTTTCATTGTTTCTAACATCACCCATGTTTGCAAAAAATTATGGGCGAAGAAAGTGTTTTTTTCAACTATCCAATGGTGTGCTTCCACGTGGCACAATATAAAAGATAATGTACATATAGCATGATTGTTAAAATTAATAGTTGACTTCAACTTAAATATTTATTTTTTTCAGCTACACAAAATAGTTACTTAATTACAAAGTAAAATATTGATCTTTCATATTATCACTTTTTTGTATGACTAGTCGTCTGCCCGTGCAATGCATCGGCTGTGTTATTTTTAAAGTAATGTTAGCGCGTTGAGTTTTAAGGATTGATGGAAAATATTTGAGTTGAATGAGATCAACAAAATAAACTTAATTTTAACGAGGTAAATTTTCGTATGATTTTCCCAATAAAATACAATTTTGAAGCATCTTATGTAACGACCCAGGTCTCTATACCCAAACCGTTAGCTTGCATACTGTCCGCTTTGGGTGGGCATATGCCCACTTATCCCTCACAGCTTTCTGACGAGTCCCTCAGGATTCAAACCCAAGACCTCCATCATATGGGAGACTTAAGTTGAATCATAATACCAATTGGGCAACTTGTCCAATTGGTATCAGGATTCAACTTAAGTCTCCCATATGATGGAAGTCTTGGATTCGAATCTTGGGGGGCACGTTAGAAAGTCGTAAGGGATAAGTGGGCATATGTCCACCAAAAGCGGATAGTACGCAAGCTAACGGCTTGGGTATAGAGACCTAGGTCGTTATAAAAAAACGAGCATTTTTTTTGTAACGACCCGACCTTGCGCCGGAACAGTTATCATATCATACGTATTGTCCGTTTTGGGAGAGCCTAGGCCCATCATACTCCTCACAGCTTTCAACGTGTCCCCCAGGATTCGAACCCAAGACCTCCATCATATGGGAGACTTAAGTTGAATCCTGGTCCCAATTGGGCAATGGCTTGGGTATAGAGACCTTGGTCGTTACGAAAAATTGTGCATTTTTTGTAATGACCCAGGTCTTTATAACCAAGCCGTTAGCTTGCATACTGTCCGCTTTGGGTGGGTATATGCCCACTTATCCCTCACGACTTTTTGATGCGTCCCCCAATATTCGAACTCAAGACCTTCATCATATGAGAGACTTAAGTTGAATCCTAGGGGACACATCAGAAAGCCGTGAGGGATAAGTGGGCATATGCCCATCCAAAGCGGACAGTACGCAAGCTAACAGCTTGGGTATAGAGACCTGGGTCGTTACAAAAAAATGAACTTTTTTTGTAACAACCCGACATCGCGTCGGAGCTGTTATCATATCATAGGTACTGCCCGCTTTGGGAAAGCTTAGGCACATCTTACCCCTCACGACTTTCTGACGCGTACCTCAGGATTCAACTTAAGTCTTCCATACGATAGAGGTCTTGGGTTCGAATCCTAGGGGACGCGTCAGAAAGTCGTGAGGAGTAAAATGGGTCTAGACTCTCCCAAAGCGAACAGTACGTATGATATGATAATGACTCGGGCACGAGGTTGGGTTGTTACAAAAAGGTCTTGGGTTCGAATCTTAGGGGATGCGCTAGAAAGCCATGAGGGGTAAGATGGGTCTCGACTCCGTTATCGATGCAACCTTTTGAAATCAATTAAAATTACATGAAATGGGTTATTAAAATTATAATAATGCTAAATGTACATTCTTTGCTTTCATTGTTTTTGACATCACCCATGTTTTCAAAAAATTATGAGCGAAAAAAAGTGTTTTTTTAAACTATCCAATGGTGTGCTACCACGTGGCACAATATAAAAGATAATGTACATATAGAATGATTGTTAAAATTAATTGTTGACTTCAACTTAAATATTTATTTTTTTAAGCTACACAAAATAGTTACTTAATTACAAAGTAAAATATTGATCTTTCATATTATCAATTTTTTGTATGACTAGTTGTTTGCCCGTGCAATGCATCGGCTATGTTATTTTTAAAGTAATGTTAGTGCGTTGAGTTTTAAGGATTGACGGAAAATATTTGAGTTGAATGAGACCAACAAAATAAACTTAATTTTAACGAGGTAAATTTTCGTATGATTTTACCAATAAAATACAATTTTGAAGCATCTTCAGAGTGTAAAGAGATCAAGAAATCATTTTCTTTGACACCATTAATAGAAACAGCATAGAAGCACCTACTCACCTGGAATTCTTGGTGCTTATTAACCTGTTACATTAAAAGATGAAATTAGTTTAGGAGAAAAAAACTAAAAAATTATGCAATAGAGTCATAATTTTATAGCCAAGTCACAATTTTAAATTATCAATGGGGCTATCCAACATGTATGAAAAAATCTATATTGAATTTTTTTTAGACTTATCATATGTGAAATGAACAAGGACTGAGCATTGTATAGCACATATGTTGGACACAGACTTTCTTGAAAAAATTGATCACGATACCCGTGCAATGTGAAAGTCCAAAAGTATATAGCTCGACATTTGTTGAGTTAAACATATGAACCACCAAATAAAATTTAAAAGCATGGAGAAAAATAATCAATGTGATAATCAAAACGAAAAGTTAAAATGAAGCCTTTCCACATTTATGTCTTGTACAGAAATTACAAAATTGACTTCACAAGTACAATTATTGATGTCAAAAAAAAATAAAAATCAATAACTCTATTTTTATAGTATAATGCAAGTAGGGAAGCATACAATCATATACTTTAATCCAGCTCCCATCTTTCCATATTTATGGGGATGGTAATTGAACACATTATTCATCATGTATGATTGATCATCTCCAGATTTAGGATCACCGTGATTGTACCATTGATAAGTGTGTTTTGCACACGAGTTTTATACCAATTTTACTTAATTGTTGGCTCAATTTTATGATTATAGAATGTTTTTAGTGCATTTGTTAGTGTTGTTTTAAAGGTATAGTAAAGAGGTGAAAAAGGAGGTGTTGAAGCAAGTTAAAAGGGAAAATAGACATAAAAATGGCGCCCAAGCGCCGGAAGAGATGAAGAAAAAATATGGCAGCAAAGCAGCTCCCAGGCGCTGCATTATACACAGGAAGCAGTTTATTTCAGCAAGGCATTGCCACCATAGCTCCCAGGCGCTACCTAGATAATCCATCATGGCGCTTAGGCACTGCATCGCCAAGTAGGGTTTTTGTTGATTGGGCTGTGAGAAGCCCAGAAAAATACTCCAATTTGGCCAAAGACGTGTAGGGAACTATAAATAGATCAAAGAAGGCACGAATTGGAGGTTCCAAAGATTGAAAAAAAAAAAGAGAGATATACAATGAGAGATCGAAGAGCTAAATCAAAAGAAGAAATTCATCACGAGATTCAAGTTTAAAGCAAAGATTGGAAGCGGAAGAAGACCTTGGTGCAAGAGTTGATTCTTTTCTATATCTTTATTCAATTAATCTGGTGATGTACTCAAAAACATTTATTTTTTCTTTTACATTATGCGTAACTAAACTTTAGATTAGGGCAAACAATGTAGTCTTTTGTGATCCTTAATTCTTTTATTCAAAGATTGTCTGTGGTTTATTCTTTTATGTGTTGATTTTGTTATGATCTTAATGCTTTGAATTATCTTGCCAATAATTTGATGATTACTTGAGTTTCTTACGAATCAAGAGGTGAGTTTGAGGCTTAGACTGTATAATAAAATACGGTAAAGTAGTATAACGTGTAGAGATACCTATACTAATTATTGTGGTCGTAATAGGAATTCTTAGAACCATATTTCATTTAACTAAGGGTAATTTGCCTAGAGATGTGAAATTGAATTAGTTAAATAAGCTTGATGAGAACTCAAGATGGGTAAATTGAACACAATAGGAGAATTCGACGGAACACTACCTTAGGCTAGAATCTTGAATTGAGAATTAAGGTGATCATTAGATGAACTTGTTTTGCCCTAATATTCATTACGTATTCGAATCTTTTATCAATCATTGTTTGCAATCTTCTTATACTTCCATTAGTTTAAGGTAGTTAGTTCACAAATCACTTATTCACAACTGTTACCATTCTTAATTTGACTTTTTATCAAATAGGAGTTAGAAAAGGTAGATTAAGTCTGAAATATAGTTCTCGTGGGAACGATATCCGGATTCAAAGGTCCATTATATTATTTATTACGATATCGTAACTTGCGATATAAAAAACGCAACAACCATAAAAAAAAAAAATCTTTATTTGTTATATTTTAGATTCGTATTTATCAATTTGTCCTAATAAGAAATCCAAAGCATGAAATGTTAGTAAAAAAATAAATTCAAGGTGTTTTAGTATTGTAATTTGTCCTTTTATTTTACTTTTCTTCTAACCTTTTGAAGAGTAATATGATGGAAGAAATTGAGTGAAGAGTTTCTAGTGATTTATGTCTATGTATTCAAACACTTGCAGTGAAAACACAAAAACTAAATAGGAAACATACTTAAATGTCTAATAGAAAAGGCACCAAAAACAATTCTACCTTGGCAACGTAGGCGGCTAGCCAAAAACATACCACTATTGACGTCATCCTTGTCGCTATAACTATTTTGACGAGAGTGATCAATAGCATCTACTATGGTTCGATGACTGAATCTAGCACCTCTATCCAATGTATGGTTGGAGTCTCTCTCGTGTCTCATCATACCTCTAAGGGGTCCAACATTTCCTGCAGAACTAAATGACTAATTTGTAACGTGTTGTAAAAGTCAAGGACCTAGAGTGCAATTTGTATAAATTGGGTTATGAGGTTTAGGGTTCGAGCATGAAAAGATGAGAAACACAACGTCGCATTTTTGCTAGCTTCTCACCTAGTTGGCGCTCAGCGATAAAAACAGAATGTATGTCGCCCGCATGTTGTTGAGCTTTCGCTCAAGCGACAGTGTGTCGCTCTCTTGTCGTTGAGCCCTCGCTCGAGCGACATGTCGATCCGAAAAACCCTAATTTGTTGTTTTGAAGTATTTTTTTCGACCCATTCAACCTAATTACTCTCTCTTATTCAAAAAACCCTAATTTGTTGTTTTGAAGTATTTTTTTCGACCCATTCAACCTAATTATTCTCTCTTATAAATACACAATCCTATACACGAAAATCAGGGTGGTTGTTCATTGTGTCTCTTCTCTATAACATATTCAAGAGTCTATTCATACATTGATTTCATCATTTCACTCTTGATTTTATACAACCACACATTTGGGAAAAAAATCAAACCCATTGAATCCAAAACACCAGCTACTTCCTATTGGTCATAGGAATGTATTTTTTCAATTGAACTTCAGAGGTTGCTTGGACTACAAGCCCAAGAAGAGAACAAAGCCTTGGAGCAGGTTCTTGGAAGAGACAATTGCAGAAGATCTTAGAGCATGCCTTGGAGTTAGCGGGAAATAGATCGGGAAGTCTAGTGGAGTTGGCTAGATAATATCTGACTATAACTCACTCCATATTGTCAATAGTGGAGATAACTGGCTTGATTCCGGAGTTTTTACCCAATTGGATTTCTCCGTCATCAATATTGTGTTATTTACTGCTTTCCTTATTATTGCAACAATTCAACATAGGATAATTGGACTTGTATGCTTAATCATCTAGAAATAATTAAAAGTGACTTGTTGCTTTTGATTGATTAATTCCACACGTAGGGTCAAAACTAAAAACAAATAAGTAACAACCATTCGATAACTTAAAAGCCGTTAAATTGGAAATTCGTGGACTGTTAAGAAGTATCCATTGAGACATTCGATTTTTCACAATCTATTGTGGTGGAAGCAAAAATAGTTGAAGGGATGGACTTAGTGGATCACGTCAATACCAAAAATCCAAAATATGTTAATGGACAGGAAAAATAATTAAAGAAATGATTGTCCATATTGCAATAATAATTAGCGTACGATACAGTTATTCATTATTATTTTTGATTATTACCAACCACGAAACATCTCAACAAACTTGTCCTTAAATACACTACTAAATACTAATGATAACTGCATAGATTACTTGTCTTGACAAGAATTATCTTCTTGAACGGGCACCAAAGTTTTTCAAAAAAAACCAAACACGCTATCAAAAATATAAATCTCATAAAGAAATCGCAATTGTAAGTTGAAATTTTGATGCATATAGCTTCCTTTAACCAAAAAATATAATAACAAAATGAAAAAGGAGATGGTCGAGTTAACAGGAAAACGAGTGTGGGTCTGGTCAAACAACACTCAATTTGATCGAGCCCGAGACACGAGGCCATAATGTCAAATATGGTCCAATACATCTCCTATCCACTGTGATTGTGTTACAATCACCATGATAGCCAGCTGGAAATTGGTGTTAGGAATTTACTTAACATGCACAGTGGAAATAAAACAATTTTCAATTCCCAAACGAGGATCTGCAATGTGTTTAGATAGAAACTGTGATGAGAATGATACCTTTGATGAATTCCACAAACTCTTTTGCTTTTTCTTGAATTCCAATGATCACGATCTGCAATCCAAGCTGTCCAATTGTCCAGCCTCCAATGGTGATCCACACAGAGAACAAGAATGGTGGCTAGGGTTTCTTTTCTTGTGCTAGCAAGAATAATGAAAAATTCCATACTGTTTTCAAACCCTAGTAGCCTATTAATATAAGTCCAAATGGGCTCGGCCTATCTGTTAAACTTAACCCGGTCTAATATTTAATTAATCAAATTAATTAATTCGGGCCTATTAATAAACAACCCAATTAATTAATTATCCAACACTTGTCAATTAATTAATTGGTAAATCTCATTCTTCTGATTCTCTTTTGTGTGTGACCCATTAGGTTCCCGATCACGATGCCTAACGACGTGAATTATTATTTTGATCTAATCAAAATCGATAAATTAAAACGCCCCTTTTAATTTATCACTAATTCACTTTCGTTGTCCCAGATTGACATCTAGCAATGTGTCAGGGCAATACATGTGACGGGAAATATCACGTAGTATGACAAAACCAAACTTGTTCGTTTACTGTGAAACTATAATCCTTTCGTCAATATGATCCGATCAATTATGAGATATGGATATGTGTCAATCTCAATTATCGATCATATCTTTTATCCCACTGTTAAGTCAATGTACGTCGAAAACTCTTTTCCGACTTATGAGTTTACCTTGGCCAAGGATTTCATTATTAACTTAACTGGATAAAATGTAGATCATAATCTCTTACTATCTAAGAGTGACGAATCCTCTATTGATCATTCACAACCTTCATATGATTCTTGACATACCCGAACAATGCTGTATTAGCGACCCTTGACAGAGCAACATCCAACACCACCAAAGTATGTCTGCTCTCATATAAGGTACTATGATGACCTCAAGTCAAAGGACCAATTCCACTACCGAACGTTAGAAATTAACCACTAACACTTAGATAGTTATCCATGTGGAATCTCTCAACGGGTCTCCAATGTTTTGTTCTATAACAAAACATTCACGTGTTCACTCAAGGGTCACCACACTTTAGCTTGTGAGATCAGCTACTTATTTCACAAGTAAGAATGCCACACGCGATAGTCTATCCGTAATAACGATATCCGTATCTCGTTATTACTTCGACCACGGACGATTTAAAATTCAGTCATATGTAATTTGTATCTCACAATCACAACTCCTTGTGATTAACAAACCATCAAGACTTGAATCTACGGATTCTATTATTTAATTTATTAGAATATTAATTCAATTAAATAATAGATATTGCCGTATATATGCATTGATTATATATATATTCAAAGTGTTTATGTCCAAAGTTGATTGGACCTAGGGCATAACACCTACAATTGGTCTGGTGGCTTGGGAAAGATTTTTTTAGTGTATGGACTCCTCTTTTAATTAGCTTTTGCCATCCAACGTTTTCTTTAAGTGATTTTTCCAAAGCTCATGTTTTCTGGGAAGACAATCATTAAAATACTTCAGAAAGTGAAATTTCCAGCACTCTAGAATTTCTAGTAAGTGATCTATAAACTTGCTGAATATATTCTATTTTCACAAACTGCTGCATTTGCATCAAGAAATAGAATTGCTAAAAATTTTGCAAAATCTTTTTCCAAAAAAAAAAAAAAAACAAAAACAAAAACAGCTTTTGATACATTGACGTAAAAAAAATGGATCGCTTTTCGAATATATTTATTACTTATAGAGTATTAGTGTATTACTGACAATTAATGTTACTGTTGCATCTGCCGAAAAAAGTTTTTCAAAATTAAAGTTATCAAAATCATATTTACTTAAAATCGTATTTACAATCAACCATGCTACAAAAACAATTGAATGGCCTAACTTTAATATCTATTGAACAAGATTTGTTAAAACATATTGATTACTAAAGTTTATTTAGTAAGTTTGCTTATAGAAATGTGAGAAGAAATATTTTTACAAGATTTGTTGCATTTCCAAGTTTACACGTGGTATTTGATGTTTCTAATTTCAAGGTTTGCTCATATGGAATTACACGAAGACTTTTGTGGCATGGATAGTTCTATGTTGATGACATATGGATTTTGATGAAGTTTAGGAGGTGATTTTGTACTTTTCTTGTTCACGACATTTAAAAAATAAACAATAAGAGCCTGATCACCCTTCATATTGCCAAAGGGAATGCTAGAATGTTTTCGACTCCCATCACCAGATGAAACTGCGTCGGGAATTTTGGGAATCCCCCTTTACAACTTTATATAAGATTATATCCTTGCCACAAAAATCTACTCCAAAAACTTTGCTAACAAAGCCATCAAGCCGCCTTCAACTTGGCAGAGGCTCTCCTTGATCTGTCTCCAGAATCTCCACTAAGTAACAAAAATTTTCATCGGTATCTATCCTTCCGCTGGGGGTTCCCTTGGCATCACACCTTAAAAAACTGCTCTTGGGATTGTCCCACGAACAATCTATATGTTCTACGGAATTGTCAACCTGATCATAACAAGGAATTCCTCGTGTTACTTAAAACTGCAACTATAGTAACTGATGTGTACAAGAAAGATGGCATATTTCAAGAAGTAAAATAGCATAATGTCTAACCACCAGAACTTAAGTAAGAAGACTCAATAAACAAACTAATTATGTAATTTATCCTAACATGACGCATATATAAATATATATTATTGGTTGTTGGAACAAAGAAGAAGAAGAAGAAACTTGGAGGAACCGTGTGTTTTGATTTAGCTAAGTGGAGTCAATGATATAGATTACAAACCATACCTATTGCATAGTGTTCTATCCAATCAACTAGTACAAGGATAAATTGACTTGAAATGAAATGATAAACTACCAACTACCATTCATCCTATTATAGAAGGAATGATGGTCAAAATGAGATTAAGAATTCATAAACGCTTCATTATCCCTCAATCTCCTCCTTGAAGCTTTTATCTAGGACTCCAATTTGATGAATCAGCTCTTCAAAACGATTCTTGGCAAGTGGCTTAGTGAACAAATCTACTAGCTGCACCTGTGAAGAACAATATTGCAAGTGAACTTCCCTTTCTTTTTCAGCCTGTCTGATTGCATGAAACTTGACCTTAATATGTTTTGATCTTCCATGGTTAACTGAATTCTTGGCCAAGGCAATAGCTGAGTGATTGTCCACTAGAATTGAAGTAGGATTTGATTGAAATTGATGCAAATCACTCAGAATTTTCCTCAGCCAAACCGCCTGATTTGTTGCTGATGCTGCAGCCACATACTCTGCCTCTGCTCTAGATTGAGCCACAATATCTTGCTTCTTTGAGTTCCAATTGAATGCACCAAACCCTAGAGTAAACAGATAACCAGAAGTGCTTTTCATGTCATCAATTGAACCGGCCCAATCACTGTCCGAATATCCTACTAAATCTGAATCGACTCTTCCTTCAAAAATAGATTCCATACTTCAGTGTTCCTCTGATATATCTGAGAACTCTTTTGGCAGTAGATAGATGAGCTTGTGATGGATTAGTCATGAATCTAGACAGTAGACTTGTAGCATACATGAGATCAGGTCTTGTTGATGTTAAGTACAACAAACTTCCACCAGACTTCTATAGTTCTTCTCATTTGCTGGTTCATCACCATCCTCCTTTGATAACTTCGTATTTACTGTTATAGGTGTGTCAACTGGCTTGCAATCCATCATTTTAAGCCTCTTCAAAATTTCAGTTGCATATTTATTTTGTGAGACAAAAATTCTATCAGATCTTTGATCAATCTCAATTCCTAGGAAATACTTCATTTCACCTAAGTTTGTCATCTCAAACTCCTTCTCTAGTTCAGTTGTGAATGAATGAATCAACTCCAAATTATTTCTTGTAATCAGTAAATCACCTACGTATAAAGAGATGATCAACACACTTGAATGAAGATCTGATTTTACATAAAGTGTGTGCTCACTTTCACTTCTTTGAAATCCATTTTCAGACAAGTAGTTATCAATTCTGCTGTACCAAGTTCTTGAGGCTTGTTTCAATCCATACAAAGCCTTCCTTAACTTGCATACACGATCAGGAACTGCCCTTGAAATGAAGCCATCTGGTTGTTCTACAAATACACCTTCTTCCAGTTCACCATGAGGAAGGCTGATTTGATATCTAGCTGATGTATTTTCCACTTCTTCTGTGCTGCCAATGCAATCACCAATCTAATTGTGTCATGTCTTGCAACTGGAACAAAGGTTTCGAAATAGTCTACTCCACACTCTTGAGCAAAACCTTTGGCTACCAGCCTGGCTTTGTACTTGTAGATAGAGCCATCAAGATTCACTTTGGCTTTGTAAATCCACTCACTCCAATTACTCTCTTGTCAGTTGGTCTTGGCACCAGCATCCATGTCTCATTTTTGTGAATCATTCCCATCTCTTCTTCCATGGCCTTAATCCATTTATGATGCTTAGCAGCCTCTTCATAGTTGTTTGGCTCAATAATGGCGATGTTGCATTTTTCATGAACTTCATTCAATGATCCAGTTCCTCTAAGAGGTGGACCAAAACTAGATGTCGACTCAGATGGACCATCATTTGAAGCACCAGACTCTGTTGGTTATGGCTGAACCTCTGGTTGAATCACATGACCATTCTGCTACTCTATAGGTAGAAGGACTGATGGTTGTTGTAACTGTGATTCAGTTTCATCCCAATTCCACTTGGTATTTTCATCAACTTTGATGCCTCTTGACACTATAATCTTTTCAGTTTCCAGATTATACACTCTATAGCCTTTTGCCTGAGAAGTATAACCTAGGAAAATTCCTTTCATTGCCTTGTTATCCAGTTTGCTCCTCTTCTGTTTTGGAATATGAATGTAGCATAAAGATCCAAATACTTTGAGGTGTTTTGCTATTGGTTTCACACCATTCCAGGCCTCAACTGGAGTCTTGCCTTTCACAGCCTTAGTTGATGATCTATTCTGTAAAAACACTGATGTATACACAGCTTCAACCCAGAATTTCTTTGGCAAATCCTTCTCAGCCATCATACTCCTTGCCATTTCCATCACTGATCTATTTTTGCTCTCTGCCACTTCATTTTGCTGTGGCATATAGGACACTGTGAACTGGTGATGGACACTATTTTCCTCACAAAATTGATCAAACATCTTGGAGGTATACTCCTTGCCATTGTCAGACCTTAGGACCTGAATCTTACAGCCTAATTGACTCTCAACAAATGCCTTGAATTTTCTGAAGATTTGGAACACATCAGACTTGTTTTTCATGAAGTATACCCTGTACATTCTTGTACAATCATCAATAAAGAGTGCAAAATATCGATTTTCACTCAATGATGGTGTTCTCATAGGACCACAAATATCATAATGTACCAGCTGCAGTTTTTGAGTTGCTCTTCGAACTCCATCTGTTGGAAATGCTTCCCTATGCATCTTTCCATAACTGCAGGCCTCACGAACTCCTCCTAGCTCTTGAATTGCAGGTAAGTCCCTTACCAAGCCTTGAGTATAATGATTGGCTAAGGTCTTAAAGTTATAATGGCCATATCTTTTATGCCACAAATCTGATTCATCAAGGTTAACTTCAGCAGCATTTCCAATCACATTTTGCTAATAAATACTGAAACTCTTATTCCTCATTGGCACACAAGCAATTTCAGCATTATTTGAATCATTTATCATGCATAAATGGTCTTTAAAAAATAATGAATATCCATTTCGAACCATTTGACCAACACTTAGCAGATTAGAATTTAAACCAGGTACAAGTAAAACATTGTCAATGTACCTCATTCCCTTCTTTGTTTGAACTACAATGGTTCCAATTCCTTTGGCAGACACTACTTCACCATTTCCCATCTTGATTTCTGTTTACAATTTTGAGTTCAAAATGTAGAAAATCTCCTCTTTGCTGGTCATATGATTAGTGCAGGTATTGTCAATGAACTAAGAGTCTTCCTCCTTTTCATTTGTCATGTGAAATGCCAAGAATAAATTATCTTCAGCCTTCTTCTTAGAAGCTAGAGTAGCTTGCTGATTCTATTGTCTGTGCTGATAATGAGTTGGAGTGTGATTTTGACGATTAACTGGACAGAACTTTTCAGGATGGCCAACCATATTGCATACTTTACACTTATGTGTTTTCCAACAAAACTTTTCCAGCTGATTTGTTTTGCCACAAACACCACATTAAGGATGTGAATCTCGATCTCTATTTGTCCTCTGTTTGCTGCTACGCCCTTCTCTCTTTTTCCTTAAATCAAACTGCCTCCTATCAACATTGCTCCTGGAATACTATTGTTTGTGCTTGGCTGCAAAGGCTCCTTCCACTGACTTCTCACTCCTTGATGCCAGCCTTTGTTCAAATGCCAATAAAGAACATGTAAACTCAGTTAAGGTGAGGCTTGACAGGTCTTTAGTATGCTCAATGTTTGTAGTGACAACATCATATTTTTCAGGCAAAGAAATCAGAACTTTCTGAACTACTCTCTTGTCTGTAATCTTCTCAGCATTTAGCTTGATTTGATTCACAATATCAACCACTCTTGAGGTGTAATCCTTAACCTTCTCTGTTTCTTTCATCCTCAGATTTTCGAACTCCCTGGTCAAGGATTAAAGCCTCACTGCCCTGATTTTTTTTGAACCTTTAAACTCTTCCTCAAGCTTATCACATGCCTCTTTAGTTGTAGTTGCAACCACTATCCTGGGAAAAATCTCCTCTGACATGGCTGTAAATAAGAAAGATAAGGCTTTCATATTCTTCATGGACTGATCCTTCTACTGTTTCAACTGAGCTGCTGTGTAAGAAACATCATCCTCTGATTTGTCATAGCCTTGCTCAGTCACTTTCCATAGATCATGAGCCATCAAGAAAGCCTTCATTTTAACTGACGAAAAATCATAATTTTTGCCATTGAACGCGGCAAGTAGAGGTAAGGATGAAGAGATTGAACAAGACATTTTTTGTTTACCAGATTTTTGCTTTTTCCTTTAGCTACTGGTCTTTTTTTCTTCTTCTCCCCTATTTTTTTGTTTTGGACGGATCTTATTTTTCTCCTCAAGCTCTGATACCATTTGTTGGAACAGAGAAGAAGAAGAAACTTGGAGGAACCGTGTGTTTTGATTTAGCAAAGTGGAGTCAATGATATAGATTACAAACCATACCTATTGCATAGTGTTCTATCCAATCAACTAGTACAAGGATAAATTATAAACTAATACAACTTGACTTGAAATGAAATGATAAACTACCAACTACCATTCATCCTATTATAGAAGGAATGATGGCTAAAATGAGATTAAGAATTCATAAAAGCTTCATTATCCTTCATTGGTTCTTTTTTAGTGTAGTTTCATCTACTTTCGTCCGTACATATGATTACTTATTCTTTTCTATTCAAGTATTCTAACTCTACAATTGGTAACACCGTGTCTCCACATTTCAAGGCAATATGCCAATATGTTAATCGAAAACAATAGATGAGTATTATTACAAACTGATGTAACCAAAAATTTTCATGACCCGAGGACTGTAAACCCCGAGGTTGAATATTGCCCATATTATGAGATTCCCTCTGAGGTCCTTGGGCTTGTCTCCTCGGGCATGATCAATTACCACCTGGAGGCAAACCTCCAATAAGGTTAAGTCCTACTATATCTCTTTTGTACTATCATGGTGGGACTTTACCACTAGAGATTCATCCTCATCCAAATACCAAATTGTCTAATATCTATTAAATTGCAACTCCTAATTTTGGTAAGACTCTTGAACGTCCTATAACCCTTAATATTAGATAAGGACAATCAAGTGACTTAAACCTACTAGGAGTATGCTACCCGCCTCTATAAATACTAGATCTCAATTCATTATTCAGGTATGATTTTACATAATTTTCAGTTTAAGCCTCACGCATAAATTCTCTTTCTAACTTAAGCATCAGAGGGGCAATGAGAATACACCTCGATGCCTTTATTTCAGGTACTAAAAGGTTTTATTCATGATCATTCTCAATCATCAAGCTTGGATATCAACATATACAATTTTTGCTAGCATCATTGGTGCCGTATGTGTAAATCACTACCAAAAGTCATGGTTAACACACGTTTAGGACACCTTCGAGCATGCTCATCTGCTCCCAATCAACACCCCACTGAAGATCCTCCAGTGCTGCAAGAGGAATCATCAGGGACACCAACACCCCAACCAGCAGTTGTTGCTCGTGGAGCATTTTAATAGATCCGCTAACAAGTTGTTATGGTAACTCAATTGCCAAGTCAAAGAAATTTGCATCCAGCACCCACAAGGTGATTTTATGGCCGATGCTGAAGCTCCCTGCCCCGTCCCTAATATTGGTGATGCTAGAACCACGTGCATACTTCATATGGCTTCAGGTTCAAGATTAGTTACCATGGACTCTACTGTACTTGCCATGATCAGTTACCTTTGGATTCTATGACTTGTTGCAATCAATACTTAAGCTCTATTTGTTTGAACAAAGTGTACATACGAATGATTCAAGATGCCGAAGGAATGATAATAACAATTTCTTGTAATTGATATGAAATTTATTAAACATTAAGGCTTAATTTATTGTTGTCGTTGTAATTGATGAAACAAATACTTGCTAACCTTGAACAAGTCCACCTTGTAGTGTATGAAACGATATATGTCGTTATGTTAAAGTTCTAATAACAAAAAATTGACTAGAGTTTGATATTCAAGATGTGTTATGGCTACAGGTGCTTTTCTTGACTAGGTCAAAAAGGTTGTTAAATTTTCTTCTCTTCCAACCAAACTTGAAATATATTGATGTAGTGGAACAATAAGTTATACAATATTACCGTTGTCTCATGTGATAAAAGAGAAGGATAAATTTGATGTGGTTCGACGAACTGTTGAAGATCACAAGAGGAGATTTTATTAGTTGAGAAAGCGCCATAATACAATTTTTTACTCACTCTGGCAACTTCTTCCTACATAAAAATTAGAAGAATTAAAAAACGATACACACAAGTTCGTACCATCATTTGTTCTAGTTTCTCTCTTGGATGCACATCATTCTCTGTTGGAATTCACGTTACCTTGGTCCAAGCACAATTCTTCTCAATTTATTGCCATTAATTTTTTTCTAAACATGCGTCAATAGTTATAAATAGTAATGATAGATTGTTTGCCTACTTGACAACCATTTTCGTAGAAAAAAGAGTTTAGAATAGTGATTTTGGGAGAATGTGTGGTTAAAAAGTAAGAAAATGTTTCTGGTATACGTGTAGAATATTTTATTGTGTGAATGCGTGGTTGAAAATGATCATATAGCAAACCATAAAATTAATGAAGTGGTAATTACATAAAAGCCTACTTTTCAAGATTCAAATTCAAAAATCAGATTTCAAATTTTAATTTTCAAAAATTAGAAATTTTATATATAGATACAGGTTTTTTATATTTAATTAAATATTATAAAAAATAATTTATATACACCCCACCCCACCTTAAATCCCTAATTTCTCATTTCTCCCTCATCTCCCGTATCTCTCTCTCTCTCTCGACGGCGTGGAATGAGCGTCGCTTCCATTGAGCCGCCACCTTTGCCCGCCGTCTATCCTCCTCTCCCTTCTCTCATCTTAGTCTCGTCTCTTTTCAAATCTCTCTCTCCTCCATTGCCGTCACCGCAGCACCTCTACTGGATGTGAGCGCTGCCGCCATTACAATGACGACCGCCTGCTATCGCCTTCGTAATGAAGAGAAGATGGCTCGACAAAGCTGATACGCCGACTCCGCTGCAAATACTGCGAAGAGCGGTGCTTACTGCCACCGCTCGAAGCCTATGTGTGCTCCGCTTAGTGGGTCTACTACTGCCGAAGATTTGTTATTCTTTGAGTTTTGATGGGCCCAATTTTGTGGGTTTGGATGGTGTTCTGTGGTGGTGGTAGTGGTGGTGGTGGTGGTAATGTTTGTGGATCGGGCGATTGGGATAGGTTTTATTGAATTTTGCAGTATTTTTGGTGTTGTTGGGGGAGGGTTTAGGTGGTGGTAGTTGTTGTGATGGTTTTTGTGGTGTTGGTGGTGAGGTGGCGATTTGACTGTGGAGGTGGCGGGTTGACTGTGGTGAGGTGTTTGGTGTTTTGTTGGTGGTGGTTTGTGATATTGGCTGCGGCGGCGAGATGTTGGTGTTGCTAGTTCTGGTGACAACAGCGGTGATGGTGGTGTTGGATGCAGTGGTGGCTGTGGGTTTGGTGGTTGTGGGGGCGGTGATGTTTGGTGGTGATGGTTTTTGGTGGCGATGGAGGTGGTTGTTGGTGGCGGTGTTGGTGTTGGTGTTGGTGTTGGTGTTGGTGGTGGTGGCGTAGTAGGCCATCGTGTGAGTTGGTGTGGGTGGATCTGGTCATTTTGATTTTTTGTGACTAAAAATATAATCCGTGACCTTAAAATTCGATAACATATGACTAAAAATATAATCTGTGACCAACTATTTCGTTTTCTGTGACCTAAAAATTATAAAATTTGTGACCGTGAGAAAATTTGTGACCAAATAATTGGTAAATCTGTGTTCGTGTTAAAAAAATAATTTGTGATCTTAAAATTCGATAATCTGTGACTAAAAATATAATCCGCGACCAAGTATTTTGTTATCTGTGACCTAAAAATTATATAATCTGTGACCGTGAAAAAATTTGTGACCAACTAATTTGGAAGTCTGTGACCGTGTGACCTATAAAAATGTTGTGACCAAAAATCAATATTAACATGTTACATGTGTTTGTAGAGTCACGGTTCAAAAGTACATGTCACATTTATCGGAATAGTCGCCGGAACGATCATCAGCACAATCATCGAAATCGGAGAAGTCGTCGGAACGGTCATCAGAATAGTCGCCGGAACGGTAGAGGTGGTGGAGGTGAGGTGGTTTAACTATATATATATATATGTCAAATATCTAATTTTAGAAATTTGAAAGTTGTTTTCTTATTTTTGAAATAGTGTATACTTAAAGTATGATTTATGAATTTTTCTCGTAAATTAAAGAGTGTCACACATGCACTTTATGTCATAAACTTTATTTTATCTGATACTATAACGAGGCATTACTACATTTTTAAAATGTTAATTTAAACACTTAGGGACAAAAAAATTATTTATTAACACGGTCCTTTTCATTCATACAACGTTCTTACCAAAAAAAAAAAGGAGAGAAAAAATAGACAACTCAAATTTTTACAAGGGTGAATTTGAATTTGAAAGTTTTGTTATGTGTATCGTCTAATCATTAGCATGTCCAAATTGGATACTTTGCCACTTCCCTCCACTGTTCTTTTTGCCATGAAACAGGGAACAAATTAAGGAACTTCAGATCACAATACTAAATTCTTATGTTTGCTTGTGTATATTAAACTACTAAAAATTGATGGTGCCATTCATAAAGATATTAAAAGAATCACTACTCAAATACATGAGCTTCAACATATACCAAATTGAGAAATGCTAGTGGTACATTTGGGGCTACATAAAGGTGTCCATAATGGACACCCGGCGCATTCCCATTCGATGAAATACCGGTCCCACAGACACTCCATCCAATGGGGTTGTGCCGAGTGTCCATTATGGACACCCTTAGGTAGCCCCAAATGTACAAAAAGAATAACTCATACCAAATTTTCCGTAGGTGAAAAGCTTAACTGAAAAACTTTCACAAGCTTTTTCCCTAGTCGGTGGAAGTATCCATTCCATTAGTAACTAAAAACATTCATTCCATTGTTAAAATACGGAAATTCCATTAGCAATTTATCAGTGAAATTGCATTTACCCACTATGCCCATTTTCAGTAAGGATTAAAATCTAGAATTTAATCTAAACTAAAGTCAATAATTGATTTTAATCATATATCACAATTTTCAACAACATAATTCATTAACTTTTATCAAAATATATTAAAAATCTAATTTTAATCTCACCCCAAACGAGGGCTAAATATATTTAGAAAAATGCTACTTGTACATCACACATTGTACATAAGGGGATACATCACTCTCACATGGGGTGTGGGACCCATTGCATAAATTATTTTTTAATCTAAGCGGGTCCCACCCCCATGTGAGGGGGGTGTACTCTCTGATGTACAATGTGATATACAAATAGCAAGACTGATATATTTATATTGAGGGAGAGGTGGAGGTGATAGTGGAACCGACCATGTTCATTAATATACGGAACGAGGCAAAGTGACTATTCTTTCTAAATTTTATTGGACAAGAAGTACAAAGACAGTTCCATGAAACGCGCAAGTTCTTTTACTAAGACTAGTGTGAGCACGTGCAATGCACGTGTTGTATAGTTTAACTGGGTATTTAATAGTGTGGAGTGATTTGAATACATTTTTTTAAAAATATAAGTAAGGTATTGTTTGTATAATTATATGAATTGAATTTTTGATTTGCTAATCTTTTTTATACACTCCTCAGAAAAACAAAACAAAACAAAGCACCTCACAAATGAAGGAAAGTTGGTGGCCAGATTTGAAGAGGAAAGGAAAGCCAAGAATTGAACTGTATCAAAAATGGCATGACTTGTTTATAAAACAAAATACTGCAAGTGAAATAAGTTTGAGCATGTCTAATGCCTTAAATGTAATTTGGAAGAATACGGTAGTAATTAGAAAATATTCTACTATTTTTATTCGCTTTACATCTCTTACGCGACTAATAATTCCGCTATCTCCAGTTCTACAAGTTTTGTTTCAACTGGATAGTACCTGTAGTGAAGTTCTCCAACATTGTTACCTGATAGTTTTGTCCATTCATTTGGTCGAATGTTATGAACTGCAAAAATGGAAGAAAAAAATCAGGAATTTGGAAACTAAATGTAATAATGAGAAGTGAGAATTGTTAAATAAAGATGGATTAAAACCATTGATTTCTAAGGGTATCGCCACCAATATTTGCACAAGTGGCAAGCACATGCACAAAAAATGTGTCAATATATAAAGATAATACTTGTACTTTTTCCCGGAAATATGCTTGTAGGTTAAGAAGTAAGAGAGAAAGTAGTCAAAGTTGTCAAAGTACAGCAGAAGTATAGATTTTCATATAATATTGAAGTTTTTTTGACGTGTTATTTTTGTGATTTGATTGTCTGCATAATTTATTTTTTGCGTAAATATGTTCCCAAAACTGACGGTAAAAAAAATTGCCTTAAGTAATTGGAGATAAATACAAAATCTTGGAAATAAATGATTGAAAAAAAAAAAAGAACTTGTATATATTTAAAGGAAAAGTGGTATGTTAATTAATTTTCAGTCTATTTTTTATGTAATAAATTGTGCTATATTAAAAATCAATGCTTATATTGTAGATTAAAATTTTGATACAGAAACTAAGGCAATAACATATTCTTTTGATCAGTTCCCTTTGTTTAATAGCTAATCATTTAGGGCTAATATAAATGAATCTGGGAGGAGGTTTTTTGTGTGGTGGAAAAAACAAAACACAGAGGTGTGAATATTTTTTGTACATTTTTTCATCTCAATTTTACTAAAATATTATCTTAGTTAGCAAAAAATGAGTAGCAATAGGAGTACCTTTCACATGAAGGTAAGACACTATAAATATATGTGTTTCTATAACTATATTGCTGGTTTTGTTTGTTCATTATTGCTGTCAGGTTTGAGATTAGGTTTAATTCATAACATGTGTGCTGAATTAATAGCATCAGAAGATTAGGCAGAAAAGTATATGATACATAATTTATGAAATTGCAACCACTAATTATCATATAAACCAAACACAAAACAGGAATTATGAAACTTCATTACCTGTAAGTCAAGTACACATACAAGATCTTTATTGAAGTTTTGTGCTTACAAATCGAAGCCAAACCCAACTTTGTTTTTTTATACTTTTTCTAATGTTTAAGCTGTAGAGTCCTAGTTACTGTACATATAATTACTGCTTTTATTAAATTTAATGTCTAGTGATGAAGATAAAAGAAATGCAAAGGATGAATCACATATAAAAGCTCAAGAATGTCAACGTGGGAATGCTGTCGTTATTCAAATATGGTGATAATGATGCATAATTGAAGTCAAAAGATGAGAAACATGGAGAAATTCCTCCATCCAAGCTTGGATGGAGGAATTTCTCCTAGCCTCCATTCTTGGATGGAAACATGGAGAAATTCCTCCATCCAAGCTTGGATGGACTTCCTCCATCCATTCTTGGATGGACACATGGAGAAATTCCTCCATCCATGGAGGAATTTCTCATAGCCTCCATCCAAGGATGGAGGCAAGAAGAAATGCCTCCATCCTGGGAGAAATGGAGGAAAATCAGAGATGTTATGGTTAAAAAGAATTGGTAACACTGCATATGATTTTTAGCCTGCAAAATATCCTAAATTTAATATCATCTTTGTCATGCAAGGAGGATTCGGTGGAAAAAACAAAACACAGAGGTGTGAATATTTTTTGTACATTTTTTCATCTCAATTTTACTAAAATATTATCTTAGTTAGCAAAAAATGAGTAGCAATAAGAGTACCTTTCACATGAAGGTAAGACACTATAAATATATGTGTTTCTATAAGTATATTCTTTGGTTTTGTTTGTTCATTATTCTTTGTCGGGTTTGAGATTAGGTTTAATCCATAACGTGTGCGAATTAATAGCATCGGGAGATTAGGCGAGAAAAGTATATGATACATAATTTATGAAATTGCAACCACTAATTATCATATAAACCAAACACAAAACAGAATTATGAAACTTCATTACACCGTAAGTCAAGTACACATACAAGATCTTTATTGAAGTTTTGTGCTTACAAATCGAAGCCAAACCCAACTTTGTCTTTTTATACTTTTTCTAATGTTTAAGGTTGTAGAGTCCTAGTTCTTGTACATATAATTACTGCTTTTATTAAATTTAATGTCTAGTGATGAAGATAAAAGAAATGCAAAGGATGAATCACATATAAAAGCTCAAGAATGTCAACATGGGAATGCTGTCGTTATTCAAATATGGTGATAATGATGCATAATTGAAGTCAAAAGATGAGAAGATTAAACATGAATACTAAAATGTAATTTGTACAATAACAAAAGTGACAATTGGAGTATAAAGTTTATGGCAAAGCATTAAGGTACATTCCTACACAATGGACTCCATACAAGGATGGAAAATGCCTCCATCCGATGGAGACATTTCTTTTAGCCTCCATCCAAGGATGGAAGCATGGAGAAATTCCTCCATCCAAGCTTGGATGGAGGAATTTCTCCTAGCCTCCATTCTTGGATGGACACATGGAGAAATTCCTCCATCCAAGCTTGGATGGAGGAATTTCTCCCCTCCATTCTTGGATGGACACATGGAGAAATTCCTCCATCCAAGCTTGGATGGAGGAATTTCTCCTAACTTCCATCCAAGGATGGAGGCAAGAAGAAATGCCTCCATCCTGGGAGAAATGGAGGAAAATCAGAGATGTTATGGTTAAAAAGAATTGGTAACACTACATATGATTTTTAGCCTGCAAAATATCCTAAATTTAATATCATCTTTGTCATACAAAGAGGATTAAACAGATAAAAAAACTATTATGCTTCCATTCAGGATGGACTCCATCCAAGGATGGAAAATGCCTCCATCTAAGCTAGGATGGAGGCATTTCTTCTAGCCTCCATCCTTGGATGGAAGCATGGAGAAATTCCTCCATCCAAGCTTGGATGGAGGAATTTGTCCTAGCCTCCATCCTTGGATGGAGACATGGAGAAATGCCTCCATCCAAGCTTGGATGGAAGAATTTCTCCTAACCTCCATCCTTGGATGGAGACATATGAATTTCTCTTTGGAGGCAAGGAGAAATGCCTCCATCCTGGGAGAAATGGAGGACAAACTGAATGCGGGAAAAGGACTCCATGTGGGCTAGATTTTTAGAGTTATAGGCATATTTTTCATGCAAGAAAATTCATCTGTCCAAGAAAATATACCTTAAATTTCTTGAGCAAAGCATAGCCAGACATTCCAGGCATACAATAATCTGTGATAACAAGATTTACTTCCACTTCCTGCATATTAACAATTGTTTTTGGAATTTTGAGACAAAAAAACCAAGGAAGTATGATCAGTGGGGTAGGAGGATAAAAATATAAAACCAAATTTAGGTAATGAAGATTGGGAGAAATAGAAGTTTGATTAGGGGTAATTCGGTTATTTTATGCAAACTCAGAAACTCCAAACCTTTGCCGGAATTTTGATTATGCTTATGTTTGTACTTTCATGCCAAGCTTCCGCGCAATACTTCTTCTGGAGATAAGAGAGCAACTTGCTTCTTGTTATTAAATGTGATTGAGACTGCTTTTAGTTTTTTAGCAAGGTAAAACAAAAGATACTGATGGCTATTTGGAAAATCAGAAACATAGAAGCCGATGCTCTCGACAGTGAATGGATAATGTAGTTACTCTGGTTATCCAGTGAGTTCATTCAATAAAATGCTATATTTTACTTCTGCCACGAATCGCTATAAATAAGCAAATCAAATGTTTAGCACTTCCATTAAACAATTTACCAATATAAATCATACTTCTATGCAACTTCATAATTTGGTTACTAACAGTAGCTCACAACATCACAAGAGTAAATGAATTTGCGAAATTAACAGCATTCATCTGATTTTTAAGGAACAATTTCTGGCTAAACATTTTTCTTAACTACGGTTTTTTTTAATGTTTCAACATCTATATACAGGAGTCACCAATGTTACATTGGATGGTGTACATCAAATGAAACAGAAAAAAAGGACCAATTTCTCAAGCTACCCATAGTACTGGGCTTACTGGCAGCAAGCAGTGTGCTTGATATAGTAACACCACCATTATATATGCGCTGTATCTCCTTCCGGCACTCTGTTAGAGAATTATCTGGTATGGGCAGAGTTAATTCAATTACATCGCCTATTTTTAGCTTGCAGGTGGGATCATAGACTTGTTCATGGTTCAACCGAGGCCTTAGCTTCTCCTTAAGAGGGAAAAGAGTTTGCTGGGAACTCTTAAACTGATATCTGCAAATCCAAACAACATATAATACGTCATGTTTGGTATCATAAAATTACACACTTATGCACTACGGCCAAAAAAAACCCCATAACAGCATGGAACAGGACAAAACCATCCAAAAAGAACAATAAGATATAAGATTAGCACCCACATCAGCATGACAAATCCAATGAAGCTACTCTGTTAAAAGAGAAGGTTTTGCCTCCGAAGAGAACAAATTCGTGGAACTTTGGAAGTTTTTTCTTATTTTTGACGAAGTAACCAATTCCTAGTTTCAAAAGACTTGAGATGAAGTATTATGACAAGGTAAGACTAAGAAATAATAGGCAGAATTGAACTTCAATGTAGCAGAAATGCCATAATAAATTCTAGTACAGGAAAAATTTTGACACACAAAAATATGTAAGCAGTAATAGATACCGAAAAATTGAAAGAAAATAGACCAACCTTTATATTTGCTCTCCTGAACAAAACTCTCTCCTTCCTAAAATCCTCATTCACCTATGATTGTCCTGCGCAAAAAATTTAATTCACTACCTCAATCTATATATGAGTTCAATCATACATTCTACATTTCACCAGAAGTAAACATGATACTAAAACAAACAAAGTTTTAATCTTTGACTTATTGTAATCACAAATTCAAAAAACTATACAATTACAAACAAAAAAGTTAGGGGAAACCTTGAAAGTCCTTCAAAGCTTCTTTAAACTTGCCAATCTCAAATTCGCAGCACCTCGTCTATAATAACCCTGTACAAATTAGCAAATCTAAACACATCAATAAATTTCTCAAGAAACCAAAAAACAAAAGGAATCAAATGTACTGTCATTCAAACAAAAAAATAATGTGAAAACCGAGTATTGACTAAATGTCAAAATGCTAATAAAAATAACATTTCTAAGCAGTTTGCCATCTGTTAGCAAATGTGTTTTCAACTAAATAGTAAATACAAACTTATGCAACATAAAATTCTCGAGTAATCTTTTTTCCTTTGTTTTTTCTTTCTCAAGCAATTTTCTTTTGTTGGGAAAATTTAAATTTTAGCTTTCAAAATACAATTATGAATCAAACAACAAAAAAACCAAAAAACTAATAATGAATCACTAAAAATAAATTAAATTGACAAAAAGACAATTGGTTATTTTCCACTAATATATTTGTTACCTAACCAAAAATGGCATACTTCTACTGACTAAGATTTTCATGATAGCATTATCGACATGATGATGATGGACAATTAATTGTTGCAAAATTTTGGTAATTAAACTAAACCAACGGGGGAAAAGAAGATTGATTATTTTCCTTTAATGCTCTCGTTACCTAACAAAACAGGGGCACACTTCTAAAACCTTCCAAATCGCTTCAAACAGATGAAAAAAATTATAATGGGAACATTTCATATCCAAGTATTAACACACAGATAAGTCAGTTTCACGAATGATGAACTTTGTTATCAATAATTGTTCCTGCAATGTTAGAAATTTAGAATGTTGGAGAAGTCAAGTTAATGGAGCTTCTTGACCATAAAACTCTTTTACGTGCGAAATATTTTATTTTTACTTGTATAAAAAAGATACATAGTAAACAAGTTTCATTATATGCTAACTCCTCAAACATCCTGACTTTCCAGGAACTATGACTTTTATCCACATGCGATCTTTGAGAGGATAAATGGATAATAAGTGCAATTGCTTGAAGTAATGGGGATGCTGTTATTCAGATTTTAGTTAGTAGAAGTATGCTCTTTGTTTTTCCCTAATGGTTTAGTTTACTAAAATTTTCACAAAAAAATGTATGACCCTACACTGCATCTTTGTCCACCTAAACTGTAACATGACTAAAAGTAAATCTAGGGAAACAAATTACATTTTAGCTCAATCGAACATGTATATAATAATACCACACAATGACGTTCTGTAGAGAACGAAACAAAAGAAAATAAAAAATGCAATGGCGCAGACATAAAACATAAAGAGCTCAAATTATTTGCAATTTATTTATTTTTTTAAATGACGAATCTGCATATTTCCAATCTTTCGACGACTCCTAAAGCATGATGAGCTGCTAAACACAGCTATTTTAGCACAAAATTAGAGAGGGAAAGTTTATAAAACCTCAATATTTAGGATTTTCCAGTTAGCACTGTTATTTAACCAAAATCACAACAAATTGCATCATAGATCACAGCCAAAAAATAATCAAATATTAAATTAATCCGCCGATTAATTGCACATAGTAGAAAACAAATATTAAAAACACGCACCTATAATAGTATGCTCATCGAAAATTACAAAGCTAAATCAGTGTGCCAGAAAAAGCCATTTTCACAATATGATGGAGTGATTATAATAGTTAAGAAAAGTAAAATGAGTGAGATACCTAACATCAACAATCTTCAGTGAATTAAACGTTTGTCTAACCGGCAATGTTTGGTCTATCTCAATCTTTATCATTGAAGGTTTTATCTGAATATTTCCTGGTTCAAGCTGCAGTAATTGAGTATTAATAGCAATCCATTAAAATTCGACAACAGTATACATAAAAGATGGCTTACACTGTTGTGCATTACATGATTCCATAGTGGTATCTACCTGCTTAATCTCTGGCTAAATGTGCGTAGAACAGCTGGTTGTCGGTTGAGTCTGTATACCATCTCACCACTCGTCTCCTGAGCTATCTACCTGATATATTGTAGTGCCTTTGTAAAAAAATCCAAAAAGAACGGTTACTATAGATTTTGGCAATATGGAAAAAGAAATAAAAAGCCAAGTGGTAGATTTTTCGTAGAGCATCTAGGATGGTAAAATATAATATAAGGATGGGCAACATTAGTAAATGCAAAATCAGTAGAAAATCTGAATTAGATAAGCTTGAAATGAATTTCCAAACTTTGAATCAACTGGTAAAAGACCACATTTTTATTGTAAGACAAAACTGGAAATTTTTTTTTGTACTACAGTGATGAAAAAATATGTCTTTCTCATAAAGCATGTTGATGTGGATAATCAGCTGTGTTGAACCAATCAATTTTACCAATGCAATATGGCAAAAATATAATAACAAATTTACTGAAATCCAATAGTAGAGTCGGCACTTACTTTTTCTTATCAATATTGGGAATATACTTTTTCCTGCATTCTCAACAATCACCTACATTTCAACAAAACAAATATAACCATTTTACTCGTCACTCCAATTTTCACATTTACGCAAAATAATAGAATGTAACTGAGTGAACCTAAGAAAAATAGAAGAGGAGCTCCCCTACTGAACATAGTAAATGAAAGAAAAAGAAACCTAAGGCTTATACCTTGAGAGCTTCCTCACATTAGACTTTAAACACAAACTTTACGCCTTTCATACCATTTGCGTGAAAACTTACCCTTCAATTTACAAAGGCTTAATTGAGCATTATGCAACACTTTCCAAACTGCACATTTTAAACATGGATTAGAACCACATATGAAGTTTAATAAACTTGATAACTATATATGAATAAGAAAAATGATAAATCTATTAACCTTGCACTCAATGGGAAGTCCACTTAAAACTTAATTTTATGGTCTTTAATCTATTTGAACAACTACTGCTTATAGCTCATTATAACACTAACAAAACTTGAATGTCCTTAAAATTGTTTAGCATTTGCCAAGTAGTCATTTTAAAGCACAAAAGAGCTATCTTGAGATAATTATATATGAATTATTCAAATTAACAGAAATCGCAAAGTCTACCATATAAAAAAATCAATTACTCCCAAAAATCAACAAGCTTACGATTGTCTCAGAAGCTGTAGTAACAAAAAATGAAGCCTCGACAGATTCGAGTTGGTTCTTGAGACCCTTTCCTCTTCCGATTCAAAATATCTGTTTGCTTGAATGTTCTTTCAATATACTGGTCTACTCATAAAAGGGCCTGCAGTCGAGTAGGAACTATGTAGAATAAAACTTAATTATTTAAAAATCTGGAATACAATTAAGTCATCAGAAAATATGCAAAAGAAATTGAAAATTACTCCCATTTACTTTGATGAAGTTCAATTTCCATCGATCTATTCAACATTTAATTTCCCAATCTAGTTTGTCAGACTACATGGTTAAGATAAAACTCATTGCATTGACTTGATATCATAATATACATCATATCTGCAAAGAAACACTGGGCTTAATTCTATTACAAAACAGACCAATATAATATGTACTTCATAAGTTGCATACCAATTTTCAAAAATAAATTCCTAACCAAATCAAGCTTGCTTATAGATTAAACCCATCATTCAAGAAGACTCAATCAGATTAAATAACCGAAAAGGTCAATTACAGCATTGCACATACAGGATTGCAGATGATGGACATATTCTAACGAGAGCTTCAAAGAGTCCAATGTCATAATATGAAAGTAGAACTACTATTATATCTTTACTATTCCCATAAAACCATTTAATCAAGATCATGATAATATATTGTAAGTAAAAAGGAAATACAATGAAAAATGACAAAATTGTAGGACCTCAAATTCTCAACCACTGGTTTTTCCCTTCTTATTTTATGGAAGTTTAAATAATTATATTTTTCAATTGGATGTTTGATGTCCCAATATATGTGATGTCTCAAAATGTATTTGAATTTTGTCCTTTTCCCCTCCACTCATATTTTCTTTACTTATTCTCATATATATATATATATATATATATATATATATATATATATATATATATATATATATATATATATCATTTTTCAAGTTATTATGTACAACTCACAATTCTAATATATACTAACTATACATCTAGCTTCCTTGTTTCAAAGTTTGCTAATTCCCCAAGCTCTTCAACCTTTTTTGCTAGTACTTCAACCTTTCCCACAATTTCCCTCAACAAGAAAATGAAGCTCGAAATCGCAAGATTATCGTCGTGTTCAACTTGTATCTTAGAAGATGGATGCATTAGGTTTAACTGCAAATTTAAGGATTGTAACTTCGGAATCATCAGATTCTTAGCTCGACATTTATTCATTTTCTCGATGCTTTCTCCTAGCTCTCGCATTATCCATACAAGAGTTAGCCCGAGTATTTCGCATGGTTCGTTCATTTGTCGCCTTTGCATTGGTGAAAGCTGATAACAAAATTACAAGCCATTAAATCAATGAAATTATAAAAAAAAATGTTGTAATTTGATTCATAATTTTATCCAATATTTTGTATTGATACCTGTTTGGGGGATTGAAGACATCCTTTGAAAGCAATAGTTGTTGCAGCCAATTCTCTTAGAATTTCTCCAATCTCTAAATACATTTCCCAAGGATAGGATAATCCAAATTTTCCATGCCAAGGTTCCCATTTTGCAAAATTTGCCTTCCATATAGAATTAAATAAATAAATAAATAAATAATTAGACTATTTTTCATTTTCCAGTACAGTATCGTCTAGTATCACTTTAAGTTACTTATAAGTAAATTTTTAAGTCGAGCCAATACCAATGATTCATCATTCGACTTGGAGTGTAACACTGACTTGCAAGCTTCCAAATTTGCATCTGTTTTGTTTTCCTTTTCACTTGCCATTTTGAAGTATTCTTCCAAGCACCCTAATAAATGTAACAAATTAAATTAGTTCATGATTAATCAATTTTTTCACTTTTACTTATTTTTACCAGAAATAATTTTTTATTTTTTTATCATTTGACATAACTTACCTTCAATAGAAGAGGCAAGTTTGTCAAACTTAGAAGCTATGGAGTAATGGAGGTCATCACTTGCCCATATCGGAAATACGAGTAAGCTGATAATTATGCAAATCGCAAAACCCATACCGATAGTCGAGAGGCGTTTCCCGGCTAATTCCATCACCTTCTCGGCTCGGACGCCGCCAACCACCACCAGATTGAAGGTTAGGATGAAGATCAAGGCTCCATAGTCATATCTTCTTTTTATTCTTGGAACCAATCTTGCATATGTTGCAGCAGCCCCTGCATGTCCATGTAAAAATAGCTTTATATATTTTAACAATAAAATAATTACTTATATTGAACTTACTTATTTTTAACTTTTGTTATTACCAAAAATAAACACAGAAGAAGCAACTACAATTGCATTGCCAATTCTTCCTCCAATTTTATCTGCCAAAATTGCAGCCAAACACCCCAATCCACCACCTGTTACTGTTCCAATCCCTCTATTTATTCCTTTACTCAATGTAGCACCTGCGCTTCAGCATATTATATAATTAGTAAATGCCAATTATGCATATCCCCAAACAAATAATAATAATAATAAGCGAGTCGCACCCACACCCTATATACATGACTCTAATAACAAATGAGTCATACATACGTGAAATTTCAGAGTCAGCTAATAATAAAAGAGTCGCACATATGTCCTAGTACGTGAAATTTCAGAGTCGACCTACCTGCGAAGAATTCGAAAACAACGACAACAGTCATAATAGCCCACATGGTATTTTCTCCAACTTGTTTGAACAATGGATCAAGCAAATACAAAAGAGAAACCAATACCAGAGCAATCCCAACTTTGATGCTGTGAATAATTCTCCTTTTATCATAATTTTTTACAACCAATACATCAGTACTACCTAAGACATTATACTGAAGATGCCAGAAAAAGAAAGGAAAAATGAAAGGATTTTACAAACAGAAACCAGCTTTGGTGAGGACTAATAAGCCCATATTGCTTATTCTTACAGTCGAATAATTATTTCCATATTTCAAATATAACCATCAAACTAAATGAAATACAGAGACATAGAGACCCAGAGAATTGAAGATGAGCATATTAATCTGCAAAAAAATTAGGAAAAGGAAGAAAAACGAATCGCAAGCTGAAATGAACATCGTTCCACAATAGTACCTTATTCTTCTCTTACACCCATGAAAGACTCCCTCGATGAAAGACTCCCCACTAAAATGGGGAAAACGAAAATACCTCATAAATGAACAGTACTTAGTGGATTCACTATTTTGATAGTAGGGATAAAAATTGGAGAAAACATGAAAAGAATGGAAGAAAATATACAGGAATAGGCTAACAGAAATGGACAATTTACCAAGGAGATAATTATGCCTCCGTCCATTCGGCATGCCTCCGTCCAAGTGGACGGAGGCATTTGTCCATGCCTCCGTCCAAGTGGACGGAGGCATGGAGAAATAGCTTCGTATACTATTCATTTCTGCCTCTCTATCTCCTGTCTCCGTCTCGCACGGTTGGTGTATCCATATTGGGGAATCGAAGAAGGTGATGAGGGGCTTCGCAACAGCTCTCTAAGGGAAGAAATTAAAGATTTACCTGGTGTTCATGGGGGAGAAGATGAAGTAGGGTTGATTTGGGGGAAACACGTAGATCTGTTGATTGTCGAGAGGAGAGAGCGAGAGAAATGAGGGATAAAGAGAATTTTACGTGTGTGAGGCGGTGGGAAATGACGAATTGAAGGAAAACACGCGCAAGAACGAAACGGCGTCGTATTGGGCGACGATGACGTGGCAAAGTGCCTCTTTTAGTATAGTTAGGAAAATTGAAATAGGCGGCTGTGGGTCAGAGTTTTTCTTTTTTAATTTCCTCTCGGAAATTTTGTTTTCATTTTTACCAGAAAGGGTCCCAAATTATCTCATTTATCCTTTTCCTTTACTCCTTCATTTCTGGCATTGATTTCAATTGCATTTGTGTAATTAAATATAATAATAAAATAAAATATTTTTATATATCATAATAACATATATATTTACTGGAAAATATCAAATTATTGTCGGATAATTGAGATCATGATTCGCGAGCATTAAATTTTTTCAAGAAATTTTAAGCTCTTACCATAATTTTCTGTACTTCGTTTTTCTAATGATTAAAGTTACATTTTTTTAGGTAGTTGTATCCTCAGCGTGTGTCATAGATTATTAGCTAATAAAGTTGACAAAATAGCTCCGTTTGAGACCCATTTTTTGATAAAATGTATTTTGAAATAGTAATTTGATGAAGAATGTATAATATTATTTTATTGAAAAATGTGTGATTGAAAATAAAAAAGAGAAAAGTATATTTTGAAAATAAAGGAGACGAAAGGCTAAGCCTCAACAATGACTTCAAATCTCATCATGACCACTTATTTATAAATTTTATTTAAGTATAAGATATTTGATGAGACACATTAGAGGACAAGTTGAAACTTTAATTTATAGCATGTTTTGTAAAGTTTACCCTCCGTTTGGGAAATTTATAAATCATTTGTAAATAGTGAAATTTCGTTCTTAATCATACAATTCAATGGGCAAACAAGCTATATCAACTTATTTACTACTAATTTCTATCTATTTATAAATTAAATGGTTTATAAATTCTTCCTAAATAAATTGATCGAACACATTTTTGTCTATACATGTTATGGACTCACAATTTATTATCTATTTTTTTATCCGCACATTATATAAAATTCACCGTTTAAATTTAAACTCATCCAAACAAGAAAAAAATAATGTATCATCTTCTAGCATTGTAAACTTATGAGTTATGAACTATGTCTATGTAGTTCAATATAAATAAGTAAAGTCTAAAATAAAATAGATTTTTATCTTCTGATTATTTAGCAAGCTTCATAAAAGACCAAACAAGTTAAGTTCTAAAATTAATTAATTTTTTAGATTAAAAACAATATTACTCGACAATCCCTGTTTGGTAGAAATTAAAATTCAAATTTTATTTAAGTGAAAGTCAACAATTAATTTTAGTAACATGTTTTATGGGATCCACAACTTTTCAACCGCACATATTTAAGAGTTGAAAACATATGTTATCATGTCACACGTAATTTGATTAAATTCTATTTCGAGTTAAAAGGGAAAATTAATTTCATGATAAATTATGTTCATTATAATTGGAAACACTTGTAAGCGAATTGTTTTAATTGTATTTTGTACGAAAAAGGAAAAAAGTAATTTCTTGAGAAATGAAAAAATATCAGTAACCTAAATCTTCCACCACCTAATGAATCCATACTTAGAAAAAGTGACACCGTATTATTCATAATCATTTTCTCTTTGCTTTCCAGATTTTATCCTTGTGATATGATTATGTAGGGAAAATAATGAGCAAGAATTCAGAATCCCGTTTTGTTTTTTAATCACTACAATGGAAATAATAATCAAAGTTACAATAGCAAATTCTATGGCTTTATTCTCGAGGATCTTCTAGTATTTTCAATAGATTACAAATTATAATCTGTACATTAATCCCAAAACAAGAATGGTTTAGAATTTCAAGGTGTCATTGGTTAAGGCATCATTAACATTTTTGTCTCTACTAATTTCTTTTATAGTGGTATTCATAGCTCATATTGTAGTTACAGATTATTTATCTAGAAAATTCGAAAGGAAATGTTTCATATTCGTCTCTAATAACATTTCATTCGATGGTATTTAATCGAATAGAAGTCTGACATGCAAAAAGGCTAGTTGTCGATGACCCTTGGCATGGCATAGTTAACATTGAAAGCAGAGGACTCTATTCGGTTACTCTACCCCAAAGCAAGACAAGAGAGAAGGCCATCAAACGAAACTAGGGTGGTATACAAACATAGTGGGTCCACATTTTTTTTAATTACGCATGGCTCCTCCTATGTGAGAAGGTGTCATCCAGGGTGTAAATTCCGAATGTACGGATAACATTATTGTTTTTAATAAATTCGTTCTAGTAATAATTTTGTTTTTAAATTTCATTATCAGATTTCTATTGCAACTCCAGAAATAATTGTTGTGCCAAACATTTCGTGCACATTAATCCAAAGAGAAAATCAGAAAAATATAAGAAAAGAAAAAAGGAAAGGACATTACGTGCACAGCCAGAAAATGGGATTGCTTTGCTTCCTTACCTGTTATATATGGCAATCTACAGTTCATTGATTGAAAGCTGTCACATGATTTCATTGTACAAAATTCAATCAAAATAATAATTATTATTTCATAAATAAATTATAAGTATTAACACCAGCTTCAACAAGTTAATTACTGCATGTAATCTCTTTTAATGCTGTATATATATATATTCAGACAAAGGTTACCTTGATTGCTCAAAAAATAAAGAATGCAACAAACATATTAAACAATAAATTTGGATCCACGACACAGTCATTTTGTTCGCGAAGTCATTGCTAGATCTAGTAGAAGATCTAAAGCAAGCGCTTCATCCAGAAGAAAAAAATGTAATACAAAACTTTGTTAGCAAAGCAAATAAAAAAGAAAAGAAAAGGAGACCAAAATACAAATCCACATATATATGCAATATCAATTAATCAGTTTTCCGTGGCTCTAAAATATTAAGTGTGCCATTTCTTGTGTCACCTTTTTTGTTCAAAAAAGAAAAATTGTCTTCATTTCTGATCAGTAATGTATCTTCAAGGTAATCTCCATGATTGTTGCCCAATCTCATTGTGTCTTCTAGAAGGACCTGAGGCTGGTATAGCGATCCTTTTCGGTAAGCAGTTCATAAAATGGCCTGAAATTTGGGGTTTCGGTTCGATTTTGAATACACGAGTGGTTCTTGAGCAGTTGCAATGAGCAGTAATGAAGATGAACACCAGCAACAACCAAAGAAGAAGAATTTGATTTCTACAGCAATTACTCATTATGCAAAGCTAGAGTAAGTAATTTGTGTGGCTTATTTTTGAGGATTCTGAATCAGAATGGTGTACTGTGTATATCAGATTCTAGAGAGAGGAGGAAGAGTTTTCAAGAAATGAGAAGCAAATTTCTTGTGGTATATAATAATTTAAGAAGGCAGAAAGTTGAAAAGTTTGAGTGGTGATTTTGAATTAGTGTTACTGGTTACAGCCCTTGTAGAAATAGAGTGGATTTAATGATGTAAAGAGGTGACAGAAACATAAAGATTTCTTCTTCTCTTTGCAAATGTCAAGAAAAAGAAAAAGTTTGAATTGAAAGATTACAAATAGAGAAAGTAACAAGAAGGGTTATAGTGTTTGGTCCCATCTCATGCTAATGGTCAACTAAGGTATTGCCACCCAACCCCACCATCCCCCATAACAAGATCAGCCCGCTAACATACTATGTCAAAATAAGGTGATGGAATTGAGAAAGAAGGCTGTGGACTTATGCGAGGCGGAGAGGAGCTTTTTCTTTCAACAAGCAAAATGTACCTTCCTTAAGGAAAGTGCATGCACCAAATTCTTCCACTCTATGGTAAAGAGAAATGCTAGAAGGAACTATATTGCCACTGTGCTTAAGGAGGATGGGACGTACACCACTTGTCATATCAGGTCGTACAGGAATTCATACAATTTTACAGCAAGTTGCTGGGAACCAGCTGCTCGATTCAGCCTATTAATTTGGAAATTCTGAGGAATGGTCCTATGGTATCTGAGGAGCAAGGTTGGTTCCTTACTCGGGACATAACTCGATTCAGCCTATTAATTTGGAAATTCTGAGGAATGGTCCTATGGTATCTGAGGAGCAAGGTTGGTTCCTTACTCGGGACATAACTAGCCATGAAATCAAGGATGCGCTCTTTTACTATTGGGGATGATAAATCACCGGGTCCGAATAGTTACACTTCGAGGTTCTTCAAGGAATCATGGGGGATTGTTGGAGATGATTTTGAGGGGGCTATCAAAGAATACTTCGCATCGGGGTCCCTCCTTAAACAAGCCAATCACACCCTTTGGGTGTGGAAGTCTGGCCATGCACCTACAGTTGGGGACTATAGACCTATCTCTTGTTGCAATGTATTCTATAAGGTTATCACCAAAATCCTTGCTTATACATTGAGACCTATTTTTAAAGCATTTTTTACCAAGCGCAAGCCGCTTTCATAGAGGGAAAGTGCATGCCGGAGAACATTCATCTAGCCCAAGAATTATTGAGACAATATAATCGGAAGATAGTGGCACCTAGATGTCTCCTCAAAATTGATTTAAGGAAAGCTTATGAGTCGTTTAGTTAGGATTTCCTTAAAGATTTACTTCAAGGGTTGTGTTTTCCTGCAACATTTGTTGACTGGATTATGGAATGTATCACTACACCGACGTATTCCATTACCTTGAATGGAAGCTTAAATTGATTCATTAAGGGTAGGAAAGGCCTTCGACAAGGCGACTCTCTTTCTCCCTTCTTGTTTGTTTTATGTCTTGAATATTATTTGAGAATGAATAAGGTAGCCTCCAACAATAGTGAATTCAATTATCATCCAAAATGTGGCCCCCCTAAAGATCACTCACTTGGCGTTTGCGGATGATTTGATATTATTTTCAAGGTGAGATGTGATTTGGTACAAATATTAATGAGTTGGTTATCAAATTTTGGAAATACATCGGGTTTAAGGATGAAAAATTTTAAATCCAGCTTGTTTACGGCTGCTATTTATGGGCGTGAACTTGAAGAAATTCAGAATCCCAATAACATTCCGAAGGGTACTATTCCATTTCGTTACTTGGGGATCCCTCTAGCATTCGAAAAGCTTAAAGTCAGTTGTTATGCTCCATTTTTAGACAAAATTGCAGCATATATTGGTGCTTGGACTAACTCTTCTTTGTCTTATGCGGAAAGGGCGATACTCCAAGGAGTTGAATGTTTTTGGCTCTCTATTTTTTCAATCCCGGCAACAATCACCTCGAGAATTATTAGCTTGTGTCGCTCCTTGTTGTGTAGATCTAAGAAGCTGTTGGTAGCATTGAGGGATATTTGCTTACCAAAAATCGAAAGTGGTCTTGGCTTTTGAGACTTGAAAAGCTGGAACAAAGCATTACTTGCAAAATCCCTTTGGAACATTCATCAAAAGAAGGATACACTATAGATACGTCGGGTAAATCAGATTTATCTTAAAGGGGCAAGCATCTGGGAAGTTTTGCCATGGAAGCACTACAACAAAAATAGTCATTTGCAACACTAAAAATACAACATTTGTCAACAAATGTTGCCAAATGGGTCTTTTGGCAACATTTTAGTTAGTGAATGTTGACATTGGTATTAATAAATGAGTTTTGGCAACGTTTTTAAGAAAAATATTGCAGTAAACACCTTTACCAACGTTTATTGAGTGGTACAAAAAGTTTTACCTTTCGCAATGTTTATCAAACGTTGCGAAACGTAAGACTTTTTGCAACGTTTATTGAGTGGTACAGAAAGTTTTACCTTTCGCAATGTTTATCAAACGTTGCGAAACGTAAGACTTTTTGCAACGTTCACCAAACGTTGCTAAAAGTCATCTTTAGCAACGCTTATCAAACATTGCAAAATGTGAGACTTTTCTCAACGTTTAAAGGTGAGACTTTGCAACGTTTGATAAACGTTGCGAAAACTTTTGTTTTTTTTTTTAAATATACGCAACCCAAATTAACCCAATCCCTATATTTATTCACGTCTCCCTCCGTTCCTCTCCAACCCGCGTCTCTGTTCATTCCTCTCCAACCCACCACCTCTACCTTCCGACACCACGCCCACCGGACAAAACCACCAACAGCCACCACGCCCACCAACCACACAACCACCCTCAGCCTCACCTCATCTCACACAATCGTGCCTCCGTTCTCCTCCACTCCAGGCGGCCTTCTTTGAATCTTCGTAGGTAAATTATCATTAATTACTCAATAAATTGTAGATCTCATAATTTTGGATACAGAAATGGCTTCATTTTCTTCAAATCTTCTAACTGTAGATGAGATCTTCAAAGATTATAGCGCTCATCGTGCCGGAATCGTTCGTGCTTCAACTGATGGTACCCCCTTGTATTCTATATATTTTCGCACTCACAAGTCACAAATCTGTATTGCTTATATAATACATACGCTCACAAAAATATGTGTCCCTACAGGAAATTAGTTTAGCAATTAGTTTATATATATCTGAGTGTGGGATGGTGTTTTTAGACGTGGATGAATTTTATGGGCTATGCGATCCTGGTAATTTTTTTTTTCAGTTTTGTTATTTTACTTTTTTGTGAAATATAGTTTGAAGTAATTATTCGTTACATCAAACTTTTGAGTTTCTGGCTTGGACTAATTGCGTAATGGATATTGAAAACTAGTAATTTCATCCTTAAATAAAACTAGTAATTTAATTTTTATGTTAATATTTAATTTTTTTTAAATGATGAATGGTTAGTTTAAAGGTCGAATAAGCTGCTTTTTGGTTACTGAGAAATGTGAAAGAAGACAGTTGGTAGTCTTTGCCTTTCCTAACTATTCAAATAGATAAAGGCATTTTAATCATTTGTCACTTTCACGCTTGAAGTTATACTGAGTATAGTTCTAAATTCTCAGCTGAAAAGGATAAGGCATTTTTCGAAGATAAATTCTCTACAACATCAGTTCTCTTGATAATTTGCACGAGCAGATGAAGTCTCTGTCTTTGAGACTGAACTCTTCAGAAAATACAGTTAAAATCCGTGAGTGATTTCTATGCCTTATTTCATCAATATGTTTTTGGTTCTACCAAGTGCTTGATCAGATTTTGTCTAATAACTAGAATTTTTCTTTCTTTACTCTTGTTTTTATAACATGGTTTCTCCTAGTTTTGTAGGATTAGGTCTGAACTCATCATAGAGTTGCAGGAAAGAGTTAATTATTTCTGTATTATACCTGCTCACTGTCTCTCAATGATCATTCCTTTTTCGACTTGGTGGATTTTGCTGAACTCACTCGTGAGAATACTATGCAGTTCCTGTTTGAAATTTAGATTTATATCCAGATGACATGTCAGATTTACTGATTTTATAGAGAAGGAGAATTTGTGTCTATATGGACATCCAAATGAAACTTGGGAAGTCAAAATAGACGCAAATAGCATTTTGTTGGACTGTTTTAGTATTTCATAAATAGCATTTTTAAGGTAATCAAAATTGTGGGTTTTAATTTGATTTGATCAAGGTTTGAGAGTAATGGGTTTCTCCTTCATTGCTCTTCAATTTCATAAAGTATAGTTTTTCTGATTCTGTTAGCATGATTTGGAGGGCATGTTATGAAATCTTTCGTTCATGTAGAAAGATTGTTGACGTGAATATAAGGGTATGGACCTCTGTTTTAAATTTCTAATCATGGAATAAATAGTTAGATATTGTACTTGCACTGGCATTGATGACAAAGTTCTACGGTAGATATATAGGGGCTTTACTTCCTGCTTTGTGTTGTTAGTTCTATGGAAAAAAAGTCTTGTGTCACTTCGACTTTTTTTTTTTTTTTGTGCAGGTATTTAAATATATTTGGTACATTTCGTGTTTTGACCTTGTTAGATCGTTCGATTGTTGATAGATGGGGTCTGAAGGGCCTGCTTCGCCAATAGCATTCCATGTTACAGGATTTAAAAAATTTCGTGGAGTCGTGGAAAATCCAACTGAGACAATTGTTAATAATCTTCAAGATTACATGAAGGAAGGGAGATTTCCAAATGGGCTAATCCTTGGTAGTTGCACAATTCTTGAAACTGCGGGACAAGGCGCTCTTGTTCCCTTATACCAAACATTGCAATCTTCTGTGATTAAGGATGGAACTGTGACGAATTCTGGGAGAGTTATTTGGGTCAGTTGCTCATTTTGTCCCTCCTTTTAGCCTCATTTATAGGACCCCTGACAAAATGGGGTGAATTCTGGTTGAAAATCTATTATTAATTATACAAAGGAACGATTATTCTTGTTCACTCGGAGCTAAATGATTTTTAAGTTCGGAGAATTTAATCTGTAGGTGGCATTGGGAAGTTCTTTTGCCTATTTGAGAGAAAGTAGTGATACTCATCCTTCATAATTCTCGGCTTTAAAATATATATTTTTCTGTAACCCGGAACTCAAAGTCATGTCTAATTTGAAGTTGATGACAACTTATTGTGTTTTCTACAATGACATGCTAAGTTTTTTTCCCTCGCTCTACTACTTTATTTTCAGGTACATTTTGGAGTTAATAGTGGCGCGACAAAGTTTGCTATAGAACATCAAGCAGTCAATGAAGCTACATTCCGTTGTCCTGATGAGATGGGATGCAAGGTTGTTCTGATAATGCAAGGTTGTTCTGATTAAACTTTGGAAATATTTGTTCCACTAGCCAATAGATTAGGGATCTCTACTTGAAGTCCTTTGATGTATTACCATTTATATCATTTTGAAACTCTTTTTTATTTAGGTGTTTTTGTATCACATTCTAGTATTCAAGTGTATGGATTCAAAAATTTGTAATAAAATTATCAATTTTTATGCAATTCCAAAATTTGTTCATAAGGATTCATTTTTAATTTTGCCGATCAATTTGCGTAAATTACTGTTAAAAAAAAACTATGGCAATGTTTAAAAAACGTTGTTGTAGAGGGTCTACGGCAACGTTTAAAAAACGTTGCAATAGGGGTCTGCAGCAACGTTTAAAAAAGTTACCGTAGGGGTCCTACTCTACGGCAACACCTTGATTTGCAACACACGTCCAAACGTTGCAAAAGGTCTACGGCAACGTTCAAACATAGGCTGTTTTTGTTGTAGTGAAGGATGACTCTCTGCTGCTGAAAAAGCTACTCGATATTAAGGACAAGTTGGGACAACCTGCTCAGATCGGTCAGGTAGATGCACAGAGACAACATGCTACCAATGTTCAGGCAAAGCTGTACAGGGACAAATTGAACAAGCAATTCAGGCAGCCCGAGTTCCTATAACCAGACTCACGGCCTGGGCTGATGGGGAGGTTTTTTACACAAGTAAGGCATATGACTTTTTCGGCCTAAAAAGACATCCAAGGCATGTGTAGCCGATGTTTGGAAACCTTGCATTACACCAAAACACACTTTTATGCTTTAGTTAAGCGCTCAAGCCAAACTACTCACTAAGGACAGATTCCAACACTTGGACATTGATTGGAATTGTGTTCTTTGCTGACATATAGTGGAGACAGGCCAGTACCTATTCTTTCTATGTCCATTCACCTCGTTAATATGGGGACGGATTCGACAATGGATTGGTTTGAGGCAGTCTATGTCTACAATATCTAGTGCATTGAAGTGGATTAAAAATGAGGGTCGTGGGGCATCTTGGCAAAGCAAAACTAAGAAGATTGCACTTGCTTGCACCATTTAACACATTTGGACGGCGAGAAATAGAAATTTTAGAGAATCTAAGACCACATGTGGATAATATTGTTAGATGAATCAAAACACATGTTGTTAGAAAAATACGGGTCGTGGGTCGCCCATGTGGGATGACCCGACCCACAAGTTACTAAAAAGGTTGGAGGGAATTTGAACTTGAAATTCAAACATACAACTCTCAAACCACCCTTAACTCCCTATAACTTCCAATGATTATGCATGGGAAATAGAAGGAAAAAAATGCATGAAAAATATAGGGAAAATTCGTATGGAAATTTACACCAAAATTGAAAAGTCCTTAGAACCATATTTTGGACATGAAATCTCATATGACACTTAGATTGTGGATAACAATTCCTTTCCATTGTGATCGGGATTGGGACAATTAGAGAACAAGAAATGCAGATTTTGGAGCTTTGGAATGCAATGTGATTCAACCATCAAAAGATCTTGGAATTCATCATTTCAAGTAAATATTTTGACCTGAATTTCATGTTAAAGAATGCTGCGAATTCTTACATTAGTATTAGAGCCGTAAAAGTTATTTCCTTTGCATACTATCTTGTTGTGAATGGATAATATTATGTTGAAAAATGCATGTGTGCCATTTTTGTTGAAACTTGAAGCATTGTTAATGGCATGTCATGAAATATCTAACATAAATTCATGAAGTTTTTACAGCATATTCTTTATATGATGTAGATCATATCTGCAAAGTTTGAAAAATTTTTGTTTTATAAATTTGGAGAAAAATGAAATCCTAGATAAAATTACAGAAACTTTAAATATTTACTGTCATATGCTCGTTCGTCTTCATGCAGTAAGATTAGTACAGTTAGAAAGATCTTCTCATAAGCTTTTCAGCCATATAAAGAACTCAAATTTTGGCCTTAAAATGAAGAAGTTATGAGGATTCGAAATTTTGGATGAAAATCTGATTTTTTGCATTAAAATCGGTAAAATCCAAAACTTAATCACATGATAACTTCTTCCACACTATGTTTCATGATAACCATTTGGTATGGTTTGATAGATCTTCTTGATACCTTTCCAACGGTATAAAGAACATAATTTTTTTGCCTTGAATTGAAGAAGTTATGACTTTCCGAAATTTTGACAGAAAACTGAAAAAAAAAAAAAAGAAATTGCAATTTTTTCTTTGACAATGAACAGTAACCCCGGGGAAAAAAAAAAAGGCTGAAACTTGAACTGTTGCCATGGAGGTGAATGATTCCAAATTCAATTTTGAGAGAATTGTATAGTGGTCTCTTAAATATTCCAAATGCAATTTCGAAAATTGCATGTTGGTCCCCACACTTTGAATGTTGATTATTCCAAATGCTATTTGAAAAATTGCATATTGGTCCCAAAATTATTTTTTGGAAGTTGATTATAGTAATAACAATTTCGAAAATTGCAACTTGATCTTTAAAATATTCTTGATTTTCATGTGCAATTAAAATTAATTTTCAGAAAATTTAAAATATTTTTTTTATTTTATTATTGAAATAAATTATAAAAAAAAGTATTAAAAATATCTTTTTGGACTTAATTAAATTTTGAAAATTTTAAAAAAATTAAGAATATTTGTTAAGTGATATTTTCCTAGTAGGAGTTATTTTTTTGAAGTGTTTCATTTTTATTTTTTTGAAATGAAAAATACTCTGAAAGTATTTAAAATATCACATTTTATATAGGTTCATGATTTGTGTGGGTCTTGATTATGTTATGTAATCCATTGCGACTTATTTTTCAATTTTGTGCTCGATCAGATATAGTTGATTATATGTACACTTTTAGCATCTTTAGAGAGAATGCTAGAAAAGCATGGATTATAGAACTTGTTAAACTATTCCGTGCTTATCGATATAAGTAAATGGATCTGGAACATGACCTAATGTGGAACACGTAAATATTTTGGGACATAAATTTTTGGTGATAAGCAGAATATATGAATTCTGATGTCACTTCTCCATTTGTTGGGACAGTGTTACAACAAAGATTTAAATGGGATAGAGGATTTGTAAAATAAAACTTAAATGATGTTAGTTTTATTTTTGGATTATAATTGAAGTTATCTTCTGGAAGAATTAATTTGTTATATCATGATACATGTTATAATTGGATAAATGTACATAGTTTTGCTTTTATTTTATCTAATTGAATACATAGTATCCATTAATTCGTATATTGTTATAAATGCTGATGTCGGTAGAATTAGTGAGATTTTTACTTAGACCTATTGATTGTCAGTTAAGTGATAGTTCGATGATTGGAAGATTTAGATAAAATCTCACCTAGAACTATTTAATTCACCAACTGAGTGAGAGTTCTCAAGTTAGAAGAATTAATGTAATTCTCACTTAGAACTCATGGAATTTTGCATTATGAAATTAAGTTTATGATGGTGAAACAATAGGATTGCGGACAATGATTGGGAACATAGTAAACTTTCGACTATGTGCCTAACGTTGAACTATCGTAGACGTTAATCTGTATTAATGCAAAATTGAATGTGCACAAATGGGCATTGATTGAGAATAAAATGTCCCTAAAAACTAATAGATCGTGGCATTAAAATCTATAGTAGTTAACCTTAATAAAGGTGATAAGCTAAATGCAATAACATTTGGCATGATAAGATTTTGAGTGTACTAGAAAGACATGATGTTTAGAGAGCATCAACCACGCAATAGAAGACCTTTGAACCTTTGTGTTGATCCATCTGTGTTTTGCTTTAGTTTGAAAACCTATTTATTGCCAACAACATTCATCATGGCTTCAGTCACACTCTTAGGTTCTGATGAATTATCAGTCAGCTTTCCAAGGTAGATTTTTGGCTTGAATATTCCAGCCTTTCCTCTGGTAATCATGAGATGTTCAATCACATTTCTTGCTCTATGTTGATCTGTTATCCTGTTGTTATGATTGTCTGAATCCAGAGGTTCTTCATCAGCTTGTGACATATTTTGTTCTGGCACTTCAATTTCTATTTCCCCAGTTTCTTCAATATTATCAAGGACACTGTTCTGATTGTCATTTAAATCTGAGGATGAGTGATAATCAGCTTGAGCAGCTTCAAGATGAGTTGTACCAGTAGGATCTCGAATTGTCTCTATGTGTTCAGAGGGAAAGTTAAAATAGGAAGCTGTAATTTCTAATGCTGTTGGTTCTGAATGACTCTTGGTAGCTATAGTTGTTTCGAATGGAAAATCCAATTCATTGAATACCACATGCCTAGAGATATATAGTCTTCCAGTTTTACTCAGGCATTTGTATCCTTTGTGGGACATACTATAGCCTAAAAAGGTGCATTTGGTAGAATGGAAATTGAACTTCTGACTTTGATAAGGTCTTAGACACGGATAGCAGGCACAGCCAAATATCTTTAATGTCTGGTAGTCTGGCTTTTTGTTGAATAGAGTTTCATAGGGTGACCTTTTATGGAGTGTGGGGGTTGGCAGCCTATTTATAAGATAGGTTGCCGTCTGAAAAGCTTCCCACCAATATTTTAAAGGAAGTTTGGCTTGAGCTAGGAGCGTTAAACCAGTTTCTGTGATGTGTCTGTGCTTTCTCTCGACTCTTCCATTTTGAGCAGAAGTGTAAAGACAAGGGTGCCTAAATTCTATCCCTTCCTGGTTCAAGAATTTTGAGAATACTCGATACTCCCCACCCCAGTTAGCTTGAAGAGTTTTGATCTTATAATTCAGTTTGTTTTCAACAAGTTTCTTAAACTGGACGAATGTGTTTAGGGCTTCAGATTTTTGTTTTAGTGGGTAAATCCAGGTGTACCTGTTGAAATCATCAAGAAATGATATATAATATTTGAAGCCTGAGGTGGATAAGATAGGGGATTGTCCCCATATATCAGTAAACACAAGTTCAAGTGGAGCTTTTGCATGAGAAGAAGACAAAGAGAAAGGCAACAGGTGAGATTTTCCAAGCTGACAAGCATTACAAAACGATCTGATTTCATTTTCCTTAATCTTGACATTACAGAATTTAAGTACTAGACTCAACACTTGGCTAGAAGGATGGCCAAGCCTCTTGTGCCATACATCAGATGAAGACTCATGACTAGAAACAACTGATGACATGTTGCAGGAGGATTTATTTGTGAAAACTAACTCTTGGCTGACTGACTTTTGGCTGAGGTGCTTGGTGGTTTGCTGAGGGAGAACTAGCTGGTACAACCCATCTCTAAGCGTCCCTTGCATTATCACTACTTTCGTTGATTTGTCCTTTACAAAACAGCAATTAGGATGAAATTCCATATAAGCATTGTTATCAGATGTCAATTTTGAAACGCTGATAAGGTTTTTCTTAATTTCAGGTACAGGGAGAAGTTTATTCAAGGTTAAAAACTTGTTATTCAAAACTGGAATATGTGAGATGCCAAAATAAGATATATGTAACTTACTTCTATTTCCCACCATGATTTTCTCCTTACCAGCACACTCATTGATGGAGATGAGGTTTCCTTTGTCTGTAGTAATGTGACTACTAGCCTCTGTGTCTGCATACCACGCAGGGTCATTCACAGTGCTGGGAAAAGCAATCAAGGCTGCAGATGAGGTGTTAAACCATGTCGTCTGGTTTGGTGGATTTCCAGTGTAACTATCATCATACCTGAAGTTACATATATTGGCTTTCTGGCCAATTTTTCCATTGACAAGTTGGTAGTCTTTCATTTCCACTGTACAGATGACCTCCTCTGTTTCTGCCTCTTCTCCCACCTCTAAAGTTGGTGAATCTTCCACCATAGCTTGGTCTATAAGGTCTGGAACCATGGTAGTAAGAACCTGACCTCTGGGAGAAGTTTGCTGAGACTTGATTGATCTTGATTTCGGCTACATCATTCCTCAGTAAATTGAGATGTTCAAGTCTACTCTCATATGTCATAAGTGTTGACTACAATTCACCCCAGGATATATGATCTCTGCCATTAATTTGAACTACAATTGGAGTATATTCTTCGTCTAAACCAGCAAGAGCTTGAGTGACTAAGTCAGCATGATCCACTGTCTTTCCTACAATTTCAAGGTTATTAGCCAACTGTTTCACCTTGTTGAGATACTGATCAATATTCATTGATCCTTTCCTCGATTTTTGCAGTTCACCAGTAAGGAAGGTGATTCTCGATTTGTTTTGTATTCCAAAACTTTCCTCAATTGCTTTCCACAGTTGTTTCGAGTTCATTGCCCCCATGACTCTCATTGCAATGTCATGGGTCATGGATGAAAAGAGCCAGCCCATAAGTAGCTGATCTGTTGACATCCATTGACCAAATTCTGGATTCTTTATCATTTCAATGCTGATACTAGTCTCACTTGAAACCTGGTTTCCAATGAATTCTTGGGGACACATCTTTGTCCCTAATATATAGCCCTCAAGATTATGTCCTCTTATGATAGGTAGGATCATATTCTTCCATAGAAAGTAGTTATTTTTGTCCAACTTGACAGAAACAACTTGAGTAAGATTAACTCCAAATGGCGTTTTGCTGCCATTGCTTACCAGACTGGAGGCTGAAACTGGAACAGGAATAGAATCAGCATTCTGGGGCATATTGAAGTTGCTGGCGTTTGCCATCTAAGATCTGATACCAAGTTGAATTTTGGAGTAAGGTAGGAATGTATTGCAATCGTTTACCTCCATAACTGAGGCTAAGAAGATTTATAATGAAGATGATTTACAAAGAAGGATCTAGAATATGTACAGCTGTGAATTAGTTCCTAAAATCAAGGATCATGTCTAGAATAATTTGTAACTAATTGATGAGGGACCACAAGCCATTGAAACGGATTTCACAGCAATGCAGAAGGAGCTGGTGTCTCTTCCAGCTGGTGCTGGTAGTTGAGTGAGGTGGAGCTGACTAGGATTAATTAGTTATTTCAGTTAACATGTTCAACCTAACCCTATCCTATAATCTTTAGTTAAATAAATTTTATTAGATGCCATTTCGTACATTAGATTCTAATTCGGAGCCGATATGGAACCAAAAACAGTGTTGTATGGGAAAAAGCTGTTTATAGTTAGTTACTTCAAATAATTATCTATCTCTATATGTCATGTAAAGATAAGTAGATAAAAACATCAACATCTCAGTGAAAAGAAGGAAAATAGAGCAAGGACACGATTCATAATCACCTCCCGCACTTCAATGCCAACTTTTAGCTGTCCATTGATGCTACCCCAAAAACATGTAACAATTCAATAGCTAAGGCTGAACTAAGTTGTGATGTCTCCTGCCGCATCAAATTTTCAAGGTGGCTAAACTGACATCATTGAAACAAAAACAAAATTTTTAAGTGCATAAATTGTAATGAAATCTTGGTTAAAAGGTAAGTGACTAGCAACTACTTTAACTACCGTTGAAAACGCTTTGCTTTATTCTGTGTCGAAGTGCTTATTTGTCTGATGGGCCAGTATTTGAATTATTAAGAGAGTGGAAAACACTGTGCAGCTTACATCAACTGTGATAAAGCAATCATACAGCGATTGTAAATTTGGATTCTTGAATGTAATGGGAGACCAACAGCCTTCAGCAAATAACACCAGCGATACTGAAGGTACAAGAAATCCAATTACAGAAGTTGAAGATGAAGCTGAAGACGGTCTATTTGCATAAAAATCTATGAAAATTCGTTATATGCTAGCCTTATTTTTTATTTATGTGCTTGTTTGGATTAACAATTATAATGTGATAGAAATAATTACTGAATAAGTAGGTAGTAGTTGTTGATCCTACAAAATGTATATTTAAAATTAAAATTTAATTTTGACCTTTAGAATATAAGGAGTGCATGAGTTATATGACTTTCATTTATTTTCCCACTTTTAAATAATCATGATAAAGATAAATAAAAATTTGAATACACAATGCAATTTAGTGGACGAACTTTTATAATGTGTTTGATTGACTTTATTTTTTCATTAAAAATGTCATTTTTTAAATTCAAATTCTTGGTTTTGGGATATTTGATTAACGATTTTTTTTATAGAAAATATTTTTCAACTTTTGGTCATGTGACTATATTTTTCTTAAAAACAAAGAAAACATTTTCTTTAAGGAAGAGTGTTTTATTTTTTTTATTTTTTCCAATTAATTCACTATCTCTCTCTCTCTCGTCTATCCACTAATAAAAAATGGACGAGTATAATATTTTTAGGTTAAAAATTAAATCAATCAAACATATTTAATTAATAATTTCACATAATAATTTCTAGGCAATTGAATTGTCTAGAATTTTGTTTTTCATGCAAATTTGATACTCGCAAAAGTTCGACTGTATTACAATTAATTTTCGACCAACTTTTTAGCAAACAAAAAATTTGCCAAACAAGCATTACATTATCTCCTCTTATCCTTATCCTTACAATATATAAAAGAGGAGGATTTTGTCACTGTTCCTAAGCTAAATGGCCAATTTTGTAGCCAGTCGTTTAGCCCAGCCATCGAAGCCAAGCCGGAAGAGGAGATATTTTTTTCCTTCTGCTACGCTTTCCTCTGTCTCTGGGTTTCTCCATTTTTACACGTAAAGTCTGTACTCCTTCTCCATTTTTCCACTCAACCGGCCACTCCTCTTTACTCCTCCTCCTCCTTCATTTCCCTTTCCACCCCACAACCCCACACAACTACCCATGTCTCTTTCACTTTCTCTCCATGAAATTTACGATTTTTGTGAGATGCTTTTTAGCTTTTAAAATCTTGGGAACTTTTGCGTTTTTTTGAGTCAAACCAACCCAAACCATGGTTTACATCGGCAGAGATAGCCCCATCTGGACGTCTCGATTTCTTCTTCTTCTTCTGTGGAGGTCCGAGCCAACCGAGACGCATTTATGAGTATTGCTGTTATTGCATCGATTTTTTCTTGGTTATTGCATCAATTTCTTCTTCTCCTGTATATATTGCTTTTGTTTATATGTTTTCCGATTTATGTAGCCGTTGACTTCAATCTGCAATATTTGTCCCTGTCAATTTGATCCAAAGATCTTCTGTACTGCAGCCTGTATCCTCTCCTCTTGTTCGGTTCCCTACAAGCATCGGAAGATGGAGTGCCTTAGTGTTCGTTTATGTTACCCAATTTTTGCTTTCTAATTTCATATCAACACAAGATAGAGTGGAGGTGCCTCTTCTATTAGACCTTCATGTAAGTTTTCTTCTACGTACTTTCTACATTTGCACTGTTAAGTTTTTGTATAAATGCCACGGGGAAATTATATGGCCAGATTTGTGACTGAAGTTCTGTTCTGTAGTAAATATTAATTTTTTGCCTTGTTTGTTTCACGATTTTGGTAATATCTTCGAAAAGTTAGCATGAACTTTATTTATACATTGAATTAATTCGAACTAAATACATCACTTGATTAATGTCTTGATATTATGTCATTTCTCTGTACCATTTTTAGGTTCCCTTAACAACGTTTGGTGTTCCTGGAAACTATGCTTCTGCTTTGTACATTGCGGCAGACTGGCAGTCAAAGCCAATGTATTGGACAATGATAAGTTTTAATTAAGATGATTATATTTAGCATTTCATTCATTGCAAAATTTTAAGCATAGAGTGTTGATGTAATAAGATATTGTTGTATTGGTGATTATCTTTTGTTAGGTATTCTGCTGGAAAGCATGCTTCCATGGTATGAGATCTTAAGCAGAGTGATTTTGATCATAAGGAGAAGTTTTGGACTAGATTTCCTCCAGAAGGATCAAAGCTTACGCCGCCTCATCAATCTGCAGACTTCCGATGGAAGGATTATTGTCTAGTAGTGTTTAGGTAACTGTTCGTTATTAATTAGGCCATAGTAAGAATCTTAGAATGTGATTTTGCTATGTTTTTAAAAAGTTAATGTTTTGTGCCTGCTGATTGGATTTTAAAATGGTGATTGGTTTATTGTGTTATCAGACATTTAAGGCAATTGTTTCTAGTCGAGGATTATATGTTAGCCACTTGTGGGAATGATGCTCTCAGGGAGCTTTCATCTCATGGGAAAAGTGGAAGTTTCTTTTATTTAACACGGGATGATAGGTTTATGATCAAAACAGTAAAGAAATCAGAAGTCAAGGTTAGTTGCCTACTTTGATGTGTTGAAGCATAATTGACAGCAATCAAAATATTTGTTTAGCACCTTCAATTGAACTTTCTTATTCAATCTATAGCCATCGTTCATTCAAAACCTGGTCAATTCTGCCAATTGATGTTTCTTAATGTTTTTCAGGTTCTTATTAAGATGCTTCCTAGATATTACCAACACGTGTCTCGATATGAAAATTCTCGTCACAAAAGTTTTATGGTGTTCATTGTGTCAAACCAGTTGGCGGCGTCAAGGTATGCAGTTGATATTTGATAGTTCAATTCTCCATTTAAGTCAAAAAAGCTTCCAACATGTAACTAATTCTTGTTATAATGTTGTATTCTAGACATGGTTTATTGTGATGGGAAATATGTTTTGCTCGGATGATCGGATCCATGGAAGGTTTGATCTGAAAGGATCATCCCATGGCCGCACAACGGATAAGTGCGAGGGAGAAATTGATGAGACTACTACTCTTAAGGACCTTGACCTTAACTTTGTGTTTCGTTTACAAAGCAATTGGTATCAAGAACTAATCAAGTGAGTACAGTGTTGCTCTATTACAACCCTGACGTGTGTTCTATTCATTGGAATTCTTGCTGTGTTTGTTAAATTATCTTGGCAGACAAATTCATCGTGACTGTGAATTCTTGGAGACAGAGAATAGTGGTAGTTTTCTTTTGGAGATTGGAGCTCTAGACAGCAGTGACGGAGGGAGCAGACTGTTAGATTAGAGGTAGAAATTGGAAGAACAGGTAAATACATACGTATTCTCTGCTTACTTATAAATGTTACTGGTGCTCCATACTTTGTGTTTTAACTTATACTACATTCTTCTCTCGAATTTCATGTTTTTTTCTTTTTTTTTTCCTTTTTTTTTTTTGGCAAAACAGGGATTGTGAGGCTGAAAAGTCTTTGATTGAGAAGGATGTTGTAAGCTTTTGAGCTTGATTAACTCAATATTGCTTTCTGAACCATTTTCCTTCTTTTACATGGGAACTTCTATAATAAGCCAATTGTGCAGTCGTAGCAAAGCTTAATTTTTATTTTATTTTGCTTCTTTTTTTTTCTCAGAAAGGAAGGATGGAAAAGACTATTGACACTTTGAGGTCCAATTTTATGTCCATAAGAACTGGGAGGGCGAACCCAGCAATGCTTGACAAAGTTGAGGTATCATCTAATGTTTGTAGAACGTTTGAATTTGGGCACTTTCCCCAAGTTAGTTTATTTATTGTTGTAGTCTTACCAAATGCTGTATATGCCACAACTCAAACCTTCAACATAGATTATTATGCTTAAAGAGAGTTTGTGGTTCAGTTTTCGATAGGGTATTCTACATTTCTAAAATTATTCACCATCGATTCTCTTTCAAACATTTCAAACAGGGTGGTTAAATGTCTGCAGCTTTCCTTATCCCATTCTATGACTATCCAAATTTTGTGCAGAGACAAGTTAAGTTCAAATATAGAGTTTTGGTGTAATGTTTATTGGTCACAAGAACAGACTTGTTGTCCAACAATAAAAGGTTGTAGGTGCCAAAAATAGCATAGTTTTATACTTCTTGTTCTCCTTTGTTGTTGAAAGCAATCACATTGAACTTCATAAAGATTTTGATATGGTACCTTTTAGATTTATTTACGACCCAAAACTTGTAGGTCACTGAAAAATATGAGTCTCTTAAATCGAGCATTGGTGAATAACTTGCAACCGAAATTTATTTTTTATAATATGATTTTGAACGTTGGCATCTTTAGTTTTTTAACGACTGAACCTTTCTGCTGCTTCCCTGTCCTAGGTGGAGTACTATGGAACACCAGTGACCTTAAAGGGTATAGCCCAAATCAGTACTCTTGATGGAAGTTCTCTCATGGTACAGCCTTATGACAACTCCAAGTATGGCGATCTCAAGCTAAACGAGAACAATGCCGACTCCAGAAGCTGTGATTTGGCTTCTAGCGGTTAAGATTTGGACTGGTTTATAGACTACAGCAACCAAGAAGTGGCTTTATTTCTTTTTCCTTTTCCTTCTTTTTTTTACTTGGATCTGATCTTATTCTTTTTTGTAAAGAAGCTTATGTGGTAGAAAGAATGGTTATTGCTATGAAGGACCTCCCTGAAATGTGAACATAGTTTGTTGAAATTTCTCAAATTTTGAGAACTATACAAGAAAGATAGAGCTATTAATTATATGACGGCATTTTTATCGTTTATATGCTTTTTAGTCTAGGGCGCTGCCCCTCATGTTCTCATCAATTCACATGCAGTGCAAATACACAGTAACCACTTCTCATTTATCTATACTATAATGAGATAATTATTCTATGTCTTGATTTTAGTTTCATCACAATGGCTAAACAAATAAATAGCATCATTCTGCAGATTTCTTATTAATTTACATTCGTACATATATCAGGTGATTCAATTAACATTCGCTATGTTGCTTTTATGAGTATAATCAAAGGCAACCATTATATAGTCGGCAAATGAGGTTTCTTCTATGAGCTGAATCATTGATAATATTATCTGCTGCTCTTATGCAGGGGCGGAGGGAGGGGGTCCTGGGGGGGACCTGGACCTTCCCAGTTTTTTGACAATGTTTTTTTTTTAAACCACCATTTCTGCAAGATCAGTGCATGTTACTGTGCGTGTATGTGAATTATCTATAAATTTCCTTAAGCTATGGTGCAAGAAAGACCTGGAGGATTTTAGGGATGCAGCCAGCCACCGCCATTCTACATCATTCTCCTCCACCACCATTGAAGAATTATCTGGAATGTAGTTGAAATTATATGCACCAATATTCTAGAATTAAGGAAAGGAGGAAACCACCGACTTTGTTACTTATATGTGTGTGTGTGTGTGTTGCTGTATGTAATCTGTGTTTGAGAAGGTGCAGAGAATTGGAGAGAGTGTGCAAGAGAGAGAAACAGAGAGAAGGCAGTGAAATATATGCTATAGTGGGTCTAGCAATGAAGTGTGAGAGTGGTCTCAAATAAGTGTGATTGGAAGTGTCCAAGTGTATAATATTTTTGTCTTAATAAAATTATTTTTCTTGGGTTTAAACTCAACAGTCTAATCCTGTAATGGGTGATGAAATTGGAATTGGTTATGAATATTCCTCATTTCTCTCTCCGCTCTCTTTGCTCTTCTTCTCTCTTGTCTTTTAAATTGTGAGTAGTGATTGTTGTTGTTTGACAAATTGAGTTGTTTTTTTTTTTTTTTTGTGGTGGCCAGAAATGATAGAATGTAGTTATACGTTTCTTAAATATTTTTGTTAATAAGGTATCAAAAAACAATTTCATGGGGAACCCCCATGGCCCCTCACCCCTTCACCTCTGAGACCCTCCTACTCCAACGGGCTGGCTCCGCCCCTGTTCTTATGGTTCTAATTTCTATATATCTTTCTATTAAGTGAAATGAAGATATACTAACGTCATTTTTGTTTCTTAAACAAAAAATAAAATCAGCAATTATCTTCCACAATCTAAGATTTCTAATGCTTCAACTTTCTTTAGTCATCTTCTTGTGGGTGGGAAGTTAATATTGCCTTTTTAACTAATAATGGACATACATCTAAGATAGGTGAAGTTATTGGCTTTGAAGTGCCATTTAATTATTATTTTTATTTCTTTATTTATTTCGTTGAGGACACTTGCATAGTTCATGTTACTAAATTCATTGCATTGCTTTGCCTTGTGGTTAAACGTAGTGATGAGGTGTGCCGTTCACTGCCATATTATTTATCTTGTGTAAATAACGGTTTACCAATTGGTTTTACTATGCAACCATTTCACTGGCTTGATTTTTGAATTAACCAATGTGTACCAGTCGGAAATGAATCTATTTTGTGCCTCTTTAGTGTTAATTTGACTTAGGTGGTCTTAATGAACAGATGGTTGCTTAATTTATATCTTCAGGAACCAGTTCTGCTGAAACTTATTAAAGAGTAACACCATAAGTAGTTCCACACGTGATTAAATATAGTTAATCTTGTTTATTTGTTATCTCAGGCATTCAACTTCCTCTTCTTGAGAAACTATACCTTGATAATAACAAGTTATCGGTTTTGCCACCTTTAGATTTGTAACTTGACGATGAGTTAATTGCTCATTCATTCTTGCTGCGCTTTGGTTTATTGCCATTTGTTTGATGAGAGTGCTATGATTTTTATTTTTTTTTTCCCCTCGGTTTACTTGGAATTTAGCTTGGTGTTTGGCGCGATTTATCTTCTGCTCATGCTTTTTATTTATTTTTAGCACGAGTCATTTTGATCAAATGCTCATTTTCATATGTTGCATCCATATGAATATTCTTTATCGTAATTACATTTAATTATGAATTTGATATTTGAGTTAAATTTGGTTACATACTGTGTGTTGGTGGTATTCACGTCTCTCTTCTTCACAGATACTTAGTTGAATGCCGATGTTGATACCATGTCTCCGTTTGAGCATGGGGAGGTTTTCGTTCTCGATGATAGCGGAAAGGTTTCATTATCCTTCTCTTCATTTATTCACAATATCATAGCTTTTTGGTTTCAGTGGTTTTAATAATCTGAAGAATGTTGCAAGAACCAAGTTTAATCTGAAAATTAATCCTCCATCAAATGGTTATACAACTATATTTTGTCATTCAACCTTTCAACTTCATTTGTCCAAATTCCATCTCATCCTCTCAGTCCAATATAGAGGTGTTTGATGGTGCTTTTATCTTTTCTTTAATTTGAAGCATTTGATCATTCTATTTGCAATGACTTTAATAATTCTATTTCCAAAATAGTGTTCTTATAGAAATGCTTGCAATGCACTTATTATTTAATAGCTTTTGCATTTGGTTTTTAAGCATTTAGATGGTGTTTTATCAGTCATCCTCTCATGATCATAAGATTGGCTTATTGGTGTGGTAAATCCAACCAAAGGTAATGGGCATGTCCTTATACAATGATGAAGGCTGTCAACTGATACATTCAAAAGCGAGTCGTCGAGTATAGGTGAGTTAAGAGTTTGGAAATGTGAGAGACTGGATTGCATCCATAGAATATTGCAGTATTCATTAGTTGGCTTCTAGAAAACCTCAATTAATTATAAATGTTTCTTGGACTTTAGATGATCCAAGACTATCTTTGGAAAAAATATGAAGTTTTGCATGATATGATATCAATTCCGGTGTGGTCTCTAATTGTAGAGTTTGTAAAACTGATGGTTAATATTTAGATGATGTAAAATAATGTCCTTTTACCAAAAATTCTTTCTAAAATTATAACGGTAATCGTGCAATGCACGATCTCCACTAGTATAAGGATAAGACGAGATTCAAACAGATCAAATTGAAGGGGTACAAATGTGCTCGATTTGAGTTGGGGTCCACGTATATTCTCTACTTCTTTATCTTATCTAACTTCCATATTTTATTTAGATTTGATCAAAAGAAGTCAGAACTAGTGGAATGATAAGGTCGCTATGATTATTTTATTTTGAGCTGGTCCCTCGCCTCTATAAAGGAAAACAATTAATATCTTGCTACAAGTACAAAAAAAATTATACAGAATGGATGTAGGAATTTGAAATAGAGGCAATATATTCAAAATGGGAAGAGGGAAAACAACACACAGACGGACATGATGCTACCATTCAAATTTCTGTTAAAAATTTGTGAGTTATTCCCTGTACTTGCAGTATTTTTCAAAAAATTAAACTCCAAACGCCATTTTTCTTAACTCTTTACAGCAATCAACTTTTTCATGTCATTTCTGTACTTCTGCACGAAGAACTCATCTGCATTTTTTTTTCTAGGTAAGAGCTCTCCTCTTTTCAGATTTTTCTTTTATTTGCCTCTTAATTAGTTGAATTTCCAGTATTTTTATGAGTATTTCGATGAATGAATGCTGCTAAGTGCTGATTGATGATCAGTTGATAACTAAAGGATTGTATAACTAGTACTATAACATCAGTTTAGATAGTAAGATGAATTACACGACTCATTTAATTGTACTCTATTTAATGACATTTAGTATCACCAAAACATGTAGGGTGTGTTTGATATGGTTGATTTCCCATGGATTTTCCATGTTTTTTTTGGTGTTTGATACAATTTTTTTTCTTGGGAATTGGTTTTGCCACTTTCTCCCACACATGCATACTTTCTAGCTTTTTAGGGAAACGGTGGGAAAGTCTTTTCTAGGTGCTGAATTTTTATTTTTATTTTATTTTATTTATTTTATTTATTTTTATTTTTTTGCAATGGTAACAAATTTCATAAACAAATGTAAAAAAAAAAAACATTTTAATAGACAATCTTCATGTCAAACGAAGCCAAAACGAACACTAAACTTTGATGAAAAAATAGTATAAAAATAGTTTTCGAGCAATTTTTTTTTTTTTTAACTTTTTGACAATGTGAACAAATTTCATAACCAATTGTAAAACAAAAATTCATTTTAATGGACAATTTTCATGTAAAATAGAGTCAACCGTAAACAAAAAGATCCAAAAATTTAAAAATTTTCCAAGTGGAAAATTATATCAATCAAACACACTTATTTAACAATTCCCTGGAAAACAAATTCTAGGCAATATTTTCCCTGAAATTCATTTTCTTTCCACCCATTTTTCACCCTACCAATCAAACGGACCCGTATTGTAACATCGTTGTGTGCTAAATAACATTACAGTAAATAAATTAGTAGAAGTCTTTTGCATGAAAATATAAAAGTTAAGGTGGGTGTTTGTCAAAGCTTATACGTGTTCATAAGTTGGTTAAATTCTATATGATTCACAATTTTAATCTACACATTTAGCCCCCTTTTGGTGTAGATGAAAGCTTATTTGTTTATTAGATTTTAATAAGAGTCGACGAAGTGTGTTGTCAAAAAAATGTGAATCCCATAAAATATCTGATTATTATTATTATTATTATTATTTGAAAGAATGTCTGATTATATTTAATTGTTAATTTTGACTTAAATTTTTAACAACATTTTAAGCCACATCAAACGGGGCTTAGTAGAATAAAATTTTTTAAGTACTTAAAAAGGGTAAGAAATCTCAATTGACGTGACTTTTAAAAAGTCAAAAAAATCTTCGATTTGGCTTTTTTCTGAAATTGTTTTGTCTGATTAAAACAAAAAATGACTTCTTCTACATAAAAATAGAAGTAGAAATAAATTCGAACGGATCCTAGACCTTTAGCTACATTTGGCTATTTGACTAAGGTTCTTAATGAATCTCTTGAAAGAATCTCAAAAATTAGCACGACTAGTGTTATATAACATCATTCAAAGACAAAAATTGCAAAAAGTTGCACCCCACAAGGCACAAAGTTTTACCAGACATGGCTTAATTCTTGGCTATTCATTTTGTACCTAATCTAGTTAGGAAATTAATGTTAAATATAAGAGTTTATCGATACATTACAAACTGAAATTTTTCTCTCTCTTTTTCCTGTTGGAAATTGAATGAAAATCATACCACTTCCTTCAGTTTCAGAATTGAATACGTTCATTACACTTCCTTGAGTTTCAGAATTGAATGGCAAACGTTCCACTTCAGCCGTTCCAAAAATTGATGGCCATGTTCTTCCTCTATGGCTATAAATATAAGAGCCTCGTTGGTTGAAAATACACACAGAACATAGCACAAACAAAACAGGGAAAAATCATTTCAGCATCAAGCTACCAACCTTCCTCCCTTCTTTTAAACCTTTTCTTTTTGATTCGTTTGAGAGATAGACGCAGCTGGTTCGTAGGTCAGTAACGTAGTGCAGCGTGGACCGATAACCGATTGTATCCTGGGAATCGAACACCGATCAAAACCTCGTGCACCCGGTGAGGCGGCGAATTTGATTTTAGGAAACTGTATAAACACGGGCCTTCAGTTTGGTTTGATATTCTTTGATTCTCCATTATTTCCCACAAGCTTAAATCGACTTCCGGTTTTGGAAGATCAAATTCTTTTAGTTGTTCATCAGTTTCTGCTTTTGTTTTTTTTTTTTTCCGATTTCCGTAGGTTTTCTTTTCTTCCCGGTTCCTGTTAATTTTTTTTTTCCAGTTTGTTTACTTGGCTGGTCATTTATATATTTAATTGTGAGCATTAAATCATTAAGTTCGAAGAAAAAAAAGGGTAAAAATTAATTACAGAAAAGGATTCCTTCACTGCTGCGTATTTGGTTTAAAGTTTAGGTGGTTTTGCATGAATTTTGCATGGTTTTGCATGGTTTTCAATGATTAGTAATGATTATATGATTGGGTAATGATTAAATGATTATTTGATTATAAGATTATTTCCAATGATTAGTGATGATTGATTATTGATTGGTTTACTTTTTCTAATAATTAATTTTAATCATTGGTTAAATGATTTCTAATTTATGTTTAAATAATTGATAAGTTATTGAAAATTTGACTAAATATTTTGCTGTCATTTTCAATTCCGAAATTTATTCCGAATTGATAACATAGATTTTGAATCTATTTCTAGTTTACAAACTCACTATTGTTCTAAACGTTTTGTTGTCGTTCTTTAAGGTTAATGCATGGAAATGACGATGTGAACAACAACACTGTTGGTACCGGTGTATCAAATCCCGCAATGACCGCTGTCAACCCTATGGGAACCTCGACTGGCATTCCTTCTGTTGATGGGACTATTGGTGGAGGAATTCCTCAGGTTGGAGTGAACCTCACTTTGCCTACGGCTGCGGCCTCGGCAATCCAATTTGGCACAATACCTTTGCCAGTACCTAGGGTTGCGGCCTCGGTACCTTTGCCACCGTTTTCGGCTCAATTTCCGGTGAATCATGCAATTCGACCGGATAAATTTGCGGCACTGATTTTAAGACATGGTAGAATAAGATGATTTTTTATCGTGGCAGAAAACGACACTGATATGCATAGGCGTACGGCTTGGGATGCATGGAAAAGTGCTGATTTTTTGTGTTGCAACTATGTCTTGGATGGCCTACAGAATTCTCTGTATCACGTGTATGTGGTAAAGAAGTCTGCTAAGGAGTTTTGGGAGTCCTTAGAAAAGAATTACAAGTCTGAGGATACTGGGTCTAAGAAATCCTTGGCCAGTTGGTGTATGGACTTCGAAATGGTTGATTCACGTTCAGTGGTGAGCCAAGTACAGGAGTATCAAGTGCTCTTGCAAGAAATGCATGCTGAGGGTCTGACTATGTCAGAATCTCTACAGGTGGCTACTGCTATTCATAAGCTACCTCCTCAGTGGAAGGCTTTCAAAAGCTATTTGCAGCATAAGAGGAAAGAGATGTCTTTCGAGGATTTAATTATCAAGCTGCGCATTGAGGAGGATAACAAAAAAGCTGAACGTAAGTCAGGGAATTCTTACTCTGAGAAGGCTAATGTATTGGAACACGGTCAAAGTTCTGGTACTAAGAAAGGTCAATCCTTTAAAGCCAAACATGGTAACGGGAATTGGAAAGATAAAAAGCAGACCACGAAAGGGTCTCAGTTGAAGCCTACCAGTACGGTAGGAAAGAAGCCTAAGTTCCAGTTCAATGGAAAGTGCTTCAATTGTGATAAAGTTGGGCATCGATCAGTAAACTGCAGTCAGCCGCGAAGGGATAACAAACAGCGCCCTCAGGCTAATATGGTTGGAAATGAGAGAGATCATCTCTCAGATGACATGTCTGACCTAAATCTCACGGCTGTGATTAGTGAGGTTAACCTGGTAGGGTCTAACCCTAAGGAGTGGTGGCTAGACACTGGGGTCACTTGCCATGTCTGCTCCAACAGGAGTATGTTCACTACTTTTGCACCAGTTACAAATGGTGAAAAGTTGTTTATGGGAAACTCTGCAACTTCTCAAGTGCTTGGTAAAGGTAAGATGATCCTGAAGATGACCTCTGGCAGAGAGCTTACTCTGACTAATGTGCTGTACGTGCCAGAGATTCGCAAGAATCTGGTCTCTGGGTCTCTTCTGAGCAAGAATGGTTTCCGCATGGTCTTTGAGGCGGATAAGTTGGTGATTACCAAAATAGGAGTTTATGTTAGGAAAGGCTATATGACTGATGGCCTGTTTAAATTGAACGTAATTGCTGTAACCCCAACTGTTATAAATAATGAGAAAACTCCTTCTATTTACTTGCTTGACTCCTCTAATCTATGGCATGGTAGATTAGGTCACGTAAATTACAATGCATTACGTAGACTAAGCAAACTAAACTACTTGCCTAGGTTTCAAATTGATTCAAATTATAAATGTGAAACCTGCGTTGAGGCTAAGCTAACTAGGTCTTCGTTTCATAGTATTGAAAGAAGTACCGAGCCATTGGGACTAGTCCACAGTGATGTGTGTGACTTGAAATTTGTCCAAACAAGAGGCGGCAATAAGTACTTTATTACTTTTGTCGACGATAGCACGAGATATTGCTATGTGTACTTGCTTAAAAGCAAAGACGAAGCTATCGATAAATTCATTCTTTATAAGAATGAAATTGAAAATCAACTTAGCAAGAAAATAAAGGTGCTGCGAAGTGATCGTGGTGGTGAATATGAATCACCATTTGGTGAATTTTGTGCTAAACATGGAATAATTCACCAAACTACCGCACCTTATTCACCTCAGCAGAACGGAATTGCTGAGCGTAAGAATCGAACGTTAAAAGAAATGATGAATGCTATGTTGATTAGTTCTGGATTACCACAAAACATATGGGGAGAAGCTATTTTTTCTACGAATTACATTTTGAATAAAGTGTTAAGAAAGAATATGAATAAGACTCCATATGAACTTTGGACAGGTAGTACACCATCGTATAAATACTTACGAATGTGGAGGTGTCTTGCCAAAGTTGTGGTGCCTCCTCCTAAGAAGGTCAAGATTGGACCTAAGACAGTTGACTGTGTGTTCATTGGTTATGCACATAATAGTAGTGCATATAGGTTCCTTGTGCATTATTCAAATGTACCTGATATTCATCCGAACACGATTATGGAGTCCATGAATGCACAATTCTTTGAGAATATATTTCCTTGTGAATCTCCTAAACAGTTAACTCCTGTTAAACGGACTATGGAATCTTCTGCTACTGACAGTAGTAAAGATCCAGTTGAAGAAGGTGAGGATGAGCCTAGACGGAGCAAAAGGACCAAAACTTCTAAGACGTTTGGCCCTGATTTCCTCACATATTTGATGGAGAATGATCCTCAAAGCTATAAAGAAGCTATATCTTCTCCAGATGGTCATCTGCGGAAAGAAACCATCAAGAGTGAAATTGATTCTATCCTACATAATCATACTTGGGAATTAGTAGATTTTCCACAGGGCTGTAAGCCTTTGGGCTACAAGTGGATCTTCAAGAAGAAGATGAAAGCGGATGGCTCCATTGATAAATATAAAGCTCGGTTAGTAATCAAAGGTTATAAGCAAAAAGAAGGCTTAGATTACTTTGATACTTATTCTCCTGTGTCGAGAATAACTTCTATCCGGATGATAATTGCTATTGCAGCCTTGCGAAATCTGGAAATATATCAGATGGATGTAAAAACAGCTTTCCTAAATGGAGATTTGAATGAAGAAATCTACATGGAGCAACCAGAGGGGTTTTCGGCTCCAGGTCAAGAAAGGAGAGTCTGTAAACTGGTTAAATCGCTTTATGGTTTAAAGCAAGCACCGAAGCAATGGCATGAGAAATTTGATAATGCTATGATTTCTAGTGGTTTTAGAATTAACGAGTGCGACAAGTGTGTATATGTAAAGGACACTAATGATGGATATGTCATATTGTGTCTGTATGTCGATGACATGCTCATTGTCTGCAGCTCTGATAAGATTATCAAAGCCACTAAGAATATGTTAAACTCAAAATTTGACATGAAAGACATGGGTCTCACGGATGTCATTTTGGGAGTAAAAATCACTCGAATACCAAATGGACTTGTGTTATCTCAATCTCATTACATTGATAAGATACTAGACAAGTTCAACAAGTCAGATACGGCTGTGGCCAGGACTCCAGTTGATTTGAGTCTCCACTTATCCAAGAACACTGGTGATGGTGTGTCACAGTTGGAATATTCACGAATAATTGGGAGTTTAATGTATTTAATGACTTGTACGAGATCGGATATAGCATACTCAGTTAGCAGATTGAATCGCTACATGAGTAACCCAGGTGCTATCCACTGGAGAGCCATTTTCAGGGTGTTACATTATTTGAGGTACACTCGTGATTTTGGACTACATTATTCTAGATACCATGTAGTAATCGAAGGGTATGCTGATGTGAACTGGATATCTGATATGTCAGATTCAAAATCTACTAGTGGATATGTCTTTACTCTTGGTGGTGCAGCTGTCTCTTGGAAATAGTCCAAACAAACTTGCATCTCGAGATCTACAATAGAATCAGAGTTCATCGCTCTGGACAAAGCAACTGAAGAAGCAGAGTGGCTTCGCCAGTTTGTTGAGGATATTCCAAGATGGTCAAAGCCTGTGCCTGCAATTTGTGTTTATTGCGATAATCAATCAGCAATTGGCAGGGCACAGAGCAATATGTATAATGGTAAGTCTCGACATATTCGAAGACGACATAATACCATTCGACAACTACTCTCACAAGGTATTATCACTCTGGACTATGTGAAGTCAAAGGATAATATTGCAGATCCGTTAACCAAAGGGTTAACTCGAGAGCTAGTTGAAAAAACATCAAGAGGAATGGGCTTGCAGCCTATGACGTTGAAAGGTATCATGGTGGAAACCCAACCTAGCTGAATGGAGATCCTAGGATTTAGGTTCAAAGGGACAACTAAACCATATATATCTGTGTCAATCACTGAGAAGGTTTTCCTTCTACTCATTCCTATGGTGCTCACAGTGATTGGAAGATGCAGGTTAAGCTATGCTTTTAATGACCCTTAAGCGTTGTTGTGAAACGCTGAGTTGTGAGTGTGAAGTGGGGCCGCTTCTATAAGGATTGGGAAGGCTACATCCTTGAACAAACACTTGCAGAACCATGTGACGTGTTCATGGCCAAAACGAACACAACATTGAGAACTATGCTGTGTCTAGAATGGTCCTGTGTGAGGTCTATTATCTTGGTTTACACAAATGGCAAAACAGTTCAAGGCATCAGACCTACTGGTTTGCTAGTAATACTCGATAGATTTTCACAAGGGAAGGTTCAAAGCTAAATGCTACATATCCTATGCAGGATTGATTCGATTTACTCTCTCTCTCCTTCTTTCTTGAGTCTCTTATTTTCGTGAATTTTCATTCACGTGGGGGGTTGTTGGAAATTGAATGAAAATCATTCCACTTCCTTCAGTTTCAATCTCCTTCAGTTTCAGAATTGAATACGTTCATTACACTTCCTTCAGTTTCAGAATTGAATGGCAAACGTTCCACTTCAACCGTTCCAGAAATTGATGGCCATGTTCTTCCTCTATGGCTATAAATATAAGAGCCTCGTTGGTTGAAAATACACACAGAACATAGCACAAACAAAACAGGGAATAATCATTTCAACATCAAGCTATCAACCTTCCTCCCTCCGTTTAAACCTTTTCCTTTTGATTCGTTTGAGAGATAGACACAGCTGGTTCGTAGGTCGGTAACGTAGTGCAACATGGACCGATAACCGATTGTATCCTAGGAATCGAACACCGATCAAAACCTCGTGCACCCAGTGAGGCGGCGAATTCGATTTAAGAAAACCGTGTAAACACGGGCCTTCGGTTTGGTTTGATATTCTTTGATTCTCCATTATTTTATCCCACATTTCCTTCATCTAAATACTGTTTTATCTTCATAAGATGCCATTTATGATCTGCTAATATGAGCTACGAAAGAATCAGTCTCCCTGCGCGTAAGGCCGCCCTCCGCCACCGATTTTCGAACAGACAAACCCAACTCCGCCGCCCTTTGCCTCATTTCCTCCCCTTCTTCCGACGCCATTAACCGTTTCAAAGCAGTAGAAATGGTTAACGATTTCATAATTTCATTCCGACGTTTCCAATCCTTGACAACCAGACCAATTTTCAGCACCTCTGTAATTAAAACAGCATTCCTTGGCTTATCTGAATGCATTGGCCATGCAGCAATAGGCACCCCGATTGAAATGCTCTCCATGCCTGAATTCCATCCACAGTGGCTCAGAAATCCACCAGTTGCAGAATGTGCTAAAATCTCTAATTGGGGTGCCCACACTCTCTCTCTACAATTCGTCTTTCTCTAACTCTTTCTTCAAACCCTTGAGGAAGTTCGGATTTTCGATTTTCACCTGTGAAAATGTTACATTTATCTGCATCCCTCAAGACCCAGATGAATTTCACTCCGCTTTGATCTAGCCCAATTGCAAGCTCTGTGATTTGCTCATCTGTTAATGAAGTTGTAGTTCCGAATGAAACAAGAATCACTGATTTTGGTTCTTGTTTTTCAAGCCATTCGACACATTTATGGCGTCCATTTTTCTTACCTGTTAATTCCACTGGATTGAATGGCCCTATAGGCCAATGTTTTTTGTTCTCTTCACCTGGAATTTTTTTGATTAAATCAATGTATTTACCTTCTATAACTTTGCTAGTGTTGTAAAGGCTGCCGGAGCTGAAACCTAAATAGTTTTGTTCAGTGTCGATGAATTCCATGAATTCCGTTGTGAAGCAATCTTCAAGAGAAGGGAGATGTTCTAGTTCTTCTTCATCCATCAGAAAAGGTTTTCCGACGGCTTCCCAGAAGAAACAGAAGATCGCAAAGGCTGAAACGCTGTGAAAAATATATGATTCGCCGTTCGGAATCGAAGCTATATCTTGAACTACAGATGACATGAGAGAAGCATAAATGACAATAACTCTGTGTGCAGTAGTTGAGAGAGAGTGAAGTAGTGATGCGACCGGCAGGCGAAGGTGGGACATTGCGTTGAATGCCGGTTGAAGATGTGAGGGGAATTTGGTGGAGGCATAAGGGTTAGCAGGAAGAGATTGGAAACCTGGGATTTGGAATTCATGGAAATGGAAGTTTTCTACTGAAAGAGGGTCCCACCGAGGACACGGAGCTTCGCCTGGCGGCTGTGGGCTTTGGTGCCAACGTAGTGGATGGGGATATTGTAGGCGGAGATGAGGTGGGAGAGGTGGAGAAGCTGGTTAAGATGGCCTTGCGCTGGTAGAGGCACCATTACCACCACCACTTGGGGTTGAGCACGGCCATTTTGGTGGGGGAAGGAAGAATTTTGGCGTGCCATTGAAAAAGAGATTTTGGTTCTTCACCCAGAAGTTACGCAAAAGGTTTTTATAGACAAATGAGAATAGACATAGGATGCACTGGAATTGGAAATTTTAAGGTGGGCTATGTTTGATTCACCATTATTTTTCATGAAAAATGGAAAAGGAATTCCAAGTCCAACTTCCACTTTTTGAGTGTTTGATAGCCTTTTTTTTTAGGTAATTTGTTTTCTTGGTTGTGGCTCTCACGTGCCACTTTCCTTGATTTACGGGGAATTGGTTTTCAATTTTTTTTTTTTTTTTTTTTTTTTTTGAGAATTGCAAAAAAATTCTAGACACAATGGGTAAAAAAAAAAATTTCCTTTTTATTGACAATTTTCATGCAAAACAAAGTCAAACGAATGGTATTTGGTATTGTAATTTTTTTTTTGGGCAATTGAGACAAATTCTAAACCCAATGGTAGAAAAAATTATCACTTTAATGGACAATTTTCGTAAAAAACGAAACAAACGGATACCAAACTTTCAACATTTTTCAGATGAAAAATTATATCAATCAAATACAATTAATTATAATTCAGAGCAAAACAATTTCTAAGTAATTCAATTCCCTTTAAAATATTTTTCTTTCCACCTTTACAATCAAACAGACCCTCAGTGTACATTTTTGCAAATAGAAAGTCTTGAAAAAAAAAATCATATTTAATAATTAATTTTAACGGTACATTTTATTAGATTTTGCACTTTTTAATCAAATATTTGGTCATTTTTTATGAAAATACACTAAAATCTAATTTTTAACTATACCAAAATGGCGAGTTCAGATCTACTCAATGATTCATTGATATATCATTTTAAATTGATATATCCAACTTTTCTCTCACTATCATTTGTGCTTAAAAATAGGTGTAAAATGATATGTCAATAAATCATTGATAAATGACCAATTTTAGACCGCACATCTCCAAAAAGGCAAGAATTTTTTAGGAACTTTTAACCATGAATTTGAGATCTATAATTAAAAATTAGGCAATTTGCTGCCGAGGTCCAACCTTTAAAAAATGTGTAACAAGGACCCAAAATTTAAAATTATAGTAACTATAAATAAATGATTGCTCGTAGGACCTCTTAGACTATTTCTATTCAAATTGTCTTAAGTTGATCGACAGTCAAATGTTTGGCTATTTCTAAAAAGGACAAAATGATAACTCTACATTTTCCCATCTAAAATAATTAAATAAAAGGAAAAAAAAGGCGATATTTCTTCATCTTCATCTCTCAACCTAACCCGGGAAATTATTGAAAATACCCTAAATTCAACCATACCCTTTCCAAAATACCCCTTTTTACTATTCAACCTTAAAACTACCTAAAATACCCTTAAAATAACAAGTTTTAAAACAAATCATTTTAGTCCTTAAACTTTAAATCTAATTTTGGATTTGACAAAATTGTTTGCCGCCTGCAATAAAAAATTAACTTCTCTTCACCATCAACTCTTTCCACCTATCTTGAGCCAAAAAATTTAATTAATAATTTTATTTTTGAATTAATTGTTTTTATTTTATTTTTTTATTTTATTTTTGCATTTTAGGTCACCTAATAATGGTATCAGAGCCCTATATCTTGAGGAATTAGAGAGAATGGAAGATAATAATGAAATTTGCATAGGATGGTACGTTAACAGTTCTACTGAATATTTAGATACTGATAGTTATATTCAACATCTTATTAATAAATCAAGAAACTTGACTAATAAAATAAAAGACTCTGATAGTCTTAAATTAAAGAAAAAATTTGAAAAGAAAATTACTTTTCTTTTAATAGATTTTGATGAAGTTCTAGACGAAGATATAGGATATCTTGTTAAAATGCCTATTCTTATAGAAATGAAAACTTTAAAAAGAATACAAAGAGTTCTTAATAATGAAATTAGGAGAATTGAAGAATTAGATACCTAAGAATCATGGAAATTGAAAATTCGGAAAATTTAGAAACTGAAGTATACGAAGGAGTAGAGGGATATGCCTTAAAAGGAAAATTTGATTGGGAAAAATTTAGAAAAATTAATAAAAGCAGAATTAAGTCTAAAACCTCCAGGAGAAAATAAATTATTTAATATTTTAGGATCAGCCTTTAGAAGAAAGAAGTTAGTCATTAATGAATATCATGAAATAGAAAAAGCCATAGATATTAAACATACACAAGGAAAAATAAAATTAAATCTTATAACAAAAAGAAATATTAATGAATTCCTAGGAAAATTAAAACAAGAAAAACGAGATAAAATATCTTATGTTTACCTTGCTGGAATACAAATAATAATAAAATCATGTTTTAAAGAAGGAATTAATAGTCCTATAATACTTAATTTACAAGATGAAAGATGTATAACTGCAGAAAATGAAAATTTAGGAATAGTAAAAGGAAACTTAGCCTATAAAAAATTAAAATTTACTTGTTATCCAAGATATTGTGTGCATATAAATGATAAAAATTTAGATGATTGTCTTAGTCTACATTTTAAGATGACTAATAAAATATTAAAAGATGATAATAAAGTCTTTACTATATTATATCAAGGATTATATTGTTATACAAATAGTAATTATGGAAATATATATAAGGAAAAGCCTTTTATAGAAATTGACGAAGAATTTAGGGATATAGGAGAAGCAATCTTACCTAGAGAACAAGACATAGAAGAAATAGAAAATTTTGAGATAGGACATGATGATGCTATAAGTATTGATCAACCTATAATACCAAAACAAATAACATATAAAGAAAATAAAATAATTATAGGAAATAATACAGTAAGACATAGTATTTCAAAAATAATACAAAATAAAAATAATAGTGTCTATGGAATCAAAGGAAAATTCTTTAATGGAAGTAAATGGATAAATGAAATTAAAATACTTATTGATACTGGAGCAAGTCAGAATCATATTTGCTCTCTTATTGATGAAGGAATTAAAAAGAAAAAAGTTGAACCTTATAGTTATAGAGATTTTGAAGGAAAAATAAACTCTTGTGATATCATAGGACAAGTTCAAATTAAATTAGGAAATCTATTATTAAGCATAGAATGCTATATTGATAACAATATGAATTTTGATGAACATCCAATATTATTAGGAAATTCATTTTTAAATAGTCTTGATAATTATAAAATAGACAAGGAAGGAATTCTTATTATATATCAAGGAATAACTACATATTGCCCTAAAGAAAAATGAGTAGAGAAATAAAATTCCCAATAAGTGTATATATACAAATAACTGTATTTGAATCAAAAATAACTACTTGTGCTCTAATTGATACAGGAGGCTGAGATAACTGTCTTTAAAGAATTTTTATTACCAAAATGGATAGAAAATAAACAACAATTAACTCTACAAGGAATAACTGGAGTAAGAGAATCTTTAAAATATAAAAATGAAAATATAGAAATTATAATAGGATCTAAAATAGTAACTATAAGAAATGTTTACCAATATAATATTAATGATTGTGATATTATTCTTGGAAATGACTTTTTACAACAGCTTAGTCAATATAGTCAAAATATTTATACTATTCAATTAAAAACCCCATGTGGACATTTACTAAAAATTGCTAGAGAATTCAAACCATTCAGAGTTCAGCCAGCTCAGCGTGGTGAAAAAATAGAATTTATACCAAAATTACTCAATTATTCAATCAAAACAATTACTCTTGATCAAATAAAAGATCTTTTAGCTAAAAATTATAATGAAAACCCACTTGAAAAATGGGAAAAATCAAAAACAACAGCTAAAATAGAACTATTAGAACCAACAATCATTATTAGAGTCAAACCTATGCTCTATAATCAAGAAGATAAGGAAGAATTTCAAATACAAATTCAAGAACTTCTTAATCAAAAACTTATAAGGAGAAGTAATAGCCCTCATAGTAGCCCAGTTTTTATGGTTAGAAATCATTCAGAGATAAAAAGAGGAAAACCTAGGATGGTAGTAAATTATAAAGAACTTAATAAAAACACTAAGTTTGATGGATATTATTTACCAAATAAAGAAGTATTAATAAATATAGCTAAGAATAAAAAATATTATTCAAAATTTGATTGTAAATGCGGATTTTGGCAAATTAAACTAGAGGAAAATAGTATACCATTAACAACATTTAGTACCCCTCAAGGACATTATGAATGGATAGTTATGCCATTTGGATTAAAAAATGCACCACAAATTTATCAAAGAAGAATGGATGAAGTTTTTAAAACCTATAATTTTCTTATTGTTTATGTTGATGATATACTTGTTTGCTCAGAAACATATGAAGATCATCTTAAACATCTTAGAATTTTTGCTACACTTTGCTCAAAAGAAGGTATAATACTTAGTCAGAAAAAGGCAGAAGTAGCAAAACATGAAATTGAATTCTTAGGAATGATAATAAATAGTGATGGAATAAAATTGCAACCTCATATTTCAGAAAAAATAATTTTATTTCATGATAAATTAGAAAATAAGCAACAAATTCAAAAGTTTTTGGGTTGTCTTAATTATGCTGAAGGATTTATAGAAAAACTTGCAGAAAAAAGAAATAAACTTCAGAAACTATTAAGAAAATCAAATAAATTAGGTTGGAATGAAGAACATACTCTTTGTGTTAAAAATTTAAAAGAAAACTGTAGAAATTTACCTAAACTTAGACTTCCTGATGAAAAAGATAAATTAATAGTTCAAACCGATGCTTCAGATTTATATTGGAGTGCTTTATTAAAAACTGATTTAAATGAAATTTGCAGGTATACTAGTGGAACATTTAATAATGCTGAAGTAAATTATTCAACCAATGAGAAAGAATTATTAGCAGTTGTTAAAGGAATAAACAAATTTAAAATGTTTTTATTACCCAAGGAATTTATTGTTCAAACTGATAATACACAACTTAACGGACTAGTAAATAATAAATTACCAAATTCACCTCAACATAGAAGATTACATAGATGGCAAGTGTTACTATCTTTTTATAATTTTAAATTTGAATATATTAAAGGAAAAGATAATTTATTTGCTGATTTCTTGAGCAGGAATTATGAATATGGAAAAGATTGAAGCATTTACAAAGGAATTACAAGATCTTCTAACAGATTTTAATGCAGATTATCTTGCTGTTCAAGAAGATCATCTTGATATTCGACAAACTTTGTGTGATTTATCAAGCAAAGTTGTTGAAAGTGGGAAAAAGATTGAAAAATTGAATGATAACAAAGAAAAAATAGTTGAAAAATTGTCAGAATGTTTAGACTTTTTTGCAAATTGTAGCCAGGAGTATCCTCCTTTAAAAGGTGAATACAGCCGAAAGGCTAGTCACATCCCATTTCGGGAGATTAATACATCCACGTCGAGTGGAGAATCAAAATTTAAGAGAAATGACTCTCTTACCTCGCAAGAGGAAAAAGTCATGAAAAAGGGTCCACAACAACTACCGTCAGTATGGACAAATTGTTGGAAAAATTTACAAGTGGAAAAGGAGCCGCTGAGTCTAGTACTCAAACATCCTTATCAAAAGGCCCATTGGAACAGCCTACTGTTATCAGTGAATTCCAAGAAGATAAAAAATCACCAGTTGGTGACCTTAAATCACCAAAGGGAATAATTGCTACTCATCACATCAGAGCCAATCTACATCCAATGGAAAAGGAGTATTATGAATTCTCAGAATGGGTATATAATTTCAGAGAAGGAAGTTCTCTATATTTGACAAATTCCCTTCCAACGGCGATTTATCCAAGGATCAGTGCAGTTCAAGGAGCAGATCCTAATATTGTTCGAAAATTGGCAGCATTTGGATTTTTAGATCGACTCTTCCCATGGATAGATCTAAAAGAAATCGAACAATTTGACAAAGATTTTGTTAATTGTGTTAAAAAATTCAGTGATAAACAACCGATTGAACTAAGATTTTACACAATTAGTCCTGAATATAAAGAACCGAGTGGTATGGAGAACATCATCTCATCACAATTCGAAAAAATAATGGAAATCCACTCAAGGAGATTCAGATTTTTAAAGAATTGCCCACTATTAATAGAAAATGGATGATTTACAGACGAGCTCTCGGAATAAAATCAGTCTGCTCAACAATGCAGTTCTTTTATGGAGAAAGATACATGGTCTATGGTATGAGTAATAATTGGATCCTTATCTGTAGGGGAGATAAAGAATCAAAAATTCTTGAAGAAAAAATCTGTGGAATTATGAACGATCAATTTTCTGGAAGTGAAGAATGCATTAAAGAAGCCTGCCGACTAATGGGACACGTCCACAAGTAAAGGACGATTAAGAAAAACGTGACTGACAGCACCATGTGAACTTTGAAGATAAGAAGACAGCTGTCAAGCTGGAATCAAAAGAAATTGCCGACACTGGAATAAAGACAATCAACAACCACTTTTAATATTTTCAACCACATTTGAAATTATTGTACTTTTTACTTTTGTGTTGTAAAAATCTGATTGGCCAGAAGCTTCTCGGTGAAGTGCGAGCCTTTCTATAAATTGAGACTTTTCTCATTAGGAAGGATCATCGAAAATTAGCCATCTGAAATCTCATCCTGAACTACCATCTAAAAACCCTCAACAATGATCTTTGTAATCATTCTCTTTAGAGAGTAGAAACCACTCTTCGGAGTATCAATCTCTGTAAAAATCTTTGTATAATAGCTTTCAAGCTATCTTCAGATCAATAAAATCTTTGAGTTTGAAATAAATCTTTTATTACGCTTTGAGTGTTGTTCTACACAGTGAGTCTGTTTGAGAGTTTTGAGTGCCTTTGTGTCCATTTTGCTGTGATGCTGTCGGACTTTGGCCAACTCTTGTGACGAAGGTGACCAGGAACATATAACATTCTTGCTATTTGGCGAAGCGTGGTAAGGCCCTTATTTTAAGCTACAAGAAAATTTATTGTCTGAAAATTTGCATGAAAATTATTATATAAGAATTTTTATGAGATTGTTTACTTTGAAGAACTTTTATCATGGAAAGTTACGAGTTTTATTATAGATCTGTACCTTTTAGATATACTAATAGTATTGATTATAGTCACATAATAGAAATTCCAGAAACTTATGATAGTTATACTAGAGGAATAAATTTCATAAAAAGAGATAGTAGATATTATGAAAAATGTCTTACAATTGTATCATTTGGATTAAAAGAAAAATTGCCTAAAGAAATAATAAAAATGATTATATTTTTCTGGTTAGATAGTGAAAATAGTGAAAGAACTTTTGAAACTACAGAACATGTAAGTTATAATGAAGTTTCTGAATTATATGATTTTGATCTTAGTTTTGACGATATAGAATAAAAATATGCCTGGAATAACTAGAAAATTTTGTGATAATAAAATAAAAATTTTAGAAGAACAGATAATAACTGACAACAATCGTAGAGAAATAGAAAGGGAAATTTCTAATTGGAATAAAATTAAAAGAGAATTATTAAGGAATGAAATTACAAGAGAATTAAGAAGAGAAGAACAATTTAGAAGAGAAATAAGACAAATGATAAATAATATAATAATTAATTCCTTAAATATACCAGACTAATATGAGTTTACCAACAAAGATAAGATTTGATAAACAAGAAATAGAAAATATTAGATTACCAATAGGAAGTTATCAGACTAAAAAATGGAATACAACTCTATTTCAACCTTTAAGCTCATGGGGAAATACAGATGAATGGTTAAATATGACTACAAATTGGACTAATGCATTTTTATGGCAACAATTAGGACAATTAAAATCTAAAGATATAGAGGCTATAGACAAAATAAATAATATAGATCCAAAAGATGAAATAGCTAAAGAAAGGTTAGAAGTTTTAAGCAAAAATATGTCTAAACAATTTAATAAAATAAAAGAACAAATAAATAATTTAGAAATACTTGATGAAGCTAAACTTGAAGAAATTCAAAATCGAATATCAAAAATTGCACAGAAAAATAGTATTAATAAAATAGCAACTTTAGAAGAAAAAGTAGACATTATTAATTATAAACTTGATATTCTATTAAATAAATTAGGATTTGAAATTGAAAAACCATCTTATAAAAAACCTAAAATATGAGTATGAATGATAAAATCAATTTAATTGATAAAAATATAAAAGCAATTGATGAAAAAATAACTAGAATTGAAATAGACTACGAAGAAGAAAAAGAAAAGCTACAAAATATTTTTTTAAGAATAGAAAATCTTTTAAATAGAATAATAGAAAATCTAAATAAAGAAAAACCATTTAAACCAGATTATGCCAAAGAACTTAAAGAAGTTAGAAAGAAAATTGAAAAATATGAAGAATTAATAAAACTTAATGGAGGATTAAAAGAAGATATAGAAAGATTATTGATTGATCTTAGAAAGCAAGAAGAAAATCTTATAGAAAAAGAAGAAGGAAAATTAATCATAGAAGAACAATGAACGAAGAAATGGAAAATTTAATATTTGACTTAGAAGACTTAAAAATTTGTGAAGAAATAACTAAAAATCATATGGTTGGAAAAACAGGAGGACCACGAGCAGTTAAACAAGAAGAATATGGAGAAACTAGTACAGCTAGATATGAAGCAGAAATAGACCCTAGAAGATATGTTAATACAAAAGTAGATTTTAAAACTAGCAAAGAAAGAATGTATAGAGACCAATTTAAACCAGTTTTAAGAGAATCAAACCCAATGAAAATTGCAGGATCATATTTAAATTTAGATTGTGAATTAGATGTTAGAAGAGCTATAAATGAATGGAGTACTAATATGATAGCACACTTTAATTATAATCGAAGTAATACCGATAATAAAAATAGAACTGAATATTTATTAGCAACATTTAAAGGAAATGTATTTAATTGGTATAGAGGATTAGAAGAAACAATAAAAGGAATTTGGAAAGATAGTATTGAAGCAGGATTTGGAATTAGTATAATAGAAGGAATAAATAGAGTCGCTACAAGAATCTATAGAGAATTTGCTGGAGAAGACTGGGTAAATGAAAGTACTAAAGCTAGATTAGAAGAAATAGAAGATGCTAAAAACAGAATGGAACATTTACAAATCTGTAATATGTGTTACCTTAACGAATATTGTTGTGAATATAGTAAATATTATTATATGATGTTTGGGAGTGGAGCTGATAATAATTATTATAAAGAAGTTTTTATTAGGAAATTACCACCACCATGGAATAATTATTTTCAAAATAAGATTAAAGAAAAACAATTAGGAAGAAATGAAGAATGTTATACATTAGGATTTATTATAAGAACTATAAAAGATGAAATAAGTACTATGTGTAGTAATCAAATGATTTATAAACAATCAGGATTTATACAAGATAGGATTTGTTGTAGAGATACCGAAGTACCAGGAAACTGGGGATGTTATGATTATAAAAGAAAAAGAAAAATAAGACCCAAAAAATATAAAAAATATAATAAGTTTAAAAAGAAATATTTTAAACCAAAGAGAAAATATTTTAGAAGAAAATATAAACCTTATAATAAAAAACCATTAGATAAAAAACGATGTAAATGTTGGAATTGTAATGAAGAAGGACATATAAGCACTGAATGTCCAAAAAAGAAAGTTAGGATATTAATTACGGACTTTGAACAAATTAGAGATGAATGTGAAGAAGTTAATATTGAAGAAATAGAAGTAAATGAAGAAATATTTGAGGAAAAATCAGATTTAGAAGAGACATCTAGTGATGACGAATAAAAATAAGAATAAAACTAGTTTCTAAAAAATATAAAGTATGAGGACTTAATTTACAATAACAAAACATTTCATTAAGGGCAAAATTGACTTTTACACGAAAAACCCAAATGGGTCATTTGACCCGGCTATTTTGAAAAATCCCCCACCTAACCCTCCAATCCCAAATGGGAGCTGCGCAACTGAATTGGCTCCAAAATCCACCACTACCACCTTCATCTCCAACAACCAACGCTACCCGCTTCCATCTTCAACCCGACATCCATTTCCCCCACCCACTCCCATCCAAATCATGTAGCAAAAATGTAAAATTAAAAGGAACAACAACAAATGGGAGACCCAACAAGAACCATGGTCGACATTATCACAACAAAGGTCCAACATGAACAACACGAACAGCGGTGATCGTCGTTGACTGAGCAAACTTGTGAAATAGACGAATTAATGACACCACCTCCGATGAGCTCCAACGTCATATTGCAGGTTCCAACTAAAATTAAATCATTATAATTTTAACTCTTATACAAACTTCGTTTGACCCCCATTATTTGAAATTTTAATGGTTGAAACAACGTATTTTTTTTTTTTTCAAATGTGTGATTAAAAGAAAAGAAAAAGTTTTGGAATTACGTATAATGTTATTTTATTGCAAAATATATGATTGATATAAAAAAAGAGATAAAAATGAATTATAATTTTAATTGGGACCAAACGGAGCACATTTACACTTCAAAATAATGTTAAATGTTTGTTTTCAAATTAGATACTAGCTTATAAAAATAAATTATTAATTTAAATGATATTTCCACAATGTTTCATATTTTACCTTTATAAAAAATGATATTTCTATTGATTCAAAAAAAAAATGATATTTCTAATATGTTTGGCAAACATGCCACGGGGATCTTAATAATGATATTTACTACAACGATGATTTCAATGAAACTTGGAAGTTAAATGTCTGATTCATGTGCCAAGAAAAATCTACAAATGTCAAAGTTTTCATGTGCATGTATCAATCCTCCACCAAATCAAAAGGATATTAGGGCCCATTTGGTATAGATTTTGAAAAGTTAAAAGATGTTTTTGAGATCCAAAAATAACTTTTGGACTCATTTGATTAATTTTATGAAAGTGATCTTCTACTTAGAAGGGATTTTAGGGTCTGTCTGATTGTAAGAATGAAAATTAGGTGGAAAGAAAATGAATTTCAGGAAATTGAATTGTCTAGAACTTATTCTTCATTTTGAACGTAGTTCTTTATTTCCTCAAGTAGAATACAATCTTGCTTTCTTAGCTACTGCATATTTTAAATGTCGATATTATCTGTATTCTATTATCTTTTGCGCTCACAGTCCTTGGTGATCTTTCTTAATGAGAATCTTCGTACAAATGTCACCAAAAAGGCCCCATTCACAAGTTAGGTATTTTGTACTTGATGTCTTGTTAGATGTTAAGTTTACGGCTCCCTCTCAATCTCAAACAAATTTAGTTATTTTTTATAAAATGAAAAGATCATACAACTTGTACATAAAGATTTAGACAATGTTTTACACCCATATGAGTTGACAAATTTTAGTACGTTGATCTTGAAAGCTCATTTTTTAATCAATTGCTAACTTTTTGACACGTAAGAGTAGGGGCAGAGTTAGGATTTAATGATACGGGGGGCAAAAATTTTCAACAGTGAGCTACTGGGCTTGAACGGTGAAAAAATAATGGATATAATCCAAAAAAAAAAAAAAATTTAAAGAAGGTGGGCATGGACAAGGGTGGGCTGTAGCCCACCCCTACCTCCGCCACTGCGTAAGAGGCTGTCTTTCAAGATGTACACTTTGTGTGTACAAATAGTTTAATTCTAGAAAATAAAAAAAATTAAATTTACTTGTAATATTATTTTATTAAAAAATGTGTGATTGATAATAAAAAAGCGAAAAAAAAAAAGAATTTTAAAAATAATAGTAACCAAACAATAGCTATAGTCCAAACCAAATCAGTCACATAATATGAAGACAATGACATTGTATATATCTAACAAGATTAGTTATTATTATTATTATTATTATTATTTTGAATCAACAAGAACACAAATAACATTAAAGGCACAAATGCGGATACAAGGAGGAGAACCTCCTACACAGCTCTCAAAAGAGAGATTAAGTGCAACCACGGCCAAAGCGACAAATCGAAAAAACAACCACCGAACTATACAAGACACAACATAGACACATCCAAACGACGCCAACCGAAGTCATCGAAACGACAATACAAGTGTGACATTACGTCAACTACACCCTCAGATGCCATTTAATAATAATCACTTGTGAATGTGGTGTCAGTCGGGCCGGGTATGGGCCTAACATCCACGAAAACAGAATTAGTTTAAAAAATATATCTAACTCTAAGCCGCCACCAAATCTATAGCAATTTTATTTAGGGAAAAAATCATATTTAAGGTGTATTTTTTACCTCAATTCAAAAATAAGGTAAATAGTTTAAAAATTCAAAAATCAGGTATTTATTTAATTAATTAAAAATATTTATTAAATAAAGATAATAAAGTCACATTTTGTGATTAATGGTCACATATTCATAATTTTAAGTTACAGATTTATTTACTGGTCACATATCGTCAAATTTTTTGATCCCAAATTATTTCGAGGTCACATATAAAAAAATTTGTACATCACAAATTATTTCGAGGTCACAGATTTTTAAATTACTTGGTCACATATTATTTCGAAGTCACAGATTATTAAATCTTTAGGTCACATTTGAGTAATTGGTCACAGGTCACAGATGGATCAACACAGACTACCCAACCACAGAACACACGACTGTATCCCAACCACGATAGATCCGCCACCACCAACAGCCAATCACAACCACCACCGCCAGCCAACAACAATAGATCCACCAACCCACCAACCACAACCACCACCACCACCACCACCACCAGCCAACAGCCAACCACCACCATCAACAACCAACATAACTCAACCAACACACCCACAACCACGCCTCCACCACAAAATCACAACCAAAAAAATCACAACCACAAAAAAATCACCAACAACAGCCAACAGCCAACCAGAATCGTAGCTGCTGCGATTCTAATAGCCAACAGAGACACTGCTGCGAATCGCAGCAGCACTGATGCGATTTGCAGGGGAGGGGGGGAGGGGGAGGGGGCTTAGACGAGACGGAAGGGGAGGTGGAAGGGGAGAGAGAGAGAGAGAGAGAGAGAGAGAGAGAGAGAGAGAGAGAGTTGTGTGAAAAATTAGGGTTAGAGTGTTTATATAGCACCTGATTTTTGAAGATTGAAATTTAGTCCCTGATTTTTGAATTTGATACTTTAAACACCTGCCTCCATGTAATTTCCTCTTTTATTTAATCCAAATCCATAACGAATGCCGACATTAAAGAAATGTTGGCTCGTTGTTTTATGGATGTCTCTTTTAGATGGCATGTAATTTGAAGGATTTTCGATTTACGTGATTTTGATGTTCAATGAATAGATACTTATGCCCTTAGTCGACATTCATGAATTCTATCTACAATCCAATAATATTATCTACGTATATTTTATTCTTTAAAAATAAAAGAAAAATAATATTAAAATCGGCCTATGAAAATATAATTTTTTCGAGATTCTTCGGACCATATTTTCTAATATTTTTCCTAATGTTCATTCCTATACCGTCATTTGCTATGTTATATCCATAAATAGTAAATGAATGCTAACATTAAAGAAATGTTGGCTCGTCGTTTTATGGATGGCTCTTTTAGATGGCATGCAATTTGAAGGATTTTCGATTTACGTGATATTGACGTTCAATGAATAAATACTTATGCCCTTAGTCGACATTCATGAATTCTATCTACAATCCAATAATACTATCTGTGTATATTTTATTCTTTAAAAATAAAAGAAAAATAATATTAAAATAAGCCTATGAAAATATAATTTTTTCGAGATTCTTTGGACCATATTTTCTAATATTTTTCTTGATGTTCATTCCTATACCGTCATTTGCCATGTTATATCCATAAATAGTAAATGAATGCCGACATTAAAGAAATGTTGGCTCGTCGTTTTATGGATGGCTCTTTTAGATGGCATGTAATTTGAAGAATTTTCGATTTACGTGATATTGATGTTCAATGAATAGATACTTATGCCCTTAGTCGACATTCATGAATTCTATCTACAATCCAATAATACTTTCTACGTATATTTTATTCTTTAAAAATCAAAGAAAAATAATATTAAAGTCAGCCCATGAAAATATAATTTTTTCGAGATTCTTTGGACCATATTTCCTAATATTTTTCCTGATGTTCATTCCTATACTATCATTTGCTATGTTATATTCAATGGACCAAGTAGCAATAGATTCGGAGGAAATTACAAAAAACCAGTGGTTTTAACTTTCAAATTCAAAATTCAGGTCCAATATTTATCTAATCAAAAATCAGGTAAAAATTAAATATTTAAATAATATTATAATACTAATTTTTCAAACCCTAATTCATTTTCAATCCATTTTTTTTCTCTCTCTCTCTCTCTCTCTCTCTCTCTCTCTCTCTCTCTCTCTCTCTCTCCATTCCTCACCGCCGCCCTCTTCCTCACCGCCGCCGCCGCCGCGCCTCCGCCTCCCTCTCCCCTCCCCTCCCCCCCTCCTCGGCACAGCAGCGATTTCGCTGCCCATCCGGCAGCGAAATCGCTGCTGCACAGCAGCGAAATCGCTGCTGTGCAGCAGCGATTTCGCTGCCGGAAAGGGGCAACAAATCATTTGCCCGTGAGCAACGAAATCGCTGCCGGAAAGAACGCGATTTTGCCGGATGTCTGACAAAGAATCGCGCACATCCGGCAGCGAAATCGTTGCGCAGCAACGATTTCACGTCGCATTTTATTTATTTTTTTTATTTATTTTTTTTTTTTTTGGCTATTGAGTGATGTTATTGTTGGTGGATCTATGATTGTTATTGTTGGTGGATCTATGGTGGTGGTGGCGATTTTGTGGCGGGGGCGGCCACGTTGGTGGTTATTGTTGGTGGTGTGATGTGCGTTGGTTGTTATTGTTGGTGGATCTATGGTGGTGGTGGCGATTTTGTGGCGGGGGCGGCCACGATGGTGGTTATTGTTGGTGGTGTGTGACCAAATATTTAGTTATCTGTGACCAAATATTTAATCTGTGACAAGCGGTGTTGGTATGGTGTGGTGTGATGTGTGACCTCTATTTGGTGTATGTGACCAATTACTTGGTTATGTAACCAAGTATTTGAGGGTATGTGACCAAATATTTGGTAATCTGTGACTGATTACTTAACTGTGACCTAAAAATTTAGTAATATGTGACTCAAAAATAATCTGTGACCAAACAGTTTTTGAAATATGTGACCGTGTGACCTATAAATTTTGATATGTGACCAACTAAATTTGAAATATGTGACCAAAGAAATAATTGTGACCTACAAAATTTTTGAACTGTGACCGTAAAATAATATGTGACCTATAAGAATTATTATCCGTGACTGAAAAATAATATGTGACTAACTAAATTGTAAATCTGTGACCAAAATGTGACCGGTGACTATAATAATACGTGACTCTTTAAAAATCTGTGACCTCGCCGGAATGGTCGCCGGAATCGGAGCAGTCGCCGGAATCGGAGCCGGAGAAAAGTGGTGGTCGGAATTGTCGTCGGAATAGTCACCGGAGTAGGGGGGGTGGTGCATGTGGGGTGGGTTTATTATATTATATTATATTAGAATTAAAAAAAAAAAAAAAAAAAACCTGATTTTTGAAGTTTCAAACTATAAACCTTATTTTTGAATTGGTGTAAAGAATACACCTTATTTATGAATTTTTCCCATAGATTCGGCCACGACTATCAAAGCCATTGGACATCAATTAGACCCGTTCTTGGACCAAAGCCACTAAGGCAATGGCTTGGGGTCTCTAATCTTAAGAGGCCTCAGAAAAAATAAAAATCATGTTGATTGATGGAGCAATAAATGACCCAAAGCATATTGGAAAAAGAGTAATGCTATTCATTTAGATCACCGTCTAATATGTTCAATTAAATGAATCTTGTAGCAATCCATTTAAATAGATCTATCATTTAATGTTATACAGTTGCCACTTAAACTAATACTCCAGTGGAGATAAATATCATTACAGGTTATCAGCAGCATGTAAACACCGGAAAATGACAACAAAAAGTAAAGCAAAAAAGGGAGATGAAAAAGAAGTGAAGAAAAGGCATTTTTCACCATTCCAAAGCATAAAAGTTTGATTTTATGCAGATCTTGAAAGTTTCAACAAATAATGCATGGTTATGTTGAACGAAACTCCTATGCTACTCCAACATGAAAAATTAATATCTCACAACTATTGTTTACTGAACTTCATTTATTAATTTCAAATGGAATATCGTTTCATCATTTCCCTCGTTATAGTAGCAAAAGTAATTGGATTGAGATAATCAATTAAGTAAAAACTGTGGAAATGAAAAGGAAATGTAATTTTACCTAATAAGGAAGCAAATGGGGAGTTAAAGTAAATACCGCAACGAATTTCTCACCTAATGAAGAAAGAGAGAAAAAGTTTTTAGGGGTAAAAAATAAATAATAAAATATTGCACTATTGATTCGTAATTTATTGCCTATACAGCAATTTGGTCTCTAAAGTTTCATTATAATTTTCATTAGCCATTGTTATGCTTGTAAAAAGATTTTGTTTAGGGACCTCATAATAATTATTTGCAGAGGGCCTCAAAATTCTCACGATCAGCCTGGGACTTATGAGTATTTGGACTATAACATGTTCGACGAAGAGCCACTCACTTTTGACAGTTATATGGTTCCAACATAAATGGGTCAATCATGTCTTTTTCCTTTTCCCTTTTTTTTTTATTCCTTTTATTTAATTAATTGCACAATAATAGATCAATTACTGCTCACTTAGAGGTGTCAAGACGGACGGGCCGGCCATGACCCGTAAAAACCGGCCCGTGAAAACTGGAACCGTGGGCCGACCCGTGACCCGTGCGGGCGGTTCACGGGCCAAAGAGGTGTAACCCGCGGGCTTCGCGGGTTGCACCCCCACGGGCCGCGGTTAACCCGCGGCCCGTAAAAAAAATTTGGAAAAAAAAAAAACAAAAATTAAAAAAAAAGGAGGGGGGGGGGGGGGGAGGGATTATTTTTACAATACCCTCTCATTAGTTATTATACATTTATTCAATTACAATTACAATTATTCAATTGCAAATATCATCATCATCTTGATTATATTTCTTTCTTCTCGGTTCTCACTAGTCAATACTAAAATTTTTAATTCTACTATATTATGGATTCTCGCGATTTTTTTTCTCAAAATCCTATTTTCAATAATAGTTGCTCTCCAATAAATTTAGAAGATGATAATGTTGTAGAAGTTTGCAAAGTTATAAATAATTCATGTAACATTAAATTTGAATTCTATGTAAAAATTTCTTGATATAATTATGAATTTATCATTTTGTTCAATTCTTAGTTTACATTTAATAAAAAAATATATTTTTTGCTATAAATATGAAAAATTCTATATTTTTATAATTTTATTTATACAATCATACGGGCCAAAATCGAAACGAACCGCAACCCGCGCGACCCGTGACCCGCATGGGCTCGACCCGGATGGGTCAGCGGGCGGGCCTGGGTTGTAGTCCAAAATTGTGGGCCGACCCGTAATCGGCCCGGAACCCGCAGTGGGCGGGCTTTTTTTCACGCGGGCTGTTACCGGGCTCACATGTTGGCGGGCCGACCCGGCCCGGACCACCCTAATTGACACCTCTATGCTCACTTACAAATATGCCTTGAGTTAACATATCCAACAGTTCTTCTAAATATAGACGGAGCTTTAAACAATATTTTTTTCTTGGTCACATCAGTTTGACATAGTCCTTGTTATATTGCAATAGAGATAAATCTTTTTACATACTGTTCATTTTGCTTATGTATCAATTTTTTTTTCCAGAAATCCACAGATTCTTTGGATATGCTCTTACTCTATTTAAAATAGATTTAAAATCTTAATGTAAGGATGGATATGTTAATTAGTGTAAGGTTGATGATATAGCACACGTAATTTAAAAGTTAGAGACATAAGGGATACAATGAGCAAAAATTGAGCATCTCAACTGCAATTAAAATATAGTGTAACTACTAAAAGAGTTTGAATATAACTACTCATAAGGCGTAAATTTTTTCAGGAGATCAGTTGGATGGCAATTCCACTCTTATTTTCTCTATCTTAAAGTTATAATTATTAGAAAATTACATAAAATATTAACCTATATGAATATTTTCAAAATAACAATATAAGCATTTTCACGAATAATTGTCAACTATGATTTGGTTTTATGCATTATGCATTCATAATAGTGTTTAGAATAGGTTTGGGCGTTGGGTGGTAGATCTAGAAATTTCAATATTTGGAACCATCCAGTATACTTTGGGTATTTCATAAATGAAATCATCAGGGTCCACGTAATTAGTGGAACCAAACCCAACCCAGAACTAAAGGTTTAGGTTTGGGTTCTATCCTACCCATAACGTTTTTGAAAAAATAAGGAGATGACAATACAAATAATCTTTTCAACATTTACTTGAAATAAATCATGTCACCAAATACACATTTCAACACTTTCTTAATACAATGCAAATACACATTTCAACACTTTCTTAATACAATGCAAATACGCCACCAAATAGCATCAAATATTAAGCAAATAGCATTCAATTTTAAATGTGGCTCTATTTCCAGTGTCTCGAGAAGGGCTTATAGGACTGGGCAACACATATCAAAAGTGACTATGAACAAATGTGATTCGACTATTCAAATGAATGAATCCGATTCGTTAAGATATTTACTATTTGGATCTAACAAACTTGCTACTTGTTGCATTGGGTCATTGGGTCAATGAGAATAAATTTTAAAAAGTAAAAATTTATAATAAAAAAAATGACAAATTCGATTCTAGAGTCGAGTACCCATGATTCTGGTTTAAGAACTATGAATCGACCCAACTCGATCGAATCTCAATTCCGATTCTTAATTTTTTTGGAATCGGATCAAGGTCACCAATTCTAGTGATTTTGATTCGAGAGGTTCAATTTTGTCACTACTTATAGATACTTTGAAATGTATTGATAAAAAGTAACCAAAGTGGTTTATTAAAATATTATAAACATGAGCCAAAAACAAGCTAATATTTATACCCTATAAAATAAACCCAATTCAGTACATTTCGTATAATTGGCATTATTATTATTTCCTCTTTTTTTGTGGTTGACGAGGCAATGTTATAAATTGTTGGGAACGTCAACATCTAGTGATCATCACTATCACATAGACTAGTTGATAAACACAGTAGCAATAATAACATTCAACCGATTTATATCTAAAAATAGGCCTAACCTCGGGATTGATGTTATAGATGTTAGAAGCCCAAAGACACCACATGCATTAACTTTAGGGAAATTTACCTAGAAACCTACATTCAAAGACATTTTTAAAAACAAGGGGGATTAATTTTCATTTCACAAATTAGATGGTAATTAGATTTTGATAATTATAAATAATAAAAATTAATTAAACCTAATCTACATACCCACCACCCACTCCACCTCCATTTCATTCCCAAATCTAAACCCTGTGGGGTTGTTCTTTTCGTGTTTCAATTTTTAGTTTTGAATTTTGAATTCATTTTTGATTTTGTGTTTTGAGCGTCCATTTTGAGATTGCTAAAAACGCATTTTGTTTTGTCACCTTGAAAAATTGTTTTCAAAAATTAAAAAAAATAAAAAATGCGTTTACTTTCTAGTTTTGAAAAATTGATTATTCAATATATATAAATAGTTCTTTTACTTATATAGCAAAGCAAAAGCAGTTGCCATTGTGGTTAATGCATTGAAATTTCGTGCTCGTGACTCGGGTTCGAATCTTAGCCACCTACCAATTTATTTGAAAATTTGTGTATTGTACATATAAAAAGAAAATTTCTTTGTATAGAATTGCAGTGAAATTAAATCGAACTCGTGACCTTTAGAAAATTCGTGACTCTCCTACTAAGCTATCCCATTATTGACAAAATCTAGCCGTTTTCCACGTTTTGAAGTTTTAGCTTGGTTTTAAATGAAAACAGTTTTCTTTGTAAATTTTAAACTCGATTTTTGGAATCGTTTCTAAAAATAGGTAAGTAAATGTGCTTTCAGTGTTTTTGAAATATGAAAATTGAAAATGACCTGAAAACAATAAAGAGAACATGCCCTAAATATTTTTCCACCTCTTCTCTCTCTCTCTCTCTCTCTCTACTACCACCCACCTACCCAACCATCTCCCTTTTGGCGCGACGAAGTATCACGGATCGTTGCCCCCTAGCACAGCGATGGATGCAAGATACTGACCGCGACGAAGATGCTCGTGACGCCGCTGCTTCTACAAGTAACGACGAGCGGTGTGTGTAGCGACGAAGACTGCAGTTATCGAACCCTCCCTCCTAGACCCGACTCGATCTGTTGATGACTCGGGCATTCTCACCGGAGATTTCTTCACTACTCTATCCTGCTTTATTTTGTGAGAAAACGACCGGTTCCTGAACTTTGGCGTTGACTTCTGGTGGGTTTCTTTAATTGTTTCTTCTTCTAGCAATGGTTGTGCGGATGGTGGAGATTTACTGTTACCGTTGGATTTGAAAATGGGAGAATTTGGAGTGGCTGAACTGGTGATGGTGCTAACACATTTACCCATTGGGATCGAAATGTGAAGCTTTGGCCCCAATCGAAGCTGTTGCAGTGGAGCACGATGGTGGCTGTGATTGTGGTGTGTAGATCTATGGGTGGTATAAATATGCAGTTGTGTTGATCTACATTTGGTTGTGTAACGGTGCGGGTTGGTGTTTGTTGAAGGTGTTGGTGAAACTGTGAAAGTGATAGTGATGATGATTGTTTTTATGGATCGGAGGTGAAGGTAGTATTTATGGTCATGAATTTGAGTTAAAGGTAGTGGTAGTGGTGGTGGTGCATTGGAGGGATGGTGGTGGTGAATGGTAGTGGATTGTGGTGTGTTATGAAAGTAAAAAAATACAGTAATCGAGAAGAAACAAAGAAGAAGAAAATGATGAATATAAATCCAAAAAGCGACTTGAACATGAAGATAAAATCATTGTCCTCAAACGATATTTGCCTCATCTATCATGCTTTTAATGATTAATGGCAAATAGTTTGTAAAATTAAACAAGCCTAATGAAGATCACCAAAAACAAAATGAATCTTCAATAGAACAAGTGGAAAAAGAAAAAACTGATTATACAAATTATCATTGTTTAATTTGATGTGCACAATGAATATATATAGGTATCAACGATCCTTCACGAAGTGGTTCCAAACTCAAATCAAAAGGTGCACTACTTCATCAAACAATCACAAGAAAATTTGAGAAAACCAATCAACGGTCATATTTTTATAACTATGCGACCTCATAGGCTATAAATATGCGATCACATGGTTATAACCTTGGCTTCCTCTAAATTCCCTACAACTTTCTATGCAACCGCAAGCCTAAATGGTTTATGCGGCCGCATAGATCAATTATGCACGTTTTGTTTTTTGTTTTTTCTTATTTTATCCTTCATCCTCTTATTTGATTTTGAACAACAAGATTCCAACACGGTGTTGGTCTGCAGTGTGTGCAGATTTTTTGTGGGACCCATGTAATCAAGTATGTGTTTATTGTGAATAGGTCCCCTGCGACTGGGTCGCCACCGCCAACAAAAAAACCCCCCAAAACTACAAAATTTGATTGACCTATTCAACACCAAATCCAACGCCGCCACCTCCAGTGCCACCATCACCGTCGATACCTCAGCACGACTGCCTGCAGTACGACCCCCACAACCCAAAACCACCAAAATATGGAAAAACAATTAACTTACCACAACCACCACACCCACAAAACAAATCTCGGAACCCTTAATCACAGCAGTCACCTCCGCCAAAGCCATCTTCACCTTAACCATCAACACGATACTAAACAGATCGAAAGAAATAGAGGAGATGGGGAATCAATAAACACCGTGACAGTAGAAGCAGAGGAGATGGGAAATTAATAAACAGATGCCACGCACCTCCGACGACTCGACGACTCACAACGTCAATGATGCCGGGATCTAGGGGGAATCTGTGGGGAAATGAAGGACCGTAGGAGACCACGCAGCGTTGTCCGAAGGCGAAGGTGCTGGCGTTGTTAGAAGGCGATGGTGCCGGCGTTGTCAGAAGGTTCTACCGAGAGAGAGATAGGGGGAGGGAGTTCTGCTGAAGCCTGAAAGTCGAGTAATTAGAGATGGGGGCGGCGATGAGAGAGAGAAGAGTTGCAGCGGCGAGGAGGCGGCGGCGGCACAGTGAGAGAGAGAGAGAGACGTGGTGAGGGAGATCTGAATCAGAAATGAATTAGGGATTTCAATTTTAATTCTAATGCGAGGTGGGTGCTGTGGGATGGGCTGGATATAATTTAATTTTTATAATATTATTATTATTTAATTAAATATAGAAAACATGTATCTATATATAAAACATCTGATTTTTGAACATTAAAACTTCAAATCTGATTTTGGAATTTGAAACTTGAAAAGTAGGGCCTCATGTAATTACCACATCGGGGAAAAATTCAGTTATCAGATGTTATCTTTGGGCTATTTCAAAAATGACAAAACATATTTCAAATTTCTGAAATCAGAGATTGACATATAGATACAAATATATATCATATATATATAAATAAATAATGATATATATATAAATATATAAAAAGATATAAATATATATATATATATATAACCCACCCCCACCCCCACCACCCCGACCGCTCTGGCGACTATTCCGACGACTTCTCCGGCGACCGTTCCGGCGACCGCTCCGATTCCGACGATTATTCCGGTGACCGTTTTCGGCAACTGCTCCGATTTCGACGAATTTTCCGGGGACACGATTTTTTTGTGCGCTCACAGCTCAGGTCACAAGTCACAAACCAGGTCGCAGTCCAGGTCACAGGCCCGGTCACAAGTCACAACCCAGGTCACAACCCAGGTCACAGATCACAATGCATGGTTTTTTGTTTATAATGATTGATAATGCGATAAGGCTCATATCTCACATTTTTGTTAATAGTCACAGATTTTTTTCAAATGGTCACAGCGTAAGTCACAGAACATATTGCACATGGCTCACGATTTTGTTCATAGTCCCACATTATTTTCAAATGGTCACAGTACAGGTCAAGATTTTGTTCACAGTCTCGTGTTATTTTCAAACGCTCAGGTTTTTGTTGATAGTCAAGATTTTCAAATAGTCACGGCATAGGTCACAGCACATAGCCCAAGTCACAACATTGGTCACATAGACTGTACAGCACCACCTCACCACCACACCATCTTACATGCCCTAACCATACTCCGCCGCTGCCACAGCTGGCAACTTACCACAACCACCATCACAAACGTTGCCAACACAGCCTCACCACTTCACAAACACCGTGACAGTAGCAACCACCGTAGCTCACACGAGAGTCAGGACTGCTCCCCCGAGTTGAGTAGGTCCCCTGCGACTGGGTCGCCACCGCCAACAAAAAAACCCCCAAAAACTACAAAATTTGATTGACCTATTCAACACCAAATCCAACGCCGCTACCTCCATTGCCACCATCACCGTCGATACCTCAGCATGACTGCCTGCAGTACGACCACCACAACCCAAAACCACCAAAATATGGAAAAACAATTAACTTACCACAACCACCACACCCACAAAACAAATCTCGGAACCCTTAATCAGAGCAGTCACCTCCGCCAACGCTATCTTCACCTTAACCATCAACACGATACTAAACAGATCGAAAGAAATAGAGGAGATGGGGAATCAATAAACACCGTGACAGTTAGGGCGGGGCAAAACCCGCCCGAACCCGCCTAACCCGCCTAACCCGATCGGTTTGGGTCGGTTTTTAGTTATTTTTGGGTGGGTTTCGGGTTTTGGATTGCGTAATCTGTTCGGATTGGGTCGGGTTATGGGTTAAATAAAAAAACCCGATACAACCCACCCAACCCGACCCGCCTACACTTAAAATAAAAAACCGACATAAAATGGAAAAAAAAAAGCCCTAAACTCACACAATCTCGCCTTCTATCTCCACAGACTCCACTCCACTCCCTCCGCAGCTAGCCCTAGATCTCATCTCATACTTCTCCAAATGGATCTCCTTAACCTTAACTACGGTTCCATTGTCACTGCCATCGCTGGCACAACTGGGTCTTCTACCTCGCTTCTCCCTGTAGAGTTGATGAAGTCTGAGATCCTGAGAACGACCTATTGGCACCAGCAATTAAAGGCACAATTAATGTACTCACGACAGTAAAAGAACTCGGGGTTAGGCATGTGATGGTAACCTCATCCATATCTGCCATCATCCAATAGATCTAACGCTTTGGACAACAGATGGGTTGCTACGTTTCTTTAAGATCTCAGTCTCTGTCATTTGGTATGATTCAGTGAGTGATCAGACACTGCGCACTTCAAGGCCTAAACATATTGTGAGTATTCTCTTCAATTTCTATCCGAAAATCGAAATTATCGAATAAGGCCGTTTTATATATTTGTGGGTTTTTTTAGTTTTTTACTGTGTGATATTGCCTTTGTACAAAAATATTGAAATTTTTGGTCCTAGAACGTCAGATAAATTGTGCAAACAGATTCATCTTTGCAGTTTTTTTTTTCTTTGCAGTTATCAGGAGGCTATTGAGGATATTACCATGAGGATGGATGCAGGAATGGCAAAATTTATATGCAAGGAGGTTAGAGGTATGTCTCGACATGCTTGCGGTAGTTTATCAATGATCTGGTAGAATACTAAAATATGTTTCCTTGTTTTCTACTTGTCTTTTGATAAATTGAGATTATTTTGTATTGTGATGCTTGATTTGTAAACAAATACTCAATTGAATACTTGTTGATCATTTGAATTTCCAATTAATCAAGATTTGATTAGCTTTATGTTTACTGTTTAGTTTCTTTAAATCTAAATTGTTTTATTTTATATGTTCATCTCAATAGATATGCACACAATTATAAACAGTTTTTGTAGATGATATGCACTGTCAATTTCTTGAAATTCTTCGCAGTCTTTTGGATTCATATACATCAGCGCCATTCGTGAACAAATGGCGAACTACAAACCGACCAACCCGACCTAACCCGACCGAACTTGATTGGGTTGGGTTTAATTACGTAATTGGGTTGGGTTGGGTTGATTTTTTTCCAAACCGAATATGTTGGGTTGGTTTTGGGTTGAGTAAAAACCAGACCCAACCCAACCCACGCCCAACCCTAGTGACAGTAGAAATAGAGGAGATGGGGAATTAATAAATAGATGCCACGCACCTCCGACGACTCTGCGACTCACAACGTCAATGATGCCAGGATCTAGGGAAAATCTGTAGGGAAATGAAGGACCGTAGGAGACCACGCAACGTTGTCCGAAGGCGAAGGTGCTGGCGCTGTCAGAAGGTGATGGTGCCGGCGTTGTCAGAAGGCGATGCCGAGAGAGAGATGGGGGAAAGGAGTTCTACTGAAGCCTGAAAGTCGAGTAATTAGAGATGGGGGCGGCGATGAGAGAGAGAAGAGTTGCAGCTGCGAGGAGGCACCGGCGGCTCAGTGAGAGAGAGAGAGAGAGACGTGGTGAGTGAGATCTGAATCAGAAATGAATTAGGGATTTCAATTTTAATTCTAATGCGAGGTGGGTGCTGTGGGATGGGCTGGATATAATTTAATTTTTATAATGTTATTATTATTTAATTAAATATAGAAAACATGTATCTATATATAAAACATCTGATTTTTGAACATTAAAACTTCAAATCTGATTTTGGAATTTGAAACTTGAAAAGTAGGGCCTCATGTAATTACCACATCGGGGAAAAGTTCAGTTATCAGATGTTATCTTTGGGCTATTTCAAAAATGACAAAACATCTTTCAAATTTCTAAAATCAGAGATTGACATATAGATACAAATATATATCATATATATATAAATAAATAATGATATATATAGAAGAGCCTGTTTGGTACATATTCTCATTTTCTACAGTAAATCAATTCTCATTTTCAACCACACATTTTTCAATAAAATAATATTTCTCATCACATCAATACTTTTTTCTTCTTTTCAACCACACATTTCTCATCATATCACTATTCAAAAATCAATTCTTCTCTCAAAAATTTCTGCCAAACACACTCTAAATATATAAAAAGATATAAATATATATATATTATATATAACCCATCCCCACCCCCACTTCCACCACCCCGACCGCTCCGGCGACCGCTCCAATTTCGACGATTATTCCGGTGATCGTTTCCGGCAACTGCTCCGATTCCGACGAATATTCCGGGGACACAAATTTTTTGTATGGTCACAGCCCAGGTTACAAGTTACAAACCAGGTCACAGGCCCGGTTACAAGTCACAACCCAGGTCACAGTCCAGGTCACAGATCACAACGCATGGTTTTTTGTTTATAATGATTGATAATACGATAAGGCTCATATCTCACATTTTTGTTAATAGTCACAGATTATTTTCAAATGGTCACAGCATAAGTCACATAACATATTGCACATGGCTCACGATTTTGTTCATAGTCCCACGTTATTTTCAAATGGTCACAGCACATAGCCCAAGTCACAACATTGGTCACATAGACTATACAGCACCACCTCACCACCACACCATCTTACATGCCCTAACCCTACTCCGCCGCTGCCACAGCCGGCAACTTACCACAACCACCATCACAAACGTCACCAACATAGCCTCACCACTTCACAAACACCGTGACAGTAGTAACCACCATAGCTCACATAAGTCAGGACTGCTCCCCCGAGTCGAATAGGTCCCCTGGGACTGGGTCGCCACCACCAACAAAAAAAACCCCCCAAAACTACAAAATTTGATTGACCTATTCAACACCAAATCCGACGCCGCCACCTCTAGTGCCACCATCACCGTCGATACCTCAGCACGACTGCCTGCAGTACGACCACCACAACCCAAAAACAATTAACTTACCACAACCACCACACCCACAAAACTAATCTCGGAACCCTTAATGACAGCAGTCACCTCCGCCAAAGCCATCTTCGCCTTAACCATCAACACGATACTAAACAGATCGAAAGAAATAGAGGAGATGGGAAATCAATAAACACCGTGACAGTAGAAATAGAGGAGATGGAGAATTAATAAACAGATGCCACGCACCTCCGACGACTCGGCTACTCACAACGTCAATGATGCCGGGATCTAGGGGAAATCTGTGTGGAAATGAAGGACCGTAGGAGACCACGCAGCGTTGTCCGAAGGCGAAGGTCCTGGCGTTGTCAGAAGGCGATAGTGCCGGCGTTGTCAGAAGGTTCTGCCGAGAGGGAGATGGGGGGAGGGAGTTCTGCTGAAGCCTGAAAGTCGAGTAATTAGAGATGGGGGCGGCGATGAGAGAGAGAAGAGTTGCAGGGGGAGGAGGCGCCGACGGCGCAGTGAGAGAGAGAGACGTGGTGAGGGAGATCTGAATCAGAAATGAATTAGGGATTTCAATTTTAATTCTAATGCGAGGTGGGTGCTTTGGGATGGGCTGGATATAATTTAATTTTTATAATATTATTATTATTTTATTAAATATAGAAAACATGTATCTATATATAAAACATCTGATTTTTTAACATTAAAACTTCAAATCTAATTTTGGAATTTGAAACTTGAAAAGTAGGGTCTCATGTAATTACCACATCGAAGAAACCATGAGGTCAAAGGAATAAAGCCCTGGGTACAGGGCCTCATCTTACCGAGGCCTTACAGGCCACTCACACTAAGCCGGGCCCCACATGCAATAAAAAAAAATGTGGCCCACCCCCCCAATGTATCTCACCTGGTAGGGGCCTGTAAATCAGGCCCCTGTACTTGTAGCATAACCCAGGTCAAAGAGGTATGGCTTAATAGCGCAAAACGTCCCTACGTTTGACCCCTATTGTGGAAAACGTCACTACGTACCATTTTTTTGCATTTTCGCCCTTA